>CM048827.1:11052836-11652836 GCA_026586065.1 Dioscorea zingiberensis | reverse complement strand
CCACCAACTGGCTTTTCCTTGATTGATTTAATCAATTATCTTGAAATTTAGGTCCTAGACTTTGTTTCTTTTATTTATTTGATTCATTGACTTGGCCATCAAACTTAGCCCATTTCAAGACTTAATTTGATCACCCAGATACTTAGGTATTACCTAGATGTTATTATCCATTAATTTGATTAATTTAATTAAATCATCCACCCACCTTGGTTAGATCCAATTAACTTTAATCAACCCAATTAATCAATTAAAAGGATCAATTTACCCATACGAAGAATCGACTAATTAAGCTATGCTTTTTGTCAAATTAAAACAATTTTTTTAATTAACTAATTAACCATTAATTTGTGATTAACTAAATTAATTAAATAATTAATTCAATTATTTAATCCCATTACTATTTATATTTTATTTATTTATTTATTTTATTCTTCCTCTTCTTCACTCTCTCACTGTCTTCTTCTTCAACTGAACCTCGACGATGCTCGGGGAGACCACCGGCGGGTTGCAGATGGCCGGAGCTCCACCCGCACTCTACTCCGCCTGATCGCGAGAGTCCTCTACGCACCATAACCGCGCTTTGGAAGGCTGCAGGCGCCCCGTCGCCCTCCTCTGAACGCAAGTTCGTTGCCGGCCTCTACCATTGTTTTCGACGAGCTCGGGCACCACACATGCATGCCCACTATTCTAAAAACTCAATCAAAGAGAGGGGTGACTTACCGGAAGGTTATGAGCGTCTCTAGTTCCCCTGGAAGGTCCTCTGACGACCGGCAGACCCTCACTGTCTTGTTCGGCGAGCGTGGCTGCTCTAGCGACGAGCAGCAGCACAACTTCCTCCTCTCTCGCCCTCTCCCCCTTCCTGAAGGTCAAAGAGACTAACACGAATCCGACAGACACCAGCCGGCGGTGCTCCACTCTTTCCTTGATCACCGGCGCCGGAGTTCGTACACCCGGATTCTCCCTTCTCTCTGTCCAGGCTCAGGGACGAGCTCGCTTTTTTATAGACTGGAGTAAACGAAGAGATACGGATGCTCGAGGGCAGCTCCGCCGGTAACGGCCGGCCTTCACATGCATAACGGTCGGGGAAAGAGGTGAGGCTCGCGGCTGCGTTCGCAGCCGTTTCGGGTGAACGGAGGGGGTTGTCTCGAGATTAGTTCTTGCGGATGAACGGCGAGGGTCATCGCAGCTCTATCTAACGGCCAAGATTTAAATAGATGCCTCGAGTTTATAATTAGATGGGATCAACGGACGAGATCCTTCAGCGACAAACGGTCAGATCGTCATCCTGCGCCTCGCATCAAGCACTGTCCCATTTGGATGGTCTACGGTTCACCACGTGGCCCTTTCTGATTCTTCAAACATCTCTTCGAGATCATCCATCTCTAGATGTACGTTTCAAAGTGTGACACGTGTCTTAATCACTGCCCTCTATCTTTTCCTCACGATCAGCTTAAACTGAGATCACAAGATCTCAGCCGTCCATTCTTGTCTAATAGAGTTTTTATCTGCACAATTTCCCCGCAGTCCCTCAATGAACTTAATTTACAACTAGGTCCTTTTTCTGTGAGAGGAACAAACTGCTGTTGGGTCCCTCACTTTCTAACTAATTACCTATTGGTCCTTGCAGAGCTCATTAAACACTATTTTTTTTATTTAAATTAAGTTATTCATTTCTTAATCATTTAACCCAACTTTTCTAATAGCCAAGGAACTTTTTTAAAATTGTAACATTATTTAAAGGGAATATTAGAATATTTTATTCCAAAATTCTTGGTCTTTACAATCCTCCCCCCTTATAATAATTTCGTCCCCGAAATTCCCGTCCTGAACTTACAAGGTAGCAAATAGATCTGAGTAACGTTTTCTCATATCCTCTTCACGTTCCCAGGTCGCTTCTCTCTCGGAGTAGTTATTCCACCTCACCTTCACAAAAGGAATTGTTATATTTCTCAACTGCTTATTTTCCCTGCCCAAGATAGCTACTGGGTGTTCCTCATAGGACATATCCTCTTGGACTTCCACCGAAATTTGGGGAATAACTCAAGATGGGTCTCGAATACATTTCTTCAACATAGAGATATGAAAGACATAATGAACCTGAGCAAGGTCCTGAGGTAAGGCCAACCTGTAGGCCACGGCTTCTATGAGCTCCAAAATCTCAAAAGGTCCAACATATCGTGGAGCAAGCTTCCTACGTCTCCCAAATCTCACAACCCCCTTCATCCGAGACACCTTCAAGAATACTAGGTCCCTTATCTGAAACTTCTGATCAGAACATTTCCGGTTTGCAAAGCTCTTTTGTCTTCTTTGAGCAGCCTTAAGTCTCTCCCTGATCATCTTGACATGCTCCTCTGTCTGCCTAATAAAGTCTGGCTGCGCAAGCGTCTTCTCAGCTACCAGCTTCCTCTCACCCACATCTCCCCAGCAAATAGGTGTTCGGTACTTCTTCCCATAAAGTGCCTCATACGGAGCCATCTAGATGCTCGCCTGATAAATGTTATTGTAGGCAAACTCTACTAGACTCAGACGCTCATCCCAAGACCCCGTAAAATCCAGTGCGCATGCCCTCAGCATGTCCTCCAACACTTGGATGGTCCTCTCTGATTGATCATCAGTCTAGGGGTGAAAATCTATACTAAATGCCAAACCTGTGCCCAGAGCTGTGCGCAGACTCTCCCAAAACCTCGAGACAAACCTGGTGTCACGATCAGAAGTGATCGACACAGGTACCCCACGTAGTTTGACAATCTGATCAATATCTAGCTTGGCCAACTTTTCCAAGGATGCACCCGTCCTCAAAGGTATGAAATGTGCTGACTTAGTTAAGCGGTCCACTATAGCCCAAATTGACTCATTACCCCTCTGAGTACGAGGCAACCCCGTTACGAAATCCATATTAATATGTTCCCACTTCCACTCTGGAATGGGTAAGGGTTGCTAGGTTCCAGCTGGCCTCGATGCTCCGCTTTCACCAACTAACATGTGATGTATTGAGCCACAAATACTGCGACCTCTCGCTTCATACCCTTCCACCAGAAATGATCTTTTAATCCCTTGTACATCTTAGTACCACCAGGATGAATGGTATAGCTAGAATAATGAGCCTCCTCAAGAATCTCCCTCTTCAGCTCGGGGACGTTGGGAACACAAATTCGATCATCAAATCTAAGAGTACCATCCTCGTGTACTCTAAACCGTGTCGGCTCTTCCTGGCCAATCTGCCCTCTAATCTTTTCCAGATCAGAATCACGCCTCTGTGAGTCTCTAATCTTCTCCAACACCGAAGGTCGGATATGTAAGCTGGCCAAAGTGGCATCAATCTCTGGCAAAACAACCTCTAACTCAAACCTCCTCATGTCCTCTAACAAAGGCTTCTGAGCGGCCAACAATGCGGCAACTCTATAGCCAGACTTCCTACTCAAAGCATTAGCCACCACATTATCCTCGCCCGGGTGATAATTGACACTCAAGTCATAGTCCTTAATCAGCTCTAACCAGTGCCGCTGTCTCATGTTCAACTCCTTCTAAGTAAAAATATACTTGAGGCTCTTATGATCGGTATAAATTTCACAAGGTACACCGTAGAGGAAATGTCGCCAGATCTTTAGAGCAAAAGTAAAAGTATACTTGAGGATCTCATGTTCAACTCCTTCTAACTCAAGATCGTACGTAGGGTAGTTCTCCTCAAAAGGCTTCAGCTGACGGGAAGCAAAAGTAATAACTTGCCCGTCCTACATCAAAACGCACCCCAAGCCAGTCTTGCTTTCGCGCCGGCTGTAGGAAATTTGTATACCCACGCCCACTTTGAGGCAAAGCCAGAACTGGTGCGGATATCAGTCTTTGCTTCAATTCCAGGAAGCTCTTCTCACAAGACTCTGTCCAAACAAATTTGGTGCCCTTCATGGTCAATCTGGTCAATGGTGCTGCTATGACCGAGAAAACCTCAACAAATCTCCGATAATAGCCTGCTAACCCCAAGAAGCTCTGTATCTCCCGAATTGTGGTCAGTCTCTTCCAGTCAATGACTGCCTCGATTTTCTTGAGGTCCACGGAAACTCCAGCTCCACTGACCACGTGCCCCAAGAAAGCGACTCTATCCAACGAGAACTCACACTTGGAGAACTTGGCATAAAGTTGGTGCTGCCTCAAAGTTTCCAGCACAATCCTCAAGTGTTCCTCGTGTGCCTGACGGCTACCCGAGTAAACCAGTATGTCGTCGATAAAAACCACGACAAAACGGTCCAAGTACTGTCGGAATACCCAGTTCATCATATCCATAAATACTGCCGGGGCGTTGGTAAGGCCAAACAGCAATCTTCCTTGATCCGTACTTGATGGTACTCGGATCTTAAGTCAATCTTGAAAAATACCCGTGCTCCCTACAACTGGTCCAACAGATCGTCGATCCTAGGCAACGGGTACTTGTTCTTCACAGTCACCTTGTTCAACTCTCTATAGTCGATACACAGACTCAACGACCCATCTTTTTTCTTGACAAATAAAACAGGTGCTTCCCAAGGTGACATGGTTGGTCTTATAAAACCCTTCTCTAACAACTCCTCCAGTTGTGTTTTTAACTCCTTCAACTCTGCTGGAGCCATTCTATAAGGAGCCTTAGACATAGGAGCTGTTCCCGGAACCAAATCAATCGAGAGCTCCAGTTCTCTTTCTGGGGGCAGTCCCGGCAAGTCTTCGGGAAATACATCAGGATACATCTTCACTATAGGGACATCTGAGACCATGGTCTCACTATCTTGTTTTGCCTCGGGGATAGAGGCCAAATAACCAAGGCATCCACCACTAAGTAACCTCCGAGCCTGGAGAGCTGAGATCTCCTGCACTACGGAACAAGTCTGACTGCCTTGGAAGGTAAACTCTTCATCTCCCGGCACCCTGAACACAACCCTCTTCCCACGACAGTCCACCACTGCATATACCGAGGATCACATCGTAATCCTTCAGGTCCAACACATGTAGATCAGCGGGCGCCCCTCAATCAATACTGGGCATGCCGGTACAATTCTACTCACCATCTTGGCAGCTCCCACCGGGGTGTCTAGCTCATAAGGTAACTCTACCACAGCAAGGTGTGTCTTCGTGCAAATCGTGTAGATACGAAAGAGTGCGTAGCACACGGATCAAATAAAGTGCAGGCATAAAAAGAATTAAATAAAATGGTACGTGCGAAGTATCAGTAGATGCATGGGCCTCTTCAGTCGTCAGATGGTAAACTCGTCCGTGCGTCATAGGCCTCTGTTGCTGCTGAGGCTGACTAGGAGTGGAGGGTTGCCTTGCTGTCGTCTTCCCCTTTTTATCACCCCCCTGTAGCCTCGTTGGTGGACCAACCGACTGCCTGGATGTAACACCCTCTTTCCACAAGGTGACCAGTGTCACACCAGCTGGGTCGGGAGTGCACCCAACCCATAAGCTGTAAAATCTAGAATCATAATCTGAGGAAATACTCTAGAACAAAGTCATAGTCATAACATAACCTGCTCCCTATTGGGAGTCCAGACATGACCGAGATCATGTCATAATACAATCTGATACAAGTGCAGGCGTGAGGCCCCAAATACAACAATAATCCATATTACATAACAAGTTCTCAATATTACAACACAAGGTAAAGCAGGTAGTCAAGCCAGAGCCATCTAGACCTCGACCCTCGCCTGTAGCACGACCTACTGTGCGGGCCCCTGCCTAAGCCCTGCAATGTAAAAACAATAACCAAGAGACTGAGCTATGCGAGCCCAGTGAATTGTGAACGATTCTGCCAGGTATTCTTATACCTGTCCCATATTTCCCAAATCCCCAAACTAAGTAAAATACTAACATGTAAGCCATTCAGAACATAGAAATTTGTATATTATCTTGAATTGAGTTAACATGCCAATGAACTCAGAAACCGGAGAAAACCCGTGTGAAACAAGTATGCTAAACATAATCATCCTTTGCATAGTAGATTCAACTATATAAGTATGCAAGACCCCCTAAGTACTAGCATGCACCCCTAGGTTCAATTTCCCCGGAAGAAACAACTATCAAGGGGCATGTCACGCCACACGATCCTGGTAGAGCACCCGTCCTCGACGCAATCGGTATGTCCCTACCGTGCACGTATCGTCATGCAAAATGCACACCTACGATGTGGGCTTCTCGGGCGGATGAAATTTCATGATAAAGCAGGTTGAAGGTATGAATTTTTAGAAAGCATTTGAAAACCTCTCCATCCCTAACCCAATATCAATGCTCCTAATTCTATCCTCATTTGAATCTTAAATTTGGTCTAGCTAGGGTGCAGCTTATCTTACCAACTCCTCATGCTACCAATTTAGAGTATTTCTTTATAGAGAATATACTAATTCACCTTCATAATCCATACAAGCTCGAAAACCACAATGCTAATATAGAAATGAAAATCCACCGGCAAACACAATACAAATCAAAATTCGCATAAATCACGAGAGATTCAAAATGCGTTGAAATTCTTGTACAAAGCATAATGTACAGAAAGTCCACTCACCTAAGTCCAACAAGGATCCTAGGAATGGCTTGGTCTTTCTTCCGCGTCCGCGGGCTCTCTTCCTTTTCAATTCGAATGGTAGGCCTGCAGATCGACGACTGTGGCTGTCGAGCGCCGCTAACGAGCTAATCAGTCCACCGGAGAGGAAGAAGGGAGAGAGGTGGTGGTGGTGCTCGATAGCGAGGATGGCGACGCGTGTGTGATCGGGCCAGCGGGTGTGTGCTTGGTGTAGTCACAGCATGCTTTGTCGCAAAGGCGGCTACTTGGGTTGAGAGGGGGGCAGTGAGCTCCGTGGTACGTGAGTCCACAATCACACCGACCACAGTGCGTGAGATGAAGAGAAGGTATAGAGAGGGAGAAGTCAAGAGGAAAGTGAGGGAGCTTCACCCCTTTGAAAGTAAAGTTCATTGTGGTTTCTCAGATCTAGATCAGAGATGGTGAAATAAAATATAATATTTAATATTAATTATTTAATCTATTTGTTGTATTATCTTATCCCTACAATTTATTTTAGTCTATCTCTCACCACTTGCATTATTTTACTTTATCTTGCTCCACTTTACGTCCCATCGCCCCTTAATTATTATTATCTTCCTAATAAGATCCCGACCCAGATCCGAAAATCCCGGGTCAAATATATCGATCGTCACGGGAGCACTGTACCCTTGCGGGTCTGCCTCTTGTCAGATCAGATCCGAAATTACTGGCTTTCTACTCACCCGATCTACTTTATCGGAACTCCAAATGGTTGTCTGTTCCCATTAATAAATCCAGATTAATTAACACTTACGTAGTTTATCAACTAATCAATCCGGCTTCCAACCTTATCCACTTCTAACAATTCCGAAACGGAGTGGCCCAACTCACTAAGGCCTCATCTGGGGCCACTAGTCGCGAAGTTGGGATTCCTAACCCCTTAATTTCCGATTTTCTCTTATTAAAGCTTTCTTTTTCTTTTCTTTTTTTTTTGTTTTTTATTAAGAAGAGATTCAAATCATTATTAATTTTCTAATCCATCTCATTATTTATTAGAAAAACAACCAAAAGATAACTCGGAATTTTCGGGGCGTTACACTGGAAGCCTGTTGTTATCCTTGAGCTTTCTTGTGATCCAAACTTAAGCAATCAAAACATCCTCCTGTGAGCCTTGGGCACTGTGACTTCTTGTGCGGCCCCTTGCACTTAAAGCATCTAATGGTCCGAGCCACGCTAGCTTATGACCTTTTGCCTCCAGCCGAGGCCGTAGACCCCGCTGGCTTGCCATATGGTCGGTATTTGTGATCTGGCCTACGTCTTCCTGAGCTCTTCCCCGCTGATTGGCCCTGACTGTTTGACCCTTTGTCCTTCTTCTCCTTCCGAGACGATCCCTGGGTGTCACCCTGATAAGAGGCCTCTATGTACTTGGCCCTAGCTACCACCTCTGTATAGGTCTTGCACATGTGACTAGTCACAATCTTCTTCAATGATGGCCGCAGTCCGGCCTCAAACTTCATCACTCTGTTTTCCTCGGTCAGAACCATATCAGGCAAAAAATGGGCCAGCCTATCGAACTCAGTCTCATACTGCTCCACTGTCTGGCTGCCCTGAACAAGTTGCGAGAACTGTTGTCCCAACTTCACCAAATGACCCTGTCACGCCCCGACCCGAATCTCGGGACCTTAAGCACGTGAACAGATCGGCCGTACCCAAGTGGAGACGAGCCCCACTCGAATGCAAGGCCTAAGTAACCAAAAGCAGATAACATATAACTCAAATTTAATAATCAGATAATATCAGAGTCACAACGAAAATAAAATCAATAAGGGTTTATATGCCCTTATATATGATCAAGGCCCTATAAGGGTCCTACAATAACACAATCTCTCACTCGAGAAAACCTGATGTCCTCGCACCTCAGCAAAGCCAACCCAACCCATCTCACAGCGCCCTAGTCCGAGTCACCTACTCACCGGGGCCTGAAAAAGAAGGGAAGCAAGTGCGTGAGCTTTCGAAAGGAAAGCTCAGTAAGGACCCTGCAGAGAACACAACGAAGCCAAAGCTGACAATAATGGATTGGTCAAAATAGACAAATCAAAACATCCATCAGTAGAAGCCAAACAATCGGGGCCACGCCCCGCACAATCAAAACCCTAGTAGTCTACCAGAAACAATCCAAAGGTACGACCCCTGAAAACAGAAGCCCTCGAGTTCTGTGACGAGTTTCAAAGAAAACTCAAGGATCACTCCTGGCCAGTATGTCCAGCTACTTGCTGTAAGCACGACCTTCTGGTCGTTCGACCCTCCGGTCGTAAGTCGGTAGAACTACCTCTCATACGTGTTAACACGGTCAACGTACCATGCCCACTGACGGGTAAGACCACCAGAGAATTGCCTCTCTGGCAAGGCAGGCAGAAATGCCAGGGGGTCCTGTCCCTGAACATTTCCCTATCGGAGCCCCCACGCTCCACTGAGTCCGGGCAGTAGAGCAAACTCAACCTACACACACCCACCCGACCAACACAAGCACCATGTGTCTCTATGGTCAAGTGCCAGACAATAGGAGGCTATGCTCAATGAGTACGCATACTCTTCTGACGCATACCTGCCCTGCCTGCACACAAGCACCACGAACCTCCACAGTATCGCCTCGGTCACAGGTTGGTATGCTCAGTGAGCATCAACAAAGAAATAGTGAGACGACACACTCCAATCCGGACGGAGCACAGGCTCACGTGTCACTCTGACACGCGTCTTAGATCAGCGGATGATTGTGTTCAATAAACACTACCTCTAGCTCATCAACCATACACATACTCAGCGAAAAGAATCGAGGGAATGTGTATGAAACCAACAATAGATCCTTATGACTCAAGCAAGCATGCTAACAAATAGCAAAATCTAGAATCAAGAAAAACTCCAAAGAGTTGTACAAGGCAAGAGTATTTACAAACTTGCTTAATCGTAAGATCAAGAAGTAGAGATCAAATAGGCATGCATACGCATGACCAACAATGAAACAAGGAAACAATTATCCAAGGTAAGAGGCAAAAGCACTTACACAAGTATCAAAGATCAAACAATAACAAAGGTACTAGGCAGAAATACTTACCTCTAACAAGAGCTGGAAACTTCCCTAGTTTCCTCTTGTCGTGTCTCAAAGCCTCCTCGTTGATATCTGGTAATAAAACCTCTATTAATGAAAGAAATGCTAACAAATACTACATCTCTAGGTGCACACGCATTACTCTCTCTTTCGGTGGGCTTAGGCCCAACTAAACGGGTCCCGGAGACCTTCTACTTGGTTACCGACCCATTTTCCCTCATTTCCAAGTCCTTTAGTTGACTTTCAACTCTTGGTCAACTCTAGTCAACTTTAGTCAACTGTCCTACCTTACTTTCATGGTGCGCACCCTCATTGGCCGTTTCTAGTCTTCTTAGCTAAATTGGGCCCACTCGTCAAGCCCACTAAGTTCTCTAGCCTTCTTATCAAACAACACCTATGCTAATCCTTAAATCGTCCCAATAAACCAGCAACCTCAAGTTACTCATGTCCATGCTTTCATGAAACTTCAAAGATAGGGATAGATTGGTTTTACACTTCTCATGATCATGTATATAAATTCAATTCATGAAACCACCCATGGAGGTCAAACTCCAACCCTTGGACCAACTATTGACTCATTTAGTCTCAATCTATCCTTATAACCCATGCATCCATGCATATATAAATCCTCATATTTATCACCACACACAACTGAGATGCAGGAATTTAAAGAAACTCACCAAGTATAGATGTCGACAGACACTGAAGACAAACTGACCATCCAAACCAGATCTCCACCGTTCAGATTGGAGCAGAACAAGTCTTAACCGCTCTCCCCAAACATCAGCTCGATCAGACTAGGAATGATTATCCGATAGAAACAGATGATGAAACTGGTCGGTAAAGGAAACCAGCAGTGATAGGTTCTGTTTCACACCCCAGAACCTTACTCTCCCGACCACCAAAAACAATCTTCACTGTTCAAAATGAAGAATGAAAAGTCAAGAACAATCTCACCAAAAATCAGCACGATCCAACGGTGAAAAAGATCAGCATGACAATGGACATTGAGCATGCTCAATACACCTTTGAACAAAAAATCCTAGTCTCTCAAGTTTTTCTCTCTTCTTCCTTCCTCTCACCTCTCTTCTTGATTCCCAATGGCCCATAAACTTTCTCAAACTTGCCATTGTTCTATGCCAAGCTTCAAGATTACATGCCTTATATAGGCCTCACAAGTGTAACCTCTACAACTCTTCACATTCTAAACCTCCCTCATAAACCCCAAAAACAACACCCAAATAATTCCAACCTTTCAACTTTATAACCCCCATGGAACCCTTCCCATTCTAAACCTCCCTCATAAACCCCAAGACAACACCCAAATAATTCCAACATTTCATATTCCATCTCTCTTGTAAAAACACCATGGATAGAAAATAAATTATTTGAGTTTGACCAATTTGATCGAATCATCAATCTTGAGCCAGCTTAGTTAAACCACATTTGATTAATTAACCAAGTAGTTCACTAAATGAACTAAGCCAAACCCATTTTACTTGGTTAACCCGCTTAACTTCTTAGCCCAACTAAATTGGACTCAATCCAATTTGGCCACATCTAGTTAAGCAATTTCATTTGGTTAGCCTATTATCCAATTTTCATAACTAAGTTAACTTAATCAAACTTATTTGATTAATTAACCATTTTGCTCAATTAATGGGTTAAACTTAACCCACTTAACCAAACCCAAGATCCAACTTACCCAGAGTTCATTTGATTAATTTTAACTAATTAATCCGATTAATGGGTTAACCTAACCCATTTATATTATTTGATCCAACTCCAAGGTTCAACTTAATCAAGTTGATTAAATCAATTATCCAATAGACTAATCCTAGTCATCTAGTTAAATTAACTTAATCAAATTTGATTATCTTAAATTGGTCCAAGCCCTTGGTCCAATTTAATAAAGTTAATCAAACCTACATTCCTAGATTTGGGTTAGATCAATTGATTATTTGACTAATCTTAGTCTTCTTACTTAATTAATCTAATCACATCTTAATCAAATTGCTTAATTGATTATTTTAGATTGGATCCAAATCTACCTGACCCATTCCCTTTGTCTAACCCATTGAGCCCAAAACCTATTGGACCCATCTTTACTTAAATTCCAATTTAGGCCCCAATAACTTAGCCCAAATAATGGACCAAACCCAATTTACCTTACTTGGGTCTTTATCCAAATCCTTGGTCCAAATTACTCAAATCAATCAAATTTGGATCTAGTCAATTGGACTAATCTTAGTCACATAGTCTAATCAATTTATGAATTATGTTTAAATCAATTAGAATTGACTGAATAATAAGGCCCAACCAAATAAATTTTTGGATCCTAGCCCAACTCCCAGGATTTCTGATTAAACCCAACACTTGGGCTCAATCTATTCACCTAGTACTTGGTCAAACCCAAACACCTGACCCAACATCTTACTTGATTAATCCCAATAAATTTTCAATCAAACCAACTAATTAATTAAATGATTAATTAACCTATACTTAATATTAACTAATTAAGTTTTGCATTTTGTCACACTAATTCATTAACCACTAACCTGTGATTAATTGATTTAGTTAAATAATTAGCTTAAATGTGTATTCACGTTAATAATGATATTAGTATTATTTATTTATTATTATTATTATTTATTTATTTCCCTTTCTTCTTCTTTCGCTCCCCCTCTCTCTCTCTCTCTCTCGGCCGATCACCACCGGGAGCTTCACCCACGAGAGCCGCAACCTCCGGACTCCTCTTGAAGGACACACCGGTCCACCGGCTCACGTCGAACTCCACTCGGGAAGGTGGCATGCTCACCACCTTTCTCTGGAGTCCCATCGTCCAGACCGGTTCCTCATTCTTCTCCGGTGAACTCGAAGCGAGGTAGAATGCATGCACCCCAGATCAACGGTCGAGATCGACTCTATCTCAACGGTCGGATTCATCGTATATGCCTCACATCTAGGACTCTCTCAGATGGGCGCACCGTAATCCGCCACGTGCCCCCCTGGATCATCTACGAATCCCTCGCGATCAGTCGCGATGCAGGTGGCGTATCCCAGCAGCGCCACATGGCCTTGATGATGCTCTTCTTTGCTTCAAGATCAGCTCCACTCCATCAATCCTCTAATCACAACCGTCCATTACCTCAATAAGGGTTTTCTCTGGGACAATTTCCCAGAGCCCTTAATCCTTATTAATTTACAAATAAGTCCTTTCTCTGAGAGAGAGGTCAATTCATCTTAGGTCCTCAATATTTTTGAAATTACATTAAGGTCCTTCTGACCCTCCATTAACCCTAATAAGGGTTTTAATCCTTTTAACCCTTATTTTCCCTTCTTAATTCAATCACTAAATACGTAGGGAACCTTCCTTTTAGTTGACTAAATCAAGAAAACAAAAAATTTACTCCATAAAATCCTCGGATTTTACAATCCTCCCCCCTTACAAAAATTTCGTCCTCGAAATTTAGTCTTGATTCTAAGAACCTTCATCCCGTAACAAACTAATTCGAGAAAAAATGCTTCCTCTTGTCCTCAAAATTTGCACACTGTAATTAACTCATGTAAATAAGGAATTATCCTCAAATATCACTGTCAGTCATCAAATCACAAACCTCGAACGTTTACTCCATCTCTGGGACCTAACGTTCGCTAACACTGGTTCTTCAATCCTCACGAAGGGTCGGTCCAATCCTTCAAAATTCTAGCAGTCCTTTGCCCATCTCCTGGACAATACGTGGGGTCACACCAGACCCACAACCTTGCGCCTCTACTCCACCAGGGGATACCTCCCCCCTTTAGTCTGGGCCTACTGCTTACGGCCCTGCTAGGTCCACACATCAGGTATTCGTTCAAAATCCTGATGTACCCAGCCCGACACTCAGTCTATCCTACTTGACTAGTTACTAGGGCTACTAGGTTGTCGGTTATCTGCATCTCTCTGATACCACTTTAATCTGTCACGCCCCGACCCGAATCCCGGGACCTTGAGCACGTGAGCGGTCGGTAGGTACCAAGTGGAGGCAGGCCCCACTCGAATACAAGGCCTAAGTAACCAAAAGCAGATAACATATAACTCAAATTTAATAATCAGATAATATCAGAGTTACAACGAAAATAAAATAAATAAGGGTTTATATGCCCTTATATATGATCAAGACCCTATAAGGGTCCTACAATAACACAATCTCTCACTCGAGAAAACCTGATGTCCTCGCACCTCAGCAATGCCAACCCAACCCATCTCACAGCCCCCTAGTCCGAGTCACCTACTCACCGGGGCCTGAAAAAGAAGGGAAGCGAGTGCGTGAGCTTTCGAAAGGAAAGCTCAGTAAGTACCCTGCAGAGAACACAACGAAGCCAAAGCTGACAATAATGGATTGGTCAAAATAGACATATCAAAACATCCATCAGTAGAAGCCAAACAATCGGGGCCACGCCCCGCACAATCAAAACCCTAGTAGTCTACCAGAAACAATCCAAAGGTACGACCCCTGAAAACAGAAGCCCTCGAGTTCTGTGACGAGTTTCAAAGAAAACTCAAGGATCACTCCCGGCCAGTATGTCCAGCTACTTGCTGTAAGCACGACCTTCTGGTCGTTCGACCCTCCGGTCGTAAGTCGGTAGAACTACCTCTCATACATGTTAACACGGTCAGCATACCATGCTCACTGACGGGTAAGACCATCAGAGAATTGCCTCTCTGGCAAGGTAGGCAGAAATGCCAGGGGGTCCTGTCCCTGAACATTTCCCTATCGGAGCCCCTACGCTCCACTGAGTCCGGGCAGTAGAGCAAACTCAACCTACACACACCCACCCGACCAACACAAGCACCATGTGTCTCTATGGTCAAGTGCCAGACAATAGGAGGCTATGCTCAATGAGTACGCATACTCTTCTGACGCATACACGCCACCGCATGCACACAAGCACGAACCTCCCAGCGATCGCCTCGGCCACAGGTTGGTATGCTCAGTGAGCATCAACAAAGAAATAGTGAGACGACACACTCCAATCCGGACGGAGCACAGGCTCACGTGTCACCACGGCCACGTGCCGATCACGTCAGCGGTCGAGCCCCCAGCCCTAACTCCCAGCTGCCCACCAAGACTCCTACGATAGTCCTGTGCTCGGCCTACTCACCTCGGGACCCTCGTACTCAAGTTCACCTGCCTCTGAAAGACAGGGACCCTCTGACTCTCGGCCATCTGCCTCTGGACAAGCATCTCTACTATGGACTGAAGTCTATCAATCCTCTGATTGGTGGCTTCCACAGCCCTCCCTCATCTCAGCAAAAATCTCCTCAGAAACCGGGGAGTGAGCACGAGGTGGTGGGGTGTTCTCTCGAACCGACTCTACCTCTTCGGATGAAGCCTCCTGAAAATATCTGGGTACATGGGGTTCACTTCAAGAAATCCTTGTTACCTGCATTTAGAACAAGACATTAATCTAACGCACTACTAACTCTACTACCCCCAAACCCACACTCAGTCTATACAACTGACTAAGGGCAACTAGAGTGTTTGTTATCTGCTCCAATCTAGACCATCCCTCCGCTCTGATACAACTTTAATTTGTCACGCCCCCGTCCCGGATTCCAGGCCCCGATTTAAACACGTGCACAGACCGGCCGTACCTGAGTAGAGTCGAGCTCAGCTCGAATACAAGGCATAAGTGTAAATCAGCAGATATCAAACAATAATAAAAGCATACTCAAGTCCAAAAGAACATAGAGTCATAAGGGTAAATAGGCCCTATACAAAATCAGGTCCCTACACGGGCCCCACCTCACATACAAAAGATAACTCAAAGGAGACTCTCAGACCTCAGTGGCTCCTAAATAGCCTCCTCTGTGCCAGCTCCTAGACCTCAGGTTTTGTAAAAGAAAGAAAGAACAAGTGTGTGAGCTTTCAAATGAAAAGCTCAGTAAGTACCCCTGCGGTAAAAAAGACGTAGAATAATAAAATATAAAGTCAAGGGACCTCATCCCAAGAAAACACAACACTAGGGGCCTACAACAAATAAAGACAACGGTACGACCCCTATCAGCAGAAGCCCTCAAGCTTTGAGTTGAGTTTTAAGGATAGCTCAAGTATCACTCCTGGTCAGCGTAACCAGCTATGCGCTGTAAACACGACCCTCTGGTCGTTCGACCCTACGGTCGTAAGTCGGTAGTACCACCTCTCGTACGTGTCAACACGGCTAGCGTATCATTCCCACTGACGGGTAGGACTACCAGAGAATCGCCTCTCTGGCGAGGCAGGCAGAAATGCCAGGGGGTCCTGTCCCCGAACACTTCCCTATCGGAGCCACCACGCTCCACTAAATCAGGGCAGTAGTCCCACAAAAAAAACAAGGATACCAACATCCCGAAACAATCATACATGCTCAACAGTAATGAAAGAAAAAAGGTAGCATGTATGAAGTCAATAAAGCAACTATCAACAAGATAACAGCAAAGCCACAAAAACTCTGAAGAGTGAATTCAAGGAAAGTGTACTTACTGAAACTGGAAACCTTCCTAGTCTCCTCCTGTAGTGTCTCTAAGTCTCCACAAGTGTATCTGACAATGGAGTCTCTATCAGAGCCAAAATTCTAATAAAACCCTATGTTTCTAAATGCTCATGCATAACTCTCGCTTTTGATGGGCCTAGGCCCACTAAACGGGTCCTTAAGACCTTTCATTCGGTTACCGACCTTTTTCCTTCATTTCCAGGTCCTTAATTGACTTTCAACTTTCACTTGGTCAACTTTGGTCAACTTACCCTTGTTTGTCGTGGTACGATCCCTAACTGGTCATGTCTAATCTTCTTTGCTAGATTGGGCCCAACTACTAAGCCCATAAGGTAGTTTAGCTTTACCTTGTCAAGTCTTATTTAATTTAGGAAGAGCAACCTCTATCACGTGGCTAGCCATCTCCCAAAGGGTTAAAGCCCAACCATGTTGTTCAGGTGGTCTAAGGTTCAACTTTCTCCACCTACAATCATCTTCTTTTTTTTTTTTAACTTAATTCTTTACTTTTTATCTTGGCTGAGACCACTTATTTCCCTAGCCCAAATTTAGTTGGGTCTCACTATGAACCTCACCAACTGGCTTTTCTTTGATTGATTTAATCAATTATCTCGAAATTTAGGTCCTAGACTTTGGTTCTTTTATTTATTTGATTCATTGACTTGGCCATCAAACTTAGCCCATTTCAAGACTTAATTTGATCACCCAGATACTTAGGTATTACCTAGATGTTATTATCCATTAATTTGATTAATTTAATTAAATCATCCACCCACCTTTGTTAGATCCAATTAACTTTAATCAACCCAATTAATCAATTAAAAGGATCAATTTACCCATACAAAGAATTGACTAATTAAGCTATGTTTTTTGTCAAATTAAAACAATTTTTTTAATTAACTAATTAAACCTTAATTTGTGATTAACTAAATTAATTAAATAATTAATTCAATTATTTAATCCCATTACTATTTATATTTTATTTATTTATTTATTTTATTCTTCCTCTTCTTCACTCTCTCACTGCCTTCTTCTTCAACTGAACCTCGACGATGCTCGGGGAGACCACCGGCGGGCTGCAGATGGCTGGAGCTCCACCCGCACTCTACTCCCTCACTGATCGAGTCCTCTACGCACTATAACCAAGGCCTGGAAGGGCTGCAGTGCCCCGCCTCCTCCTCAACGCAAGTTCGCTTAGGCCTCTACCATTGTTTCCGGCGAGCTCGGCCACCACACATGTATGCCCACTATTCTAAAATCTCAATCAAAGAGAGGGGTGACTTACCGAAAGGTTGCGAGCGTCTCTAGTTCCCCTGGAAGGTCCTCTGACGACCGACAAACCCTCACTGTCTTCTTCGGCGAGCGTGGCTGCTCTAGCGACAAGCAGCAGCACAACTCCCTCCTCTCTCGCCCTCTCCCCCTTTTTGAAGGTCAATGTAACGCCCTGAAAATTTTCGTGAATTAATAAATTATTTTCTGGAGAAAATCATGGGATTAATTAACACGTAAACTAGATTAATTATTTTAACAACCTAAATTAAGGAAAATCAGGAAATTATGAAGCTAAAGTCCGAACACACAACCAATTGGGCCGAGGAGGCCGTATTGGGCCAGGCCAGATTGGACATGGAATAGTCATGAGTTAGATTAATTTAATCAAAGATTAATTAAATATTAATTAATCCAGGTTAATTAAGTAGGAATATCGGACAAAAGTTAGAGTCTCGATAAAGTAGATCTGGCCGAGTCAAAAGCCGAGATTCGCGGATCTGGGTCGGGAGAGAAAGACGACCCGTGATGTTACAGTCAGCCGGTGTCACGGGAGTCGTCTGACCCGGGATTCCCGGATCTGGGTCGGGAGAATTATTGATAGGATAATATTTTTAAATAGTGATGGGACATAAAGTAAAAGATTATATATTATTAAATTCCTTTTAAAAGATAAAGTATTATAAATTATTTAAAGATAATACTTTTAAAAGATAAAGTAGTTAAAAGATGATTTATTTTAATTAATGAAATATCATATAAATATATATATATATATATATATATATATATATATATATATATATATATATATATATATTAAAATAATAAAATTTAAAAAAAATGAAAAATGAATGAAATGAAACCTCTGTCTTTATAAAGACAGAGGTGAGAGAAAGAGAGAGATACGAACGAATCTCTCTCTCTCCCTCTTTCTCTCTTTCTCATCTGGAGACCGCCCCCCCCCCCTTGTTTTTGTGAGCTCACTGCCGGCGAGAGCCACGCCGGCAGCCCCCCTTCCCTGTTCTTCTCTCTCTCTCTACACCGGAACCGAGCCTCAGTCAGGCTGAGTGCCCGGGCCGCCTTGGCCCAGCGCCTGTGAGCGCCATGAGATCTCCGCCCTCGTGCACGGCCGGACGGAGCTCAGCTCCACCCACTCCTTCACGGACACGCACAACACCGCCAGAAGTCCGGCGACGGCGAGATTGGCAGCCGATTTTGGTGTTCCGATTCCAAGTAAAAACCCTAAGCTTGAAGTTGGAAATTATAATTTGAAACATGACTTTAAGGGGAATTAGGGGCTGCTAATTGGAGATTAGAATGTGGATGGATGAATATGCATGTTAATTCCTTAATTTGATGAATGGTTGTATAAATTTCGGAGCCCTAGAAATAGGGGAAACTCTGCCGAAATTTTCGTTGAACTAATACCGGGCTGTCCCTTTTCGGGATGAATTTCGCCCACGATACCTCCCCGATCGGGGAGTGTAGATAGTCGTGGGAAAGGTCGTCGAAGGACCTGCGTAACGAATGCTTAATCGACGTGATTGGGCAACCGGATCTACAGTTACGAACAGTTCTAGATGATTACGCTTTAATTGTGTTTCGGGGTTATGTTGTTAATACGTACTATAAATTAAGTACGGAATCTGACCGTATTTCGTATTCCCTCCCATAGGAAGGGAGAAGGAAGTACTTGGAGACGCCGGAGTCGAGCCGATCTTGAACATGAAGGACGACATGTGAGTGGTCCTCTCTGTACATTCTTATTTGAAGCATGTATTTCTCGTATTGTTTACTCGGGCTTTTATATGATATTGTTTATCGATTTGTGATTGCCGATGGATTTTTCCGATACTAGAGTAAAGTAGATTTTTGCTTGTTGAATGCTATTAATGTTAGAATAGCATGAGCATGTATATGTGAAACCTTAATTGGTCGGATTTGGGATAAGTACATATCTAGGACTGCATCCTAGCTAGACATATGTGGATGATCCGGCGGGCCAGGGAGCCCGGAAGTCAAAGTATGCGATATTGGGTCGGTGGAAGGGATTTGTTTCAAATATCGTCTCGTGCACACACTTGTTTTCAAAACTGTTTTTCATATAAAACCCTTCCCGATTTTGGAAGGCCCGTATCGATATGAGGCCTTGAGGCTTGGCGCAAGCAGAAAGCAATCGCTTGAGTGGATACCACCGTCGCCAAGTTCTCAGCAGGTTAGAGTTCATTCCGTGGGAGTCGAACTAGAGGTGTTTGTCACTAGATATGAGACCCGTGTGTACACACATATGATTTGATATGCTTAAGATGATGATATGCTTTTGATGCTTGAAGTGGCATATAGATTTAATTGAGTTTCATGACTGCTTGGCGTGCTTAACCCGATTAAAGATAATTATGTTGACCCCCATGTTATTTTGCATATGTATTCGCATTTTATTTTTATATATCAGTATAGTGCCTTGATGGAAGACAGGTAGGTAATTACCTGACAGATTGGTCCATACTCACTGGGCTCCAGTAGCTCACCACTCTTGCATTCTTCTTACAGGGAATAAGTTGGGATCGGAGTAGATTCCTTGTCGACGGGCGAGGTCCGGGTACGGTAGTGGCTCTGGCGTCCCTTAGGAGTAATAGTTGTTTTGTCATTTTGGATATGTGTATTGAGAGACTTAAATGTTACCTAAACCCAGTCGCTAATATGGGGTATGATGTATTATATGACTCATCTCTATGGTTGAGCCTATTGTGATGATATATATATTTGTGTTCCAAGTTCTGTCTTTAAACTAGTATAATAGGTAAAATTACATGATTTATTAATGACCTTGGGCGGACACCTTAATCTTTGGTGGTGTAGCAATCTACTACTTGTTAAAGACGGGTGTTACAGTCAAAGAGACTAACGTGAATCCGACAGACACCAGACGGCTGTGCTTCACTCTTTCCTTGATCACCGGCGCCGGAGTTTGTACACCCGGATTCTCCCTTCTCTCTGTCCAGGCTCAGGGACGAGGTCGCTTTTTTATAGATTGGAGTAAACGAAGAGATAGGGATGCTTTCGAGAAGGCTTACATGCGTGCTTGGCCCGGCCTTCACATGCGTAACGATCGGGGAAGGAAGCGAGGCTCGCGGCGACGTTCGCAGCCGTTTCGGGTGAATGGAGGGGGGTGTCTCGAGATTAGTTCTTGCGGATGAATAGCGAGGATCATCGCAGCTCTATCTAACGACCAAGATTTAAATAGATGCCTCGAAGCTTTTATATCAATTAGATGCTGTATTAATCTGGACGAGATCCTTCAGCGACAAACGATCAGATCGTCATCCTTCGCCTCGCATCAAGCACTGTCCCATTTGGATGGTCTACGGTTTACCACGTAGCCCTTTCTGATCCTTCAAACATCTGTCCGAGATCATCCATCTCTAGATGTACATTTCAAAGTGTGACACGTGTCTTAATCACTGCTCTCTATCTTTTCCTCACGATCAGCTTAAGCTGAGATCACAAGATCTCAGCTGTCCATTCTTGTCTAATAGAGTTTTTATCTTCACAATTTCCCCGCAGTCCCTCAATGAACTTAATTTACAACTAGGTCCTTTTTCTGTGAGAGGAACAAACTACTGTTGGGTCCCTCACTTTCTAACTAATTACTCATTGGTCCCTGCAGAGCTCATTAAACACTAATTTTTTTTTTAAAATTAAATTAATCATTTCTTAATCATTTAACCCAACTTTTCTAATAGCCAAGGAACTTTTTTAAAATTATAACATTATTTAAAGGGAATATTAGAATATTTTATTCCAAAATTCTTGGACTTTACAATGACCTTCATTGAAACATGTGAACTTTCTTGAAATTATATAACCATATATCTTGTTTCTATTAACATACTCTTTTCGGATACTAAATCCAATTTCTTTCGCATAATCATTATAGTATTGATAGGCCTCACTTTCAGATTTGAATCCCATTCTAATTTGGATTGGTTTAAATAGTATTTGTGGGAAATGATCAACTTGAGGTAGATCTAAAAATGTTTCCGTGATTGAACCAAGCAATTCATTACTCATGATATCCATAAACAATTACTTTGACTGATATTTTATAATGTCTGCATGAACACAAAACAGAATGTACAAATAAAAAGTGAAAATCAACCGAGTAAAAAGAGAGTATAATTATATTGATTTAAAAATGGGGTAAATTGGAAATGATAGCCTAATTTTAAGCAAATGCAATGATCTAATTAAAAAGAGAAACAAAAAATTAACTTACCTAGATATCTTGTTCAGGATCTCCAGCAGTTTCAATTGATTTTAATGAATCTTGGCCCAAATCTTTTTAGTTTTAGAGAATCTTCAGTTTGGTTTTAGAGAATATAGATAAGCATAAAAAACACCCTATCTTGCCCTTTTTGGCGCTGGATTTTGGCGCTGGACACATCTCAAACAATTGAATTTTGGCGCTGGATTTTGGCACAAGCAGTTTGGATTGATTTTTGAGAACCCTAGCCTAAATCTTTTTGGTTTGAAAGATTTCAATTGACTCACAACCTACACTTCAATTTTAATTCTTGTTTTGGTTTTAAACTATCTTATTCTTTTGGCGCTAAAATGTAAAAACCCAATGGTTTTAGACGGAGGCAAAGACGGAGTTAAAAATCAAGTCTGTTAAAAACATAGCATGAAAAACAATTGAATCTTGGCCATTGAAAATATGTTTGACACATGTCAAACATCTAACAATATATTGGATATCAATGGAGGTAGATTATATTGGACTGGAGCCAGACCCTATAACAAGACCATTCCCTCTAATCAAATGCTCCTAAATACATTAACCTTCAAAGTGAAGGATTAAAGTTGCAAGACCCATCAGACAATGTTAAATAGGAAGAGTGATTTCAATGCTCTTGATTGCAATGTCTACAATATTATTTCTAATATCCTAAAAAACCATATCAATACATCCTTCCATAAGATCCAATAGATAGTAGTAGTTAGGATTTTTTTTGGAAATCAAGACCCCATTGTGCTAGTCACCAGTAGACATGCAAAGGCCTCTAGGTAGTGGTGGGTTTGGGTTAGCTCAGTGTCGAGTAGACTCATTCGGGGGCCGTTTGGATGTTTGTAACTCTCTATCCACGGATGAAGACTTACAAGGATGGGGAATTACTAGATGAGGAGTTAAAAGTGATGGGTACATTTTGTGTTTAGTTGTTTAAAAGTGATGGAAGTAGAAAGTGGATGTATATTTTTTACGTTTGGTTGTAATAAAGGATGGATTGGATGGAGGGATATAGTTACCCACTTTTGTGAATGGTGAGGTTATCACTTTTTGAAGCATTATAGGTCTTTAAATATTTTAAGAGAAAATTGAATGATTAGATAATTTTAAATTTTTTAAAACAAATTAATTGATTTAAATGTTGAATTTTAATTAAAATAAGTTGATTAATTTAAAATATTCAAAATTAGGATATTTTAATTTAATCTTATATATAATATTATTTTAATAAAAATTGTTTTTTCCAACTTGTTATAGTTAAATAATTATTTTAAAAAAATGATATTTTTATTAAATATGTAAGAATATATATATATATATATATATATATATATATATATATATATATATATATATATATATATATATATATATCTATTATCTATTATACTCCTGTAAGCGAATTGTTGATAGTCCATTTCAATGTGCGTGGACTAAATTACCATTAATAAATTTTAATAATTAATAATTCTAATAATATCCCAAGTCTTTTATATGTATCTTAAATGACTTATTAAATATATCTAAATTTATGTTATCATTTAATTTATGTTTAACCTTATTTATTTAATTTTCATAAGGTTTTATTATGTTATCATTTAATTTATGTTTAACCTTATTTTTTTTTAATTTTCATAAGGTTTAATTTACCATTAATAAAAATTTACCATTTAATTTAATATATTATTTACATTTTAATAGTGGAAATTTACCATTAATAAAAATTCAGCTCTTTTGATCATTTTCAGTTAAATATATTAATTTCTATTAAAATTTAACAATTCCTTCAATTACTTCAATTAAATTAATATCCCAAGTCTTTTATATGTATCTTAAATTACTTATTAAATATATCTAAATTTATGTTATCATTTAATTTATGTTTAACTTTATTTATTTAATTTTCATAAGGTTTTATTATGTTATCATTTAATTTATGTTTAACCTTATTTATTTAATTTTCATAAGGTTTTATTTACCATTTAATTTAACATATGATTTAGATTTTAATAGTGGAAATTTACCATTAATAAAAATTTATCTCTTTTGATCATTTTCAGTTAAATATATTAATTTCCATTAAAATTTAACAATTACTTCAATTTCTTCAATTAAATTATTTCTATTTCAAATATATTTATGTTTTATGATATAACCTTATTTAATTAATTTTCATAAGGTTACAATTAATAAAATTTAATTTGTTTTAATCATTTTCAGTTAAATATATTAATTTCTATTAAAATATAACAATTACTTCAATTACGTTATTCTTATTTCAAATATATTTATGTTATCTTCTAAATTATTTAGAAGATAATATTATGATATATTATTTACCACAATGTTTAAAATTATCTATTTATTTACCATTAATAAAAATAAATAATATTCTAATTTATATTTAACTTATATACTCAATTTAAAATGTTTTGTTTCCTCACCCCCACACTCACAGCCCACTCCCATTGCCCATCTCCACCATCGCCCTCACCGCCGGCCTAGTGCTAATAATTAATCGAAATTTTTTTTCTCTCACGTTCCCTTCTATATTTCCATCTTTTCATCTCCTATCTAACCGTTGATGGGATACTCCACCCTTCAACCTAAATCAATGCAATTCAATGCCATTAAATTAACAAATTTTTCTTCTCCCATTTTACAGTTGATAGAGGACCTCAACAGACCTGTATTAACCTTCAACCTAAAAGTGTCTTCTCCCAAGGTGTGTTCCTTGTTCATTCTGTTGGGATGTATGCCCTAAAGCATATGATGTTATGAATATTATTTAATTATGATTAAAATAATATAATTATTACAAGTGCATGTATTGTTTGAATACTTTATGAATATCATAAAATTCCATAATTATTTACGTAACCTTGAATAAATATATATAAGTGTTATATATATGGGAGGATATTATTTAAGGATGATAATTTAAATTAGTCCGTGAAAACTAGTCAATTGACTTAACAATTAAAGTATGGAATCTTTAATTGATTTTCACAAGTGCGGCTCATTATCATTAAGAATGAAATGATTTTATCCAAACCATTGATGTAGAGGGACATCTAATGAGGGCACTATACATAATGAGATTATGTAGAACTGGGACACGATATGATTTGAATCATTGATAATTTCCGTTAAAATATAATGCATTCAAATCATGTCACTGATGGTCAGATATATAATGATCTTAATCCTGAGTGGTTAGCAAACTCCTATTTGTTGTGTTGCATCTTTTGATTTACTTGGTACGGATTATGAGATCATAATCCTTAAACTTTGTATTTTGGAGGTGTAACAAAATAAATAGCAGGGAATGTTAACATCGCAAGACGGAATCCATTCCTTCTTTATAAGAAGTAGACAGATAATTCCCTTGAGTGATGATTCAGGGCTTGAATGGTATGAGTACTCAGATTCTTGATTTGTTCTTGAATCTTATCATTCATTAGAGAATCATTGGTACTTGAGGATAAAGATGTAATTAGAGAGGTTAATGGATCTTTACCTAACTCTAATTATGAATTATTTATGGAGGATCAAATATATAGGAGATGACTATATCATATGGACGACTCGAATCCCGAGTAATTTTATATCTATAATTTCGGGAGTGCAATTCCAAGTTTTTAGTGGAGTAACTTTGGAATTAATAAAACATATTGATTAATTAAAGAGTTTAATTGATTAATATAAAGTTTTGTTGGAGCCCGGGATTATAGGTCCATAAGTCCCCCTCCGGACAAGGAACTCCGATTGGACAAGTTTAGTTGATTTTGTGTTGATCACTTTATTACAAATTAATTGAGAATTAATTTGTAGTATTTATGAATAATAAGATTATTTATAAATAAAATAAATAAATACATAATTTGATTATATATTTATTTATGGACTTATTGGATAATGTGAGCCAAGACACATGTGTTTAAATTTGAGTTAAAATTAAGATAAACTCAAATTAATTTGAATTTAGATAAGCTTGTGAAGCATATGTTTAGATTCAATGCATATAGTAAGTTGGTTGCTAAGTTTGATTTTGATCGAATAACTAAACACATGGAAAAAGATAAATATAAAGATATTTTATCTTTTAAATTTGGCCTAAAATCTCTCTAAATTTTTGTATGACAAAAATTTGATTTTGAATTCAAAAAGGCATTTGAATTCAAATCGAAATCTTATCTTAGTTTAAAAAGGAGAGTTATTTTCTCTATAAAAGGAGTAGCCTTTCTCCTTTCACAAGAAGAGTTTCATAAGAGTTTATGATGACTTTTCAAAAAGGTTTAATATAAGTTATAGAGAGTGTGAGATAGGAACCAATTGAGGAATCCTAAGAGAGAAAAGTTCTTTCTCAAGAGTCCTAGTCTCAATTGCTCATTAGATGAGTTTTAGAGAGAGACAATAATCAGTTTAGTGATCTGATTAATCTTGAGTTGTGCCCACACACAAGTCCATCTCGGATCTTTGTTACCGGAAGGAAGACCGTGGTTTCGGGAAAAGAAGATCTACCGATCTCGGAGGATTTAAACTTCTACAACTTCAAGGTACGCTAAGAAATCTTGAAAATAGCTAGGGAAAATTTCCCTCGCGAAATCATCAATTTCCGTCGTAAGATAAATCAGCGACGGAATAGCGAGGGAAAAGTTTCCGTCGCGATTTTTGTTCTTATCTAATTTTATTAATTCATAAGTAGAATTAATTTTCATAATTTACAAAGTATTCATAAAAAGTGTTTTTGATGAATACCGATCCAAGATCTTGGTTTTATACGTGTTTATTCACGTTTCAGCATATTTTGAAAATTGTTTTCCCAAGATCTAAAACCAACACATTCAACCTTCAAGAGATACATTTGTTTGGATTGAAAGAATAAGGTATGTATTATTTACAAAAAAAAATATTGATGCAAAATTATATCTGTCTATTAATTTGTGATTCTTAGAGCATGCCTTCTTGTCCTTGCACATTATAATTGTGTTTTCATGAAGACACTAATTTTTTCTTATCATTACCATCTATTATTTTGATAGAATCAGAAAAATTATATCTTGTGTACATTTAGCAGTAATTTGTTTTTACTGAAGCATCAAGAAGATTGATATGATGCTATCTAGAGAGTTATGCTGTTTCAATCAAAGATTATACTAACTTTAGCAGTAGTTTAAGTAGAATGATTTGCATTAGTTTATGCTCGATCTGTACAAATTGTGAGTGAAAGCTTACCATTCTCAGGTCCCTTCATTGATATTGTGATGACTTTCTTTGAATTGCCGATAGTTCAATGCATGAATGGTAATTAAGTATAACTATGCATGATAGACTATTTTTAATAAGCAATCTGTCACGCCCCGACCCGAATCCCGGGACCTTCAGCACGTGAACAGATCGGCTGTACCCAAGTGGAGACGAGCCCCACTCGAATACAAGGCCTAAGTAACCAAAAGCAGATAACAAATAACTCAAATTTAATAATTGGATAAAATCAAAGTGACAATGAAAATAAAATCAATAAGGGTCTACATGCCCTTCATGTGGTCAAGGCCCTATAAGGGTCCTACAATATAAACATCTTTCTCATAAGAAGAATGAGGTCCTCGAACCTCAACTAGTCAACCCAATCCTGTGCACAGCTCCCGAGACCGAGTCACCTACCCCTCGGGACCTGAAACAAAAAGAAAGGAAGCAAGTGCATGAGCTTTCGAAAGGAAAGCCCAGTAAGTACCCTCACTGAATCTCAATGAAAATCGAATCCAAAGACATTTATGATATATGATAAGTCAAAAATGAGCAAATCAAGAACCATCAAGCAACAACAAATAGGCTCACCGCGATAGTCAAAAAGCCTAGGAGTCTACCACAAGTAAAAATCAACGGCGACGCACCCTAACAAATGTAGAAACCCTCAAGCTCGTGGTCGAAGTTTCAATAAAACTCAAGAATCACTCCCGTCCAAAGATGTCCAAATTTACTTGTCATGAAAGCACGCACCTTCCGGGTCGCTCGACCCTCCGGTAGCAAATTGGTAGAACTACCTCTCTTACGTGTGCTAACACGGTCGCATTCATGCCCACCGACGGGTAAGACCACCCGTGAGAATTGCCTCTCTAGTAAGGCGCATGTAAATGCCAGGGGTTCTCGCCCAACACTTCCCTATCGGAGCCCCCACGCCCACCGAGTCCGGCAAGAGAACAGGACTCAACCTACACACACCCACGACCAACACAAGCAATCGTGTACCTTCATGGTCAAGTGCCGGACAATGGGCTTACTATGCTCATTGAAAGTACGATACTCCTCCTGACGCCTTCCCTACCGCTTTGCACACAAGCACCACGAACCTCCACAGTATCGCCTTGGTCACAGGTTGGTATGCTCAGTGAGCATCAACAAAGAAATAGTGAGACTACACACTCCAATCCGGACGGAGCAGAGGCTCACGTGTCACCACGGCCACGTGCCGATCAACGGATGATTGTGTTCAGTAAACACTACCTCTAGCTCATCAACCATACACATACTCAATGAAAGAATCAGGAATGTGTATGAAACCAACAATAGATCCTTATGACTCAAGCAAGCATGCTAACAAATAGCAAAATCCAGAATCAAGAAAAACTCCAAAGAGTTGTACAAGGCAAGAGTACTTACAAACTTGCTTAATCGTAAGATCAAGAAGTAAAGATCAAATAGGCATGCATACGTATGACCAACAATGAAACAAGGAAACAATTATCCAAGGTAAGAGGCAAAAGCACTTACACAAGTATCAAAGATCAAACAATAATAAAGGTACTAGGCAGAAATACTTACCTCTAACAAGAGCTGGAAACTTCCCTAGTTTCCTCCTGTCGTGTCTCAAGGCCTCCTCGTCGATATCTGGTAATAAAACCTCTATTAATGAAAGAAATGCTAACAAATACTACATCTCTAGTTGCACATGCATTACTCTCTCTTTCGGTGGGCTTAGGCCCAACTAAAGAGGTCCCGGAGACCTTCTACTTGGTTACTGACCCATTTTCCCTCATTTCCAAGTCCTTTAGTTGACTTTCAACTCTTGGTCAACTCTAATCAACTTTGGTCAACTGTCCTACCTTACTTTCATGGTACGCACCCTCATTGGCCGTTTCTTGTCTTCTTAGCTAAATTGGGCCCATCTACCAAGCCCAGTATTTTAGCTTAACCTTGTCTTGTCTTTTATTCGACCCTTAACTTTTCACTTGGTTAACTAGTCCATTGTTCAACTTGATAATCTATTATTCGTGAGCCTAACATATAGCTCGATCATGCTTGGTCACTTTGACAATTTGGGCCTACTTGTCAAGCCCACTAAGTTCTCTATCCTTCTTATCAAACAACACCAATGCTAATCCTTAAATCGTCCCCATAAACCAGCAACCTCAAGTTACTCATGTCCATGCTTTCATGAACCTTCAAAAATAGGGATAGATTGGTTTTACACTTCTCATGATCATGTATATAAATTCAATTCATGAAACCACCCATGGAGGTCAAACTCCAACCCTTGGACCAACTATTTACCCATTCAGTCCCTATCTATCCTTATAACCCATGCATCCATGCATATATGAATCCTCATATTTATCACCACACACAACTGAGGTGCAGGAATTTAAAGAAACTCACAGAGTATAGATGTCAACAGATACTGAAGACAAACTGACCGTCCAAACCAGATCTCCACCGTTCAGATTGGAGCACGACAAGTCTTAACCGTTCTCCCCAAAAATCAGCTCGATCAGACTAGGAATGATTATCCGATTGGAACAGATGACGAAACTGGCCCAGAAGGAAACTAAATGATAGGTTCTCGCTTTCACACCCCAGAACCTTACTCTCCCGACCACCAAAAACAATCCTCACTGTTCAAAATGAAGAATGAAAAGTCAAGAACAATCTCACCAAAAATCAGCACGATCCAACGGTGAACCTAGTCTCTCAACACACCTTTGAACAAAAAATCCTAGTCTCTCAAGTTTTTCTCTCTTCTTCCTTCCTCTCATCTCTCTTCTTGATTCCCAATGGCCCATAAACTTTCTCAAACTTGCTATTGTTCTATGCCAAGCTTCACATGCCTTATATAGGCCTCACAAGTGTAACCTCTACAACTCTTCACATTCTAAACCTCCCTCATAAACCCCAAAGACAACACCCAAATAATTCCAACCTTTCAACTTTTATAACCCCCATGGCACCCTTCCCATTCTAAACCTCCCTCATAAACCCCAAGACAACACCCAAATAATTCCAACCTTTCAACTTTATAACCCCCATGGCATTTTTTTCATATTCCATCTCTCTTATAAAAAAACACCATGGATAGAAAATAAATTATTTGAGTTTGACCAATTTGATCCAATCATCAATCTTGAGCCAGCTTAGTTAAACCACATTTGATTAATTAACCAAGTAGTTCACTAAATGAACTAAGCTAAACCCATTTTACTTGGTTAACCCACTTAACTTCTTAGCCCAACTAAATTGGACTCAATCCAACTTCAACTTGGTCACAACCAGACTAAATCAATTAATCATCCATTTAACTTGATTTATTAAATTGGGTCTAGTACAATTAGCAAATAATACTACTTTAGCTAATTTAGCTTAATCACATTAGGCTCAAGCTCATATGTTTTGGTTGGACTAACCCAAGTCAACTAACAAACTTTACTAATCTCATCTTGTCACCCCCAATCAACTTAGTTAAATTAGTCTTGATCCAAACGACTATTTTAAGAAATCTTACTTGATTAATCAAACCCTACCAACATTGGAGCTAAATCAACTTAGTCAAATTAATTAAATTAACTCGGGTTCAACCCATGAATTTAATTAACAATTTAATTAAACCCTAAACCAGCATTAGGATTCAGCCCATCTATTAGTGGTTTAACCACAACCAACTTAATATATTTAACTAATCAAAGTAGATTAATGTTACTGTTAATTAAATCAATTAATTCAGTTTTTTTATTTATTTAAAACTCTCTCTCTCTCTCTCTCGTCACTGTCTTCATCTCTAGCCGAACACCGGTGGAGCCCGTGAAGATCGCCGACAACCTACGACGACCGGAGCCCCACCTGAACCCCTCTCCGCCTACCCGGGAGCGTCCTCAGCGCGCCACGACCGGCTTCTAGTTGGTGGTGGGCTCCCAACCTCTTTCTACTGGTCGCCTGTCCACGACCGGACTCCACCTACATCTCCGGTGAGCTACTCTCGACATGGCACGCATGCAAAAGTTTTAGCGGGGGTAAAGGTACTTACCGGAGGGTCGCGGATCTTTAACGGCGCCACCGGGAAGCCTCTCACCATGAAAGCACCGGCTCACGGCCGGCCGCATCCTCCATGTGCAGCACCACGTTCCTCCCTACTGTCTCAGCCCTCTCTATCTCCTGGAGATGGTCACGTAGGCGGACGAGAGCCGACAACTACTAACAAGAGCCCCTGATCCTCTCCGATCACAACTCGCCGGAAAAGCTTTTCCTCCACGATATTATCCTTCGCTCCGTGCTCCTGCATGTCGTGGGGGCCTAGATTTATAGTCAAGGGGAAGATGAAGCATTCACGAGATCCCCGGGGACGTTGGCTGCCGCTGGCCGACCTCCATGCCGTAACGGTCGGGAGAGACGGCGGGGCTTGCGCGGCCGTTGGTGGCTGGGGGAGGGAAAAGCTTGTCTCGGGATCTGGTCTCAAAGTTGAGTGGCGAGGATCGTGTGATCGGCACCGACGGCTCGGATCAAATCAAAGAATCTCTGATTTAACACACCTTTGATCAACGGCCGAGATCGCAAACGAAACCAATGGCTGGATCACAATCCTTCACCTCGCATTCATTACCAGATCAAGATGAGTTAATCTCCGCTTGCCACGTGGCTTTACCGTGGTCTTTATAATGTCACGTGATCAGCGCTATCCCGGGATCCTTTAATCTCTGCCGTCGGTTCTTCTCTATAGGGTTTTCTTCTGGAAAATTATCCAGGGGTCCTCATAACTATTTTATGTTACATAATAGTCCATCCTGTGAGAGAGGAGAATTCCTCTTAAGTCCCTGACTTTTCCTAGGTCATATCCAGGTCCCTCTCCTGTGAGGGAGGACAATTTCCCTTAAGTCCTCAATACTTTTCAAAATTTACCATGAAGTCCTTCGGACTCCCAACAACCCTAACTAGGGTTTTAAACCTTTTTATCCCTTATTTTCCCTTCTTTCCTTTAATTAAATAAATCACCAATCCTCCCTTTATTTAATTAAATTAATTCTAATCGATCAACCTGAACTCATCCAAAGAATTCATTCATTCCTTTTTAAGATCTCCAATCAACTTATAATTACCAAAATACCCTTGGTAGCCCCAATTAAACCCAACTAGGGTTTTAACTTGTTACTTGGTTTAATTACCAAACTAATTAAAGGGAGTTAATACTAATCCATGAAATCAAAGTTTGGGGAATCCTTTAACAAATCAAAGAATTTAGAAATTTTGTTTCTCCAACTAAAATCTCATTTTGATTATACCTTGGGGGCTTTCCTCATTTACCAATCAAATAGAAAACAAAACTCAAAAAAAAATTTAATCCCTAAAAATTATTGGATTTTACACAATCCCTCATTGCACCATAGTTATTTGTGGCGCCTTAATCTCCTATTCAAGATTTTCAGATTCAATGTTAGTCACAAGGATTCCCCTATTCAAATTTCTCAAATTCAATGATTGTAGAGTCTTAATATTACTTGATTTAGACTATGGTTAGATGATTGAAACCTGACACTCCATGATTTATGCATCTTGGATTTTTCTACTATCAAAATAAATACACACAACCTTCTTCAGTATGTCATAGCAAATGTCAACCAGTTGTTTGTGTACATCATGTTGCAATATACTACCAACCAACCAGACTTTTAAGTAATGAATTAGAACTTGAAATGTTTCAGTGTTTTAGTTCTGTGTTTTGTACTGACTTCAGTTTATCTGTGTGTCAACATGTATCTGAGTTTGGCTTTGTGACTGCCTGCAAATCTTGTTATTTATATCTAATATTATATGCATCAGAAATGGATTTCAGTTCCTATTCTTGCAGGCTTTAAGTTTTTACTGGTTGTATTGTGCCCAATGAAGATCAATATACTTTCATCAATGAAATCTGTGTTAAAATTGAATTAGTTTTCACTCTTTCATCAGTTTCAAGTTCATGTGTTTGATGTATTACAGATTCATTTATTGCTTTTCATGTGTTTTTTTTAAAATCTTTTTCTTTTCTTTTTCAATTTCTGAAATCAAATCAGTCTCATGAATTCAATATATCATCAGAATGAATGTTCAGCATTTTACATGTACTGTTTTTAAATCTTTATGCTTTATGGGTTTTCTCAAGCATTTGTAATATTCATATCTTTCAAGTAAACTCTTTTGATGTTCATTAAAAGTCTCGATAATATTTCTTTTAGACCATACTAGAAATGTCATGCTTGTTTAACTAAAGTTGACCTAAGGACTCTCCAATTTTGCAAACATTTATGGATGATTACATGTGGGCATGCTTTATTTCTTTCTCCTTCACCTTCCAATCATACCAATATTTGTGTTTGTAACGTCCCGAATTTTCTAAGTAGATAAATAAGAAAATTCTCGATAATTAATGAGATTAATTAGCACAAAAAAAATAAAAAAATAAAATAAAATAATTATTTTAAAGCCCAATTAAAGGAAAATCGAGGAATGATAAATTTAAGTCCAGCCTCGCAACTGATGGGCCTAGGGAAGGCCTTATTAGGCCAGGCCGCTTACACTTGGAATAGTTGGAGGTGGACGGTAAAGATAACCTCGATTAAGTAATTGGGAGATTTCGTATGTGTTAAATTAATCAAGATTAATTAAGTAGGAGAATTGGACAAGTGTTAGAGTCCCGATAAAGTAGATCAGGCGAGTCGAAAGCCGGTATTCGCGGATTTGGTCTGACGAGAGACAGACCTCGTGAGGCTACAGTACTCCTGTGACATTGGGATCAATGACCCGAGATTTTTCGGATCTGGGTCGATGAATTATTAAAAAGATAATATTTATTTAGAGAGTGATGTAACATAAAAATTGGAGATAATGTAATTGATTAAACCCATGTGACAATAATGAAGGGATAAGTTAATTTAATTAAAAGTTTGGAAATGAAGCTTCATTTAATCATTTATATGTGTGACCATCAATAGAATTAAACTTTGGTAAAATAATTAAACAGATCAATTTGATTAATGGGCATGTGACAAAAAGCATGGTGGATGATATGATTAAAAGATTTGAAAATATATTTCTTATATAAGTTAGAAAGAGATGAAAATATCTTCTCTCTCTCTCTCTTCTTTTCTTCATCTTCTCCCTCCCTCTCTCGACTGAACCTACGACCACCACCCTCGATCTCATCGGTGCCCTACTCGTGCCCCACTTCCTGCCGGTTGACAAGCTTCATCCGTGCCCGGCCAACCTTCGCGCGAGCCGCCGCCAAGCCTAGCCACGTCCCCCCACCCGACTGTTCGCCCCTCCGCCGCTCGCCGCCTTCCCCAGCGCCGCGCCGCCGAGCCTGCGCCTGCACCATGCGACCCCACGCCTCGCGACCGCGCCGCCTCTGCTACCACGAAGCTGCCGCTGAAACTCTGTCGCTCCGACCACCACGCGCCCATCGGCGCCGCCGGAGCCCACGTCAGCCGCTACTTGCCGGTACATCTTCCACTGTTGCTCCGCTGGCCGCACTAACTTCAGCCACTTCCTCGGCTCCCTCGCCCCAAATCCCTCTTCACGGCGTCTTCGGTGAGCTTGGGGATACCCCAAAGATGAATTAAATTAAAGTTTGAGAGATTAATGGGCTGATTAAGGGGGGGGGGGGGGTTTGAGAGATTAATGGGCTGATTAAGGGGGGGGGGGTTATCCTTAATAGAGGATTAAAACTCATTGGAGGATATCAGTAGCTTGATAGTAGTATTAAGATCACAAAACTTCATTGTATGATAGTTGGGGACAAATGATGGTATAAATGAATTTAAAGTTGATTGAGTGCATGTTTGTATAAATTCAGGGCCCTAGAAATAAGGGAAACTCTGCCGAAATTTCGTTTGGGTTAATGTCGGGCTGTCCCTTTCCAGGATGAATTCAGCCTATAATACTTCCCCGATCGGGGAGTGTATTAGATCGTTACAAAGGTCATCGAGAGATCTTTATAACAAATACTTGATCGACTCGATCGGACTTCCGGATCGAAAGTTATGAGTGGTCCAAGCGGACTGTGCTAAACTGTCGAAGTTTCGTAAGAAATCTTAGTGTTAATGTTTGATTTAATCTCTCATGATAATGCTTAAAAATTAATCATTTTTAAGAGCATGTTATGAGCTTTAATGTTGAGCTTAGGATGATTAGAGTTAAATTGCGTTAATTGAACAATTCCGTATTTCCATTCCTTAGAAATACGAATTTCATGTTAATAGAAATCAAACTCTACTTAGCTTGATGAAATCATGATACCCTATTTAAGTTATTAAATTTATCCTACTCTAACGAGTCTAATTAGAGTACGAGTAAGAATACGGTCTTCGTACTCATAATTTCCGTATTCTTAAATTCCCTATACTTAAGCTATAGAACTAAGTTATGGAAAATGCGAACTTAGTATTTACTTAGTACTCTTGTTGATTCTAGGATAAGGAGAAAGGTCCAACAGGAGCTGCCGAAGGACCGAGTGATTCCTAGGAATTTGCAAGGACTTCAGGTGAGGGGACTTCACCGTAGATCTAGAATATTTCATGTGTGTTATTGGTATTGTGGCTTTATCATATTTTATTCGGTTTGTGAGTGCCGATTGATTTATGGTTATACTTGCATAGTATTTTTATGCCTGTATAACTGATTTAATCTTAAAGAGCATGAGCAATGATTCAGGAAACCCTAAGGGGTAGTTAAAGATTAATTCATGTATCAAAGCTGCACCTTAGGTTATATATGAGGGACCCAGCGGGAGGGCTAAGGATAGAGCCTAGATTTTGAGTAGATGAGACCGGGCTAAGGAAGGGGATTATTTTTTAATCGTTTTTCTTAAAACCAAAAATGTTTGCGAAAGCCGTTCTTTTATAAAAACCCTTCCTGTCTCGTGAGAGAGAGCCCATATCGGATACGAGATGCTCGCTTGACGTTCATGTAGATGTATGCCTCTGGTCGTCAGGCACCGGGTTCATGTAGATGTATGCCTCTGTTCCCGGCATCAGGATCATGTAGAGGTACGCCTCTATTCTTGGTGATTGCTGGAGTCCTTACGGAGACATTTTAACTAGGGGTGCACGCTTGTATGATATGAGGTCATGGCATGTATACATGTTCACTATATGCTTGATATGATTAGAGATTGCTCGTGGGTTTTCTCTGGATTTTTGATCGTATTAGCATTCTTATCAAGATTGAAGATAATTATGCTGACCATCATGAGTTTTACTCACATTGATTATGTTTCAGTACTTTAGTATAGATACAGGTATGTGAAATTCCTGGCGGGGTAGTCCATACTCACTGACCTTGTATAGCTCAGCCCTCTTCTATGTTGTTTTTCTGTTACAGGATCTAGACTCGGATCGGGTTAGTGATTCATGTCTCGAGCAGCGATCGAGGTCTAGCTGGCTCTGGTGTACCTGTTTCCCAGTTTATTAGTGTTGGATTGTATTGAACCTTAATTATGTTTTCTTCCACTGTATTTGGGGCCGTAGTTGCCCATGACTCTGTGTGATGTACTTTATTATGACTTTTATTTGAGTATGACCCCAGGTGTGTAACCGGTTATGATATGTCATATGCATCTTGTTTAGAGTTCATGACCCTTGATTTCATGTTTAATCTGCATGCCTTATGGGTGTACTCCCTACTAGCCGTGTGACATCTGTTTCATTAGCGAAATGGGTGTTACAATGTTTTTTTTTTAAGATGAAAGGTTCTTTGTTTTCCCTTTTATTTATGATGTTGCAGTCTCGAATAATGTAGTTATTCTAAGATTATAGCTAACATTAAACCAATAATGTGCCTTGTTTAGAGTTGTGGACCACTCCAAGCTTGAATTATTTTTGTTTATTATCAAGTTAAACAGGATTTCTGATTTTTTAATATCTTCAAATTAAATTTTGTGATCCCATTGTTTACATGATGTCTTGTTATCAATTTAGAAGTATTGAAGTAATACGACATCCAGACATAAAAGGAAACAACTTGCAACTATATTAGCTACAACACCTTGTACATGATTTACTTTCTTTGTCTTGTGTGACTTTTTTAGAATTTTTCTAGATGTCTAATTCAGTTAGCAAGATTGTGTTGCAAGTTCTTGGAAGTTCATTTATGCTATAAGTTGTAGAAAAAAAGTCAATACATAAGGAACACAATTAACTTCAACTACTATTATAGGCAGCAAGAGTGTGTTCCAAACATGTCCCTTCTTTGAGATCTCCATCCCTCCATTCCAATCACTTTCTTTTTAGTCAATCAAGCATCAAATTTGTAAGTATATATGTATTAAGTACGTGTGTGTGCGCGCACAAGAAAGCAAACAAAGCTTCAACGAAAAGTAAGATGATCTTAGATAATTCATTTTCATTATTGCGCCAAGTACTTAGGAATACATACTTAACCATAGCAATCTCTAGATGAGTATTTAGGAATTCTTGTCAAATATGCCAGTAGAAGGCTTCATAAGTAGTATGTATGACTTTTATTTTGGTTCATGAATCAAGATATGATAGGCATATTATCTTGACAGTGCGTGATTTCAGAGTTCTCATTGCGAAAGAGATGTCCAATAAGATTAAAATAAAAAAAAAATGTTAGTCATGGAATTTGAGAAATTGTATCTTTGATTTTGAGATATGAATGAAAAGGTCAGGAATAGTAGTTAGCAACCATTTCCAATTAAAGATCAAGCATTAAATTTGGAAGTATGTATGTATTATGTATGTGTGTATGCAAAAAAGAAAACAAAGCTTCAACGAGAACTTGTAAGATGATCTTAGATAATTCATTTTCCTATAATAATTTTGATTTAGGATTTATTTTTTCAATTTAGGATTTAGGATTTAGGATTTACAATTTAATTTCCTATTAATTCATTTTCATAGGCTGTATGCGCATAGCCACTTTATCTATAATAAATTTGATTTAGGATTTAGGATTTAGGCTTCAATGTGAACTTATGCTTTTTGGGTGTGCTTACTTAATACTATTTTCCTATAATAATTTACATTTAGTATTTATTTTTTCAATTTTTCCATATCTTAGTTTTAAAGACAAAAAAGGTTGATATTTATTTTTATCAATAATGTCAGATTTCGAAAATCATTTTTAACTAGAACAATGCCAGAAAGATCTGTAATATCACATATTGGTAGTGATGACAATGTTGAAATTATGGATATTGAGACGTACACCATTGAAGGTACTAATGATTAAATCAATGGATTTTTAATCTTTTATATTTTAAAATAATAAAATATTAAAAAATCATTTGTAGACATTAAACGAAGAAGGATCAATGAGCAACGTGGACAACGCTATGCAAGAATGTCAAAGGAAAATAAAGAAGCATTGTTGATAAACATGCGAGATAGATATAAAATAAGAAAGGAAATCCCATGGAGCTAAGGATGCATGATGGCCATATTATGTAATCAGTTGCACGTTGCAGATACTGTGGTGCAAAAAAATTTGAACATGATCACCAACATTTTGTTGTCAAAATGGAGAATTTGTTCTATGTGTTACACCTATGCCTATGGTGCTATATGAATTATATACTTTTGAAACTGATGAATCTGAAGAATTTAGAGAATCAATACGTGGATATAATAATGTATTTGCTTTCACTTCATTGGGTGCAAAGATTGTAACACCCATCTCGCTAATGAGACAAATATCACACCAGCTGGACCACCCAGCCCATAAGCTGTGTAATTTAAACCTAATAAGCATAAGTATCAAGATAATTACCATACGACATAAACAAATCCGGTTACACACTGATAGTCATAATACATCAGAGTCATAAGAAATACATATCAAGTCTGCGCAATTACGGCCCCAAATACAGCAGAAGAAAAATAATACATTGACAAATAGAACCCAACAAAACTAAAATACAAGGAAAGGTACCCCAGAGCCAACTAGACCTCGATCCCAGCTCAAGATATGAGCTACTATCCTGATCCAAGTCTAGATCCTGTAACAGAAAAACAGTAATCGAGAGGGCTGAGCTATACAAGCTCAGTGAATACGAACTTCTCCGCCGGGTATTATACAAACCTGTCATCTGTACTAAATTACTAGTACAAGAACAATGCAAGAATAAATCATGAAGATCAACAAAATTATCTTAAATTTTGATAGGCATGCTATACGATCAGAAATCCGAAGATAGCTCTCAATCAATCTCATATCATATCATGCATGTAGGAAACATATATATGTAATAGCCTCGTATCGTAATCAACCTGCAACCCTAGTTCAATACTCTGAATGAACCCAGCTGTCATTAGCCGGATAACCGGATCCTGCTGATCGGGAGACAGCGGAATAATCCGATCCAGTACTCAAAGCCTGACAACTAGTGGTATAATCAACCAACTGTATCAATTGTCACATATCACATATCCGAGACCTGACGACCAGTGGTATGATCAACCAAACTGTATCAATCGTCACGCGTACATCTCGTATCTGATTATTCCGATCCAGCACTGCAGGCTTGGCGACCGATGGTATAATCAATCGTATCAGACACCGCCACACGTCTCATATCCGAGACCTAACGACCAGTGGTATGATCAATCAACTGTATCAATCGTCATGCATACATCCTCGTATCTGATTCTGGAACCCAAAAGATTTCGGAAGGGGTTTTATATAGAAAATGATTTTGCAAACATTTTTGTTTAAGAAAAGCGGATTAAAACAAATCCCTTCTTTAACACGAGATCATCTACAATTCCTTATAGGCTCTATCCTGAGCCCCGCTGGATCAATCGTCTATGTCTAGCTAGGAGCGATCCAATGACCACGGTGAATATCAATCTTTATCAGTTAAGGTTTCACTTTATAATTAATCATGCTGATTCAGTTCGTAGCAAATAACAAGTACTAAAATCACTATGCAACTATAACGATAAAATCCATCGGCAAATCACAAACAGATATAAATCTCATAAGAATACGAGAAAATTTAAGTGGAGTTTACTCCTTAAATACGTATTGGCTTCCGATCTCGATGAGATCATTGACCTTATTATATATTCAAGATGTTGCTGCCTTGGATATATATATGAATACCTGTTGTTAGGTATTTGTACTAGCAATCTCTTACGTACATGCATGATACATCGTACGGAGTGGCTCAGTCAGAGAGCGGTATTTTCTGGCCATGTGCGCATGATTGTTATACTGCTATTCGGTGTCGACCGGAGATGATATCTAGAGGATATCATATGATACTGGAGGTATCATAGTATCGTATATGCCAGGAGATTGAGTACATCCGTGGATTTATCCACATTCCCAAGACTTGTTATTTGCTTGTGATGTTGTTGCACTTGCATATTTATTCCTCTTTTATTCTGTTCTTTGCTAGTAGCTTTCGTCACCTTTATTACTTTTCTAACGATCCTATTGAGCCTTTTCTTTGGCTCACACACTTGATTGATTTTTTTCAGGTGACGACGAGGAGTAGGTTCAGACTTAGACGAGGACTTTCCTAGTGGCTGACTCGGACTTGCTTATTTTATCTTGAGGTCTGCGCACCTCTTTTCATTTGTCTGTGTATGTGCCACTTGTATTTCTTTGTTGTATGGACTATTAGTGGTAACTTGGATGGATCCTTGTGTGGGTTGTATAGAACCTAGTATTGTATTTGTATGGAGTTGTGTAAACTCCATTCTTCTTTCTTATATAAATTCCATTGTTTATCTATCTCTGGATAATAATTATTATACAGGATCTTTGAGGCCTTGTGCTTAAATGGGGACTTGTCCCTGTTTGGATACGGCCGATCTGTCCACATGCCTGGGCCAGGTTCTGGGCGTGACAAATCCTTTATTGTTTCCTAATGGAGAAAATGGATTGTAACGCCCCGAAAATTTCAAGTTACCTTCTGGTTAGTTTTTGCTAATGAAGAATGAGATGGATTTGGAAATATTAATGAGTTGTTTATTTTAAACTCCAATTAAGAAGAAATCCAGAAATTGATGGGCTGGGGATTCAACTTCGCAACCATTGGGCCAAAAGGAGGCCCTATTAAGCAGGCCAGATGGTCGCGACACCGTTAGTAGTGGATGATTGGGGAGAGCCGAGTAATTAGAAAAGGAACTATTTAATGGTTAAGTAAACTCGATTAATTAACTGGAACAATCTGGACAGAGGTGAGAGTTCCAATAAAGGAGATCGGGCAGGTCAAAAGTCAGTATTCGCGAATCTGGTGTGACGAGAGTCAGGCCCCGTGATGCTACAGTGCACCCGTGATGACGGGAATCATTGACCCGGTATTTTCGGATCTGGGTCGGGACTTTATCAAAAAGGTGACATTAATTAATGGGTGGCATGACATAAAGTTGGAAGATAGAATAAATTGATCAATTATTAAAGGATAAGTTAAAATAATGGAATCAATTAATAATAAATATATAAATTAATTAAGAAAAGTTAGTATTAAAATAGAGGAGAGAGAGAATGAATCTGAAAAATTCATTCATCTCTCTCTCTCGATATCTTCAAACGGACGCCCGCCCTACTATGGCGCCGACCTCCAGCCGCCACCGCCTCCGGCGGGCCATCCCGGCGAGCCCCCCCCAGCCTACGGTCCACACACCCTCGCCGCCTGCGCGGCCTGTACGCCTCCACGCCGGCGACCGGCGCTGTTACACCCGCCCTCTCCCTCCGCTTGCGCCGCCCTTTGTTGCCGGCTGCGCTGCCCCTAGCTCCGACCTGCAGCTGCCCGCCGGAGCCGCGCCTGAGCAGCCGCACAGCCCTAGAGCCCCTTTTGTTTGCTGCGCTGTCGCCGCCCTACTACAGCCCTCCCTCTGGCCGCTTCCTCCGACGAACTCCCCACTTGGTGAGTAGTAATCGGGAGAAGATCATGGTAAAACTCATGAATTCATGTATGGATGTATGGATTGTAGGGCTATGATTAGAGATGGATCGGGGGGGTTAGGTAGTAATTAGTGGCTTGAATGATGATAGTGAACATGATGTAGTCAAATATAATTATGGTGAATGTTTGTATGAGTTCCGGAGCCCTAGAAATAGGGGAAACTCCGCCAAAATTTCTTTAGAAGTTGGTACCGGGCTGTCCCTCTCAGGGATGGATTTAGCCCACGATGCCTACCCCGATCGGGGAGTATTAGCGTTCATTAGGAAGGTCATTGAGAGACCTTCGTAATGATAGCTTGATCGACCCGATCGGGCTTCCGGATCGAAAGTAATGAGCGATCCAAGTTAGTTGTTCCAAGCCGACGATTTCGAGTTATGATTTAGAGTAAAGATTCTTGATTCTAGAATACAGAACCGATTCTGCATTTCGTATTCTTATTAAGGTACTATTATTGATTTTAGGAAGAGGTAACAGTCCCGCAGACACTAAAGTAGGATCGAACCGGACTTAGGAGTCTACGAAGGACTTCAGGTGAGGAAACTTCTCCGTATATTGGTTTTTAGATCTTGTATTTATCGTGATTCGTATTCTCGTATTTGCGTGGGTTTTATATCGGTTTGTGGATGCCGAAGGTTTTACCGCTATGCATGCATAATAGTTTTTATGCTTGGGGAATATTATGAAATGGTAATGGTAGAATTAGATATAAAGTGAAACCTGTAATGGTGGAAAAATGTATGCATGATCGTGCCGTGGACGGAACCCTATATAGATATAGATGTTGGACCAACGGGGGTTCCGTGATGGAGCCAGAGTCGGGCGTTGATGATTCCGGGTGAGGGAGGGGATTTGTTTTGATCCGTATGTTTCAAAAAAAAAAAAATAATAAAAAAAAATAAATAATAAAATAAAATGTTTTGCGAAATGATTTTTCATCAAACCCCCTCCCCGACTCGTGAGGGTGCCCCGGTCGGATACGAGCAAGACTATCGCTGGCTCTTCTGGTCTGTTGAATTAGGGTCGGGGACGTCCATGACACGGCATAGGTCCCCTCTTGGCACAGGATGCCGGCACAGGATGCAACTGAGGTGGATGCAACTTCTTTACACAGGATGTAATGGAGATGCGGGTAGGTAGCACCGCCTCCTTCGCACAGGATGTGATTGAGGTAGGTACATCTCCTGTACACATGGATGTACTTGAAGATGGGGTGTTTGTTAGAACAGATATCGATGTATGAACTGCATATGACTTTTTGTGAGTTTTCCGATTGTATTGGCATTAATATCTTGATTGAAGATGATCATGATGATTCCATGTTTTCTGTTAGTTTCCAAAGAATACAAATATTTAGTACAAGTTGTTGAGGGACAGGTATGCATAATACCTGGAGGAGTTGTAGTTACTCACTGAGCTTGTGTAGCTCAGACCCTCGGTTGTTATTATCCTTTCAGGGACTAGACAGGGTCCAAGAAGCGGTTAATTAGTGCTTGGGCGGGGATTGAAGACTAGGGGCCTTGACGTACCTTATCAGCATGTATAAATTTAATGTCTTGTACAGATCAAGTTGGTTCATTTGTGTTTTCTATAACTCTGATGGGATGTGACTCTCCGTGTGTAACCGGGTTTGTTCATGTCATATTGTATTTAATTTTTCATATTCATTATTTTGTTAGGTTGTAAAGTACACAGCTTATGGGTCGGGGCACTCCCGGCCCAGCTGGTGTGACACCCGGTCCTTAGTAGAAAGGGGGTGTTACATGGATGTCATAAAGGGATCGAAAGAAATAAAGTTAATAGGACCTCACATCCCATACAAGATTTAAATAGATTTGCACAAAATGAAGAAACTTTTGAAGAATTACTTTCTTTCGAAAAAGGTATACAGATTTATTAAGTTGAAAAGTTTAGAATGAATTTATACATAATATACTAAGTAGTTTAATTTTTTTGTAGGTCTCACTAAGAAAAAGGTCAAGGATGTATTATGTCGGGAATATTATTGTTGTTTGTTGGAAATAAGATCAAACTCACAATCAACTTTATTATTTTGTGGCTATTTGTTTCAACAATATATCGTAGATATGTATGTCAAAATTGAGACTGAGAGGTTGGATTTCTTTTTTAAAAATCAAACAACAATACGAGCAGAGCTATATCAGGGAATCATTGATAGTGTAAATGTAGGAGAAACTCGAGGTGAAAAAATTGGAAAAAGAATTGTTCTCCCAGCTTCTTTTATTGGAGGGCCACGATTTATGCGAAAGCGTTATCTTGATGATATGGCTTTGGTTCATCGATTTGGTAAACCTGATATTTTCTTCACAATTACTTGTAATCTAGAATGGGAAGAAATAACCTCTTGAATGAAACCTTGGTAAAAAAACATTTAATAGGCCTGATTTAGTTACCCGTGTATTTCGATCTAAAATAGAAGATCTCAAAAAGAAATTGTTTAAAGGTCATATCTTTGGTGTTGTAGCTGCACATGTATATGTAATTGTATTTCAGAAAAGAGGCCTACCACATGCTCATTTTCTTATAATTATGTAAGGTGAAGATAAGATAGTGAGGGTGGATAGATTTGATGAACTTGTTCTGCGGAGCTTCCAAACAAAAATGAAGATCCAATTTTATTCTCTTTGGTTGTGAAACATATGTTACATGGACCTTGTGGAAATTTTTGTAAAACTTTTCCTTGTATGGTTAGGGATAAATGTAAATTCCATTATCCTAAATCATTTTGTTCAGAATCTATGGAAGGCAAAGATTCATACCTAATTTATCGTCGAAGGAACAATGGTCATTCTGTGATGGTTCGAGGACATAATCTTGATAATCGATGGGTGGTTCCTTACAATCCTTATTTACTTAAGCACTACAATTGTCATATTAATTTTGAGATTTGTTCATCCATTACAGCTGTGAAATATTTGTATAAATACATTTATAAAGGGCATGATAGAGTTGCTATTAATATTAGAGATGAAGAATCTCCATCTACTGTTGATGAAATTAAAAATTTCAAAGATGCACGATGGGTTTCTGCTCCAGAAGCTATATGGAGAATATACAGCTTCAAACTAAGTGAAATTTATCCTTCTGAAGTTCCAATGCATATGCATTTACCAAATAAATAGTTGGTCACTTATTGTGTAACGCCCCGACCCGGATCCCGGGACCTCGAGCACGTCAACAGACCGGCCGTATTAAAGAAGAGATAAACTCAACTCTAATACAAGGCCTAATAATGTGATAAGCAGATAACAATCCATAAATAAACACGAACTCAAGTTCATAAGAACATAGAGTCATTAGGGTCCATAGGCCCTATAGAAGTCTGGTCCCTATACGGGTCCTACAAATAACAAAGTTCATAAAAATAAAGATAACTGAGCCTCCTATAAACCGTGGTCTCCCGGAGGCCCTCTCCTCAGGCTTCTCCCCCCTCTAACCCTCGGGATCTGTAAGAGGAGGAAACGAGAAAACACGTGAGCTTTCGAAGGGAAAGCTCAGTAAGTACCCCTGCAGGTCACAGTGTCATCAAAAAGAAAAATGGCATCAGCGGGATCATAGAATCAACAACAAAGTCCTAGGAGTCTACCACAAACAAGTCAAAGGTGCGACCCACTGCTACAAAAGCCCTAAGCTCTGTAGAGAGTTCTAAGAGAACTTCGAGTTTACTCCCTACCAAGATGTCCAAATTTTTGGATATAATTACGACCTAGATGGTGCGTTTGACTCTCCGATCAAAGACCGGTAGAACTACCTCTTCTTAGTGTTAACACGGTCAGTGTACCATGCCCACTGACAGGTGAGACCTCCAGAGATTTGTTTCTCCGGTAGGGCTGTCAGGAAAGTCAGGGGGTCCTATCCCTGAACGTTCCCAAAATTGGAGCTTCCCTAGCTCCACTGAGTCCGGGCAGTAGAACATAGCAAATAGGGACACCAACGTCCCGTAAACAAGCATACATGCTTAACAGGATTCAAGAACAGATAAGAACAACATGTATGGCAACAACAGTGCATGTATTAAGAATACATAGCAAGTCCAAGAAATCCCGTTATCGGGTGAAAACTAGGCAAGTGAACTTACCTCTGGAGAGACTAAATGTCTTCCTGGACTCCTTTGGAATGCCTTACGTCTCCCCTGAGAGTATCTGGCATACATAGACTCTTATTAGAGTCAAGTTTTCTACGAGGTTCTAGTTTCACATGCATGTCCTATGTCTTGTTGGGCTTAGGCCCACTAACGGGTCCTAAGGACCATCTCCCGAGTTATCAGCCCTTATTCCCGTTTCTATGTCCCTTAGTTGACTTTTAGACCTACTTTAGTCAAACTTAGTCAACTCGAGTCTATTTGTCGAGTCTGGCTCTTATTTAGTCATTTTGGTTGAGTTGGGCCTACTCAGATTTATTTTAATCCCCTTTTTACCCTGAAAGGGCATTTTGGTCATTTAGCAACTTTTGACCCTAAAGTTTTAAGGTTCCATTTCGATTAGGGCTTATTTAGCCCCTTTTAGCTTCCCCACCAAATAATTTTCATAATTTAACCAATTATCTAAATTTAGGAAATTATTAAATTCTCATTTGTCATACTTCAATATTTCATAACAATCTTTATGTCACACCACTATAGTCATTATTTAATTAAAACATTAGTTTTAATATTTGTCACAATTCCTAAATGTCCATATAGTTGTTACAACTATACTAGGTCAATCAATCCCAACATAAGGATTAATATTTGTCACACTATCAATGTCCTTCAATCATTTTAACTATATCCAATAGTTAATCTAATAACATTTCATAATAATCATTTTAATTAATCTAATTAATCAAATGATTATGTCATTTCACATAGATTAATTAAATCTACTATTTATGTCACATAACCTAAGATTATGAACCATTCTATTAAAAGTTTATTATTATTACCATACAAATTATTAACCAAATATTTGTCACATTACTAAGTCCCTTAATAATCATTTTAATCTAATTAATTAGATGATTAGGTCATCCCTTATAGGTTGATTAAACCTATAATTATGTCACATTGCCATGGTTACTAATTAAAATATTTTTTTTTTTTTAATTTTTTTTTTCTTTTCCCCATCGTCTTCAACCTCTCTTCTCTCTCTCTATCGCGACCGAGAGCTCAACCTCACCGTTCTCCCTCGCCGGCAAGCATTGAGCGCCTGTCCAAACTCCATCCTCATCGCCGTGAGAATTGCAACCACGGCCAACCCTTCCCTCAACCACCGGTCTCAGTCTTCTCGCCGGAATTTTAGAACCTCTCGGCCGCGCGAACGGCTCTCTCACCGATGCATGCAAACGATCTATAGACTACGTAAGAGGATGACAGGTGCTTACCAACTAGTTGAGGAAGAATTCCTGCGCTGCAGGGGCTTCCGTCCTTCCGCGCGCACCACCGTCTCCTTCGTCAAGCTCGGCCGCACCCTCAGTGTTCTCCTTCTTCTCCCTGGAGACTCGGTCTTCAACTCCGCCTGAGAACGATCCCTCCTGCACCCGTCCGCGGACGCGAAGAAACGATCCCCCTCCGGAGCAACGCTCCTCTCTCTGACAGTTCGCCGGAGCAGTGAGTTTGCTCGACAATGATGCTGAGCAGGGAGGCTCACTGCCCTTTTTATAGCCTAAGGGGAGAGGAGACGACAGGCGTTTCAGGGCGGCTCCGACGCCAACGACCAGCTTCTCCCATGCATAACGGGCGGAGGAGATGGCCGAGATACAAGGCGAAGGCGTTATCCGGCCGCCGGAAGGTCGTCCCGTCAGCCTGCGTGATCGTGCGTAGGGATCAACGGTGAGGATGGCTGGTTGTGATCCAACGGCTATCTTAAAATCCTTTTTGCCTTGGATCTGAGCACATCCAGATCAACGGTTAAGATCTTGTAGGGATTTAACGGTTAGATTTTTAGCCCATTGCCTCGGATTAAAACCATCGGAAGATGAGCGGCTGATAACAGCCCGCACCGTGAGGTCATACTTACTAAATTACTTTCACCTTGCCTCGTATATGGTATACGATGAGATGGATTTACTCTGAGCGCGCCACGTGGCTCCTCCACGACCGTTATAACGTCTCGAGATTTAACACGGCATGAGATAATTTAATCTCAGCCGTTCATTCACTCTCTATAGAGTTGTTTCTCGTGGAAAATTTACCAGCGGTCCTTGATACTTTCAAATTTACACACAGGTCCAAGACTGTGAGAGGGGAAAACTTCTTTAAGGTCCTCAATTCTTTCGAAAATTATTATTCAGTCCCTACAAACCCCATTTAATTTCAGTTTAAATAAATCTTTTAATCCCTCATCAACACTAATCGGGGGAAATGATAATATATATATATATTTTTTTTAATTTTCTCAAGGAAATAACAAAATATTTATTTCCAAAAATTCACGGATTTTACAATCCTCCCCCCCTTACAAAAATTTCGTCCTCGAAATTTCCACGCCGTTTATACTTCATACAAACAACTCTGGGTAACGCTGCCTCATATCCTCCTCACGTTCCCAGGTAGCTTCCCGCTAGGTGTGGTTACTCCACTTCACCTTAATAAAAGGAATGGTTCTATTCCTTAACTGCTTGTCCTCTCGGTCCAAAATAGCTACTGGGCGTTCCTCGTAGGACATATCCTCTTGGACTTCCACCGGAACCTGAGGAATCACCCTGGTGGGATCACGAATGCACTTCTTCAACATTGAAATGTGGAAGACATCGTGAACCTGAGCTAGATCCTGGGGTAAGGCCAACCTATATGCCACCACTCCTATGCGTTCCAATATCTCAAAAGGTCCAATATATCGTGGGGCAAGTTTTCCACGTCGTCCAAACCTTACGACCCCTTTCATTGGAGACACCTTTAGGAATACCAGATCCCCCACTTGAAACTCCTGATTAGATCTTTTTCGGTCGGCATAGCTCTTTTGTCTACTCTGGGCAGCCTGGAGTCGCTCCCTGATCACCTTGACATGTTCCTCCGTTTGTCTTACAAAATCAGGTTGCTTAATTGTCGCCTCAGCTACCAGTTTCCTTTCTCCCACATCTCCCCAACAAATGGGAGTTCGGCACTTCCTCCCATAGAGTGCCTCATACGGTGCCATCTTAATGCTTGCACAGTAAGCTGTTATTGTTATAGGCAAATTCTATCAAACTTAGGCGTTCATCCCAAGACCCTGTAAAGTCTATCGCACATGCCCTCAGCATGTCCTCTAGCACCTGGATGGTCCTTTCAGATTGTCCATCGGTCTGTGGGTGAAAAGCTGTGCTGAACGCTAATCCTGTGCCCAAAGCGGTGTGCAAGCTTTCCCAGAATCTAGAGACAAACCGAGTGTCTCGATCAGAGGTGATCGTCACCGGTACTCCATGTAATCTGACAATCTGATCTATATATAACTGGGCCAACTTTTCCAAGGATGCTCCCGTCCTTAACGGAATAAAGTGGGCCGACTTTGTTAGTCGATCTACTATAACCCAGATCGATTCATGGCCTCTTTGAGTACGTGGCAACCCCGTTACAAAATCCATGTTAATGTGCTCCCATTTCCACTCCGGAATGGGTAAGGGTTGTAACATCCCTGCCGGCTTCTGGTGTTCCGCCTTTACCATCTGACAGGTGATGCATTTAGCCACGGACTCCGCAACATCTCGCTTTATCCCCTTCCACCAGAAATGGTCCTTCAACCCTCTGTACATCTTGGTACCTCCGGGGTGTATCGAGTAACCCGAATAGTGAGCTTCCTCCAGAATCTCCCTTCTTATCTCAGGGTCATTAGGTATACAAATCCTTTCATCAAATCTTAGAGTGCCATCTTCATGGACTCTGAACCGTGTTGGTTCTTCCTTGCCTATGTGTTCTTTGATCTCCTCCAATTCAAGATCTTGTCCTTGAACAACCTGAATTCTTTCTAACAACGAGGGTGGGATGTGTAAACCGCCAATGTGACATCCATTGTAGGCAAAACAACCTCCAGTTGAGCCTTCTCATGTCCTCTAATAGCGGCCCTGAAGTCGTTAACATAGCGACAACTCCATATCCAGACTTCCCTACTCAAGCAGCATCCGCCACCACGTTAAGCCTTGCCCGGGTGGTAATGGGACAGTGAGATCATAGTCCTTGATTAGCTCTAGCCATCGCCACCTCTCATACTCAATTCCTTCTGTGTGAATATGTACTTGAGGCTCTTATGATCGGTGTAAATTTCGCAAGGAAAACCATAGAGGACGTGTCGCCAAATCTTGAGGGCAAACACGAGCGCTGCGATCGCAAGATCGTGTGTAGGGTCGTGCTCCTCGAAGGTTTTAACTGTCGTGATGCATAAGCAATCACGCGCCCATCTTGCATCAACACACATCCAAGGCCCGGTCTTGCAAAGCGTCATTTGTAGATGCGTATACCCACGGTTGCTTTGTGGTAAGCGCCAACACCGGTCTTTGATATCAACCTTTGTTTCAGTTCACGGAAACTCTTTTCACGTGAGTCGGTCCAAATGAATTTGGTACCCTTCACGTCAGTCACTTTGGTTAGCAGTGCAGCTATAATCGAAACCCTCAACGAATCTCGGTTATAACCACCTAATCCTGTGAAACTCCGTATCTCCCGTACCGTTGTTGGTCTTTTCCATTCCACAACGGCTTCAATTTTCTTGGGATCTACTGAAACTCCAGCTCCACTTACCACGTGGCCCAAGAAAGCTACACTTTCCAACCAAAAATCACACTTGGAGAACTTTGCGTAAAGCTGATGTTCCCTCAAGGTCTCTAGCACTATTCTTAAGTGCTCCTCATGGGTCTGGTGGCTTTTTGAGTAAACCAAGATGTCGTCGATGAACACCACTACAAACTGGTCCAGATATTGATGGAATACCCGGTTCATCATGTCCATAAAGACTGCCGGGGCATTGGTAAGCCCAAACGGCATTACCAGAAACTCGTAGTGCCCGTATCTAGTACGGAAAGCACTCTTCGGGATATCCGTCTCTTTGATCCTTACTTGGTGATACCCAGATCTCAAGTCGATCTTAGAAAAGACTTGAGCTCCCTGTAACTGATCCAGTAAGTCATCAATTCTTGGTAGAGGATATTTATTCTTTACAGTCACCTTATTTAACTCCCGATAATCAATGCACAACCTTAGCGACCCGTCTTTCTTCTTGACAAAAAGAACAGGTGCTCCCCAAGGTGACATGCTAGGTCTAATAAAACCTTTGTCCAACAATTCCTCTAGTTGGATCTTCAATTCCTTGAGCTCCGCAGGCGCCATCCGATAAGGAGCCTTAGACACAGGAGCTGTTCCTGGTACCAAATCAATAGAAAACTCCAATTCCCTTTCCGGGGGTAGTCCCGGTAACTCTTCTGGAAACACGTCAGGATACTCCCTTACTACCGGTACTTCTGAGACTACAATCTCCTTATCCTTCTTCATCTCGGAAACAGAAGCCAAGTAGCCTATACACCCGCCCCTAAGGAGCTTCCGAACCTGGAGAGCTGAGATCTCCTGTACTAAGGAACAGGTGTGGCTGCCTTTAAAAGTAAATTCCTCTCCTTCCGGCATCTTAAATACAACTCTCTTCCCACGACAGTCTACCACTGCGTAAACTGAAGAGAGCCAGTCCATCCCGAGGATCACATCGTAATCCTTCAGGTCCATTACATGCAGGTTTGCAAGTAATTTCCGCCCCACAATCACTACTGGACATGCCGGTACCATTCTCCTTACAATCTTGGCAGCTCCTACGGGGGTGTCTACACACAAGTCCTGGGGTAGATCTATAGTAGGCAGAGTATGCTTTCGTGCAAGTCGTGCAGATACGAAGGAGTGTGTGGCTCCAGGATCAAATAAAGTGCAGGCATAGAAAGAACTAACTGAAATAGTACCTGCCAATTTACATCTGGCCACGCCTCGAGCTTCCTCGGTTGTCAAATGGTAGACCCGACCATGGGTCATTGGCCTCTCTTCTTCTTTGGGGTTGGTTTGGTGTAGAAGGCTGTCACGAGGTCGCCTTCCCTTTCTTATCCCCACCTTGTGGTCTTGGTGAGTGGTCCAACAGTTGTCGGAAACTTGTTGAGATCCACAGGTTCCCCTACCACGCCTCTGTCCCTTGTTGGACGCCGAGGACACTGCCTTTGGTGATCCAAGGCCAAGCGTAAATAACACCCTCCGGTTATCCTTGGGCATTTGGGACTTCTTATGTGGTCCCTTGCATTCATAGCACTTAATATTGCAGGTCACACTAGTAAGACCCTTTACCTCCGGATGAGGTACATGTGAGCACAGTCTGGGCTTCCCATAGGGTCGATACTTGTTGTCGGGCCTACGCTTACCAGAGCTCTTTCCAGATGATTGGCCCTGGCTGTTTGCCCCTTTATCCTTTTTATCTTTCTGGGACGACCCACGGCGTCCCTTGACAAGAAGCCTCCTCGGTGTATTTGGCCCTAGCCACAACCTCCGTGATAGGTCTTGCACATGTGGCTAGTCACGATCTTTTCAGATGATGGTCGCACCGCCTCAAATTTCATCACCCGCCTCTCTTCCGTGGAATCCATGTCGAAGGGAAGCGAAGCCAACCGGTCAAACTTCGGTTTCATATTGCTCCACCGTGGAGCCTCCTTGAACAAAATTTGGGAGAATTGTTGCCCAATGTACGGATGTCCTCTCGAGAAATATTTGGCGAAGAACGCATCCGAATTCTTCCCAAGTCCGGAAGGCCTCACCCTTCCTCGCCTTATTTCTCAAAAGTACCCAATCTTCACGGGTCCACTGAGCATGTACACGGCGGTCCTAATCTTCTCCGCCTCGGTAGTTTGGAAGACCTCGAAGGTCTTCTCCATCTTACTGAATCCATTGTTCAAAGAACATGGGGTCGGCGCCTTCAAAGGTCGTGGGGAGAGGGTCTCTTGATCTCCCCAAGTAATCCTCTACTTGACGTGAGGGGCATTTATGACGGAGGTGGTACGCTTATTTGTCGGGTTTCCTGGATTAATCCCAACATCTCCCTCATTAGTTCCATCATGCTCATGGGGGTACCTCCCCCCTTGGGTTTGGCCCTCACCGCGCTGAGCATTAGATTGAAAGCAGCACCTCCCGCCGACTTCCATTTCGCCCATAGGCGGGGTACCTCCCCACCCTAGCGGTTGAGGGACTTCTTCCTCCATAGGAGGTCATGGCATTTCGGTACGACGAGGTCGCCCTCGCCTACCCCTTCCTCTTCCCCTACCACCTCGACCTCCACGCAAGTGATCCATTGATTAACTGTATAAGGATTACAAGGTTACTTTTTATTTCCAGAAAAAACAGGTGATGATGAAAATATACTTTTATTCATTTCAAAAGGAACAACTAGAGTCAACATGCTAAAACAAAAGACACTAAAGGACATAATAAAAGTAGTTCATACAACACATAAGTTTGTAAGACTACGATTATTCTAGAAACTAAAACTAGAACTCAGTCCAGATGATGCTCGTCGGGTGACAGTGGGGTGTAGTCAGGGCACGGTCGCTGTCCTCCGGACCCACAGGGTCCCCTGGAATCTGGCGCCCCGGATGGGTGATAAAAGCTAGATGCTCATGGCGCACATACCAAGCACGAGGGCAGTGGGCGCCTACACTCAAGCCATACAATGCTCAGTATACTCCACATCGACGGGCAACCGTGGAGATCCCGGAGAACAACAGAGATGGACTGCAGCTCTCTCCCGAATCCCGAACCCCCAATGCACGGCGGTAGTCACGGGCTCTACACACACGCTGGCCGTGGGAGGAATACTAGGGCTCACGATCTCCTGTGCTAACGGAACCCTGGGTCCTACTGGCCTCTGCATAGCGATGTGGTCCCTAAGTCCCTGGACCAACATGGTAACTGTAGTCTGAAGCCTGTCAACCTTTCGGTTGGTGGCTTCCAGCGTCCTCCTCATCTCGGCGAGGACCTCCGCGGGCTCGGATGAGTCAGCTCTGGGTGGTGGAGTGTTCTCCCGGACAGACTCCACCTCATCATCAGACGAATCACGGTATGATGGTCCCGACATCCTGCAAGTAAACCGGGTGTCAATCTAACGTACCACTATCTATACTACCCCAGTCCCGCACTCAGTCTATACAACTGGCTAAGGGCATCTAGGGTCTGCTATCTGCTCTTTCTAGAGAAACCTTCTCTGATACCACTTTAATCTGTAACGCCCCGACCCGGATCCCGGGACCTCGAGCACGTCAACAGACCAGCCGTATTAAAGAAGAGATAAACTCAACTCTAATACAAGGCCTAATAATGTGATAAGCAGATAACAATCCATAAATAAACACAAACTCAAGTTCATAAGAACATAGAGTCATTAGGGTCCATAGGCCCTATAGAAGTCTGGTCCCTATACGGGTCCTACAAATAACAAAGTTCATAAAAATAAAGATAACTGAGACTCCTATAAACCTTGGTCTACCGGAGTCCCTCTCCTCAAGCTTCTTCCCCCTCTAAACCTCGGAATCTGTAAAAGGAGGAAAAGAGAAAACACGTGAGCTTTCGAAGGGAAAGCTCAGTAAGTACCCCCTATAGTCCAAGGTCATCAAAAGAAAAATGGCGGTCAGCGGGGATCATGTAGAATCAACAACAAAGTCCTAGGAGTCTACCACAAACAAGTCAAAGGTACGACCCTCACCTACAAAGCCCTCGGGCTCTGTAGAGAGTTCTAAGAGAACTCGAGTTTACTCCCTACCAAGATGTCCAAATTTTTGGATATAATTACGACCTAGATGGTCGCTTTGACTCTCCAAATCAAAGATCGGTAGAACTACCTCTTCTTCGTGTTAACACGGTGGGTATTCATGCCCATCGACAGTGAGACCTCCGTAGATTTGTTTCTCCTGTGTAGGGTCGCCGAAAGTTAGGGGTCCTATCCTAACGTTCCCAAAATTGGAGCTTCCCTAGCTCCACCGAGTCCCGCAAGAGAACATAGCAAATAGGGACACCAACGTCCGTAAAGAAGCATACATGCTTAACAGGATTCAAGAACAGATAAGAACAGCATGTATGACATCAACAGTGCATGTATCAAGGCTACATTGCATGTCCAAGAAATCCCGCTACCGGGTGGAAACTAGGCAAGTGAACTTACCTCTGGAGAGACTAAATGTCTTCCTGGACTCCTTTGGAATGCCTTACGTCTCCCCTGAGAGTATCTGGCATACATAGACTCTTATTAGAGTCAAGTTTTCTACAAGGTTCTAGTTTCACATGCATGTCCTATGTCTTGTTGGGCTTAGGCCCACTAACGGGTCCTAAGGACCATCTCCCGAGTTATCAGCCCTTATTCCCGTTTCTATGTCCCTTAGTTGACTTTTAGACCTACTTTAGTCAAACCTAGTCAACTCGAGTCTATTTGTCGAGTCTGGCTCTTATTTAGTCATTCTGGTTGAGTTGGGCCTACTCAGATTTATTTTAATCCCCTTTTTACCCTGAAAGGGCATTTTGGTCATTTAGCAACTTTCGACCCTAAAGTTTTAAGGTTCCATTTCGATTAGGGCTTATTTAGCCCCTTTTAACTTCCCCACCAAATAATTTCCATAATTTAACCAATTATCTAAATTTAGGAAATTATTTAATTCTCATTTGACATATTTCAATATTACATAACAATCTTTATGTCACACCACTATAATCATTATTTAATTAAAACATTAGTTTTAATATTTGTCAAAATTCCTAAATGTCCATATAGTTGTTACAACTATATTAGGTCAATCAATCCCAACATAAGGATTAATATTTGTCACACTATCAATGTCCTTTAATCATTTTAACTATATCCAATAGTTAATCTAATAACATTTCATAATAATTATTTTAATTAATCTAACTAATTAAATGATTATGTCATTACACATAGATTAATTAAATCTACTATTTATGTCACATAACCTAAGATTATGAACCATTCTATTAAAAGTTTATTAATATTACCATACAAATTATTAACCAAAAATTTGTCACATTACTAAGTCCCTTAATAATCTTTTTAATCTAATTAATTAGATGATTAGGTCATCCCTTATAGGTTGATTAAACCTATAATTATGTCACATTGCCATGGTTACTAATTAAAATATATATATATATATATTTTTTTTTCTTTTCCCCATCGTCTTCAACCTCTCTTCTCTCTCTCTATCGCGACCGAGAGCTCAACCTCACCGTTCTCCCTTGCCGGCAAGCACTGAGCGCCTGTCCAAACTCCATCCTCATCGCCGTGAGAATTACAACCACGGCCAACCCTTCCCTCAACCACCGGTCTCAGTCTTCTCGCCGGAATTTTAGAACCTCTCGGCCGCGCGAACGGCTCTCTCACCGATGCATGCAAACGATCTATAGACTACGTAAGAGGATGACAGGTGCTTACCAACTAGTTGAAGACGAATTCCGGCGCTGCAGGGGCTTCCGTCCTTCCGCGCGCACCACCGTCTCCTTCGTCGAACTCGGCCGCACCCTCAGTGTTCTCCTTCTTCTCCCTGGAGACTCGGTCTTCAACTCCGCCTGAGAACGATCCCTCCTGCACCCGTCCGCGGACGCGAAGAAACGATCCCCCTCGGAAAGCAACGCGCTCCTCTCTCGGCGATTCGGAGGCGGTGAGTTTGCTTTCGACAATGATCTTTGAAAGCGGGGAGGCTCACTGCCCTTTTTATAGCCTAAGGGGAGAGAGGCGGCCAGGCGTTTGAGGCTCCGGCGCCAACGGACCGACTTCTCCCATGCATAACGGGCGGAGGAGATGGTCGATACTGTGGCGCTATCCGGCCACGGAAGGTCGTCCGTCGCCTCGTGATCAGGTCGTAGGGATCAACGGTGAGGATGGCTGGTTGTGATCCAACGGCCATCTTAAAATCCTTTTGCCTTGGATCTGAGCACATCCAGATCAACGGTTAAGATCTTGTAGGGATTTAACGGTTAGATTTTTAGCCCATTGCCTCGGATTAAAACCATCGGAAGATGAGCGGCTGATAACAGCCCGCACCGTGAGGTCATACTTACTAAATTACTTTCACCTTGCCTCGTATATGGTATACGATGAGATGGATTTACTCTGAGCGCGCCACGTGGCTCCTCCACAACCGTTATAACGTCTCGAGATTTAACACGGCATGAGATAATTTAATCTCAGCAGTTCATTCACTCTCTATAGAGTTGTTTCTCGTGGAAAATTTACCAGCGGTCCTTGATACTTTTAAATTTACACACAGGTCCAAGACTGTGAAAGGGGAAAACTTTATTAAGGTCCTCAATTCTTCCGAAAATTATTATTCAGTCCCTACAAACCCCATTTAATTTCCGTTTAAATAAATCTTTTAATCCCTCATCAACACTAATCGGGGGAAATAATAATTTTTTTTTTTTTTTTATTTATTTTCTCAAGGAAATAACAAAATATTTATTTCCAAAAATTCACGGATTTTACATTTTGGAAAAATAAAGATTTGAAATGTTTGCTTGATGAAGATAACTTAAGCCACACAATGTTGACAGAGTTTTTCAATAGAAATCTATATGACAACAATGCAAGAAGCATGTTATATAGAGAGTTTCTGGAAAAATATGTATGGGATGAAAAAACACGCCATTGGCATGAGAGAAAAAATAAACGTGCAGTTGGTCGGGTTGTTGCTGTTAGCCCGTCTCAAGGTGAAAGATATTATCTAAGATTTCTTCTGAGCCATGTTCGTGGACCTACTTCTTTCAATGATTTACTTATAGTTGATGGGAATTCATGTTCTTCATTTAGAGATTCTGCAATCAAGCATGGGTTAATTGAAAACGACAATTCTATATTTCTCTGTTTGCAAGAAGCAGCATTATATGAAATGCCATTCATTCTAAGAAGGTTGTTTGCAACATTATTAGACTTTGGGAGCCAATTGATGTTGGGTTATTATGGAAAACCTTTTTAAAGCTATGTCTAAAGATTTTTTATGCAACAGATCATTCTCTCAAGAAGATTGTATCTCTGCTACTCTTGTTGATATTAAACGTTTTCTCGAGTCTATGGGAAAGATGATAGATGATTATGATCTACCATTAGTATCAACTGTAGTAAATTCAAGTAATGTCCCCTATGATATTTTAGAAGATATGTCAATCATAACTCCTACTAAAGATGTACAATCTGTCAATTTTTTTAATGTTGAGCAGAAAAATGCTTTTGAAAAAATTATTAGCAGCGTTAACTCTGTAGAACAGGTTACCTTTTTTATTGATGGCCCCAGTGGAACTGGTAAAACATTTCTTTATCGTACAATTCTTGCTCATATAAGATCTAGAAAGGATATTGTAATTGCAACTACTATTTCTCGTGTTGTTGCATCATTACTTCAGGTGAGTCGGTATCTTTGCATTCAAGATTTAAAATTCCTGTAGAAGTGAATCATTCCAGTGTATGTGGTATTCCGAAACAAAGTGGACTTTCTCAATTACTCCAATTTGCTAAATTAATTTTATGGGATGAGGCGCCTATGTCAAAAAGACTAGCAATTGAAGCATTAGACCGTACTTTGCAAGATATAATGGAAAATAACCTATCTTTTAGTGGTAAGGTTATGGTCTTTGGGGGTGACTTTCGACAAGTATTACCTGTGGTTAGCAAGGCTAGAAGAACACAGTTGGTAGATGCATGTTTAGTAAGGTCTTACTTATGGCCACATATGGAAAAAATAATTTTAAAAGAAAACATGCTGGCTAGGAAGGATCAAGACTTTTGTAGTTTCTTGTTACAAATTGGTGATGGAGTAAAGTCTGGAATAGAAAAGAATATCATTCAGATACCAAAGGAGATGTTGGTACCATATATAGAAGAAAATCTATCCAATGAAATATTGATTGATGCAATCTTTCCAAAGCTTAGTGAATTATCTGAAGATCCAATATATAATATTACTGAGCGAGCATTATTGTCAACTAGGAATTCATATGTTGATAAACTTAATGATATTATCCTCATCACGCCCACGATCAAGGGACCTCGAAAGACGCGGAAACGATCGGCCGCATTCCAAGTGGAGATGAGCCCCACTCTAATACAAGGCCTAAGTAATAGAAACAGATAACAAATAACTCAAACTTAATAATTGGATAAAATCAGAGTCACAACGAAAGTAAAATCATTAAGGGTCTACATGCCCTACTTATGGTCAAGGCCCTATTAGGGTCCTACAATATAAACATCTTTCTCTCAAAGGAAGAATGAGGTCCTCGAACCTCCACAAGTTAACCTAGTCCTTTTGCACTGACTCCAGGTCCGAAGTCACCTACTCCTCGGGACTGAAAAAAGAAATAAAGGAAGCAAACGCGATGAGCTTTGAAAGGAAAGCCCGATGCAAAGTACCTACGCAGAATCTCAAGGAAATCCAAACCCGATGCATGCATGGCGTATGATAGGTCAGAAAATCAGCAAATCAAAGATCATCAATCAACACCAACAGGGCCAAATCCCATACAAGTCAAACTCTTGGAGTCTACCACAACAACGGCAGGGCTCCTAACAACAGAATTTCAACAAAGAACTCCTAAGAGTTCACGAGTCATCTCCCTAGTCGGTTATCAGCCTCAGCCAATATCGACCCTCGGTCCATGATCTAGTAGTGCTACTAAACATAGACGTATTTTGTCAGCGTATCATCCCACTGACGGGAAAACAAAGATTACCAGTTATTACCCCCACTGGCGGGAAACAAAGATTACGAGGATGGGAGAATCCTTGAAACAACATAGTTGGTGTATACCTTCCTGGCCAGCGCATAAGCTCACGTGATTCCACGGCCACGTGCCGGTCAACAGGTAGGCACACTCAACACTCACAAGCATACCCTACAGGATGCTAACATCTCAACATGCACACACTATCATCGAAGTAGGTGTCCAAGAGAACAAAATACGAGTGTATGCAATCATATCAAATTATGTTATCAATGAAGCAATAAGCAATTCAAGGCGTAAGCAAGTCCAAAGAAATCTCGAAACCGGGTAGAAACGAGGCAAGTGTACTTACAAGAACAGACATAACAAAAGTCAAGAACACTCCGTAGAGTGGGGTAGTAGGCAAAAGTACTTACAAAGAGGGGAAACAAGGCAAAGGTACTTACCTCCTTCTCGAGCTAGAAGCCTCTCCTAGACTCTTCCTGGAATGCTTCTAAGTATCTTCGAGAAAATCTGATAATAGAGTTCTATTAGAGTTAAAGTTCTAATGAAACCCTATGTCTCTAATCGCACATGCATGACTCTCGTTCTTGTTGGGCTTAGGCCCACTAACGGGCCCTAAGGACCATCTCTCGGGTTTCTGGTCCTTTTTCCCGGTTTATACGTCCTTTGGTTGACTCTAGACCCAGCCTGGTCAAACTTAGTCGACGCTAGTCAACTTGTCGAGTTCAAACCTTATTTAGTCATCCCTAGTCACTTTAGTTGAATTGGGCCCATTTCAAGCCCATTACATGGTTTGGCTTGACCTTAGCCCTTTTTAACTAAAGAAGAGCATTTTAGTTATTTGGGTACTTTATGACCCTAGGGTTTAAGGTCCTCCCTTGTTTAGGGCTTAATTAGTTCCTTTGAATTATTTAGCAACCTTACTAAATAATTTCTGTAATTAACCCAATGTTGTCACATCTAAATGATCAAATAAATTAACCAATTAACTTTAGTTGAACTCTTTAACTAATCGCGCTAGTAAAGTAGCCACATACTCTTCTTAATTAACTTAGTTAATTGGATATGCCACTTTACTATAAGTCCGTATAGTCTTTGTAACTATACCAATTTAATTAATTGATAGTAACGCTACTTTGGTTAGAGACAAATCATTGTCATACTAACAAAGTTTCTCGATTATTTTAATTAATTGTCACATATAATAATTCCACAATTATTTAGATAATCGTCACAACTATAGTTTCATAAAACTATTCTTTTGATCATACTAATCAATTGTCACACTAATAAGGTTTTAAACCTCTATTAAAACCCTTAGTTAACTATAATCAACCAAATTCATTATTTATTGATTATTTTGTCACATTACTATGTTCCAAAATAATAAATCAAATAAGTGTCACACACCTAAGTTTCATTTTAATTAATCACATAACATAGTTTTCAAAATCTTTCAAAACTATACCCAACAGCTAAATCAAAATAATGTCACAACACTAAAGTTCTTTATAACTCTCATTAACCAATTAATTTACCCCTGATTTAATTAATTAAAATAATTATTTTTTTTTTCAAAAAAAAATCCCTATCTTCTTCTTCCTCACCGCGGCTGAGCCCGGCCGGAGCTCCGTCAACCTCGCCGGAGCGTCGCATTGGCCAGGTTTCCCCCGCACCGAGACTTCCCTTCGTCCAGAAGTTGTCTACAGGCCCTAATACTCACTTTTACATCTCTTCCCCCCTCTGTGCGAGCTTCAACGGAGAAGATCGCCGGAGAATGGTATCTCCACGCCCGAGAGCTCTCACTGCCTGCAGTTGATTCCCAGAGCTCCGTCGCGGCCTCACGATCAACTCCTGCGCACCAGAACCTCCTTCCTCCCCCTCCAAGCGCTGCTCCACTAAGGTTTACAGTCGCCCTCTTCGGCGAGCCCTACACCCTAGCTATGATGCATCTAACGCTAATTTGAAGGCCGGAGAAAGTTCTTACCATGATCCCAGTTCTCCCGGTGCTGTCAGTGGTGACAGAGACTCCCTCTCGGCCGTCGTTCGCTTCTCCGATCGAGCTTGCCGGCGACCTTCTTAGCTTTCTTCTTCTCGCTGTTTCAGGACGAACCAAGGGGTGGGTTTTATAGAGGGGAGGTAGGCGAATCGACCTGTAACGTCCCCGAATTACTTCGCCGTCCGACGAGCGAGATTTCCGGGCATAACGCTTCCAGGGCCGGCCTTCTCACGGCGGCGTATCGTGGGTTGCTCGGGTACCGGAGAAAGGGAAAGGTGCCTCGATCCGGCTTCGTGATGAGGAGCGAGGATCGCTGATCCCTTTCAACGGCCACGATTTAACCAACTAATCTCGAATCAAGCACAGCCTAGATCTACGGCGCAGATTTCATCATGTTCAACGGCCTGATTTATCCACAACGTCTCGAGCTTGAAACCCATCATCAGATGGACGATTCTTATACGTCCATACCGTGAGGTCACCTCCACCATCTCATCCATCTTTGCCTCAGATCCATACGTGATGAGATAGATTTAACCTACGGTTGACACGTGGCTCAACCATGACCACCATAATGCTCTGTGATATACAACGATCATTGATCTCTTAATCTCTGCCGTTCATCCATTGTATTAAGGTTTTTCTCTGGAAAATTATCCAAAGGTCCTCGTTTGTTTTTAGGTTACACTTGAGTCCAACCTGTGAGAGGGGACAATTATGGTCCAGTCCTTGAAACTTTCAATAATTACCAAAAGGTCCTTCTGATCCCCCAACAACCCTAATTAGGATTTTTCTCTGAAAAAATTATTCATGGGTCCCTGGAATGCTTTTAGGTCACATTCTAGTCCATTCTCTGAGAGAGGGGACTATTTCCTTTTAGTCCTTAATACTTTACGAAATTATTTAGAGGTCCTTGAACTCCCAATTATTCCTAATTGGTCTTAAAATCTAATTTAATTCCCTTTTTAAAGCTTTTTAATTCTCCATCCTTCAAGCTTAAGGAATTAAATAAAATTTATGAATCTTATTTTTATGGAATATAACAAAATTTTTATTCCTAAAATTCATGGGTTTTACATTATCATTAACAAATTCCCAGGAACTGCAATTGTTTATCAAAGTTTTGATAATGCTGTTGATGAAAACAATACAAATTACCAAAGTGAGATTTTGAATGCCATGACACCAAATGTTCTACCTCCACATAAATTGATTTTAAGAAATAATTGTCCTGTTATGCTATCGAGAAATTTGGATCCTGCAAACGGTAATGGGACAAGATTGATATGCCAATCATTTCAGAATAATGTCATACATGCTAAAATTGCAAGTGGCCAGTATGTTGGTAGGGAGGTACTATTACCGAGAATACCAATGTTTCCTGCAGAAAATGATGGCTTACCTTTCAAATTCAAGAGAAATCAATTTCCTATAAGGTTATCCTTTGCAATGACTATAAATAAGGCACAAGGTCAAACTATACCATATGTGGGGATCTATTTGCCAGAAAATGTTTTCTCTCATGGACAACTATATGTTGCATTGTCAAGAGGCATATCAAAATCAACAACTAAAGTTCTCATCAAACCCAATTCGGAGTGTACCATACTTGGATGTACTAAAAATGTCATTGTCAGGGAAATTTATGAAGATATGAATTGAAATGTTAGTATGTTATATTTTTATTTTACTTGACTTATTATTTTCCTCTATTGCAACAAAAGTATGAACACATTCGTTACCCTTAATTTTATTTTATTTTGGGAAGAAAAATGCAACTCCCAACATGAAACGTTTTACTTTCTTCGAAGAACTTATACTAGAAGTAACTAACTGGGCTATCTTGTGCCAACTTGTTTACAAAGGAGATGTCCGCACATATCTCAATAATAAAGGATTCGAAAGTGTTATGAAAGTTGCCTTTGCAGATGAAGCATTTAGTCTTTTTAAAACTTTAAAGTTTTATGAACTTTTTCATTGATGCTTATACTAAAAAAAATTTTTCTCACAAATTCAGGGCCATCGAATATAGGCGACTTTTTTTAATGAGACTATAAAATCTTATGAAGCTATCTTATATGTGAATAAATTCTACATGATATCTAATGCTAAATTAAAAATAGCTCATGAAAAATATAATTTGGAGAGTACCAAATATGAAATTATAGTTGACAATCGATCTAAAGTAAAAGAAGAGGCATCACTTAGTGAGTTCACCAAATCACTGAAATATAATTTTGTTTCTCTTCAAGAATTGTCCGAACGTCAAGCTTCGAACGCTCTAATAGGTATGTTCCTTAATATATTCATAGCATATTTTAATCTTTATGATAAATATATCTAAATTAAGTTATGTTTTTCCTAGACATAATTGTTGTGGTTATTGCTGCAACGAAAGCAACAAAAGTTAAAAAAAAAAAAAATAGATGGATGCGAAGTCATGCAACAAATTTTGATGGTTATAGATTCGACGTAAGTGGCATTTAAAAGTTCAATTCTTTCATATGTAAATTAGGATCTTCATTAACTCTTACCAATTTTTAAATTCGGAAATTTTATAATTTATTTTCATGATAATCAAGTTGTTCAACCCCTATTCGATTGACCTTGTGGGGAGATCTTATATCAAGGAATGGAAAAGAAATAGAAGAAGTTGTTGATAAATGACCAGTTCTTATGGCAACATCTCCTAAAAATTGACAACTTTAGAGGTAATAATTTAACATATAATGATATAACATATGTTATTTGTGTGTTTATATCAATCATTACTTTGAATGGAATGTAGGTATTTGTTTGTCCTCTACAACACATACAATATTGACTTTAAACCCATCTTTGGAGGAAGGGCAAATGCTACATGCATGGTAACATTTACTTGCAATTTACGATTGTTATTATTATGCTATGAAATGCATACTTTCCAATAACATGTGCCTTTTTTTTTTGATTATTTGTTTCAGGTCATGTGAAAATGCTACCAAAATTGTTAACCATATAAAGGATTTAGATTTTCAAAAAACATACAATAACAACATCAAAGTGGTAACACTTTCAGAGGTTTTAGATAATATATCTAACGACATTGACGAGGCAAGTATATCATGCCATTAAATATAATCTTTTCATTTGTTATGATGTTGATATTATCTTACAATATATTATTTTCCGGGTAAAAGTATGGGTAGCCGAGTTTAGCAATCGACAAGATCCATGGTACTATGCTTATATAACTTGTAACAAAAAGGCATCAGAAGAAAATGGACATTTTTTTTGCAATAATTGTAAAGATAAAAAAGGAAAAGAGTAAGATAAAAAAGGAAAAGAGTTCACCTATAGGTAAGCTTTCAAATATAAAAAACATAAAACTTATTTATTAATTCATAGAAAGCAGAAAACTGAATATGAATCTTTTTTTTTCCATCAGATTTGTCACGCCCCGACTCGGATCCCAGGACCTCGGGCACGCGCACAAACCGGCCGTACCCAAAAAGAGACAAGTTCTATTCGAATAAAAGGCCTAATCGTGAATCAGCAGATAACAAACCATAAAATAAAATAAACTCGAGTTAAAAAAGAACATAGAGTCATAAGGGTCCGTAGGCCCTATACAAAGTCTGGTCCCTATACGGGTCCTACACAAAGTAAACAACTCTCAAAATAAAAGGTAAGGGAGACCCTCAGACCTCGGATCTCCAAGATAATCTCTCCTCAGCACCACCCCTAGACCTCGGAATCTGTAAAAGAGAGAAAGGAACAAATGCATGAGCTTTCGAATAGAAAGCCCAGTAAGTACCCCTGCGGGTCACAAAGACATAAGAAAGCAACATGTCAAATAAAGAGATCACAATCCAAGGAAAACACAACCCTAGGAGTCTACCACAAACAAACCCAAAGGTACGACCCCTGACAACAGAAGCCCTCAAGCTCTGTGATAAGTTTCATGTGGGATCGAAAATACGCGCCTGGCATCGTGTGACACCGGACGATACATCGAAGCACAAATATCATTTTTTATTATGCGGGTTCTTTTATTCCTAATAGAGGCAAGCCTCTATTATTAATTACCCCAGACAATGTCGTGGGAACCTCCGATTAAGAGACAAAAATACAAGTAGAGACAAAGAATAGTCTATTTTATTGCAATATGATTCGTTACATATCAGCATATGTTTATATATATAGATATATTTATTTATTTGTTTATTTATGACGCCGCCCCCGCCTCAGGATCTGTGCCCCGCCATATGGGATCCATAATCCACCGGTTGCCTTGCACTTGAGATTTGTGACCGAGGTTTAGGTCGCCAATTAACTCCCCTTTCGCCAAGAACTACGTCTAACTGAGCCGCCCTTAGGAGTTGCATTATATATGGTTGGAGAGATCAGGAAGCCTAAATTCCAATGCCACCAATTTTGTCTTGATCGGAGTTCTCCAGCGAAAGTTGTCCGCGCTTGAACGAGAAGTGGTTGAGCTGGCTAGACAGTAAGGATTAGCCTTTTTCTCCAAGAAAATATACACTACCCGAGCTGCCAAAAGGGCCTGTGCTATATATGACTGTTGAAGATTTTGGTATCTAGTTTTCAAAGATCATAGATTTCACTCCTAATGGAGTCTCCAAAGTGTGAATTATGAATTTTTGAAAATAGATCTTCAGCATTGTCGGCGGCAGAAATGCTGGAATCGACCCTTTTATCTATCAAAATCTATGCCGACTGGGCCGAAGGCTGTACGTCTTTGACCATGGCCATTGGAGATCCGTATATCTAATTTCCAATGCCTCAAATCTTATCTTGATCGGAATTTTCTGGCCGGAGTTATGAATTTTTGAAATGGGCTTATCAGCCGGGTATCGGTAGCGTAATCGGCTGAAATTTACCCTTATATTTATCAAAATCCACACCGATCGGGCTGACGAATGAGTCTGTGTTGTATATGACTGTTAAAGATCCAGATATCTAGTTTCCAACGCAACAGACTTCACTTCAATCAGCGTTCCCAGCCCAGAGTTATGAATTTTTGAAAATGAGCAATCAGATAGAATTTCAGGAATTAATCTGTCGGACTACAAAGATCACCCTTTTTCCCCATCAAAGTACGCGATCACTACCGCCAACAAAGATTCGCGGCTGTATATGATTATTGAAGATCTGGATGTCTAGTTTCCACCGCCGTAGATCTCGCCTCAATCGGAGTTTTCAGAAGAGAGTTATGAATTTTTGAAAATGGGTTTTTATAACAACCATTTCTGCAGCAATCTGCAGTATCACTGTTATTTTCAGTCTCCGACAACAACAGAATCAGTTCTTCTCCGCTTAAAATGGCGACAATAGCATGGCAATGATAACGGCGATGCAGCGAGCACCATTGACATCATTAAAAGAAATCTGCAGCCTTTCACGTGATCGTAAATCAAAGACAAATCTAACTTTTAAAAGAATCTCCCTCTGTACATGCTTCAAAAACCCATCTTTTTCTTTCAAATAAATTTCCCAGATCCAATCCTTTAGATCTTAAAACAAATTCAAAGGGGATTCATGGGTTGTGGCTTTGAATCGTCAAATTTTACTTCTTCTACTACTCAGCAGGTTCACAAATTGATAGCTTGCGCCTTTCTCAAACCAATCAAATTACAGCAATTGTAATCTAGAATGCATTTGATTGATTTCTGCACATAAATCTGAATTATTTTAGGTCCTGGCTTTCAATCTTCAATCCTTAATTGCATTAAATCCTTTTTGGATGCTGGAACAACCATTGATCCTTTTCTTCTCCTTGGTGTTAGATGTGCCATTGAAGGTTGAGCAATGCATGGCAAGTAATCGCATGTGAGGGTGGAGGAATGTTTGACAACTCCAGCTTTCGAGGTACACAAATCACCATTGGCTTTGTGTGAATTCTTTCTTGTTTTATTTTGCAAAGCAGTTGACTCAAAGAATATAAATAATATAGCGTGCGACAAGCAAAGAATCTGCAACAACTTGAGTATCTTGTACCAATGTGTAGTAAGTTTATATCTTTCAATATGCTTCCCTAACCTTCCTTGCAAGGTGGAGCATCAACATTAAAGGCAATCGCGTAGCAGCAATACATCAACAATAGCGGCAACTCATAATTTCTGCAGCAGCCTTAGTTTAGTTGCATAGCAGTTCTTTAGCAGTTCTTTCAATATCTGATGTAATACAAGCTTCTGAACCAAAGCAACGAACTGTGTCATTTGAGAGACAACCAAGCAAGCAGAGGTCATTGGTGGAAGGAAAGCACATCCATCTCTGAGATTGTGTGCCACTGGCACCATAGTATTGTTTAGTAGTTTCTGCAAATGTCATGTCCTTTTTTAACATTTGCAGCCCTTATTATTATTTTTTTAGGAAATTTTGGCAGAACTTCCCCTGTATTTCGGGCTTCAGCTTTATACAAACATTCATATAATCTTCCATAATTCATACATCATCAATTCATACACAAGTCTGGCTATATGGAAACATTCAAACTGCAGCAACTCAAAGTGGCAGTTTTCTTCAACTTATGGCAGCTACGTGGCCCAAATAGATCACATGCAGCAATACCTCTTCGACAACAACAATGCAATGGCAATAGCTCCAGCTTTTGCAGCGATCAACAGGTGCAGCTTCAGAATGTCCCGATTTTGATAAACTATCTTGATCTTCAAGCAGCCTTGATCTTAAAATCGTCTTCAAATTTTGATCTCTTCTGTGCTTGATCTCCAAATCGGGACTTTTGATCTTCAAGAAGTTTTGGTCTTGATCTTTAAGAGATCTCGATCTTGTCTTCAAGTAGTCTTCAAGTATTCTTGATCTTCGATCTTGATTCTTCAGATTGTCTTCATCTTCAATTTTGATTCTTCTTCAATTTTGATTCTTCAGATAGTCTTCATCTTCAAACTTGATCTTCAAATTGGTCTTCGGCAGAACGATCTGATCTTCAGATTTTGGTCTTCGGTAGAACGATCTGATCTTCAGATTTTGGTAGAAGCAATGGGGTGGCTTCAGATCTGGGCGACGATCTAGAGAGGTGTGTTGTTGGATTCCGGCGAGGGATGGCGACGGCGGAGCAGGGGCGCAAATCATTTGGGCCGTAGGGCGCTGGGGCGGCCGCAGGGGCGCTCTGGCCGCGGATCTGTGCCGCCGCTTGGCCGCAGGGTGGGCGGAGACTCGGGCCGGGTATGGCGAACCTGGGCGGAGCGGCTGGATGGGGTGGCTGAGGGGAGGATGGCTTGCGGGATCTGGCGGAGGAGGGAGGCAGATCTGGCGAAGGGGAGCGGCAACCGGATCTGGCTAGGAGGGGAAGAGGGGGCCGTGCAGGGTTATGGCGGCAGCTTGGTCGCGGGCAACAGGGATGGATGCTTCAAAGGTGGAGAGGTGCCGTCTCGTGAGGAAGAAGGGTTTTATTTTTTTATAAATTTTTTTATTTTTGGTAGTCTATAGCTTTAAGAAAATGTACCTTTTTCTATTTCTTTTGATTTTCTCCTCTAATTTTTTTTCTTTCTCTCCGCCCCCCTTTTTTTATAGCCCTTTTTAGTCTTATCTTCTTTTTTTATCTCTCATGTTTTGATTTATTTTGATCTCTGTTTTGATTTTGGTTTGACTTTGCTTTAATTTGATTTTTTTTTTGTTTTATTTTGATTTGCTCCACCGGTGGAGATAAAGACTTTGATTTTCTTTTTTTTTGGGATTATCCCCTTTTTTTCTTGAATTGATTAATTAATTAATTAAATAATTAACCAATTTAAATAATACCTCGGGATACGTATTTTTAACCACCTCGAGATTTGCATGCCTTGAGTTGCCTTGAGATCCGCACTTGGGTGAGATTTCTTCGAGATCCGTTCTCAGTCGATCTTGGGGTTTTGATATCGCTTCGGGATATGTGTTCACCCCTCTTGATTTGTTTTGGGATATGCTTCCCTTTTGAGATTATCAAATCTTGATTTGGCCAAGATTACTAGAATTAAAATTTTAATTCTAATTGGATTGGGACATATATTTTTATATATAAACAAATGTCCTTTTCATACTTCTCTCACGAAATTCTCTTTTCCAAAATTGAGTGAGGGAAGTAGGAATTCTTGACTTCCTTTTTCCGAGATGGCCAACAATCTTTTCCTCGAGCCTTTTTGAGACATCAATCAAGACCATCGTGAGTTCCCAAAAGGTCAAATTTTCCCCCGTCACCATCCTATTTCCGGGTTCCCGAATTGAGCCCAATCGAGCATATGAAGGAGGGGAACACTTTCGAGTGGGTGAAGCATCCTCCCGGCTCGCATGGCTACAAACCACCGGCCAAATCATTGCAATGAAGGTAGCACTATTAATGTAATATATCTGAAGCCCGAAGGGGCAATTAGGGATTTGAGTGTGTTTCAAACTTTAGGTCATAAGATCTTTAACCATTGCCCGGGGTGGAGAGCTAGAAATCCTATTAGAAGTGAATTAATAGATTGCCCCCATTATTCTGATTGGGCTAGGTATATTGTTAGCAAATACAGTGAGAAATTATCCCGGGTAGAATTGATTGGGGGAATTGTGGCCTCTGTTGGTCGCTATGATCTTGATCTAAACTTCTTCAAAGCACTAATAGAGTTTTGGTGTCCGAAGACAAATACCTTCCAATTTTTGCATGGGGAAGTAGGGATTTCATTGTGGGAGGTCAAAAGTCTTGGGGGACTTTCGGTAGTTGGTGATGTGTATGATGAAGTAATCCCACCAAATAGTATATTATGCAATAGAGAGAGTTCAGAATTTTCTGTGTTAAGGAGCCTTTTTGACATCTTTCAATGGCTTGCAAGGCGGGATGCTAACGAGAATGTATTTTCTCGGATTGGGTAGATTTCTTTAGGAAGTCAAAATCTAGTTCACATTATGATTCAATTCGATCCTCCTCCAAAGCCCTGCCTCAAACACAAATTTGGCAGCCTTTTATATCATTATGGATTTGTTCCTTTATTATGCCAGATGACCACAAGGTGATTAGACCCGGAGTTTCTGCATGATGGCGTGTAATCTCTTGTGCATGGAAGGCCGTAGCTTTTGCTCCCGCAGTTGTTAGCACGCTTGTATTTAGGATTAAACTCTATGGTTAATCATAGGAGAGGGCCCGACATTCTCTGATGAGTCTTTCCTTCCCACTTTTTGTATGCTTGGGCTAGTTGTCATTTTCATGGCATATCTCTTCGAAGGAAAATTGATCCAAGTACACATACAATCCCCGGGCTCTTAAGGGTACCGGAGATGTTATATTATATGAATGCCTCCGCCTCTCCTTTTACTCCTTTGGAAGCTAGGAAATTCCTTAAGTTTGAAGCCAACTTTAAATGGCGTCCTTTTCCCTATCTTCTTCATAATGATGAGACGGTAGTGCGGGATACTAGGCATCTTGCGGGACCCGATGTGTCGGATCTTCGTAACCACGGAGTATGTGATAGGCCTTCGCTATGCATTCTTCCTCTTCGACGTGGTGGAGAGTTCTATGCGAGCCCTACAATCCTCACCGCTTTGGGCGCCAGCTTGGTTACGACCAACAATGTCCGCGATATATTGATGTCCCGCTAAGAGCTTCCTCTCGCCAAGGTACTTGCGTGTTATCAAGGCCACTTTTCGGCTGTAAGACCTCCAGTTCGTTCTATATTCCTGAAAAGGATCGAAGCGGGGAGCTCATGTTCTTTTATGCACGGAAGTGGTTCGAAAACGTGCGAGCTTTCTCCCAACAAGACATCGCATTATTAGTCCAAGAGGATTATGGTGATAGGGGGGATATTAGGAGGAGCCGAGAGCAGGGTCAATCTTCAAAAAGGCTCTGATTCATCAATGAAAGTATTTTCATTAGTCAAAAACGCGGTCTTTCTCCTGCGGATCTTCCTGTTCCAGTGAAGCGGCGACAAACTCAAGGTATGTCAAGTTTATTTTTTATTTTTTATTTTTTATTTTTATTTTAGTAATTCCAAAAATCCAGAATAAATATGAGGACGTTTTTGGATTTTTTTTTTTTTTTGACTCAAAGTCTCAATTTAATTCAAAGTCTGTATTTTCGTTTGATTCAAAACCTGAATTCTCATTTGATTCGAAGTCTAAATTATAATTCGATTCAAAGTCTTATTTTCCATCTGACTCAAAGTCTGAATTCTTATTTGATTCAAAGTCGTATTTTGTATTTGAATCAAAGTCTGAATTCTTATTCGATTTGAAGTTTTAATTCTTATTTGATTCAAAGTCTTATTTTGTATTTGAATCAAAGTCTGAATTTTTGTTTGATTCAAAATCCTTGGTCAACAGGTATACAGATTCGTGAAGCCCCATTGGCCAATGTCGGGGTTGCTCGCAACTCACCGATTGGTGAGAGGATAATGCTTCCTTTCTTCTTTTATTTCTCTTTCCTCGATTTGACCCTTTTCAATTTTTTTTAATACAGCTCCAAGAATCGATGATACTCCTTCACCGAATCCTGGGATGCCTCTAGAGTCTCAAGTTGGTAGGAAAATACTTCCTTCACTCATACATCTTTAACAGATTTAATTAAAGATTTTGATTTCAGGTTCAGTGAATCCACAAGATTTTAATGCTGGAGCTCAGAGAAACATTGGGGTTGAGGAAATTTTTCCTAATCCTGCGCAAGGTAGCATCCCCCTCTTCATCCCTCCTTCTTTATGTATATATGATTTTATTTACTTTCAATTTCTTGTTAGGAGATATACCTATCGCGGAGAGTGCAGCACCCCTTAACTTGCCCTTAAATCAAGAGAGCGAAGAGCGTACTTCATCTTTTAATAATATTCCTTCTGCAAATTTTATAAGAGATGGTCCCTCCACAATGGAGAAATTGGAAGTTGGTGGCGGTAACGCTAATGTTGAAAGTACACCTCCTTTAGTTATACAAGATCCAACGGAGGGAGTAGAAAGTGGTGGTTCCAATGCTGATGCCGGAATTCCAGTTTCTCCAAAGCAAAACCAAGGTCCTTTTTTTTTTTTTTTTGAAATTCAATTACCCAAAAAGGTGACGAACCTCCGTCTTCGGGGCAAGGTCCCTCAAGGGACATTATTGATGATGCTCTTGCTTCTATTCCTGTAGGAGGTGACGGCGTCAATACGGATGTTGGACTCACAACTTCGTCAAAGCATGGACAAGGTTTTGAATTTTGATTTTTTTTAAAAAAAGAATCTTGAATCTTGAGTCTTGAATCTTAAGTTTATATCTTGAATTTCATTTATATATCCTTTTATAGGTCCGAAGAATATACCAAGTATTGTATTACGTCTGCGAGTTGAGGTGATTAGCAGTATCAAGTCTCTCAACTATGACAACTACCAAAGCGTCATCAATAAAGTGAAGGAGTCAAATTCACTCCTTGAACCTTTCAATGTTGGATTGACTAATCTTGAACCTTTCATAGAGAGGATAGCTCAGTGTGCGGTCTATGCCAAAGAAGCCTCAGAGGATCCCAGCGTCCAAGCCTATATTTATAACCAACAAGCCAAGGCGTGTGTACATGAGAAGGCTTTGGCCCTTGAACGTCTTAGCAAAAGCAAGGAGGGCTGGGCTAATGACATCAACATGAACAAGGAAGAGCTTCAGAGACTTGCGGAAAGGCATCAGAAACTTCAAGCGGAACTTTGCGAGATTCAAGATACAATGAAGACTTTGAATGAGAAGATAGCAACTTCAACAAGTTTCTTTGAAGCTTCTGAGCATGCACAAACAGATCTTCAAGCCGAGTTGGATAAGGCGAAGGCACAAGTTGTTGAGGACCAAGGAGATTATTCAGATGCTAGTCTCATGGCTATTTTTACAAAATGGCTTGATGAGTTGGAAGAAGCAAAGGAATCATTACTGAAGCATGCTGGGCATTGAAGGGCCTTCTTCTTTTTTTTCTTCTTTTTAGTCTTAATTTTCTTAGTTTATTTATGCTTTGGTAGTTGACTTTGAAATATTTGTTATGAACATTAGACTTGAATAAATTCTGGTTCTTTTTCCTTCTTTCTCACCCCCTTTTTTAAACTCTGAAAATTCAGAATAAATATGAAGAGTTTTCTGGAGGTCCAGACCGTTTTTTTTTTTTTGTTGTTGTTTTTTTTTTCATGATTTTTTTTTGATTTTTTTTTTGATTTTTTTTTTGGGAAAATAAGGGGTCAATGTGTCTGCCTCAAGAAGCACATCTAATTGTGCATGACCGATTTGCCCCCAACTAGGGGCCGGACGTTCCATCATAGACAAGCACATGCCTCTTTATTTCATTGAATTAATTTGGTACAAAAGTACATAAAGCTAATGTTTTGCCTCGGGAAGTACATTTTATCGTACATGACTAGTCTACCCCATAAGGGACCAGACGTTCCGTCGTAGGCAAATATTGTTACATTATACATAGTATTTCTTCAGGAAACGGCCATTGATGGGAGGCATCAGTCTTTCTCCGTTGGCGCCAATGAGCTGATATGCACCTCCTTCGTAGACGGTCTCCACCACATAGGGTCCTTCCAAATTTGCTTTGAATTTGCCCCCGGCTTTTTTGTTGGTGATGATTGGTCTTCTGAGGACGAAAACCATCTCTCCTTTGGTAAAGGTCCGAAATCGAACAATCTTGTTGTAGGCTTGTGACATCTTTGCTTTGTAGACTTCAAGATTTTGTTGCACTCCTAACCGTTTCTCATCAAGAGAGTCCAACTCATCCAATCGAAGCCGGACATTATCTTCATTTGAAATTTCATTCTGTACTGCCATTCTTAATTAGGGTATCTGGATTTCAAGGGGTAAGACCGCTTCAGTTCCGAATACCAGAGAGTACGGTGTGCATTGTGTTGGAGTCCTATAGGTAGTGCGATAGGCCCATAGAATCTCCGGGAGTCTTTCATGCCAGTCCTTTTTGTTCTTAGATACCGCTTTCTTCAACAACTTTGAGAGGGTCTTATTGAATGCTTCTGCCAACCCGTTCGCTCTAGCATTATAGATGGAGGTATACCTCCAATCTATTTTGTTATGTTGTGCAAATCATCCAACCTTTAAGCTTCTGAATGCGGAGCCGTTATCTGAAATAATTCTTCTTGGAGTTCCAAATCTGTATAATATATTCTCCCTGAAGAACTTGATGACATTTTCAGTCTTGACTTCTCTCAGTGGAATTGCTTCTGCCCACCTGGAGAAGTAGTATGTTGCAGCCAATATGAATCGGTGTCCCAAAGATGAGGGTGGTTCGATAGGACCGACTACATCCGTTCCCCATCACTCAAAGGGCCACGACGAGACTATGGGGTGTAGAGGATTTGGATGTTGGTGAATAAAGTCAGCATGTATCTGGCATAGATGGCATCTTCTGGCATGATTGATGCATTCTCCGACCATGGTTGGCCAGTAGTACCCCAAGCGCTTGATCTTGAGTCGCATCTTGGGTCCAGATTGGTGTGCACCACATATCCCGGAATGTACATCATGCATGACTTCTTGAATTTTGTAACGCCCCGACCCGGATTCCGGGACCTCGAGCACGTCAACAGACCGGCCGTATTAAAGTAGAGATAAACTCAACTCGAATACAAGGCCTAATAATGTGATAAGCAGATAACAATCCACAACATAAAAATGAACTGGAGTTCATAAGAACATAGAGTCATCAGGGTCCGTAGGCCCTATAATAGTCTGGTCCCTATACGGGTCCTACAAATAATAATGCTCATAAAGTAAAAGATTAAGGAGTCTCCTAAAACCTCTGGTCTTCCTGTGTCCTCCCCTCAGGCTCAACTCCCTCCTAATCCTCGGAATTTGTAAAAGAGGAAAAGTGAAACACATGAGCTTTCGAATGGAAAGCCCAGTAAGTACCCCTGCAGGTCACAATGACATAAATAGGAAGTATGTCAACCAATGAGATCATATTACCAACAATGTAGTCCTAGGAGTCTACCAGAAACAAATCAAAGGTACGACCCCTTGGATACGTAAGCCTCTGCCTCAGAGTGAGTTTCGTGAGAACTCAAGGTTCATTCTCGCCAAGATGTCCAAATTATTTGCGATGAATACGACCTTGATGGTCGTTCGACCCTCCGGTCACAGGTCGGTAGAACTACCTCTCCTACGTGTTAACAAGGTCAGTGTACCATGCCCACTGATAGGTAAGACCTCCAGAGATTTGCTTCTCTGGTAAGGCAGACAGGAAAGCCAGGGGGTCCTGTCCCTGAACATTCCTTTATTGGAGCTTCCCTAGCTCCCCTAAGTTCGGGCAGTAGACCATAGCAAACAGGGATACCAACATCCCGTAAAATAACCATACATGCTCAACAGGATTCCAAAATAAATAATGATGAATGTATGTTATCAATAAAGCACAAGAAATCAAGGTATAAGCAAGTCCAAGAAATCCCGAAACCGGGTGGAAGCTAGGCAAGTGTACTTACCTCCTAGTGAGACTAAATGTCTTCCTAGAATCCCTTGGAATGCCTTACGTCTCCCCTGAGAGTATCTGGCATACATAGACCCTTATTAGAGTCAAGTTTTCAACAAGCTTCTAGTTTCACATGCATGTTCAACGTTCTTGTTGGGCTTAGGCCCACTAACGGGTCCTAAGGACCATCTCTCGGGTTATTGGTCCTTATCCCCTGTTTCCATGTCCTTTAGTTGACCTTGAACCCAGCTTGGTCAAAGTAAGTCAACTTTAGTCTACTTGTCGTGTCCAAACTTTATTTAGTCATTTCTAGTCACTCTGGTTGAGTTGGGCCCGTTCCAAGGCGATTGCACCATTTAACTTGACCTTAGTCCCTTGAAGGGCTTTTTGGTCATTTGGTAGTTTATCACCCTAAGGTCTATCTTGTTTAGGGTCTACCTAGCCCCTTTGAACTTATTTAGCCACCTTACTAAATAATTTCCGTAATTAACCAAATATCCAAGTTCAAGAAAATTAATTTTGTCACAATACCTTAGTGCCATATAGTTATTACAACTATACTAAAACAATTATTCAAAATAATTGTCACAACACTAAGGTTTTCATTTTGTCGCATTACTATGCTCCAAAACATTTAATCAATTATATGTCACACTATAGTTAACCAATTATATGTCACACTATAGTTAACAAGCACTTAATTATTTCTTTAATTTTGTCACACCTAACATAGTTAGAGACAAAATTATTCAAATCAAATAATTGATTTTAATTTGTCACGCTACCGAAATATTATCCATTCTAATATTTGTCACATAGCTAAAGTCCCTTTTTAGCTATTTTAACTATGCAAATAATCATTCAATTATTTGTCACACTATCATAGTCACTATTAATTATTTGTCACACTACCCATGTTATAAAAATAATTAGTAAAACTTTACTAATAATTTATCCAAAAATATTTGTCACGGGTCTATAGTTTCAATATTACTATTACATCTAGCTAATTACTATTTATCATAATAATTAGCTAATGTTTTAATCCAAGAGCAGAAAATAACTAATTATTTCAATTAATTATTTAACTGTCACACCCCTATAGTCATAGGTTTTAATTAAAACATTACTATTAAATGTTTTTTTTTTATTATCTCATCCTCTTCTTCGTTTCTCTCTCTCGTCCACCTCGCAACCGAGACCTCGCCCCCACCGTTCCAGTGCTCCAGCAACCTCAACGAACCCCTCCCACGCCGAGACCACCATCGTCGAGAACTTCGCGCGTGCTCAGTGTCTCCGGAAGGCCGTTATCTACACTAAGCCTCCAACCGGCGTTTCCATCGTCTCCGGCGAGTTCAACCGACGTAACACATGCATGAATTCTTTTAAAACTCTCAGGAGGGAGAGTAGAGGCTTACCGGAGCTACGAAGATGTATGGTAGGGCCTCTGATGAGCTTCCTATCTCCTGGCAGGTGGTTCTGATCTTTCTCAGGCGAACTGAGAAGATTTCCTCGAGCAACAGTCTCCTTCCCGACCTCCTCTTCCTGCCGCACTCACCACCGACGGATTCCGAGCTTGGAGGTAGGCTGAAAGCAATCGAACTCCTCCCTCTCTTCTCCGACTGTCCCTTCGCCGGAATAATAGAGAGCTTCTCGCTGGAGCTCAGTACTCAACACCGAGCCGGGTCTCCACCTTTTATAGGCCTCGAGGAGCCAGACAAAGGGACGCCATGCGAACAACCTCGCCTTCGAGTGGCCGGCGCTCACGTGCATAACCGACGGAGTAGACGGCGAGGCTCGCGCAGACGTTGCTGGCTGGGAGAGATGGCGGCGTTGCCTCGGGATGAGGTTACTCCGATGAGCGGTGGGGATCACTTGATCTATTTCGACGGTTTGGATTAAATCAACAAGTCTCGGATCTGATATTAATCAGATCAACCGTCCAGATTTGATCTTGCTCAATTACCGGATCATCATCTCATGCCTCGAGATCCTCCACCCGGATGAATCGATCTCAGGCTTGCCACGCGGTCCTTCCGAGATATGCAACTTTTGCCTCGCGATCCATTACCATCGATGGATTCGCCGGGCTTGACACGTGGCGTCCAGGGGACCGTTATAATGCCTCAAGATCCACTACGATCTGAGATAATCAAATCCCGACCGTTCTTTCTTTTACTATAGAATTCTCTCAACAAAAATTCACGAGAGGTCCCCGAAACGTTTTTAGGTCTCAATTAGGTCCAATCTCGTGAGAGAGAGAATATTTTCTTTTAGTCCCTCAAGCTCGAAGAAATTCCCAGAAAGTCCTTCAGGTCACCATAAACCCTAGTTAGGGTTTTAAGTTCCTTTAATCTTAATTTTCCTCATTTAACTCCCCATTTATACTCTAGGGAATTTATAAATAATTTTAAGACAAATTTCAATATTTTTATTTCTTAAATTTTCTTGGATCTTACAAATTTCTTCATGTGAGAGACATCGCAGGAGTAGTTGATCATATGACCTGCGGTACAATATATCATTTATGAGGGTGAATCTTAGGGCTCTTCGCTTTATCTGAAGACCTTCAGATTTGTCCTTTGGGAGTTTATTATATTTCAAATATTCTATAAACGGTTGTCTCCAGTCTTCCTCCGGCATTTCGAGGGTGAAGACTTCCGCTTTGCCCCCAGCACTTTCCTCTTCGATGTCATCAAGGATCGTACTTATGGGCCTTCTATTTCTTATGGTTATATGGATTTCTTCATAATTTGGATTCGCCAGCTCCTTTGCTAGTTTTGCCAAAGAATCAGCTTCTCCATTTTCTGATCTTAAAACCCTCCTCAACTGTACTTGGGGGATTTTCTTCATCAGATTTTTGACCTTCTTGTGATATTTAAGAAGTTCAGGTTTATATATTTTGTAGTCTCCTTCGACTTGCTTAATTATGAGTTGTGAGTCTCCAAATATGTGTATGTGTTGGATTCCCATCTTGATCGCCAGTGCCAAACCAGCTATAAGAGCTTCATATTCCACTTCATTGTTTGTACATGGCTCCGTAAGGGAGAGTGCATATCTGAGAATTCCCCCTTCCGGTGTGACGAACACAAGTCCTATCCCAGCTTTGATTTGGGGAATTGTCGACATGAGTGTCGGCTTTATAGATGACGCTTCATCAAAATATAGTCGCCACCTTGCTTCTTCCACTGTTAATGTCTCTTCATCAGGGAGATCATAATTGAGTGGTGAATTATCAGGGAGAGGATGTGCCGCTAGAAAGTCTGCCAATGCCTGCCCTTTAATGGCCTTCTACGGAGTGTATGTTATGTCAAACTCCATCAGTATCAATGCCCACTTTGTGAGTCTTCCCGTGAGCAATGGCCTCGTCATGAGATATTTGAGAGGATCAATTTTTGATATGAGTATGACTTTATGTGCTAGCAAGTAGTGTCTCAACTTCTTGACTGTGAACACTAAAGCTAGCAATGTTTTTCAATTGGTGTATATTTACTCTCAGCGCCTATCAACATCCTGCTGAGGTAATATAGTGCATTTTCCTTGCCATCTTCATTGTTCTGGGCCAGCATAGCTCCCAATGATCCTTCCAATGCAGCAGTGTATAAGATCAACGGTTTTCCGGGAATTGGGGCCGCCAACACCGGTGGACTCAGCAAGGACTGTTTGATGTCCTCGAAAACCTTCTAACATTCATCATCCCATTTGAATGGCGTGTTCTTCTTGACCAGCTTGGAGAAAGGCTTACATCTTCCGGACAAGTTGGAGATGAACCGTCTGATATAGGCCAGGCGTCCTTGAAATGATTGCAGCTGCTTCAATGTCTGAGGAGGTGGCATTTCTAAGATCGCCTTTATCTTGGATTGGTCTATTTCTATCCCTCGATGCCTTACGATGAAGCCCAAAACCTTCCCAGATAGGACCCCAAAGGCACACTTCATGGGATTCATTTTTAATTTGTATTCTCTGAGTCGTGTGAAAACTGTTCTCAGATCATGAAGATGTTTGTCTTTTGAATTTGTCTTGACCACGAGGTCGTCCACATAGCATTCGACGACTCTATGGATCAGATCATCAAATATTCTAGTCATGGCCCTTTGATATGTTGCCCCTGCGTTTTTTAGACCAAATGGCATTACTCTGTAACAGTATATGCCCATAGGCATCCGGAAGGCGGTATGTTTCTCATCATCTGGATGTATTTTGATTTGGTTCTATCCAGAGTACCCATCCATAAAGGAGAACATCTCGTACCCTGAGGTGTTGTCGATCATGATCTCCATAACTGGGAGGGGAAAATCATCTTTTGGACATGCTTTGTTCAGGTCTCTGAAGTCCACGCATATCCGTATTTGACCATTTTTCTTTTTGATAGGGACTATACTGGCTATCCAGTTAGGGTATTTTTCCTCCCTGATGAAATTTGCTTGAATCAACTTCTTTGTTTCTTCTATCACCTTTTCTTCCAAGTCAAATTTCATTTTCCTTGGTGTTTGTTTGACTGGGGTGACATTAGGATCAATGGCCAGTCTGTGAACAGCTACGTCATCATCCAACCCTGGCATTTCATTGTAGTTCCATGCAAAGCAATCAATGTACTCCTTTAAAAGGGCTTTGAAAGATGTCTTTTCTTCTTCACACAGCTGCGTGCTTAGGAAGGTCGGCCTCGGGTCCTCATCGCTTCCCAAGTTAACTTCAACCAGCTCGTCGATTGTTGTTTGCCCCATTGAGCCTTCGAGCGGGTGGCATTTTTCAGTTTGGTTTCTTCTTCTTCCTCCTAGGACGTTGTCATGTAACATGAATGCCTGGAGGATTCGGAATAGCCTATTCCTCTCTTATCAATATGTGTAGGGTTCCATAATCGATGGAAGTTTTGATATGATTTCCTCGACCATTTGACTCCCCACCAAACCTTTCAAACATCAGCTTGAGCTTATCAGGGTAATAGTTGGGGAATCTTATAGGCTGAACTTCATCATCTTCTAGCCCTTTAATATTTATGATATCATCATTTGGAACTTTGTTGCTCTTGGCTTTGTAGAAGAGGACACCTCTCTCTCCTTCATGTCGAGCAGGTATATAAAATGTTTTCAAGTGCTCGACAGTGTTGATATTCAAGTCAGCCAAGGATTTGTAAAGCCCCTCAGAAATTCTTGTAATATGCAGTGTATTTTCTTGAATAGATCCTCCAGCCTGATCTTCATCGTCATTGCTCTCATTTTCTGATGACTCAGTGTCACTCCCAAAGTGAGGTAATACCGATTCCTTCTTCTGGAGCACAGGAGCAGACTTAGGTGTCTTCGCCAGAGATTCTTCCTTTGGACTTGGCGGGTTGCCCCCTTCGGATGACGTGCTCCCCTTAGATAATTTGCCCCCTTTAGATGCATTAAGGTAGTACCTTGCATCTTCATAGCGAATTTCATGGATGCCGAAGGGCTGGATTTCTCCGTCAATCCTGAATTCTTCCCCATCCACCATATATTTTACACATTAATGGAGTGTTGAGGGAACCACATGATTTTCATGGATCCATGGCCTTCCGAGGAGGGCGTTGTATGAAGCATCGGCATGAATCACATGGAACTTCACATCTGATGTCATCTTTCCAAATTAAATTGGCAGAGTGATAGATCCCAATGCCCTTTGGCTATGCTGATTGAAGCCTTGAATAATGATCCTTTCAGGGGATAGGTGGCATATTTCAAGAGCCAATGCCCGAAGAGTATTGAGGGTCATCAGGTTCACAGAAGACCCTGGGTCAATCAAAACCCGGTTGATCTTCATCCCATCACAATACCCTGTCACATATAATGGCCTATTGTGCTCTGCAGTTCCAAGTAACAGATCTTTATCCGTGAAGGATACTGAGGGCGCATGGAGCGCATACAGAGCCTCCTTCATATTGATTTCAGCAAAGTAGGCTTGATACTCCTCAGGGTTTTGTAGGGCGTGTATTAGAGAATCCCTAACTTCCGCTGACATCATCAATGCGTCATACATGCTAAGGAGAGTCGGGACTTTCTTTAAGTGTGCCAGGATGTTATAATTCGGCCTTTTTGATGGCTTTTCGGGTCGATATTCTCTTCTTCAACTACCTTTCCTTTGTTTTTGTCATTGGAGCTGGGTGGTTGTCTCGACTGAAGCGTCTTCCCAGTTCTGAGTTGCATCTGATGCACATGCCGTGGCCCGTCATCTTCATTGACTGGGAAGTTCAAGTCATCTTCAGAATCATCCTGGGAGGCTATGGCGCGACATTCACCTTTTCCTTCAAAATAGTCGTCTGTAAGTGTCACCTTCCCCACCTGCCTACGAAATGTCCTTCTGGAGTTAGGCGCCTCCCACCCTACGGCTTGATTAGGAGACTCCTTTGTCTTGTCTTTCTTGATTCAGATAGTCTGAGAAGTGGACTCTCCCTTAGCCTTTGTTGCTTTCGTAGCGGGTGCAGACTTCATGACTTCTGGGATGACATCGTGGTTTGATGACCCTGGAGGGTATGTCTCAGTATCTTCGATGTGTAATTGCACCAGCCTATTGGCTGACTCTTCCGTAACCCTTTGAATGAACGCAGGGATCTCTTCGGCAGGCATAGCTTTCCTTAAGACTTTATATTTTGGAGTCTTAGGGGTGTAATGTAGTGCCTTGGGCTTTGATGGTTGGTATGGTTTTGAGAGCTCGGCATTCGCTTTCTTCACTCTCTCCCTGAATGCCATCTTCTTCTTCTGCTTCTTGCTGATGTAGGGTCGGCCATGTCGGTCATACGACTCTTCTGATTCAGAGAAGCTATCATCATTGTCGTCATCCGGGTTATACAAGGGGTATTCTCCTCCAGAAATAACCCTACAAGTTTCCACTTGTACATTTTCATCATCTTCATCGATTTCTTCGACTAATCCCCCAAGTAATTCTTCGACTTCTTCAGGAAAATAGTGTTTGAGAGTAATCAGGGCCCTTTCCTTCTGCTCATATTCGTCAAGGGACTCAATATACTCTTCTATGATGGATTTTCTGCGCTTTGATTGCTCGCGCTTCTTCTTCTTGTTGTTCTTTTTCGTCAATTTTGTTTGGGGTCTTTTAGGAGGTTCTTGGGAACGTTTCCAAGCGATCCCTGGGAGCTCAGCCAACCTCTTCAACATCTTCATTGACTTCTTGGATATAAATACTTCCCATAACTCTTCTGGCACAGTAGGAGGCCTGTCATCCATTGCTGATGAAAGTATTACTTTGTTACCCACCACTATGACTTCTCCTTGGGATGATCCTTCTGAGTTTGGAGTTGTCACGTAACGAGTGTGCTCAGTTGACTGCTCTGACAGAACATTCTTTGAGAGTGTAATTTTGCCCTCTTGGTATTGTCGTTCAACCCAATCCTTGAAGACATAGCAGTCTTCAATTGTGTGTCCTAGCACCCTAGGATATGGGCAGTAATTTGGGTGATCCTTCTTGTTTTGCTCCTCTGGTCTCTTGCATTCAGGGAGTTGTAGACCTTCTTTTACTGCATCCTTGAAGATCTTATGTACTTTGTCCCTTCTGAAAGAATACTTCCTATTCATCCTTTCTTTCAAAGACGGAATAGGTTTTGATTCAGCACCTAAGTTAGGTGGCTTGACTTGCTCAGGTTTCTGGGTCTCAACAACACCTTTCCCTTTGTTAATATTGAAGGTTGTAGAAGTATATTTGACGCCTTCTGTTCTTTTGGATTTGTCTCTATCAGTTCTTGAGGTGGTCTGGTAGTTAGACAACACCTTTGGGTTGGTCCTCTCCAACTTCTTAGCTTGTGATATCAGATCTTGGAATGTGGTGATGCCTGACGTACTTAAGAATGGTGACATCCAGCTATCAATGTTCCCCGAAAGCAGTGATTCCATTGCTGTAGGTCGGTCGAGTGGTTGTTCACACTTGATGCTCAAGTTCCTCCATCTCATTATGTAATATACCACTTTTTCATCTTTGTATTGGCGAGTTGTTGCGAGGTCAGCAATTGTGATATTGTCACTTATGCCCCCAAATCATACTCGAAATGCATCCTTCATTTGTTGCCATGTTTGGATTGATTCGGGTTGCAAGCTTGCATACCACTCAAATGCTACTCCTGTGAGACTGGCAGAGAACTATCTGAGGAGGAGTGAAGGTTTTGCACTTGAATCTCCACAGGCTGTCACAAAATGAGCTAAAAGCTGATCAGGGTTGCCAATCCCAGTGAACTTCTTGAATTTGGGGACATTATATCCCTTAGGATAAGGCACCAAATCATGGTAGCTGGGATAGGGCTTGTCTCTATCGACCCTTGTTGCACTTCCTTGAGCTTGTTTCAATTCAGCGACAACCATTCGTTGTATTTCTTCCCGGGTCATCACAGCTGATTGTTCTTGATTCGGCATATATGAAGTTCCCCCGTGTTCTACTGGCCTGAAGGCTTCTCTTGGATGAGGGACTGGACTTCTCGATCTCTGCATTCGTCTAGGCTGATTCTCCATAGGGAACCGTGGGGTTACCCCTTGCTCAACATGCCTAACTTCTCTCGGCCGTCGGGTTGGACTCCTTGTAACACCCCAGTCCCGTCAGGGACCCGTGTCACACCAGCCAGCCCAGGTGCGTATCCTGAGCCCAAGGCTGTCAAATCTGATCTAAAAATCTGCGGAATTATCTGGAGACAGTAATAATAAATCTGGAAACCCCAAACAGAAGAGACAAATCTGATACAGATCTCCACAGACTATACGTCTGGGTCTAGTCTCCAAAAGTAAAATAATATGTCTACAGAGTACACAACAGAAGAAATAACTATGGGACGCCAGAGCCAGCTATGTCAACTTCCTCACCGGATCTTGCTTCTATCCGGACTTTTGTCTGCTACCTGCACAAGGTGAGTAAGAAAGAGGGACTGAGCTACAGAGCTCAGTGATATGTGACCCCTACTGTCAGGTCAACTAAGACCCGTGCATCTGAAAATATGATCTCGTACATGGAAAGTAATCTCTACTCATATACATGCGGAAAATACAATAAATCAGGACAGTCTATGCATTATTCTCGCAGTTAGGAAGATCATCTAATGCTATGTCCGAGAAAACCCGAGAAGTCATCAATCACTAACATGCCTATTTAGGTCTCATAAGATGTCTAGATATGTGAGCGTCTATCGATAAGATTGCCACTCTGTAGGATCACTTGCTAAGATCTCAGATAAATAGCCGCGAGGTATCCCTCGATCTGGGCTGTATGTGAAGCCGCGAGGTTTCCCCGTCCTGGGTCTTCACTCGTGTGGTACCAAAATGCACTCCAAAGAGCCTGGAAAAGGGTTCTAAGATAAATTCATTTTTACAACCGAGGTTTTGACGCTAGAAATTCATTTTGAAAACAAGGAAATCTTTCCCCTACTCGGTATCACGCGTTGGTCTTAGCTCAGCGGGAAATATTCGCATAGCAAGGATCATCTATCTGAGGATGCAAAGATCGATGCTCACGTCCTATATCTATCTCATGTCTATCTCAATGATCTCTGACTAGTCATATGCGAGAAAACATCAATCTACAATAGCTGTAAATAATCAAAAGCATTCTCAAACCGGGAATAAATCATAGCCGAGGAATATAAACCGAAAACCCGATAAATCACGATAAACCATAAGAATATACAGTAGGTCCACTCACCTGTAGTCCTAAGTTCGTCAAGTCTGACTCGGACCTCACGAAGATCCCGTCTTGCCCTTTTCCTTTCCTTTTCCTAGGAAAACGCAATTAAATCTAAAATAAGTGCTAGTCCACAATCTCTTCTACTCAATCATGGGCCCAAGTCCATAAAGATTAGGGCCCAACAAATCAAAGCATTTCATCTCCAAGCATGACTATAGCCAAGCATTCCTAAAAGTAGTTATTACTATCAAACCACTACAGTTCATGTGACTCAATTCAAATATCATGGAAAGATCACTAGCATGGAACCTCTTCATCAAATCATCTCACTATTATGCTAATAAAACACCAACTTTTTACTTAGCATAGAACCTCTGAATGACACACTTACACACCCATTCCATCAAACACCAACTCTGTATAACTAAATTTAAAACCATTCCCTCCTCTTTAAACTACTGAATCGGGTCCATTTATTATGTTAACAAGTTGAGGATTAATTCACATCAACAGCAGCCCTGCAAAGTTAACTAACACTGACCAATTGCAAGGATTGCAGAATTCTGACCATTTGCGCAGTTGGAAAGAACTGGTCACAACTCCTAACCCGTAAATCGGATTCCTCTCATCTAGGGCTTGTTGGAAAGTAGACTTCAAGCCCTTTCCATTGATATATAACACGCTCCAAACGGAGTTGTCTACAGGGCGCAGCTGTCCCACGAAGGGGACAGCCATCTGCAGGACTGCACATGGTTATCTAAGAGCAACTACTTCACATCGACAAAATCCTCTCTTTGAACCCATGAATACGAAGTTTATAAAGTGTATAACATCTAGAACATCATCAACAGCAACAACAACTGCTATTTAACTATTCATAATTTCATAAGAATCTCATCTCGAGAAGATGCTCACCCAAAACTCTATTAACCATTTTCTCAAATACTTGAAAGGCATCAATGGACTCTATTAAACATTTGCTTAAAATCTCTTTGTTGACATTTCATCAAACGTGTTAGAGGCATGAGCATGGTAATCTAACAACAGCTTCTCTTTAAAACCATGAACACAAAGATTTATACAAAATGTACACTAACTACATCGTTAACATGAAGCTCAATAACATCAAGGACACCAACTCTGCTCTCCATCAATCGACAGGAACAACAAGATCCACTACAGCAGCCCAGAGCTACAACACCTCCTCTTATTCCAAATGATCCAAACTCAATATACAAGTCCACCCTGCTAGTCTTCAATTAAAAGCATACTCAACAACATGCTAATGAAGACAAGTCAACATGACATTCTATCGAACACTTGCTAAGCATGGATGAACATCAGAAATTACCCTCCTCTTTGGATCTTGCAAACTGAAACAAGACACTTTGTTCATCTACATAAACCTAACAAGATATACACAATCAAACCACACCATCAACCCACGGCTAATGGACAATTCATCGAACACCTGTTGGGCATAATCAATACACAGAGCACCTCTCCTCTTTGATTTCGTATTTTCTAATTGCTTACAAAGCTACAACTCATAACAACAGCAAGAACAAAGTAAACACCATACACTAACAGCATAACAGAAACACTAATAACCACAATGACATTAATATCTCTGGCTACAACATGGCCAACACGAGATTTCATTGGATCCGTTCAATTGCTTTCGCCGCTGATCAAGCCGGGCCGGACGCATTTGGGAGCCGCCGTACCGCCAGTCGAACGAGAAGAGCAAGGGCCACCGGTACGGAGGTTGGAGCGCCAAGGGGTTGGCCGGGAAGGACGCGGGGCGTTCTGGCCGGGCTGGAAATGACGCTGTATGGAGTCCAGCGCTGAGTGGCACCGGAGGTCTCCACCGGAATTCAGGGATGTGGTGGCCGAGAGCTCGCTGGGAACAAAACCTCCGAGAGAAGTCCCTCCTTCTCCCCATCTGACAGCCCTCTCCATCCCCTTTGCGCACCTGGAATCAACGTGGCTGAACTCCCTTCACCTGCGCATGCATCGTGCCACCACCAGCTTCTAAATCCAGCAGTAGCTTCACTTCAATTGACCACCCTCTCCCTAACTCACCAGAGAAGGACCATCAGCTCCTCTCCTCTCTTTCCTAGTTCCTTCTTCTCCCCTATTATTTAACACAAGACCCTCATTAGACCCGCCCATTAGTAATCCGCACTGATTTTTCTCCAAACTTTGAAGCCCAACCAATTAATCCAATGGTCACATGATTATATTAACACATCGTTACTGATTTCTATTAAAACCAAAGTATAATTTCATCATCTATTAGTTCCTTCTCATCTCTCATCACTCAATTTTGGCCCGGCCCACTTGAATGGCAGCCCTTCTAGTTCTTCTCCTTATGTTAAGCCCATTATTTGATTAAGTGTCACAAGTCTAGATCAATACCTAAATCGATATTAAGTTAAAAACAAAATTTATTATTTAATATTTATACAATAGTCGACAAGAAAAAGAAACCGGGGCGTTACACTCCTCGACCTTTCTGCTTGTTCGGGTTGGTTTTCCATTAGGGTATGAATTTGTTTCTACATCTGCAGCATCGACTCCATTAACACTGCCATGTTATCATTGAGTCTTCTATATTCAGCATTTTGGTGTTCCTTTTGAGGAACAAAGACAGGTTCATCCTCATCATCTTCATTTGGAGGATTTACTTCTTTGTGCTTCCTTGGCACGTGGAGTGGTGGAAGGCTAGTCCCTATCCCTTGCCCTTCATGTGGTGGCATATAGCTAGAGCCTTCTTCTCCATTCAGAGAATCTGCCGCCTTCCTACGGGATCTTGTAATAGGTCCTGGTTGTTCTTGTTCAGGTGCTGGATCTCCTCGAGCCTCCGTGACCATTCGACAGGTGTGTATTTCGATATTTGTATCAGACATCTCTTCATCATTTTTCATTCCCCTCCTTCTTTGAAATTTGGAGCGGGAGGTCTTGATTGGATTTCTTGCAGAAGTAATTCTATCAAACACAGTTTTCCGCACATTTGATACTAGTTTCTTCTTTGTTTGGTAGAACTCTTTCGGTGTCATCTTCTCTGTCCCTAGCTTCTTGGATGCTGTGTAGGTCTTATAGAGATTTTGATGGAAAGAGTCCTTGTAGTGAGATTTTGGAGGTCTACACCCTTTATTTTGCTTTGGTACGTGGGCCAGCACTCCGATGGTTGAATTCTTCTTTACCAGCTTTAGTGGTTCAAACGAGTTGTTGAAGGAACCCATTTGATTATTTCTGTGTCCCTGAAACGACACAAAATCCATCTTTTGCTTTGGAATTTTGATCTTCCTTGGCGTAAGTCTTGAAAATACAGTCCTTTTTGGTGTGTCTTCGTCAGATGAGTGGAATATCCCGCTCTTCTGCCCCTTTGCAGTAACAGTGAAGGCAGGTTCATCGTCTTCATCATCCTGAGAAACTACCCTTGTAGGGTGGGATAGTCTCTTGAAAGCGGACACCCTCTGTGGTTTTTCAGTAATAGTGTCTTAGCCAGTTGCAGGAATAATCACACTTGGGCGACGACCCCTTGATGGAAGTCGCTGGATTGTTGGGTTCTCCACCGATGGTGATTCCACTAAAGGTAAAGGTCTCTTCACAAACTGCACGAACTCGGAGATTGTGCCGAATCTCAGCTCAGCTCCGGCGGCTCCAGTGTTGAGAGTGCAGTTAGGCAGTTGGACTTCAGCTCCATCTCCAAGAAAGATCGTGAGCTTCGGGCTTCCAGTTGAGTTGTTCTTGAACGCCATTTCGTCTTCTGCAATAAGAAAATCAACCACGTTAGTTTTCTTTTACAGGATATAGAAACAATGTCTCTACTTGTACTTTCGCCTCAAAGATGGGAAGAGGAATATTGTCCGCACCGGGCGTGCCAGAATTTGTGGGATCGAAAATATGCGCCTGGCATCGTGTGACACCAGACGATATATCGAAGCACAAATATCATTTTTTATTATGCGGGTTCTTTTATTCCTAATAGAGGCAAGCCTCTATTATTAATTACCCCAGACAATGTCGTGGGAACCTCCAATTAAGAGACAAAAATACAAGTAGAGACAAAGAATAGTCAATTTTATTGCAATATGATTCGTTACATATCAGCATATGTTTATATATATATAGATATATTTATTTATTTATTTATTTATGACGCCGCCCCCGCCTCAGGATTTGTGCCCCGCCATATGGGATCCATAATCCACCGGTTGCCTTGCACTTGAGATTTGTGACCGAGGTTTAGGTCGCCTATTAACTCCCCTTTCTCCAAGAACTACGTCTAACTGAGCCTCCCTTAGGAGTTGCATTATATATGGTTGGAGAGATCATGAAGCTTAAATTCCAATGCCACCAATTTTGTCTTGATCGGAGTTCTCCAGCGAAAGTTGTCCGCGCTTGAACGAGAAGTGGTTGAGCTGGCTAGACAGTAAGGATTAGCCAAAAGGGCCTGTGCTATATATGACTATTGAAGATTTTGGTATCTAGTTTTCAGCATCGCAGATTTCACTCCCACTGGAGTCTCCAGGCAGGAATTATGAATTTTTTGAAAATAGATCTTCAGCATTGTCGACGCGTAAATGCCGGAATCTAATTCTTTATCTATCAAAATCTACGCCGACTGGGCTGCCGAAAGGGGCTGTGCTGTATATGACTGTTGGAGATCGAGATATCTAATTTCCAACGCCCCAGATCTCATCTTGATCAGAATTTTCTGGCCGGAGTTATGAATTTTTGAAAATGGGCGATCAGCGTGGCTGGTAGCAGAATTGCTGAAATTTACCCTTCTATTTATCAAAATCCACACCGATCGGGCCAACGAACGAGTTGTGTTGTATATGACTATTAAAGATCCAGATATCTAGTTTCCATCGCCACAGATCTCACTTCAATCAGAGTTCCCAGGCCAGAGTTATGAATTTTTGAAAATGAGCAATCAGACAGAATTTCAGGAATTAATCTGTCGGACTACAAAGATCACCCTTTTTCCCCATCAAAGTACGCACTGACCGGTCTGCCAACAGTATCTGTGCTGTATATGATTGTTGAAGATCTGGATGTCTAGTTTCCAGCGCCGCAGATCTCGCCTCAATCGGAGTTTTCAGGCGAGAGTTATGAATTTTTGAAAATGGGTTTTTATAACAACCATTTCTGCAAAGAATCTGCAGAGATCACCGCTATTTTCGGTCTCGGCAACAAATGTATGATAACGCGACAATCTGCAGACAATCGCTTTTCTCCGCTTAAAATGGCGACAGCAGCACGACAATGATAACGCATGCAAATGAAAGCACCATTGACATCGATCATTAATCGGAATCATAGCCTCTCACGTGATCGTAAATCAAAGCACAACGGCAACTTTTAAAAGAATCTCCCTCTGTACATGCTTCAAAAACCCATCTTTTTCTTTCAAATAAATTTCCCAGATCCAATCCTTTAGATCTTAAAACAAATTCAAAGGGGATTCATGGGTTGTGGCTTTGAATCGTCAAATTTTACTTCTTCTACTACTCAGCAGGTTCACAATTTGATAGCTTGCCCTTCTCAAACCAATCAAATTACAGCAATTGTAATCTAGAATGCATTTAATTGATTTCTGCACATAAATCTGAATTATTTTAGGTCCTGGCTTTCAATCTTCAATCCTTAATTGCATTAAATCCTTTTTGGATGCTGGAACAACCATTGATCCTTTTCTTCTCCTTGGTGTTAGATGTGCCATTGAAGGTTGAACAGATGGCAAGTACTGCACAGAGGGTGGAGGAATGTTTGACAACTCCAGCTTTCGAGGTACACAAATCACCATTGGCTTTGTGTGAATTCTTTCTTGTTTTATTTTGCAGCAGTGACTCAGCAACATAAATAATATAGCGGCGATCAGCAACAACGGGCAACAACTTGAGTATCTTGTACCAATGTGTAGTAAGTTTATATCTTTCAATATGCTTCCCTAACCTTCCTTGCAAGGTGGAGCATCAACATTAAAGGCGACAGCGTAGCAGCAATACATCAACAGTAGCGGCAACTCATAATTTCTGCAGCAGCCTTAGTTTAGTAGCATAGCAGTTCTTTAGCAGTTCTTTCAATATCTGATGCAATACAAGCTTCTGCACCAAAGCAACGAACTGTGTCATGTGAGAGACAACCAAGCAGGCAGAGGCCATTGGTGGAAGGAAAGCACATCCATCTCTGAGATTGTGTGCCACTGGCACCATAGTATTGTTTAGTAGTTTCTGCAAATGTCATGTCCTTTTTAAACATTTGCGGCCCTTATTATTATTTTTTTTAGGAAATTTTGGCAGTACTTCCCCTGTATTTCGGGCTTCAGCTTTATACAAACATTCATATAATCTTCCATAATTCATACATCATCAATTCATACACAAGTCTGGCTATATGGAAACATTGAAACTGCAGCAACTCAAAGTGGCAGTTTTCTTTAACTTGGAAGCAATCAGCAGCAGCGTCCAACAGATCACATGCAGCAACACCTCTTCGACAACAGCAATACAATGGCAATGGCTCCAGCTTCTGCAGCGATCAACAGGTGCAGCTTCAGAATGTCTTGATTTTGATAAACTATCTTGATCTTCAAGCAGCCTTGATCTTCAAATCGTCTGCAGCCTTGATCTCTTTAGGCTTGATCTCCAAACTGACTTTGATCTTCAAGAAGTTTTGGTCTTGATCTTTAAGAGATCTCAATCTTGTCTTCAAGTAGTCTTCAAGTATTCTTCATCTTCGATCTTGATTCTTCAGATTGTCTTCATCTTCAATTTTGATTCTTCAGGTAGTCTTCATCTTCAAACTTGATCTTTAAATTGGTTTTCGGCAGAATGATCTGATCTTCAGATTTTGGTCTTCGGTAGAACGATCTGATCTTCAGATTTTGGTAGAAGCAATGGGGTGGCTTCAGATCTGGGCGACGATCTGGAGAGGTGTGTTGTTGGATTCCGGCGAGGGATGGCGACGGCGGAGCAGGGGCGCAAATCGGCTGCGCGGCGCTAAAGGCTGCTGAGGCTGGGGGCGCGGATCTGGCCTTCTGTGTCTGCGGGGCGGAGACCTGGCTGGGGCATGGCGAACCTGGGCGGAGCGGCTGGATGGGGCGGATGGCTTGCGGACGAAGGAGGGAGGCGGATCTGGCGAAGACGGGGAGCGGCGGCCGGATCTGGCGAGGAGGGGAAGCGGCGGCCGAGCAGGGTTATGGCGGTAGCTTTGTTGCGGGCAACAGGGATGGATGCTTCAGAGGTGGAGAGGTGCCTTCTCGTGAGGAAGAAGCGTTTATTTTTTTATAAATTTTTTTATTTTTGGTAGTCTATAGCTTTAAGAAAATGTACCTTTTTCTATTTCTTCTGATTTTCTCCTCCACTAATTTTTTTTTTCTTTCTCTCCGCCCCCCTTTTTTTATAGCCCTTTTTAGTCTTATCTACTTTTTTATCTCTCCCTTTTGTTTTGATTTATTTTGATCTCTGTTTTGATTTTGGTTTGACTTTGCTTTAATTTGATTTTTTTTTTGTTTTATTTTGATTTGCTCCACCGGTGGAGATAAAGACTTTGATTTTCTTTTATTTGGGATTATCCCCTTTTTTTCTTGAATTAATTAACTAATTAACCAATTTAAATAATACCTCGGGATACGTATTTTTAACCACCTCGAGATTTGCATGCCTTGAGTTGCCTTGAGATCTGCACTCGGGTGAGATTACTTTGAGATCCGTTCTCAGTCGATCTTGGGGTTTTGATATCGCTTCGGGATATGTGTTCATATATCCCTCTTGATTTGTTTTGGGATATGCTTCCCTTTTGAGATTATCAAATCTTGATTTGGCCAAGATTACTAGAATTAAAATTTTAATTCTAATTGGATTGGGACATATATTTTTATATATAAACATTTCAAAGAAAAACTCAAGGTTACTCCCGGCCAGCAAACCCAGCTACGCGCTGTGAACATGACCCTCTGGTCGTTCGACCCTTCGGTCGTAACTCGGTAGTACCACCTCTCATACGTGTTAATACGGTCAGCATACCATTCCCACTGACGAGTATGACCACCAGAGAATCGCCTCTCTGGCACGGCAGGCTGAAATGCTAGGGGGTCCCGTCCCTGAACATTTCCCTATCAGAGCCCCAACGCTCCACTGAGTCCGGGCAGTAGACAATAACGAAATCAGGGATACTGTAAAATCAAAGAATTTTATGGAAATAAAATATGTTGTCACGCAGCGACCCGGATTCCGATACCTCGAGCACATCAATAGACGAGCCGTACTCAAGCAGAGACAAGCTCAACTCAAATACAAGGCCTAAATGTGATAAGCAGATAACAATCCATAACATAAAATAAACTCAAGTTCAAGGAACATAGAGTCATAAGGGTCCACAGGCCCTATACATAGTCTGGTCCTTATACGGTTCCTACACAAAGTAAAGCTCATAAAATAAAGGATAAAGGAGACTCCCAGACCTCGGATCTCCTAGTGTCCTCTCCTCAAGCTCCACCCCCTAAACCTCGGAATTTGTAAAAAGAGGAAGAGCAAAAACGTATGAGCTTTCGAATGGAAAGCCCAGTAAGTACCCCTGCGCGGTCACAAAGACATAAATAAGCAATATGTCAAACAATGAGGTCACATTACCAAGAAAAATACAACCCTAGGAGTCTACTAGAATCAATCCAAAAGTATGACCCCTGACAACAGAAGCCCTCAAGCCCCTGTGATGAGTTTCAAGAAAACTCAAGGATCACTCCCGGCCAGTATGTTCAACTACTTGCTGTAATCACAACCTTCTGGTCGTTCGACCCTCCGGTCGAGAGTCGGTAGAACTACCTCTCATACGTGTTAACATGGTCAGCGTACCATGCCCACTGACGGGTAAGACCACCAGAGAATTGCCTCTCTGGCAAGGCAAGTAGAAATGCCGGGGTCCCGCTCTGCTGCATTTCCCTATCTGAGTTCCACGCTCCAATCGAGTCCGGCCATTTTGAGACCACAACAAACAAGGATACCAACATCCCGAAAACAACATACATCCTCAATAGGATTCTAAAATGAATAACGAAGCATGTATGACATCAATGAGCATAATCAACAAGGCATAAGCAAATCCAAAGAAAAACCCAAAAACGGGTGGGAACGAGGCAAGTGTACTTACCTCCTGTTTGTTGTAGTTAGATATCCTTCTAGCTTCCTCTTGAGTGCCTACAACTCCCCGAGAGTATCTGGCATATAGAGGTCCTATTAGAATCAAGATTCCAATAATTTTCTACGTCTCTAGTTTCACATACATGTCTATCGTCTCTGTTGGGCCTGGGCCCACTAACGGGTTCTAAGTCCGACTCTCTGGTTATGGGTCCCTATCTTACGTTTCCGTGTACTTTAATCGTCCCTGGACCCAACATAGTCACCTTTGTCATTTCATTCAGGTGGGGCCCACTTACTAAGCCCAATAGAACGTCTTAGCTTTACCTTAGTCCTCTATAACTAAGGAAGGGCATTTTAGTCACTCGGGATTACAATGACCCTTGGGGTGCAAAGTCCTACCCTATTTAGGGTTTAGTTCCCTCCCATTACCCCTACTTCTCATTCTTAACAACTTAATAATAAAATTTGATTCATTTGGGCCCAGCCCATTGGGCCTCAAAGCCAACGGACCCAACTAGGTCAATTAATCAAATTGATTATATCACAAAGAATAATTTTGTCACACTTCTTATTTAATCCTACCCCAACATAGGTATTATTAGATTATTATTGTCACACTATAATAATCAATCCCTTTTTTTTGTTAATCTGTTTAATCAAATTAGCTAGTTAATTATCTAATTAACTACTAACTATGATTAACAAATTAATTAAATAAATTTCCACATTATAGTTTGACAACTAAATATGTGTCACACTAATTTAATTCAAACCTTATACCAATTTAATTAAATTGGTTAATTCACCCAACTAGTATAGCTAGGTTTGTATTTTTGTCACCCCTTTTTATTAATATTACCAACTAATTATTATATGATTAATCAACTACCTAAGTTGCTAATACCTTTAATCAATATGTCACAACCTAATCACTTAAATTAAGATAATATAAATTATCTAAGTTGACATTAAATATGTCACACTACTATAGTAATTTTTTTTAAAATTTCCTATTTCCCGGTCTCTCTCTCTCTTTCGCCAGCTCTTCGTCGGAGATGATCGCCGGAAAAGTGCTTCTCGCCACTCATGGTCCTCAGCGCAGGGAATTGCTGCGGGGAGCTTCGCCTGGACCAGAGCTTTGCGTTGCACCCATCGACGACCTCCCAGATCCCCTCCCGGAGTTTACCCACTCCCGGTTATAGTCTCCTTTCCGGCGAGCTCGAGACCTCACCGTTGATGCATCAAACTTGGAATTAAAAACAGGGAATGATTCCTTACCTCGATCCCGCCCTCCCGGTGGTGTCAATGGCGGCAGTGATCCCTCCGGCGCGATATCCCCCTTCTCCGATCAACCTCGCAGGTAAACTCCTTTTACTAGCTGTGGCTTCCCTCCCCTCCGCTCGCAGCCACGGGCTGCTCTTATAGAGCTCGAGGAAACTCAACGGGCGTCTGTCCATTGCTCATAACTGCCAGAGGGGCGGCCAGTCGAGCGGCGACGGTGCGGCCGTTTCTCGTTGGTGCGCAGCCGTTACAGGGGGCGGCTTGCCTCGCGATCTGTTTTCTCTGATCGACAGCCGAGATCATTTGATTTGATCCAACGGCCACAAACAAAAAAAAATCGCCTTTCGTCTCGGATCTGGCATCCATCCGGATCAACAGTTGAGATCTCCCGGAGATCATCGATTAGATCAGCATCGTATCTGGCAATCGCTCAGATGAACGGTTCCAGATCTGCCACGTGGTTCCTCCGATGCGCTAATAACGCTCCGCGATAAACACCAATCTGAGATAATCTAATCTCAGCCGTTGATTTATTTATAATAGAGTTTTCTCAGGACTTTTACTCAGAAGTCCCTGAGCTGATTTGTGTTACCTTTAAGTCCTTTTCTTGAGAGAGAGGACAATTAACTTTTAGTCCTCAAGACTTTTAAAATTACCGAAAGGTCCCCCGGACTCTCCATTAACCCTAATTAGGGTTTTTTTTTTATTATTCCATAAAATCCTTGGATGTTACATATGTTCTTAAATACCTTTTAAATTGGATTATTAGAGAAAAATTTCCTAAGGAATTAAATAATGGGAGAAAATGAAAATTAAAGGACAAAAACCCTAACTAGGGTTAATGGAAGGTCAGGAGGACCTTTTGGTAATTTTGAAAATACCAAGGACTGGAAGTAAAATGTCTACTCTCACAGAGAAGGGACTAAATTGTAAGTTAAGAGAAACTAGGGACTTCTAAAAAATATTCCAGATAAAATTACAAATAGAATGAAGTGGACGGCTGAGATTATATTATCATAGATTGTAACTAATCACGAAGCATTAAAAAGGCTAAGATGGTGCCACGTGTCGAGCTAAGGGCAGATCCATCTGATCGTGATAGATCACGAGGCAAGGGTTACAGATCTCAGAAGACACGTGGCATGCTAAGATCAAATTATCTAGTGGGGTTTGGATGCAAGGCATGGTAACAAGATCGGACCGTTGAATTGGTTTTAAATCTCGCCCGTTGATCAACTGGGATGCTAGATCCTAGGCGAAATGGTAGGGTATCCACCATCGATTACAAACAAGTAGTCATGGCCGCTGGATAGGATTGAGTTATGATCCCGAGGCAGCGTCAGCTCCTCTCCCGGCCCGCTATAGCGTCGCTGGAAGCTCGCCCGCCTACCCCGCCGGTTACTAGCGAAGTCATACGCTTGATGGCAAAGGCGATTAGTGTTGCCGTCTGTTAAATCACAGTTTCCGTGACCTATATAAGGAGAGGGACCAGGCCCTGTTTAGAGCACAACACTACACCGAAATCTCTTTTCCGGCGAGGTGACAGACAGAGAAGGAAGAGAGCTTCGCCGCCGGGTTTACACCCTCTGCCAAGTTTGAAGCTGTAGCGATCAGCTTCGGGTGGTGAAGAAGACCGAGACGAGCTGTGGGAGAGAGTTGTTGCTCAAGCTCGCCGGAAGGACAGGAGGTGTACTTGACGCCGGGAAGTTCTTCGGTGGCTCCATTATCATCCTCAGACCTTCGGTAAGTTCCTGTACTGCTTTTTTCTATGTTTTGGTATCATTAGTTAGTGTTTGCGACGATGGGGTGAGCTCATCGCCGTAGTGCAAGTTACAGCCGGGAAGGGTGGCGATAATGGAGAAGACGGAGAGGGTGAACGACGCACGACTGTGCCCAGGAGGTGCTAGGTGGAAGACGCGGCTATGGTATGGGTTTTACAGCGGAGTGGGAGCCGCTGTCAGCCTCTGTGAGCTCCGACAGAGCTCGGTCGCGGACACGAGAGAGAGAAGAGAGAAACGAAGAAGAAGAGAGGAAAAAAAAAGATTATAATTAATTTAACTTAGGGTAGTGTTACATATTAATAGTATTAACAACTTAGGCAGATTTTATTTCATTGATTTAATATTAATTAGATAGAAGAGTGACAAAATAAAACCTAGCTATACTAGTTGGGTGAGTTAACCAATTTAATTAATTGGTACAAGGTTTGAATTAAATAAATTAGTGTGAAACTTGTTCGCCCTACATAAGATGGGTCAATTAACTAGTTAATAATTTAAATAAATTGAAAAGGAGATTTAAACAAGTCGATGTAACGAGTTAATTGTTAAATTGTATCTAGATATTTAAGTAAATAATATCTAGAAAGAATAACTGATTTTCTTTTGATAATTAAGGTTGATTAAATCCGATGGATGAATTTAGTTGGAGATAAAATGAAAGTCGGATATAATAATTAATTAAAGGGTTTAAGTAATTATTTCAATAGTGAGAAAGGGCACAAGTAAACCAAGTCGTTTAATGGGCTTAGAAGTGGGCCCTTTTCAACTAAAATGACTAGAGATGACCAAGTAGGGTTAAGACCCGACAAATGAACATAGAGTTGACTAGGCTTGACCAAGTTGTGTCTAAGGTCAACTAAAGGACATGGAAACTTAGGATAAGGATCCATAACCCGAGAGGTGGTCTTTAGGAGACGTTAGTGGGCCCAGGCCCAACAAGAACGAAAGGCATGTCTGTGTAATTAGAGACATAGGGATTTATTAGGAACGTGACTCTAAAAAGAACCCTGTATGCAAGATACTCTCAGGGATTTGTAAGACACTCAAGAGGAGACTAGGAGGACTTCTAGTTCCAACAAAAGGTAAGTACACTTGCCTCGTTCCTACCCAGTTTCGGGTATTATTTGGACTTGAATTTTTCTCTTACTTCAATGAGGACATACATGCATCCATGTCTATTTCTAGATTCCTGTTGAGCATGTATGATTGTTTACAGGATGTTGGTATCCCTGTTTGTTGTGGTCTACTGCCCGGATTCAGTGGAGCGTGGGGGCTCCGATAGGGAAATGTTCAGGGACAGGACCCTCCTGGCATTTCTGTCTGCCTTGCCAGAGAGGCAATTCTCTAGTGGTCTTACCCGTCAGTAGGCGTGATACGCTGACCATGTTAACACGTACTAGAGGTAGTTCTACCGACTTGCGACTGGAGGGTCGAACGACCAGAAGGTCGTACTTACAGCAAGTAGCTGGATATATTGGCCGGGAGTGATCCGTGAGGTTTCTTTGAAACTCATGACAGAGCTCGAGGGCTTCTGTTATCAGGGGTCATACCTTTGGATTATTTCTGGTAGACTCCTAGGATTGTGCTTTATTTGGATTGTGACCTCATTATTTGACATATTGTTTTCTTATGTCTTTGTGATCCCCGCAGGGGTACTTACTGGGTCTCCCTTATCTTTAATTTTGTGAGCTGTTTACTTTCTGTAGGACCCGTGTAGGGACCAGACTTTGTATAGGGCCTATGGACCCTTATAACTCTATGTTCCTTTGAACTTGAGTTTATTTTATATTATGGTTTGTTATCTGCTGTATCACACATAGGCCTTGTATTTGAGTTGAGCTTGTCTCTACTTGAGTACGGTCGGTCTGTTGACGTGCCCGAGGTCCCGGGATCCGGGTCGGGGCGTGACAGATACCAACATCCCGAAAACAACATACATGCTCAACAGAAATCTAAAATAGATAAGGACTCATTGATAAGTGTTCAAATGAGCATCATTTATACATGAAATTCATGCATATTACTTTAAGTTTTGGAGGAATGTTGGCCCGCTTGCACTCAAAATGGCTTTATTTTTGTAAACAGGGCAAAAAATAACAATTCCAAGAGAAAGGAAGCGTTTTCAAGAGAATGCGGGCCAAAACAGGGGAAACCAAGCAAAGCACCGTCCATACGGAGTTCCATACGGACCCGTATGGACCTGGAGATTTCTACGGACCCCCGAACGGACTGACAGGACCCCGTATACGGGAACCTGAGAAGTATACGACCCCGTATGGGACTCCGTATGTGAGTCCATATGCGGGGCCGTACGGGTCCGTATGGATCTTATACTGGGTCGTATATCGTAAAGCTGCAGCTGAGATTTCGACCAAACCGAGGGTAAAATCGAAAAAAAAGCTCAAAACCCTAGTGTGGGGTATAAAAACAAAGGTCAATGAGGGTTTGGGGTCATCTTGGAGTGGATTGGAGCCAAAGCATCAAGGTTGGAGGGGGGATTTCCATCATCTTCTTCATCACCAAGGAGGGGGTGCTTGGAGGAGTTCCCCTGTCGAAAGGGCTCAAGAAGGAGAAGAAGGGGCAAGAGAGAAGCAAGGAATCCACCAACGGTCAGCATTAGGGGTTTTCTTCTCGTGAACTCTATGTTTGCTTTCTCTTTTAACATGGATTGTTGCTCTCCATTGATGGAGAGCTAATTTCTTGATACTTGGGTGTTGATGAACCTTTGGATCATGTTTAATTGATATTGTCTTTCTATGTTAATTGCTTGGTTGAATGCCTTGTAGTCTATTGAATGTTATGTATGGTGGTAGTATTAACCTCTCTACATTGTGAGAGCCCGGAGAGGTTTCTATAGTCCACATGGGGAAAGATGTGAGCGCCTCTCCATATGTAGACAAACTTCAATAGAGAGGGCTAGGAGTACACCGGGAGCCCTGGTACTAAGGCGAGCAACGCCTTTAGATGTCCTATTCCCTTAGCCCTTCCAAGAAATAGGTTCCCTAGAACTTAACTAGTAAGGGCACTAGGTTGAGTAATCATCCTCGAGCGAGGGGATGAAATCACATTAGGAACCCTTGGCCAATGATTCACCAAGAATTAACAAAGGAAGCATTATCCATATCTAAGGAAATCCAAGGGGGATTCAATCACCCAAGTATCCCCTTCATTGATTGATTGTCTTCAAGGTCAATTTTTTTCGTTAATTTGCATTGGTAATTCTAGAATTAGGTTTAGTTATCACCAACCAAATCTTGATCGACTAGATAATAGATGTATAGCCATTACTAGTACTTCCTTTTGCCCTAAGGTTCGATACCCGACTTTTCAAGAGTCCACTTTATTACTTGATTCGACCCGTACACTTGCGGATTTAACGCATCATGCATGTATGACATTAATGTAGCATAACAAAGCATATTCAAGTCCAAAGAAACTCCGAATAGTAGGTACTAGGCAAGTGTACTTACCTCTTTCTGGAACTAGAAACCCTCCTAGTCTCCTCCTGGTGTGTCTCTACGACTCCTCGAGGGTATCTGATAGTAGAGTTTCTATTAGTGTCAAAATTCTAATAAAACCCTAGGTTTCTAGATGTACATGCATAACTCTCGCTTTCGATGGGCCTCTGCCCAACTAAACGGGCCTCCAAGTCCTTCATCTTGGTTACCGAACCATTTCCTACATTTCCAAGTCCCTAGTTGACTTTCATCCCACTTTTGGTCAACTATAGTCAATCCTTGGTCAACTGGTCAACTTTACTTGTATTTATCATAGCACGAACCTTAATTGGTTATACTTAGTCTACTGACCTCCCTGGTCCCACTTTATCATGCTTTAAAGTCTCTTAAATTTAATCTAACCGCATAAGGCCAGTTGGGTCCTCTCTTATGGGTTAGTAAGCCCATTAGAATTAGCCTGACCCACCATTATTTAGTTTAAAAGGCCATCCACTATACAAGCGGCCTCTCATGGCTTTGTGGTTAGAGGTAGCCTACGTTAGTTGAGGGGTTATGGGTTCGAACCCCTCCCCCTGCATTATTCCTTTCTATTTTCTTTTGATATTTATTTTCTTTATAGCTCGGCTAAGCCCACGTATTATTCTAGTCCACACTAATTAGGTCACACCATGAACCTACAATTAGTTTCTCTTCAATTGATTAATCAATTTTCTTACTACTTAGGTCCAAACCTTGGTCCTTCTAATCTAATCGACTTAGGCCATTACATGATTTTATTTAATCATCTAAATGGCTAGATACCAATTGATTTATCATCTTTGGTAATATTTTCCTTATCTATCTTAGGTATTAATTATCTAAATACCCCAAATAATATGTATCAACAATCTATTAAATCAATTAGATTTTCTTACCATTGGATTAGACCCAACCACAAAGGTTAGCCGTCTAGATTCAACCAAATTGACTTAAATCAATCCCACTAAAAAATTAGCTAACCCTAGTTTTTAACTAATTAATAAACCATGCATTTTTGTCACACCTTAATGAAATAAAAATTATTCCATTTCTAACCATAGTTTATTATTCTATATGTTATATTATTATTGTCACACTTTATAAAGTCACAAAAACTTTATTAACTAATTAATCAATGATTATCTAATTAATTAATTAATTAATGATTATTATTTATTTATTTTTATTCATCTTCACCGCTGTCTGATAAGTGTTCATTTGAGCATAATTCTATACTATATTTTTGTAGACTTTGCATGAGATTTTAAGGATTTGTTGCCCACCGGTGCTCAAGATTTGCTTATTTTTATCAACAAACCAAAATAAGAGGACCCCGGAGGAAAGAAAGCATTTTGGTAGAAGCCGGGACCCCGAAGCAGTTAGAAGGACTCATACGGGCTAGTATACGGGCTGACATACGGCCATATACTAGACCCTGGAGAACATACGGGCCAGAATACGGCCCGTACAACAAGCAACCTCGGCATTAGCCCATATACGGGTATATATACGGCCCGTATATGGGCCCGTATGGAGGTTGCTGGCCCGTATACGGGCTGACATGCGCCCGTATACGGGCCCGTACATTGTTAAAATTGGGCAATCTGGAGGCCTGGCCGAGGGGTAACTTGGTAAATCGCACCCTCTAAACCCTACGAGTATAAAAGGCTAATGTGAGAGGGGTTTAGGGGGGCTTGGCTGCTAGGGCAAGAGAGACACCTTGGAGAGGGCTTGGAGGTTCATCCCCTTCAAGGCATAGGAGCAAGAAGAGGGAAGGTCGAAGAAGGAGAAGCGAGAAGCTACCAACGGTGATTGCGCAAATCACATTTGCTATGTATTTCTTGCTTTCTTTTATCTTTGTTGTGAATTGTCGCCCCCTTACATGGAGGGCTAATTTTGTAGATGTTTGGGTGGTTGGTGAACCCTTGGACATGTGCTAATTAATGTCTCCTTTCTACTTTGATTACTTGATTGTATTGTTGAGTCTATTGGATGTTTTAATATAAGTTGACCCCTCTACGTTGCGAGAGCCCGGAGGGATCTTCGTAGTCCATACGGGGGAAGAAGCGAACGCCTCCCCGTGTGTAGACCATCTCCAATAGAAAGGATTACGAGTACACTGGGAACCCGAGTACTTAGGAGAGCGACCCCTTTAGACGTATTATTCCCGTAATCTTTCCAAGATATTAGGTTCGAGAACATCATCAGTAAGGGCACTAGGATTAGTAGCTCACCTCGGGATTAGAGAGTGAGTGAAAGCACTATAGGAACCCTTGGTCAACAGAACCATCGAGTAATTAAATTAGAGAAGGGCATTTATATAATTGAAGTCCAAGGGGGATCCAACTACCCGGGCATCCCCTCTTTATGATCATTTAACTCCAAGCAGCATTCAATTCCCCAATCTAGGTTTCCATTAATCAATTTAGAGTTAGCTTGGCCAATCAACGTCTCGGATTGACTAGATAGTAGACAATTGGTAAATACTAGTACTTCTTTCTCCCTATGGATCGACAACCCGACTTCTATGTCCACTCTTATTACTTGACACGACCTGTGCACTTGCGGTTTCATCCCATCACTGTCCCCCTCTCTCTCTCTCTCTCTCTCTCTCTCCAGCTGAGACACCAGCGACGTTCGGGAAGTTCACCGGTGGCTGCAGACGGCTGGTGCTCCACTCGCACTCTTCTCCGCCTGATCGCGAGAGTCCCCTACGCACCCTAACTACGCTCGGGAAGGCTTCAGGCGCCCGTCGCCCTCCTCTTATTACAAGCTCATTGCCGCCTTCTCCCTCTGTTTCCGGCGAGCTCGCCACTACATGTGCATGCATAGAAGGCTTCTATTCGTTATAGGGAGGTGAGAGGCACTTACCGATGGCCCGTGAACGACGAACTGCCTTCTGGTGATCGTTCCAACAACCGATGAGAGCTCTGTCTTCTGCGACGAGCTCCGCCGCGCTCACAACGTGCAGCACCACCTTCTACCTTGCCATCTCGATCTCCACCTTCTCCTGAAGACGGCCTAGATGGTCCTGCGCTCGACAGGGGACGCAAACCCGCAATGGTCTTCCTCTTCTTCTCCGGTTGTTACCTCGCCGGAAAACGAATGTCTCCTGCCCGACTGTGCTTTCAGACAGCGGGTGGGCTGTCCCTTTTATAGCCCCCCCTCTCCCGATGGCAGATGAACGGGCGGCTAATGGAAACCACCTCGCCGGCCAACGACCGGCTTCTTCGAGCGTAACGGCCTGGAAAGACGGCGGGGCTCGCGCAACCGTTGGTGGCTGAGAGAGAGGGAAGGGGTGCCTCGTGATGAAGTTTCGCAGATGTGCGGTGAAGATCTCTTGATCAACTTCAATGGCTCCGATTAGATCAAAGGGTCTCGCATCCCACACTCCTTTGGATAAACGATCTTGATCTATTCGAATCCAACGGCCTGCTTTCTATCCATCGCCTCGGACTAGAAACAATCGCGAGATGAGTGGTTCACAATAGTCCGCACCATAGGGTCATCCTCACACAACAATTTCCCCTGTCTCGGATCCGGACTGCGATCAGATGGACCTAATATTAGCTCGACCCGTGGCTCTCACAGAGACCGTTATAACACCTCGCGATCAGCCTCCATCTCCGATCATCTAATCTTGACCGTTGAACCATTTCTATAAGGGTTTTTCAATTGGAAAATTATCCATAGGTCCCTGTTTCCTTTTTAGGTTACAGTTTAGCCCACCCCAGAGCGAGAACAATTTACTTTTAGTCCCTAGTTCTTTCAAAATTACCAAAAGGTCCTCCGGACCCTCCATTAACCCTAATTAGGGTTTTAGTCCCAATTTATTTACTATTTTCTCCCACTTTATTAAATCATTTAATTTCTTAGGAAAACCTCTTTAACTAATAATCCAATTTAAAGGAAATTAAACCCATTTTATGTAAAACCCACGAATTTTAGGAATAAAATTTTTCTTATATTCCATTAAATGAAATTCATAAATTATTTAATTCCTTAAGCTTGAAGGATGGAGAATTAAAAAGCTTTAAAAGGGAATTAAATTAGGTTTTAAGACCAATTAGGGATAATTGGGAGTTCAAGGACCTCTAAATAATTTTGTAAAGTATTAAGGACTAAAAGGAAATAGTCCCCTCTCTCAGAGAATGGACTAGAATGTCACCTAAAAGCATTCCAGGGACCCATGAATAATTTTTCCAGACAAAAATATCCTAATTAGGGTTGTTGGGGATCAGAAGGAACTTTTGGTAATTATTGAAAGTTCCAAGGACTGGACCATAATTGTCCCCTCTCACAGGTTGGACTCAAGTGTAACTTAAAAAAAGAAAATAGGGACCGCTGCATAATTTTCCAGAGAAAACCCTTATAGAAGAAGAACGAATGGCTGAGATCAAAGGATCTCAAATCTGTGCAAATCGCGAAGGGTTATAATGGTTCACAAAAGGCCACGTGTTGGACCTGGAATAAATCTATCTGATCGCGGATCAGATACGAGGCAAAGAGAAAGATTGATAAAAGTAACCCTACGGTGAGGGCTCATCAGAACCGCTCGTCTAGAGAAGAGATACGATCTCGAGGCATAAGTTTTTTAATCAGGCCGTTGAATGCAATACGATTTGAACCGTTGGATTTAAGTTGTGCTTGATCCGAGACTCATTGATATAATCGGAGCCGTTGAAAGAGATCAAGTGATCTCCACCGCCATCGGAGAAAGCCTATCCCGAGGCGCCACCTTCTCCTCTTCTCAGCCGCCTGAGAAATGAAACCCGCCGTGGCGCCGCGTGGCCAGCCGCCCGTGCGCCATGGCGTTACTTCGCGAAGAACTTCGGCCGTTAGGCGGCAGTTGGCTCATAGCGCCACCATCACCTTCGTCCTTCCTCGCTCTATAAAAGCCCCAACCTAGCTCCATCAGAGGCACAGAAGAGAGGAAGTTGGCAATGCTCGCCGGAGTGCTTGACCGGAGAAGACGGGAGAAGCATTGGAGCTCCAATCGCCTTCAAAACTCTGCTGGGAGCTTGCGTGGACAGGTATGAACTTCTTCTCTCTGAAAATGGCCTAGGTGCATGCATTCGGTCGAGGCTTTGGGCTCGCCGGAGTAGGGATAACGGCCGTGAGTGAAAGGATCCGGGGAGAGGGACTGGGAGAATACGCTTATGCAAAAAGTTTCCCTTTGTCTGAAGGGGATTCTCGGTGTCGCTTTCCCGATGGAAAGGACCTCAGACGAACAAGCTAGGGGCTCGCCGGAGTAGGAGAGGTTCTCGGCCGGGACAGAGGATCTCTAGAAGGAGACAGTGGAGCTCGGGCAATGGAGGTCTTGCTACGCCCGCTTCTTAGGGGAATCGGTGGCCAAGTGCGGTAGGCGGGGCCGAGGGCCGTCCCTCACGTGACAGCTTCGATGAGTCTCGGCCGCGACAGAGGTTGAAGAAGAAGATTAATTAATTAATTTAGTTAATTAATTAATTGTTTTAACCTGATTAATTGAATATTTGATTTTGAGTGAGAAAATAATTAGTTTAATTACTTAGCTAGGTTAATTATAGTGAACTATGGGTTTTAATAAGATTTTAAACCTTATTGGTGGGACAATTATTTGATTAAATTATTTTGTATAATTAAAAATAATTGTAGGACTTTGTTAGTGTAACAAATCAATGGAAATTAATCTATGTGATTGATTCACTGTCTAGTATGGTCATTTGAACTATATTGATGTGACAAAAAAAATCAATTAATTACCTAGCTAGTATAATTGAGAGAAATATGTTACTAACTAGGTGTGACAAAATAAGGTTTGTCAACCAAATGATTAAATAAGTTAATAGTATCAGCTACATGGGTTTTAATTAAGAGTAGTCACTCTGGTATTAGGATTAATATATACTTTAGTTTTGATTAATTGGTAAATCAAATATCTTGTTTTGATGATCAATCAAATTTGATACTGTAGTACTAATAACTTGATAAAATAAATTAACAAAGGTTAGTCCACTAAAGTAAATGGATTTGGATTCAATCCAAGGTTTCCAAGTCGACTAATTTGGTTAAGTGGGTTAATCGAGATGCCTAAGAACCGGAGTTAGTTTGATTTGCCAAATTAGACTTGAGTCTAATTTAATAGTGGTTAAGTTAAAAAAAAATTGAGCTTGATCCATAAAGTAAATTATTTAATTATTTTGGATTCATTTTATTTGGGCTAAGGATCTAGTTGGTTAACTAAGTAGAGCTTAGTGGTTTAAATGAATTGGGGCCAAGACCAAGCTAGAATGTGTAATGGGCTCGAAATGGGCCCAATTCAACTAAAGTGACTAGGGATGACTAAATAAGGTTTGAACTCGACAAGTTGACTAGCGTCGACTAAGTTTGACCAGGCTAGGTCTAGAGTCAACCAAAGGATGTGTAAACTGGGGAATAAGGATTAGTGACCCGGGAGATGGTCCTTAGGACCCGTTAGTGGACCTAAGCCCAACAAGAACGAGAGTCATGCATGTGCAATTAGAGACATAGGGTTTCATTAGAACTTTAACTCTAATAGAAACTCTATTATCATATTTTCTCGAAGATACTTAGAGGCATTCCAGGAAGAGTCTAGGAGAGGCTTCTGGCTCGAGAAGAAGGTAAGTACACTTGCCGCGTTCCTATCTGGTTTTCGGGTTTTCTTTGGACTTGCTTACGCCTTGAATTGCTTATTGCTTCATTGATATCATAATTTGATATGATTGCATACACTCGTATTTTGTTCTCTTGGACACCTACTTCGATGTTAGTGTGTGCATGTTGAGATGTTAGCATCCTGTAGGGTATGCTTGTGAGTGTTGAGTGTGCCTACCGCTGACCTGCACGCGTAGCGGAAATCACGTGAGCTTGTGCGCTGGCCGGGTAGGTATACCTCAACTATGCTGTTAAAAGGATTCGCCCATCCTCGTATTCTTTGTTTCCCGCAGTGGGGTAAAACGCTGGTAAATCCTTGTTTCCCGCCAGTGGGGTAAAACGCTGGTAAATCTTTGTTTCCCGCCAGTGGGGTAAAACGCTGGTAATCTTTGTTTTCCCTTCAGTAGGATGATACGCTGACAAAATACGTCTATGTTTAGTAGCACTACTAGACCATGGACCGAGGGTGGTGATTGAGGCTGATAACCGACAAGGGAGATGACTCGTGAACTCTTAGGAATTCTTTGTTGAGATTATGTTGTTAGGAGCCCTGCCGTTGTTGTGGTAGACTCCAAGAGTTTGACTTGTATGGGATTTGGCCCAGTTTGTGTGGATTGATTATATTCGATTTGTTCATTTTGACCTTTCTTGTATCATCTGTGGTGCTTTGGATTTTCATTAAGATTCCAGCGGGGTACTTACTGGGCTTTCCTTTCGAAAGCTCATGCACTTGCTTCCTTTCTTTTTGTTTCAGGACCCGAGAGGTAGGTGACTCAGACTCGGGAGTTGAGCGAAGGGCTGGGCTGATTTTGCAGAGGTTCGAGGACCTCATCCTTCTTTTGAGAGAAAGATGTTTATGGACCCTAATAGGGCCTTGATTATTGTAAGGCTTTTGAGCCCCTTTGATTTGTTTCCGTTGTAGAACTCTGAGATTTTCAATTATGAATGTTATCTGCTGTTACTTACCTAGGCCTTGTATTCGAGTTGAGCTCATCTCTTCTTGGGTACGGCCGATCTGTTCACGTGCTCGAGGTCCCTGGATCAGGGTCGGGGCGTGACAGATTAAAGTGGTATCATAGAAGGGTTGATAATCGACACCCTAGTTGCCCTAGTGACTTAGTCAAATAGGATGGACTGAGTGTGGGACTAGGTAGACACAAGTATTTATAACTGAACTCTGAGGAATCTGACAGGTCACCATGGCGAGTAGACTGGAACAGAATAGGGAGGTACACCCACTCTCTGACGCTATGGAGTGGGAGCATGACGGACATGCCCCCCTTGACCAAGAGACACCTCAGGTAACAGAACCTGACAAGGACGTGCCCGATCTTCTCGGAGCACAAATGGAGCTGACATATGAGGTCATAGGACTGATCCGAGAGATGAGGCAGACACTTCAACAGACACGGAGGGGCTGTCAGGGTCAGTCATCCCAAAAGAGTTCAGGACGCTTGAGGTCCGAGCGCAGGTCCCATCCATATAATAGACCATCTAGGTCTGTGGCCGAATCTGGAGGCAATGGTTCATCTGGAAGTGCTTCAAAGCCAGTTAAGTGCTATCAGTGTAAAGGACCACACAAGAAAGCGCATTGTCCGAGGATAACTGGTGGATGCTTTGTGTGTTGTAGTTTGGAGCACAAAAAAGCGCAATGTCCTCAGATTCAGAAGGGACATGGACAACAAGCTGAAGATAAGAGAGAGAAGGACGATCTGGTAGAGCCGCCATCGGCCTTAGCCAGGACACTTGATGAGCATGAGACATAGGGATCTTCCGAGATTCGAGAGAAGCTTGCAAGTTTTCATGAAGACAATCATTAATATGTTGACGGTCATGAACTAGTCCCTAGTTAATAAACCGTGTAGGATATTTGTCTTATGTGTCTTCGATTACAAGAACCGTGAACTATATGGGTTGTAATAAAATATTTTCTATTTAACCCATTACCGACTCGAATTTTGATGTCCCGAATAAGTGTTGGTTGAAGCTAACCCTTAATTATGCTAGCAGTTATAATGAATAGAGGACGAAAGAGGTGCGGGGGCAACAAGCAGGGACTACCTCGCCAAGGGGAGGAAGTACCCCAGCCTCAGGTGGGTGAGGTTCCACCACCTGTTGAAATGGAGGTTGATCAGAGTCGCCCCGCTTCAATCAGTGTTACTTGCAGGCCACAGTTGCGGGCCCAGTCACGAGGGAGGAGGTACCCCCCATGAGTATGATGGACCTCATGAGGGAGATGATGGGGCTTATCTAGGAGACCAGACAACAGAGGGTGCCAGCTCCAGCTTCACCTTCCACCACTGCTAGCAGAGGATTTCTAGGGGAGATTAGGAGACCTTCACCCAGACCTTTCAAGGGAGCCGCTGACCCTTACACGGCTGAGCTTTGGATTCGGGAAATGGAGAAGACCTTTGAGGTCTTCCAAACAATTGAGGCGGAGAAGATTAGGACCGCCGTTTATATGCTACAAGGACCCGCGGAAGACTGGTACTTTGGAGAGATCAGACTGAGGAAAAATGAACCCTTCCGAACTTGGAAAGAATTCAGGACCGCATTCTTCGCCAAATACTTTTGTAGAGGTCATCTGGTACAGTTGGGACATCAGTTCTCCCAGCTTGCTCAGGGTAGCTCCACCGTGGAGCAGTATGAGACTGAGTTTGATAGATTGGCCCGTTTCTTGCCTGATATGGTTCCTACTGAAGAGAGCAGGGTGATGAAGTTTGAAGCCGGTCTGAGGCCATCTCTGAAGAAGATAGTGACAGGACATATGTGCAAGTCATACACTGAGGTGGTGGCCCGAGCCAAGTATATTGAGGCCTCATGTCAAGGAGACACACTAGGGACGTCACAGAAGGAGAAGAAGAAGGACAAGGGACAAATCTTCCGCCGTAGTCAGCCGTACGGGGGAGATTCTGTGAAAACAAAGGTTGAACACAGGAAGCACCCTTATAGCAAACCTCCCTTTCCCCAATTAAGCAAGGTGGCAAGGAGACATCAGACAGTGGGTCCCAATCAGTCAAATGCTTTAGGTGCGGAGGACCACATTTCAAGTCTGAGTGCAGACATGTCTTGGGGACGTGCTTCCGATGTGGTAGCTCGGATCACCACATCGCTAAGTGTCCCGAGAACTCTTCTAGGTCGGGGGGAGGTAGAGGATCACAGGGTGTATCATCTAAACCCCCAAGGTCTTCTTGTACAACTCGATTCTCGAGGGCACCGAGTAGGAAACGACACAAGGCACCAGGTAGTAAGAAAAAGGGGACGACTATGTCGGAAACTATGTCAGAACAACCATTATTATCTGACACAGAACCTGGAGAGCTAGAGCCATAAAAAGGGAACCTTGCTAGACCAAGAGCAAACTGGGGTTGATGCGGAGTCGGATAGTATAATATACTTAATGGTTGGATCATTGAAAGGGGTATGAAGGGACGTTACCCGGTTTTGTTTACTATCTGATGTTTTGGAGGAAATTTCGGGGACGAAATTTTTGTAAGGGGGGGAGATTGTAAAACCCACGAATTTTAGGAATAAAATTTTTCTTATATTCCATAAAATGAAATTCATAAATTATTTAATTCCTTAAGCTTGAAGGATGGAGAATTAAAAAGCTTTAAAAGGGAATTAAATTAGGTTTTAAGACCAATTAGGGATAATTGGGAGTTCAAGGATCTCTAAATAATTTTGTAAAGTATTAAGGACTAAAAGGAAATAGTCCCCTCTCTCAGAGAATGGACTAGAATGTCACCTAAAAGCATTCCAGGGACCCATGAATAATTTTTCCAGACAAAAATATCCTAATTAGGGTTGTTGGGGATCAGAAGGACCTTTTGGTAATTATTGAAAGTTCCAAGGACTGGACCATAATTGTCCCCTCTCACAGGTTGGACTCAAGTGTAACTTAAAAAAAGAAAATAGGGACCGCTGGATAATTTTCCAGAGAAAACCCTTATAGAAGAAGAACGAATGGCTGAGATCAAAGGATCTCAGATCTGTGCAAATCGCGGAGGGTTATAATGGTTCACAAAAGGCCACGTGTCGGACCTGGAATAAATCTATCTGATCGCTGATCAGATACGAGGCAAAGAGAAAGATTGATAAAAGTAACCCTACGGTGAGGGCTCATCAGAACCGCTCGTCTAGAGATGAGATACGATCTCGAGGCATAAGTTTTTTTTAATCAGGCCGTTGAATGTAATACGATTTGAACCGTTGGATTTAAGTTGTGCTTGATCCGAGACTCATTGATCTAATCGGAGCCGTTGAAAGAGATCAAGTGATCTCCACCGCTTATCGGAGAAAGCCTATCCCGAGGCGCCACCTTCTCCTCTTCTCAGCCGCCTGAGAAATGAAACCGCCGCCACGCGAAGGCCGCTGCCGGCCGCCCGGCCAAGGAAGGCGTTACTCGCGAAGAACTCGGCCGTTAGACGACGGTTCAGCTCGCAAACGCCACCATCACCTTCGTCCTTCCTCGCTCTATAAAAGCCCCAACCTAGCTCCATCAGAGGCACAGAAGAGAGGAAGTTGGCAATGCTCGCCGGAGTGCTTGACCGGAGAAGACGGGAGAAGCATTGGAGCTCCAATCGCCTTCAAAACTCTGCTGGGAGCTTGCGTGGCAGTATGAACTTCTTCTCTCGAAAATGGCCTAGGTGCATGCATTCGGCCGAGGCTTGGACTCATGGGAGTAGGGATAACTTGGCCGTGAGTGAAAGGATCAGGGGAGAGGGACCGGGAGAATACGCTTTGCGCAAAAGTTTCCTTGTAATGAAGGGGATTCTCGGGTCTTTGTTTCCCGATGGAAAGGACCTCAGACGAACGAGCTAGTGGCTCGCCGGAGTTGGAGAGGTTCTCGGGACGAGAGGAGCTCCAAGAAGACAAAGTGGAGCTAGAGGCGATGGAGGTCGCTGGCTTGGGGAATCGGTGACGGTCTTGAGGCCAAGGGACCGGCCGTCCCTCACGCCCGGCCGATGAGTCTCTACCATGGCGGCCAGGTTGAAGAAGAAGATTAATTAATTAATTTATTTAATTAATTAATTGTTTTAATTAGGTTAATGATTGATTAATTGAATATTTGATTTTGAGTGACAAAATAATTAGTTTAATTACTTAGCTAGTTTAATTATAGTGAACTATGGGTTTTAATAAGATTTTAAAACCTTATTGGTGTGACAATTATTTGATTAAATTATTTTTTATAATTAAAAATAATTGTAGGACTTTGTTAGTGTGACAAATCAATGGAAATTAATCTATGTGATTGATTCACTGTCTAGTATGGTGATTTGAACTATATAGATGTGACAAAAAAAATCAATTAATTACCTAGCTAGTATAATTGAGAGAAATATGTTACTAACTAGGTGTGACAAAATAAGGTTTGTCAACCAAATGATTAAATAAGTTAATAGTATCAGCTACATGGGTTTTAATTAAGAGTAGTCACTCTGGTATTAGGATTAATACTTTAGTTTTGATTAATTGGTAAATCAAATATCTTGTTTTGATGATCAATCAAATTTGATACTGTAGTACTAATAACTTGATAAAATAAATTAACAAAGGTTAGTCCACTAAAGTAAATGGATTTGGATTCAATCCAAGGTTTCCAAGTCGACTAATTTGGTTAAGTGGGTTAATCGAGATGCCTTAGAACCGGAGTTAGTTTGATTTGCCAAATTAGACTTGAGTCTAATTTAATAGTGGTTAAGTTAAAAAAAAAATTGAGCTTGATCCATAAAGTAAATTATTTAATTATTTTGGATTCATTTTATTTGGGCTAAGGATCTAGTTGGTTAACTAAGTAGAGCTTAGTGGTTCAAATGAATTGGGGCCAAGACCAAGCTAGAATGTGTAATGGGCTCGAAATGGGCCCAATTCAACTAAAGTGACTAGGGATGACTAAATAAGGTTTGAACTCGACAAGTTGACTAGCGTCGACTAAGTTTGACCAGGCTGGGTCTAGAGTCAACCAAAGGATGTGTAAACTGGGGAATAAGGATTAGTGACCCGGGAGATGGTCCTTAGGACCCGTTAGTGGGCCTAAGCCCAACAAGAACGAGAGTCATGCATGTGCAATTAGAGACATAGGGTTTCATTAGAACTTTAACTCTAATAGAAACTCTATTATCAGATTTTCTCGAAGATACTTAGAGGCATTCCAGGAGGAGTCTAGGAGAGGCTTCTGGCTCGAGAAGAAGGTAAGTACACTTGCCGCGTTCCTACCCGGTTTTCGGGTTTTCTTTGGACTTGCTTACGCCTTGAATTGCTTATTGCTTCATTGATATCATAATTTGATATGATTGCATACACTCGTATTTTGTTCACTTGGACACCTACTTCGATGTTAGTGTGTGCATGTTGAGATGTTAGCATCCTGTAGGGTATGCTTGTTAGTGTTGAGTGTGCCTACCTGTTGACCGGCACGTGGCCGTGAAATCACGTGAGCTTGTGCGCTGGCCGGGTAGGTATACCTCAACTATGTTGTTTAAAGGATTCTCCCATCCTCGTATTGTTTGTTTCCCACCAGTGGGGTAAAACGCTGGTAAATCCTTGTTTCCCGCCAGTGGGGTAAAACGCTGGTAAATCTTTATTTCCCGCCAGTGGGGTAAAACGTTGGTAATCTTTATTTTCCCATCAGTGGGATGTTTCGTTGACAAAATACTTCTATGTTTAGTAGCACTACTAGACCACGGACCGAGGGTCGGTATTGGCTAAGGCTGCTAACCGACAAGGGAGATGACTCGTGAACTCTTAGGAATTCTTTGTTAAGATTCTGTTGTTAGGAGCCCTGCCGTTGTTGTGGTAGACTCCAAGAGTTTGACTTGTATGGGATTTGGCCCAGTTTGTGTGGATTGATGATATTCGATTTGTTCATTTTGACTTTTCTTGTATCATCTGTGTTGCTTTGGATTTTCATTGAGATTCCAGCGGGGTACTTACTGGGCTTTCCTTTCGAAAGCTCATGCACTTGCTTCCTTTCTTTTTGTTTCAGGACCCGAGAGGTAGGTGACTCGGACTCGGGAGTTGAGCGAAAGGCTGGGCTAATTTTGCAGAGGTTCGAGGACCTCATCCTTCTTGTGAGAGAAAGATGTTTATGGACCCTAATAGGGCCTTGATTATTGTAAGGCTTTTGAGCCCCTTTGATTTGTTTCCGTTGTAGAACTCTGAGATTTTCGATTTTGAATGTTATCTGCTGTTACTTACCTAGGCCTTATGTTCGAGTTGAGCTCGTCTTTTCTTGGGTACTGCCGATCTGTTCACGTGCTCGAGGTCCCTGGATCAGGGTCGGGGCGTGACATTTTATTCCCATGAAATCCTTGGATTTTACAAGATTACTCTTGCGTGTAAAAGTTGCAGATACCTCCGCATCAATTTGGATTACAATATTTGATAAAGTTGCTGTGAAATTTCTTAAAACTACTATTAACAATCTTCGGGAGGTTAAGGTAACAAGTATTTATAATAACATAGCTTATTAAACTATTGATGTCTTCCTCATAAATATATTGGTTACCATTTGGTCCTAACATGAAATGGATAAGCCTAAATACAATAGTTGCATGGAAACCTGTCTTTCCAAAAACTATCTATTCACGGTGAAAATTATTGAAGGAAACAAAGATAAGTTTTGGATGTACAAATTTTCTTGTGTAGATATAGAAGAATTAACCAGTGTAGGAGAGATGATGGACCAATTTTCGGAAGATCAAAAGGCAATGACAGAAGATGCAAATAACAAATGCGGAACTTCATCAAATGCTAATCGGAAAAGAAAGCTTGTACTCAAAGACAATGAATTTGTGTTCGGAAAATGAAACACATCTACAAATGGTCAAGAAATTTTGGGGAAATTCTTCTTTTCTGATATAGATATAGTTTTATAAGTTAAAATGTATCTAATCACAAACTTCATGCAATGTCTACTTCTAACTATATATTTCATGACCTTAAGATTTTGTGGTTTTGATTTCTATATTATAAAATCGAGGTACTTGATTTTCATTGAACAAAACTTCCAAACAATAAGGTAACAATTGCTGATGAGTTTTTATCTCAACATAATATAGAACAATGTTATTCTTTTATCTAAAATTTTATCTTCAGTTTTAGATAAATATGCCTCCCTGGTTTTGATATGCTAGGTTGTGATACTGCAAGGAGACATTTGATTGATTTGATGCTAATTGCCACATTTGCTTTCAAAGCGGTTTTGCCACAGATAACATCATCAAAGTACTCAAAGGCGAGAGAGTTGGTACTCTTTTCCATCAAGATGCACATCTATGGGTTCCATCAAAAGAAGTTGGCGAACGTGAAATGGTCGTTTCAGCTAGAAATTGTTCAAGGCGTCTTTAGGTATGAATCTGATTTAACAACAATAGATGCTATGTTTGACAAAGCATACCTGATTTTTAAGAAGATACTGCTAGATATTGTTGATGCTTTGGAAGCCATTGAAAAGTTGATTAAAAGTGAAAATGCAGCTGATATAGTTGCTGCTCAACAGGCTCGATACGAAAAATCTTTGATATCACGTCTGAGTTTAAAGCTAGGAAAGGCAAGATACCATGAAAGAAAATTGTTGATTTTATATTATTGTATGACAACAATATGTCATATTGGAACCTACTGTCTGAGGTATCATTTCAAGCGATGCTTTTGTTTGAAGACATCACATCATATCTGTTTGATTTTTAAAGTGCTTCACAATTCTTGTTGTTGTCATCAACTAGAGATGTTAAATTATCATTGCAATCTAATTGTTAACTATCTCACAGATTTCAAGCCTTTCCAACTCCATCAGTATACTTGCAAATATGAAAGAATCAATTAGCTGTGTTCTGAAAGGAACAAAGGTAAGGATGACAGCTAAAGGTCAAACTTTGGATGGTCCTTTCATTTTATATGACGATTTTGTAATTGCATTTGAACCTTAGAAGTTCTTTTTTAAGAAATTTTTTATACTACATCTCTTTTCACTTAACATAGTAGTGGTGCAAAATTTTGGATTTTGTGGTTTTATCAATGTCTCACATTGTTTTGAATTTTGAGTTTCGATATCTATCCAGCTTGCAGATGGTCTAATCTTGGAGAAGACATCATCTCCCTTGGGTGTTCTGCTAATTTTTTTTGAGTCACAACCTATTGCCTTGGTTTAGGTAAAATTTTGCTCCACACCTTCTACATCAGTTTATTTTCATGTGTTTTTTGTAGCTCTGTACAATGCGACAATTAACTTGTATGATATCTACCTTGATTCTGTGCAAGGATGGAAATGAGTGAAGTATGTTGTTGATTCAATAAACACTTTAATTAGAAAAAAATGTGTCAAAACTTGTGATCGATGCTCTGATGAAGATGTAATTTTTTTTTCCGTCAAATCTTTTCCTTTTCTAAGATTAATGCCTCGTGTTTTGGCCTTATGTTTTTGTTTTGATGGTATAGGTTGCATCTTTAGCAGTTTGGAGTTGGAATGGCCTTCTTCTTGAAGGAGGAAAAGAAGCCATGAGATCTAACGCAATCTTGCGTAAGGTTCAGTTTGCTTCAAACTGCCTTGTGTGTTACTGTATAATTTTATTAATTTATTACACCAAGGACACTTGAATCCTTTTGACCATGGAAGCTTTTGGTTTCTTCTCCAAGGCTTAAAGCCAATCAGATACCATCAGCATACAAACATTTGATTTCTTGGACCACAATGAATCCAGGATGACATTTGTAGTAGATAATTGCATCACCATCTTTCCTGCCAAGAGAATCAGCAATGAAGAGATTTCTTGCAGAGATGTATCAAAGATGGCATCAACACAAGAGAGTTGAGTAACTATCATTTCAGACCAGGAAGTTAGCAATGAAGAGATAACATGTATGCTTCATATTAACTTAATAGACATCCGTTAATGTTCTTTTTTCATAAAATTGCACCTTTTTATCCTGATTTATGTAAGTGTGTAATTGATGATATCTCTACGTTATGCTCATTATGATTCATTAACAGTTACAAGGCAGGTAAAAGTAGACCAAAAAAAGTACATGAAATAAGCTCTAGCCCTCGGCAAACTAATTACACCATTAGAAAGCCATCAGCAAGTAGAGCCAAATATGAAGAGGAGCGAGAAACCGAATAACAATCCATTCAAGAGAAGGAAATTAGTCAATTCCAATCCAACAGAATCACATTTGCCATTGTTCTTGGAAGCCAAAAAATTTGTTGATGTTTAATGCTCCACATCACCAGAATCACAAGAAACTATGGAGTCCAAGCCTACCAGAAAAGCATTAGAAGCAAAAGTAAAGCATCCAAAGAACACTAAGACCACAATTGATCACAAGTCCTGTATACTAAGGTTCTTCCAACCCTTGTAGCTATGTATACATTATTAGTTGATCACTTCACCTCATATTTAATCCTTTGAGAAGAGAAAGCGACTGGAAATTCAAAGACCATTTGTTGTAATTCTTATTGTTTACAGTGCATGGCTTCAGTGTGTACCAAATTGATGTCTTTTGTTCTGAGAATAGACTTCAATTAGACTCATTTTGAAAATATTTTCTTTTTTTTTGAAGAATTTGAATAACTATGAACATGTAAATTTAAACTTTTCAAGGGGTTATACGTAAAATTGATAGTTTTGTAAGAGAGAGCCAGATTATCTTCACTGGGGCTTGTGAAACAAATGTGCTATGATTAGTTCATGAGCATAAGCTATGCTATTTTAGTTTTTCTGCATGATCTTTGACATATGAAACAAATGTGCTATACTTACCAAGCCTTGTTTGCCCTATAGCTAACATCTGATGAATCATGGCTATCCTTCAACCAAGATGCTAAGGTTCTGCATAACAAGGTAAACAGGGGGGATTGATAGAAGAGCAAAAAAAAGGGAGGACAAATAGAGAAGAAAAGTCTCTGAAACTTTAAAAGAAAAATAACTCAATAATCAATGAATAAAATTCAACCCATAAGCCGGGTTTAAATAGCTAAAAAACACTAACCTAGATAACCTAGAAATTCTATCTTCTTATCCAAATTTACCCAAATCGGTAAATTTTGGTCCAATAGAAAAACTTATCTAATTCTAAAATAACTAAACAAAATATATAACTCCTAAAAATCTGAGTTTAAATCGGTATCCTATCCTAAATTGGCATACGAAATATTACCAAAAATAGCAAAAAAACACCAAAAACCAAATAAATGACGGGGAAAACAGTGGAATTTGAGGATGAAGGAAAGGTCCATCGAGCAAAGTGTATGGACCCCACATGCGCGTCGAGCTGACCTTTCCGAATTAGGGTTGAGCGCGCGAATCCGATATCGGTAGCCAAAGTTATGGCCTAAATACCGAAACGTGTCCAAAACCGACTCGATCTTGGAATTGACTTGACCACCTCCCGTCTTTATGTTGACCCGCCATACTAGAAACATCTGACTCGTGCCTCCTGCATCAACAAAGCAATTGCTGTCTCACAATTTTCCCAACTGAATTTGCAAAAAAAATCATCTTAATTCAGAGCCTATGCAATTGCTGATTTCCATGAATATGAATTTTATACTGACTCTTAGCAAAATAACTTTCTTATATTGAAGATAAAATATACTTTATGAACTTTTAGGAGGGTAATTGTTATTAGAGTATTCATGGATCAGAGGAGAATCAAGAGTCTCCAATACCATATTTGAAAAACAAAACCGCCAATCTATCTAATTAAATGAAAATTATACCATTAATGACAACTTTATGACCGTTTTTAAAAAATGTAATAATTAATACAAAAATAAAAGTATATGATTTTTAAAATTTATCTATATAAACACCTAAAGACAAACACAATAGATTCATACAAAATCAACCACTTATCTCTTTTCATCTTTATCTATTTCATCCATGGCGACAATCTACACTAAGGTAATATTTTAACATGGTTTTCCATATTTTTTTCATATTGGTTTTCAAAGACTCCATGAAAAGATTTCCTGTAGCTCTTGTTCAAGTATACAAATATTTCTTGTTTTAAATACTTTCATGAATAGGAAAAATGTTGTGCTTGTTCATGTATATATTATGAAAAAACTTGCATACAGATTTATGATATTTAGTTTGCTTGTTAAAAGAATTCTGAGAATCTTACTTAGCACATGATCTTCAAAATCTATAATTTGTTCAGTCAAAAATTACAAATCATCATATCTTTAGGCCACTCAAATAGATTCTGGGTATGAAGAATATCCTTGAAAACAATTTATAAACAAATAACCTATCTCTCAATGTGAATGTCCTAGACACTATTTAGATCATACATCAAAACAACTTATAAATGCTATTCTAAAATCAATGATCCCTATGAAATGGATAATAAAAAAAATTAACCTGTCTCCAAAGAGGAAGCAGCTTTGATTCATCTCCTAAGTCATGTAGCCACTGAGTACTGCAAAGATTAGATGTCCAAAAAATAGAAATAATATCTTAGAAATATAGATGGGAAAAAAACCAAAATTAAGAGGAATTTTCAAAACATATAAATTAGAAACTCTAGCATGCTGTAAATATTTTCATAAGCTCCATAGTCATTCTTTAGTTTACCCTTGAAGTAGAAATTACACTTCAATGTAACACCAATAGAAACATAGCATGTTTCCAATAATTGGTTATATAATATGAGGGATAAACACAAAAACAAAATGCTCAAAGTTAAAGTTAGTAATAAATAAAATGGATTCTCCAAAATATTAACTAAAAATTAAAGCAATGATTATAACAACCTTTTTTCCCTGAGCAATTAAACAGACCTGGATAAATGGGAAAATGCATTTACATGATAAGAGAATATATGAACACAACATAAAGCAATATGCTCACCAAAGAGTTAAGTTAACATCATAAGAGAAGTATAGTCCAGAAGTTCCATTTCTAGGCATGTGACTTTGAAGATAGGATGGCCCAAGTAAGATCAAACACATTCACATTGCTTTATTACAAATAAATATGAACCTGTTATACATGCAAAGGAAAAATTAGATACATACAGCATGAGGAAAGTTGGAATTTCAACCAAGAATATACTTCACCCATATAAGCCAAGATTCATCCCAAAATGCCATGAAGCATCCATCAAAGAAACAAGTCAGTATACCATGCATCCTTGAAGTAACTTTTGTTTTACACTCACATATACACCAAATTTTTGAAAAATGAAGGAACTTGCTGGTAACACTGACACTAAATAAAACAGGCAAAATAGTCAAAAATAATCCTAACCATCCCACTTTCAATTTTATTCCAAACTTTTATTTGTATCAATTTTATGTCAAACTAATTATTTTATTTTAAATTTATGTTGCATTGATATAATGTTAACAATTCAATTTTTATTTTAGTTGATCTATGAAGATAAAAAATGACCCAATTTTGATTCAATTTCACAAGTTTTAGGGTATAAGGGAACTATCATGCAATGTTAAAACTTACAAAATACAGTATTTCAACATGATAGTAAGGGTTATGAAAATCCAAATGTTGTTTGGTGACTCCAGTTTGTTATTCATTTGGATATGCAAACATGATAGTGGACATGTATATATATAACTACAAGAGCATATTTTTATGGTGATATAACATCAGAAACTTGTAGATTTGTTTGATCTTTAAGCTTTTGAGATTCTCAATTGGATGTTAAATATAATAGTTTGGACTTGGAGCACAAGTAAAAGATTGACTAGGGAAAATTGATCACATCTGATGTTCTCAAATTTGTATACTTAAATATATTTGCATATATATATATTTTTTCCAAATATTAATATTCATTGTTGATTTTTTAAAACAGCTGGCGTTGGCAATGATATATTTAACATTTTGGGATTTTGAAACTGATGTTTTCAAATGATACCAGAGATATTACTGAAGATCTTGCTCCAAATTGATTTAGAGGCACTTTGCATTTGCCAAAAAGTGAATTATTATTGGAATCGGGCTACTTACACAATAGATTATATACAAGAAAGATGTATGAAATTGGGTGGCATTTGTGGATTTTTTTATACAAAATAAAAATTTGGATCTTATCGAACAATTTATACCAACAAATTCAAAATTACCATCACCAAATTTAAGTTTCATGCCAGAGGAGATTCATATCTTATGTTCGTCGATGAATGGTTTAATATTTTGTACCAACAACTGTCCAAGGTATCCTCAATTTTATATTTGTCGGCCAACAACGAAAGATTGGGTGAAGATTCCAAATCCAAAAACAAGATACCATTCAAAGGATTTTGCTCTATATTCAGAGGAGCGGTGTTACGCTTCATTACAAAATTTTCAGACTATCATGGGCTAACAAGCCACGATCACCTTTACAAGCTGAGTATTTTGACTCTAGAAAATGGAAATGGATATTCTGTGGGGACACAAATCTATGGTTTTATCATTCATTAGGAAATGAAGGAGCTATATGTGTCAATGGTTATCTCTATTGGATGATAAATGAAGAAGTCATTTATGTATTTGACTTTTTCACCCAAAAATCTTCTTTCAAATTACTGCCAAAGGCTGCAACAGGAGAAGGAACGTTCAAGAATGAATTGGCATACCGTGAAGGACGACTTGATTTGCTCCACACTACAAAAAAAAGATTGACAATATGGAGGCTGATTTCACAAAATGGTGCTTGGCAATTTACAAAAAGAATAAAGTTACGTGATTTAACTAACTACGACATAGTTAATACAACGTTTATATTTCATACATTTGATCTCATGATGATAATTACATTATATGGTTTTATTATATTTGATATATATCGTCATGAGATCAATGCTTCCCTCACAAATATGTTACATCCATTGCATACGAAAGTTTTTACTTATCATTCTGCTTTATCCAATGTTGATATTATATGTAAAGGTAATTGGCCATCCTCTTACAATGATGTATGGAGTATTGTTAATGGCCGATTACATAGAAATTAGAAAGTCCTTGTTAATTTTATATTTTATTATGCTATAATAAACTTTTGTAATCAAACTTCAAATTCTCTTATGTAAAATCTTCTTGGTTGTTGGAATAATAATAAACTTTTTCTTATTTCATTTGATGTTATTTGAAGTGCACATTAAGCCAATCTATTAGATTAAAAACAAACTTAAAAATTGTATAGCTATAAATTAAAATTTCAATCAACAAAAATGTCTACAAGCGATATGTTTTACATACAACTTGCTATAGAAACTTTAAGGCAACTGCAAGTAGACGAAAGATTATGTGTAGCAGCTAATTGTAAGTCCACATGGTCCACATTTTTCAACAGAATATCAATATTTTGCTATATATACATGAAAATATAATATGAGACAATATTAATAAAAATAAAAACAATAAAAAAATTAATACAAAATATCAATTATAATTTAAAAAAAACTAACAAAACAATTCAACGTAATAGAGTCGCAACGCACGTGCATTACATTACTCACTAGTACTCCTATAAGCGGATTGTTGGTCCAACATTTCAATGTGTGTGGACTAAATTACCCTCAATGAGTTATCATAATTCCAACAATATCCCAAGTCTATTAAATGGATCTTAAATGTTCTATTAAATGTATTTTAAATTTAATTTATTATAAAATATTTATGTATTTTAATTTATTATTTAATTTTTACATATTGTTCAAATTTTGAAAATGTAAAAATATTTTTCGGTAGGCTATTCAATAAATTTTTTGATGTATATGCAAAAACACCCTTTATCAATTAAATTTGTAATAATTATATACTTTAGTTACTGTTTTTTAAATTGATTTTTTTTCGCTTGTATAAGACATCCTTTTTAACATATTTTATTTATTTAACTTTTAAATATGTATCATAAATAACCTACTAAATATGCAATGTTAATGAAAAAAATAAACTACAAATATATTATCAATGCAATAAATTAAAATTCTGTATATTTTAAAATATTTTTAAAATTATCTATTTCATTAACATTGTTTTATAAAATCATTTTATAAGATTTTTATAATATAAATACAATAAATTAAAATGTTGTGTATTTAAAAAATATATTTACAAAGCTTTAATTATCTATTTATTTACCATTTTTAAAAAATTACTTTATAAAAATTAATATTTTGTATGTTTTAAAAGTATAAAATAATTTTAAATGTATTTTACTATATTTGCATACATGAAAATCAATGTATATAATTATAAGTTAATGTTACTGAAAAGCAAAATAAACTTCAAAATTTATTAAAACCAAAATAAATTACAAAATAGATTATAAATAACCTCATTAAAGATATCATAGACAATCTATTAAATAAGTAATGTTAAAAAAAACAAAATATATTAAAAAAAAAAAACCGCTCCCCTTCTCACCTTCTCCTTTGCCGTTATTCATTCCTCTTCCTCTTTATTCCAACCTCCCACCTCCTCCTTCGCCGTTATTCATTCCTCTTCCTCTCTAGTCTAACCTCCCATCTCCTCTGTGTTATTCAGCAAGTTTTATTTTAATTTCCGTTTCTTCTATCTCATGATTCCTGTAAAACCTTTCCTCATCTTGTCTTATAATTGATTTATATTATATATTTATTATTTGAATGTTGATCTTGAAATCCGAGTTTCTAGATAAATTGAATAATCTTTATTAATTTTATTTTCTTTTGGTTTTAGGTCTTAAAGGAACGGTGGATCGGATGACGGCCCCTCTCACTGTGCCGGCCTTCAAGGAGAAGGGTGTTCTCAGCGTCTCTGAGTTCATCCTCGTTGGTTATAATCTCTTCTCCAAGTGTCCCACTTGGTCCTGGTTCGATTCCTCTCCCCTTTGTTCTCCTCCCTTTTTTTTTTGGTTTCATGATTTTAATGTCCTTTTGATATCGGCTTCATCTCAAGGAAACTGGAGAACCCATCAAAAGGAAATCCTTTTTGCCCCCTAACAAGCAGTATTCTCATCACCCGTAACGGTATGTGAAAACCTCAAATTTCAACCTTTTTTGTTTTTGTCTTTGTTCAAATATAATTTTTTGAAACTATCACGAATTTATATCATGGGTATTTTGTTTCTCACACAATTAACAGCTAGGATTCTTGATGGTAGAGCAATTTAAAAATTTTATTTTCGGAGTTTAAAGAGTGGTTTTTTTCAAATTGGTATTGATCCAATTAATGGGGTCTAATCCATAGTGCCTTGCCTAAGGAGGGCAATCTCGGTGGAGGCAGACTATGATGCAGCAGGAGGGGAGGTACTTATTTGTAATGAAGATAATGATGGATGGCTTGCAAAACATGGGAAACCAAAAGGTCTTTTATTGTTCGTCATGCATGATGCTAATTTTTGTAATTTCTAAAGATGCATGTTTTATTTTCCTCTTGATAATTTCATTGTCTTCTAGCTTTTGGTTGATATATTAGAAACCAAGAGTAAGGAGGAAGATGATTTGCCTTCAATGGAAACATTAGAGATCGATAAAGGTAGAGCTATTCAGTCATTACGAAACATTCTGTTAATTGAGCATTTGCTACACTATTCAATTTTATTCATGTCCTTGTACATACATTGATGAGCACTAGTTTCCTAGAACTTGTTAGAGTAGTTAAATATAAAATGGTTTATTCTTGTCAGATGTAAGTAAATTTTGGCAAAATCGCACACACATTATATGTTTTATGCATTCTGCTTGTTCCACTTACTTCTCTTTAATAGTTAACACTCTATAGGCTTGAGGGAAATAAGGTGTTCTACTTGATTCATTTAAGAGACTAAATTCATCATTTGCTTACTATTTTCTTATGTATAACTAAAAGTTTACTTAACAACAAAATGACCTTCATCTTTCTTTTTTTTAGGTTATTATAAAAAATTGGGTAATGGTGTTGAAATGGAATATTAGGTTTGATCAAGTGCTAAATTTGGTGCTACTATACCACTTGATGATGCAAAAGTTCTCAAATTGCCTACGGTTCTTGCAAATCCATCCAACTGTTGTGCTAAGTTATCTTCACAGGTCATCTTTTTTCCGACAACAGTTATTTAGTTCATTCCTTGTCTTTAAATAATTGCATATATATACAGTTCACTTTATCTCACTTCATTGTTGTTAAGATTTGGTTGATGTTAATGCTATAGCTATATTTCCTTAGGAATAATAATAATAATAATAATAATAATAATAATAATAATAATAATAATAATTCATTCAATTTAAAACCTATAGATTTGGTTGAGTTGTCATATCCTTTCTATTTATATCCTTTATTGGTCAAATAATTAATTCAATTTAAAACCTATAACCTGTCTTCTTCATGTACATGGTTCAGGGAGAACCTCAACGCCATTCATGGAATTTCTATAATTTGATTAGATGTCCTATAATATTATTTGCACAATTAAGCACTTTGTCGTGCCTTCAAAATTTCTGCCATTGTTGCAGTTGAAGAATTCAATTGCAATAGCAAAACGTGGAGATTGTGAATTTACCTTTAAGGTAAACATTGCAGCATCAGGAGGTAAAACTGCATTAATTGTGATAAATGATGATCATGGTATGCTTCTTAGACTTTTTTTTTGTATTATACATTAACTTTGTTTTCTGTCAGTTTCTGATTTTTGTATGCATTATGGGTGGTGTATTTAGGTTATATTTTCAAACTTTCTTGTTGCAAGGCTTTAGGACATGTTCTGTGCTAAAAATTAGACTTCCCTAAACATTAGACTTGGTGGTGAGTACTTACAAGACTTCTTCTAGGCGGACGTGAAGCTATACACAAAGTTGAGATTGAAGATTTGGATCTTCAAGTTTCATGGGTTTAAGCCAGAGATTGACTACACGTTGAAGATCCCAACATCTAGTAATGGGACCGCAACTACTGTATCCACCTTTGAGAGGACCAAGTGTCACATTCACTATTTTGATAGATTAAGTCGAGGTTGAAGAGGATCATTCTTTAATTCATTTTTTAGTGCTTTTCTTCTTTCCTATCACTATACGGCCCCATGTACTTTTATGATGTTTGGTTGTATACAGAGGTGTAAGCTTAACTAGGAATAAAATTAACGCTGGAGTCCCATTGTATTTTGTTCATAATAGGGAAAATTACCTCAAGGCACTCCGTTTTGTTTTCTATGAGGAGGTCCCTCTTACTTTTGAACCTATTTTTCACCTATTTAAAAAATATTCTATTAAGGACTTTGTGTCACGCCCCGAACCCGGGTCCCGGGCCTCGGCGCACGCGACAGACGCCGCGTACTTATAGGGTCACCCCTATAAGCACGCAAGGCTCAGTAACATAAGCAGATAATTAAAACAGAGTTAAAATTATTAATCAGCGGAAGAAGATATACAAGGTTATATAAAATCCCTATACAGGTCCCGAATACAAATACAACTCTCACTCAGAAAAGGATAGAGGCCAGCAGACCTCAACTCAAAATATCCCCGACACTCTAGGCTGTCCTGCAGAAGCTCCCTCCAGAGTCCCGCTCCTAGCTACTCGTCGTTCCCTGGAAAAAAATAGAGCAATCAAGTGCATGAGCCTAAAGAAATAGGCCCAGTAGGGTCGCATGAGCAATAAAAGAGGCGAAAGCCATAAGCAAGGAATAAGATATGTTACGGATATATTTGGTAAGACAGATGTCATTGACCTAGGGACCACCTGTCAACACAGGACTGTGTTTTCTCAACCACGTAGCATCTTTGGCCACGTGGAAATATCACCAAATAACCTTGCACAATTCCGTTCGGCAATAACGTGAGGAATAAATCCTGCGAACAAGTACGTCAGAATTATAACAGCCCTCTTATGCAAGGCGTGAGGTAGAAGAAGAGAAGTAAATATCTAACGCCTCTACAGTAAGTAGGCCTTATCCACTTACTACAGTAGGCAGATATTTACTCTACTTACCTACAGAGCACCTACACGCTAGGCAGATATTTTTCTACCGCCTTAGAAGATATTTACCTAGCCCACCGCCTTACCCCACCACCTTGCAAGATATTTGTTTAAACCGCCTCTAACTTGCTATAAAAGGAGAGGAAGGACAAAAAGGAAAGGCCCCCCGGGAAAAAAGAAACACTCACTACACATTACACAAAGCATTGCCTATGACTTCTTACCCTGATTTCTGACTTAAGCATCGGAGTTAAATCCAGGCAGAAAGGCCCAATTCCGATCACTTTACCTCCTCTTCACAGGTCTATCAGTGGATAATTCCGGACGGAATTGCTGAGTGCCCTCCGCGTCTCCCTGTTCACAAGCAGAAGTAAGCGTCCACACCAACTATAAATATTAACCGTTTGTCAAAGGCTGAGACCAGATCACGAGGCCACAGTAGCCAAAGAGTGAGGTGGACCAGTTTTTGGCATCAACAGTTTGGCGCCGTCCGTGGGGACCCTTACGAAAAGCCAAATGACCACTACCAGAAGATCAAAACGAATCCAAGGACAAGGAGCACCTACTAGCCCTGAAGGACCTATCGAACTTGGCGAAGTCCAAAGACATGAAGAAATCCGGTCGGACAATCCACCCATTTTACCTCCATCAGAAAATCCGTCCGTCCAACCCCAAGGGTCCATTCCGGAGTTTTACCTTAACATGCAGCAACAACTGGAACAATTGGCTCAAGCTGTCCACACTTTGACCCATCCTCCACCTCTTCCCACACAAGCCCCAACACCAAACGTATCAACGGTCCCGTTAGCTAATTCCGAAAGTAGAGGGAGGACAAGAACCCGCACCCATAAGGAGAAAAGAGAAAGAACCGCCTTTTTCGCTAGCTTAGAACCCCCCTCCGTTCGACGTAGAGCGCAAGCTGCTACAAGAACCGAACGGACAAGAGCGGAACAAAATAGCCCATCCATACAAACTGTGGATAGAAGGACCCAGCGGCAGGACCTTTCCCAAGAAAACAAGAAATCCGAACGGCATATTCTCAGTATGTGTTAGCCCTTTGTCAAGGAGATATTGGAAGAACGAGTTCCTGACAGCTTCAGGCCACCTATTATGACCGCATATGAAGGCAGAACCGATCCGTCCCGTCACCTGAAGTCTTTTCGATCAAAGATGCTCCTCACTGGAATTACCGACGCTCGTATGTGACGAGGTTTTCCCTCAACCTTAGAGGGAAAAGCGCAAGACTGGTTTGTCGATATTCCATCTAGCACAATTACTTCTTTTCAGATTTTAGCAAATCGCTTTTTAGCCTACTTTGCTAATTACTCAAAGCAAAAGAAAACTCCGTCTACCCTTTTGCACGTTAAACAACGAAAGGGAGAAATACTCCAAGCCTATTTAAATCGTTATATAGACGAAACAGCAAATGTTGTGGACCTTCTTCCGCGAATGGCCGTAACCTTCTTAATGGAGGGACTGTTAGACTCCCCCTTTCGTTTCTCCCTCACTTTGGATCCACCAAAGACAATTCCCGCCCTTATGAGCCATGCTTAAAAATACATCAATTCCGATGAAATTTATATGGGTTGGGAAGAAGAGACTCGACGGGGGCCTGTAGACACCCTAAAAGGAAAAACCTACCAAAGTGTCAACAGAAGGCCCCCGGATATACGGAAGGAAAGAAGATTATATAGGGACGACAAGGGCACAAACAAAAATCTGGAAACCTCAACACGCCCTCAATGACATATGCTGCAGCCCCGAGAACCTACAAAGGAAGGAAAGATTGTTAAATATGATCATCATACCCCACTAAATCAAACCAGAAGCCATATCCTTATGCAAATCAAAGAGCAAAAGCTTCTGACATGGCCAGAGCCTGCGAGAAATACCGAACGGCAAAAGAATAGCAAGAGATATTGCAGTTTCATCAATCTAAAGGACACGACAAGGAAAAGTGTACCCACTTGATGAATGCGATAGAGGATGTCGTTCGAAGAGGACAGTTGGAGCAATATATCAACCTTGAGATTCGTGGAGGAACACGAAGCTTCACAACTCAAGAAGAAAAAGGGAGATGGTGGGGTTTTATTAGTGGTGGCCACAGTTGTGGAGGAAAGCTCCGCCTCTCGAAAAAGTTATGCCCGAATGGTGGGAACGACGCAAGAGACAGAAACACCATGAAGAAGGTCTATACCCGCGGCTCCCATCATTTTTTATGATAATGATGTTAGTAAAGTTCGTCACCCCCATGACGACGCGCTGGTTATTGCCATCAAGGTCTCCAGTTTCCAAATGAAGAGAGTTCTGATAGACAGTGGAAGTTCAGTTGACATGCTCTTCTGGAGTGCTTTCGAAAGAATGAGGTATGACGCGGATGATTTACTTCCTGTAAAATTATCTTTAGTAGGGTTCTCCGGAGGGGTGATACAGCCAGAAGGGATGATCTCTCTACCAGTTACAGTAGGATACTCACCACGATCATCAACCGTGACAACGAAATTCTTGGTTGTACGCTGTGCTTCAAGTTATAACGTGATCCTTGGCAGGCCAACCCTCAACCCCTTGAAAGCCATCATCTCTACTTACCATCTTCTCCTCAAATTCCCAACTGAGGGTGGTAGTGGAGAGGTAAGAGGAGACCAACCCTTAGCTCGGCAATGTTACGTCTCGACCCTCAAAGGGAAAGTCCTAAATAAAAGGAAAACAAAGGTTTCAGAAGCCATGCTAGTCAGCAGAATAGCCGAACGGGAAGATGAAGGACTTGACCTACACCGGTTGAAGAATTGCTAGCGGTTCCCTAGACGCAACTGCAGGCGGAACCGCAAGGTACGGATTGGGGCAAACTTGGCAACCGCCGCGACAAAGAAGACCTCATGAGAGTATTAAGGGAAAATTCGATCTCTTACGGCTTGGTCATCGATCGGAGGATATACCCGCGTAAACGCGAGATCATAGAACACCACCTTAATGTAGATCGGTCATTTAGGCCTATGAAGCGAGAAAGAAGAAATTCCGCTCGAGGAAAGGCAGAAGGCCGCAGAGGAAGAAGTATCAAACCTCCTAAAGGCTAAGTTTATCCGAGAGGTGTATTACCCAGATTGGTTGGCCAATGTTGTTCTAGTAAAAAAGCCGTCCGGAAAATGGAGAATGTGCGTTGATTTCACGGACTTGAACAAGGCTTGTCCAAAAGATTTGTTTCCTTTGCCATCAATTGATGGTTTGGTTGACTCTACAACGGGGCATGAGATGCTGAGTTTCTTAGACGCCTTTTCAGGCTACAACCAAATCCGAATGGCCAAAGGCGACGAAGAAAAAACATCCTTCATTACAAGCACTTTCGAACTTACTTTGCTACGGTGATGCCGCTTCGCCTGAAAAATCTTTGGAGCCACCTTCCAAAGGCTCATAAATACGATCTTCAAAGAGCGGATTGGTAGAAATGTTGAGGCGTATGTAGATGATATCACGGTGAAGAGTCAAAAGCCGATGAACATCTATCGACTTACAAGAGGCTTTTGATCACTCCGAGTTACACTATGCGGTTAAACCCGAATAAATGTTCCTTCGATTGTTCGTCGAGGATGTTCTTGGGATTTATCTTGACACAAAGAGGAATAGAGGCAAATCCAGAAAAGATCAAAGCTATTCTTGACATGGGATCGCCCAAAAGTCTTCAAGAAATTCAACGGCTTAATGGACGCCTTGCGGCACTTGGCAGATTTATCTCCAAAGCCGGAGAGAAAAATCTCCCGCTCTTTCAAGCCCTGCGAAAAGCGCCAAAAATGGATTGGACGGAGGAATGTAAAAAAGCCTTTCAAGGGCTTAAAAATTATCTCCGATCACCTCAGCTATTAGCTAAGCCGCAAGTGAAAGAAGAACTCTACATCTACTTGGCCGTTGCCCCACGGGCAGTGAGTGCGGTTCTTTTGAGAGAAGATAACGGAGTTCAAAAGCCAGTCTACTACACAAGTAAGATCCTTAACGATGCGGAATCAAGATATCTGCCACTTGAAAAATTGGCCTTTGCTCTTATTACATCTGCGCGAAGATTGAGACCATATTTTCAAGCCCACAGGATCACGATATTGACTGATCAGCCACTAAAGCAAGTTCTTCATAAACCGGAAAATTCCGGACGCCTAGCCAAGTGGGTAATAGAATTAGGCGAGTTTGATCTCACCTACAAACCCCGAACGGCAATCAAGGCCCAAGTACTGGCCGATTTCATCGCAGAATTAACTTTTCCTGCAAATGAGGGCGAGCTCCAATCACAGAATCCAGAAGAGTGCCTTAGCATCCCGTGGTCTTTATACGTTGATGGGTCGGCAACTGAAGAAAGGTCAGGAGCAGGCTTTGTCCTTTATTCTCCTTCTAAATGGAAAATGGCGACAGTGCTCAAGTTCCAATTCCGAGCGACTAACAATGAGGCCGAATATGAAGCACTCCTTGCTGGATTACACCTGGCCCGAGGGCTCGGAATTCAGCGTCTGCATGTGTATTCCGATTCGCAGCTAGTCGTGAGCCACACCCTGGGCAGCTTTGAAGCAAAAGAAAAAAACATGGTCAAATACCAAGCCATAGTGAGCAAAATAGTACCATGCTTCGCCTATTTCCAGATTGAGAAAATTTCTTGCCGAAGCGAAGAAGCGGACGCCTTATCCAAAAAGGCCACAACGCCAAACGGAGATGCAGAATCCTCTTTTAACCTGCAGTACCTTCCCACAAAGACTATCGATAGATTGGAAGGAGAGGTACAAAGTGTGGCCGAAGAGCCAAGTTGGATGGATCCCATAAAAAGTTTCCTACAAGGTGGGCCTGCACCACCCAACAAAGTGGAGGCCCAACGGATCGCTACAAATCCGCTCAATACACCATCATCAATCTAAAGCCCTGCATACAAAGGTCCTACACACAACCTTTCTTGCGATGCTTACATCCCTCTGAAGCTAGCTATATCCTTCAAGAAATTCACGAGGGCATGGTGGTGGTCACATAGGGAGGCAAAGCCTTGAGTTACAAAGTCTTGCGGCAAGGTTATTACCAGCCAACGCTTAACTCAAGATGCAATAGCATTCGCTTCGGAAATGTGATGCACGCCAAATGCATTCTAAAATTCGAGACGACCACCGCACCACTTACGCCAATAATCACCCACGGCCGTTTGCTATTTGGGGGTTGATCTTTTAGGGCCATTCCCTACTTCGATCCTAAGAATCAAGTTCCTAATAGTCGCTATCGACCACTTCACCAAATGGGTGGAAGTTGAGCCCTTAGCCAAGATCACGGAGAAAGCTTGCCAGGGATTCTTATGGCGAACGGTCATCTGCCGATTTGGAATTCCAGTCGCCTTCATCTCGGATAATGGGCGACAGTTTGATAACCAAGCTTTCAGGAGTTTCTGTTCTGAACTCGGAATTGAATCCAGATTGACTTCTGTGACACATCCCCAAGCCAACAGCCAGGTAGAAGTGACAAACCATACCATACTCCAGACTCTGAAAACCCGGGTATCCAAAAATCGAACCAATTGGGTGGAAGAAATTCCGAGCGCCCTTTGGGCCCTCTGGGACAACTACGAACTCCCACAGGGAAAGTCCATTTTCTCTTACTTACGGGGCGAAGCCGTTATTCCCTTGAAATAGGAATGCCTACTTTGCGAACACGTGAAGTTCTCGTCGAAGAAAATGAGAAAAATCTCCGAGCGGAACTAGACCTACTTGAAGAACGTAAGAGAAATGCGTGAGAAATAAAGGCCGCTGTCTATCGCCAAAGAATCAAAAGGTTCTACGACACAAGGGTAAAAAGAGTCTTCTTTCAAATCGGCGATCTGGTCCTAAGAGAAATTGAATTCCAAGGAAATAAAAGCCGAGCGGGGCAGCTAACTCCCTAGCTGGAAGGCCCTTACGTCGTGCAAAGAATCGTCCGAGCTGACACCTATTATCTAGTAAATATGGACGGAAAAACGCTCAAGCGTCCATTCCATGCTGAACACTTACGACGCTACTATCAATGAGTTCTGTAGCTGTCTCTTAAATTTCATGGAGTAAAGTTCAAGTCTTTTCCATTCTCTACTAAAATGCGGTGAAATTCCCATTCTACTAAAATGCGGTGAAATTCCCATTCTACTAAAATGCGGTGAAATTCCCATTCTACTAAAATGTGGTGAAATTCCCATTCTACTAAAATGTGGTGAAATTCCCATTCCTAAAAGACGAGTCAGAATTATCTTACACAGATAAACGACAACTCTCAAAAGACAAAAATCCCGATCGAAGTATGAGGCAACAATCTCATTCATGAAGGCGAGTACCTCACTCAACAAAGTCCCATGATTGGACTAAGGACTCAAGTTCTGAAGCTTACAAGCCAAAGGAAGAATAAAGAAGTTCGAATTTCTTACATGGTTCAAAGACAACCATCACTGAAATAAACCTTCACCAAAATAAAGGTTTGTGTTTCATTCATATGAATAGAAATTACATTTCCAAGTGATTGAGAATTTACAAAAGCGTTCATAAAAGAAAACATCCTAAGAACTAGGGCCCTCGAGGCGGCCGCACATACGAAGGAACTTGGGTAGAAGGCTCCAAGGTAAGCGGGGACAGAGCCTCTGGAGTCTTGATAACTTGTTGCTCTTTCGACTCGTGAACTTCTTCAAAACTTCAAATAGCCCCATAGACAAAACTTCCGTGAGGGAGGAACATGATGGCCCACTTGTTGCACCACGGAATATATCTGAAAGTGGCTCCATCTTTAACTTTCACCCTAAGTAGGGCAACCTCCTTCTCTAATTTGTCCGCCGTTCTATTAAATCCTTAATTTCTTGCGAAGTCGATTTAGGAGCCTTCAAGCGAGAAGCCAAATCTTCTTTCGGTGTCACGCTCCCCTTTATTTCCGCCAACTCGGCTTGCGTATGCCGTAAGCTCCGCCAGACCTTCATCTTTAGGTCCCATCGAGCGGCCGCTCGCTCATCCTGAGTCGATTGAAGTTCCTTCTTCAAACTGCTGGATTCATTTTGTAACCCTTTGATAGTCTCCTCAGCAGTAAGAAGAGAACCTTTAGAAACAGATAATTAGGCCGCTAAATCGGCCTTCTCCTTTTCCATAGCGGCCAACTGCCGCAGCCGCTCGGATTTATCTCGCTCAAGGGCCCGGATAGCATCAAGCTGTTCTTTCTCCTTCTCTTCTAAGGCCGCCACCCTAGAGCTTAAGCGAGGATGTTCCGCCTCTATTCATTTCCATCTTTGCCAAATCTTCTTGACAAAGATTGCCGACTCAGTCCGCCCGATTAATGCGATCTCTGAGAATAACAAGACGCTCGTAAAAAACGCACCAAGTTTAGAAGTAAAAGGAGATGTGAGAACAACCCTTACTAGCATGGCCGAGCGGAATAGTTGATAAGTAGCCTCTTCCCTCCCAGCCCTCTGGAGTTTCATGGAGAGCTGCTCGGGCCTCATGGCCATCAAAACGTCCTTTACGGACCCAGCGTCGCGAAAAGGAGTATCCTCAGAAGATAACTCCTTTTGCTTAGTGGCAGATCCCTTTAAAACTGAAGCCGCCACTTTTAATTTGTCTAAGAGGGCCACTTCTCCCGCCTCCGCCTATAAAATAGAACCTAAGTTAAAAGTTCTAAGTGAAACATACCCGTAGAAAAAATATATATAGAAATTCTCACCTCTATAAGAAGGATGTCCTCCGGTCGGCTAGAAGAAGGACCCTCGGAGATTGGGGACAATGCCGGGCGGACCTCTTCCGCACGAACCTCTTCCTGAGGCACCCCCACCTTTGTTCTTCACGCAATTAGGGACCCGGATCGTCCTCGAATTCTTTCTCTTGGTCCTCCTCTCCCGTGAGGACCTCGCTACCCTTCTTGGAAGAATCCGTCTCCTTTCTATTCCTCTTCTTTCTTTCCTCTTTGGAGGTATCACCCCTGGCCAAGTACCACTTCCTTCTTCTTCGCCCGCGAAACAAGGGCCGGGTGAACTTAAGCCCTCGAAAGAGGCCAAAAGACCCTTAACATAGCTTAGGTCCTCATCCTCCATCGGATTTCCTACAAAACAAGGGCCAAAATAAGTCATTTACCGTAGTTAAAAATCAGACTAGCAAGATACAGGAATAATGCCTACCGGCGGAAACTATTAAACGACATTTAACAAGGTTTTCCTTTGTCAAGAACTCATCCATGTACACTTTGGATAGCCCTGTCATTGACTTAAGAAGAACCTCCTCTTCTCCTGTCATTTCCTCACAAGCGATGTCCGTTCGGGGAACCTCCCACTTTGTTCGGACATCCCACTCGGACTTACTTTTGACAAAGAAGAATTTACTCTTCCATCGTTTAATGGAAGAAGGAACTTTCCCTAAAAATTTCCTCCCAGAACGTGCCGAGAAGTAATACCAATCGGAGTTAGACTCTAGGCATAGGCTAAAAAGCATACGGAACCAACGGACGGTCGGACTTATTCCGTAATGCTTGAAAACAATAACAAAGCCGTTCAATAGTCTCCAAGAATTTGGGGCCAACTGTGAAGGACACAAATGATACTCTTCTAGTATTGCCTTAGCAAAATCAGAAAAAGGAAGCCTAAGGCCACCCAATAGCGCATCTTGATAGATGGCTATCTCCCTTTCCCTAGGAGAACTTGCCCTCTCCCCAGAACAGGGAACCCTAACCTCAAACAGGGACAGATTTATCTCATACCTCACTACCAGGCTATCTACTTCCTTTTGTCCAAGGAGACTTATGAATGTGTCCGCCCCCCTACCCATTGCCCTAGAAGCAGGATGAACCCGCGAACCCTGAACCGGGACGCCTTCAAGTCCACCCGGAATCGCCGGGATCGCAACAGAAACCGTAGGGTTGGACGGAGATGGAATCGAGGGCTCATGAGAAGAACTAGAGGAGGAAGAAGTAGCGCTAGCCATTACCTTAGGAAAGAAAAAGATAACACAAACACAGAAAACTCGAAAACAGAGCTCGCCGGAGAAGAAGAAGAAATATTAGGAAGAAGACACGATTCAACTTTTGAAATAAACCTTTTTCGGCCTGTACGATTTTGCATATATATGAAAAGCAACGAATCCCTGGCCGTTAGATATCAGTGTTACATTCCGATCAAAACCGTTGAACCAAAGGTCCCCAAATCCTGACCGTTCTAATAAGCCATTATTACCCCTCCAAGAAATCTGTCCACGTCAGCATACCAAACGCCGCCTGACACATATTGGTAATCGTGCCCATCATGCTGTTGACAAAACGCATAACCGCAGCGCATATCACGCCATATCCCCCTTTAATATGAAGCGATTGCCAAAGACACATGTCCCTCAAAGAAATAATGAGCACAATACCATAGGACCAACACCATAAAAGACAAAACACACATTCCAACATAGGATCGCCAAATTGAAGGCCATAAAACGCTAAAGGATTTACAAACAAAGCGACAAACATCATTTATTCAAGTTACATGATCTAACGCAAACAAAGCAAAATAACAAAAACATGTTATCCGAGCGGACTAAAGTTAAATATCCAGCGGATTCGTCCAAGCCACGCTTCGGATGAGACTTCGGAGGAGATGCACGGACTCCCGCAACCGCCGCTATCCTCGTTCCCACTAGGAGAACTCGATCAAGACGGGGCGAAGGTAGGGACCCACTTCTCTCTGGCGGAGTCGCCTCAAACATCTCAAATTGAAACGCATACCCCCTCGCATAAGTGACAACTAAAAGGTCCCCCGCCTCCATGCCGTGATCAACATGAAAAGCCTCCCACCCTGCATCGATACATATCTCACCTGGGTCCCCGTTAATCAATAGAACGCCCGGCCACACACAGCCATTCGGACTTACTAGGTGGATAAACCCAGTCCTTAATTTCGACAGATGTTCGTGAAAGGAGCTGGGAATTCGCAAGTGACGAGAGCATTGGCTAAAAGTGAAGAATTTATAAAAATACAAGCGTTGAGTCATGATACAAAAGATTTCTGACTATGAACGCTACCCATACAAGCCCTTAAGTAGAAAAATAGGCGAAAATTTCAGAGAAAAATCTACTTCGATAACAGCGCAAAGAGAACACAGTAAACGTCGGTCACCTATTAAAAACACGTATACCATAGCCATAGACGAAGCCCACTCCTACATAGACGTGCCAACTAAGAAGAATACTTGTTCTCGAACCAAGCGAAACGTGCGATTAGCTCACCTCTCGCTCAGATTCTTCGAACAAAGTACATTTTAGGGGGGACTAGTGTTACGGATATATTTGGTAAGACAAATGTCATTGACCTAGGGACCACCTGTCAACACAGGACCGTGTTTTCTCAACCACGTAGCATCTTTGGTCACGTGGCAATATCACCAAATAACCTTGCACAATTCTGTTCGGCAATAACGTGAGGAATAAATCCTGCGAACAAGTCCGTCGGAATTATAACAGCCCTCTTATGCAAGGCGTGAGGTGGAAGAAGAGAAGTAAATATCTAACGCCTCTACAGTAAGTAGGCCTTATCCACTTACTACAGTGGGCAGATATTTACTCTACTTACCTACAGAGCACCTACACGCTTAGGCGTAAGTATATTTTTCTACCGCCTTAGAAGATATTTACCTAGCCCACCGCCTTACCCCACCGCCTTGCAAGATATTTGTTTAAACCGCCTCTAACTTGCTATAAAAGGAGAGGAAGGACAAAAGGAAAGGCCCTGGAAAAAGAAACACTCACTACACATTACACAAAGCATTGCCTAGGACTTCTTACCCTGATTTCTGACTTAAGCATCGGAGTTAAATCCGGGCAGAAAGGCCCAATTCCGATCACTTTTCCTCCTCTTCACAGGTCTATCAGTGGATAATTCCGGACGGAATTGCTGAGTGCCCTCTGCGTCTCCCTGTTCACAAGAAGAAGTAAGCGTCCACACCAACTATAAATATTAACCGTTTGTCAAAGGCTGAGACCAGATCATGAGGCCACAGTAGCCAAAGAGTGAGGTGGACCAGTTTTTGGCATCAACAGATCAAAAGCAAATATGCGAGTGAATCAACAATCACTAGCAAGCTATCTATCTCTGAGATGTGGATAAATCCACAGATGTACTCAATCTCTGGCATATGTGATACTAAGATGTCTACGACATCAACGACACCATCAGCATCGTCTTCGGCCTAAGTCGGATAGCGCTATAATAATCATATGCACATGGCCAGAAAATACTGCTCTCTGACTGAGCCAGGTGGCCAGATATTATACGTCCTTTGCCGAGGCCTCCCTCCGATGGAGCACCAAGTGCTCGTGGCCAGATATTATACACCCTCTACCGGGGTCTCCGTCCGATGTATCATGCCTGTACGTAAGAGATTGCTAGTACAAATACCTAACAACAGGTATACAAATATATCCAAGGCAGCAACATCTTGAATATATAATAAGATCAATGATCTCATCGAGATCGGAAGCCAATACGTATCTAAGGTGTAAACTCCACTCAAATACGCATAAGAAAACTTGAAAGCAACAATCTCCCCGAGATATAAAGTCGATACATATGAGGAAACCCATCTCGAATATGTATTGGGAGCCTCTCAAGGAAATAAGAGCACAAAAATCAAAGCATGGTAGAAGGAGGGAATACTCAATGCAAAGAATAGAATATCGACAGACTGCCATGGAGTACCACCCCCCTTGGCCATCCCAGGTGCAAGTACGATGCCATAGGGTACTCCACTGGCCATATGCCATGGAGTATCACTCCCACTGGCCATATGCCATGGAGTACCACCTCTTGGCCATCCCACAACAACACAAGAAGAATGTCAAGAGGTACTCCATCAAAGCAGATCATATCAGAACATACAAGCTCAGACAAATGCAACAAGCATAACATGTCAGTAGACAGAGAAAGTATCAAAAGATAGACTCCAACATTCATCTACCACAACGATAACAGAAATCAAAAGAATACTATGAGTTAGAAATACTCACAGCACCCGTGCAAAAGCCTACCGAAAATATTGAACAACAAGTATATATTCAATGAAACAATCCTTCTCGAATATATAAATAGTAAATCTCAAAGAGATATGGCAAGCAGAATGGCAAGCATATATCCAAGGAGACAATCTATCTTGAATATATGAATAGAAAAGAAATTACATGTAGGGTGGGGAGTTAGAAATACTCACAACACCCGGTGTGAGAGCCTACTGAATATATTGAACAACAAGTATGTATCCAAGGAAACAATCCATCTCGAATATATATATGAATAGAAAAAAAATCACAAGTAGGGTAGGGATTTAGAAATACTCACTACACCCGGTGCGAGAGCCTACCTTATTCGCTTCTAGGACCTACCCAGGTCTGAGCCATCCACTCCGGTTCTCGACCTCCTCACCACGTCCTAAACATGGAAAATCATCATCACATAACATTTTATAACAATCTGAATGCATTACATGCATTTAATTACCAAAATGGTGAGTTCATCGAAATGTCGGCTTTTAAATTTATAACTGATAGGTTAGGGCCCTACATCGCCTGCCAGTACCATTTTATTATTTTAAATACATCCTCGAAATATCTGGATGATCAGAATCAAATTCCCATTACCAAGAACTTTAAGGATTATTATGAACCCTAAGTAAGCAATAACATTTCAAGCTTGGTCCATCTTAATGCACACTTTCCAATGTCCTCTCATACAACCAATTTAAAGTCTCTTGGAGTTCAAAGAACCCATCTAAACTAACAATAAATCCCAGAATAATTTATGTCACCAAAATCAATCAAGATAGATAGTAAATTCATAACATTACTAAGAGACTTGCTATAAGAAAGAATCCCTTACTTATTTCAATTTCATGCATCTAATGAAACCATTATTTAGCCAATCGGGCCTCTAACATGTTCTTATTAATCATCTCCGAATAGAGACTTCTTATATACATGCTTTCCTTAAGAGTGACCAAGTGTTAATCATGATCTTCGTATTTCTATAGAATCAAAATACGGAATTGTTCAATAAGAAACCTTAGCTCTAAAAGCTTCAAGTATGTTCCTTATATGTAACTAAGTACTAAGCATGCTCATGGAGATTCAATCAACTATATTCTACTTAAGATTTCTACGAAAATTCCGCAACACCTCCTCTATTTGAAGGGCCCCGAAAATATACAACATTCACATACAAAATCAATTTAGCATATACAAGTGTCCCCTCAATAATTACACATCCCATGTAACACCCTGATCCCAAATAGGAACACGTGTCACACCAGCCAGCTCAGGTGAGTTCCCTGAGCCCAAGGCTGTCAAACTATAAATGTAACTCCGCGGAATGAACCGAGACGGTGGTAATAAAACATAAAATAGTCTGGAGCTCATCCAAAAAGGAGAGTCATAACCGATACAACACTCTACGGCACTACACGCCTCGTATCTAGTCTCCAAAAAATAAAATACATCATCTACGGAGCGCATAAATATAGAAGCTAATATGGGACGCCTTGAGCCTAAGAGTTCTCACATCTCACGTGGTCTAGCTTCTACCCTAACTTCACGTCACGCCTCGCACAAGGTGAGTAAGGAAGAGGGATCGAGCTCTGAGCTTCAAGTGATATGTGACCCCTACTGTCAGGTCGAATAAGGCCTGTGCATCTGAAATATAGTCTTGTATATGGAAAGTAATCTCTACTCATATACATGTAGAAAATATAGTAAAGCATGGACGTCTATGCATTAATCTCCTAATCAGGAAGATCATCTAATGCAATGTCCGAGAAAACCATAAAAGTCATCAGTCACTAACATGCCTGTCTATCTCTCATGAGATGTCTAGATATGTGAGCGTCTATCGATAAGAATGCAACTCTGTAGGATCAACTTGCTAAGATCTCAGATAAATAGCCGGCGAGGTGTCCCCCGATCTGGGCTGTATGTGAAGCCGCGAGGTTTTCCCCGATCTGGGTCTTCACTCGTGGTACCGAGCACTCCAAAGAGTCGGAAAAGGGTTTTAAGATAAATTCATTTTTAAAACAAGGTTTTGAGGCTAGAAATTCATTTTGAAAACAAGAAAACCTTTCCCCTACTCGGTATCACGTTGGTCTTAGCTCAATGGAGCCGCATCTGCATAGCAAGGATCGTCTAACAGGAAGCAAAGATCGATGCTCACGTCCTAAAGCTATCCCATGTCTGTCTCAATGATCTACAGCTAGTCATATGCAGAAAACATCAATCTACAATAGCTGTAAGTAATCAAAAGCATTCTCAAAACCGAGAACAAATCTTAGCCGAGGAACATAAGCTGAAAACACGGCAAAACCCGATCAAAACACGAGAATATACAGTAGGTCCACTCACCTGTAGTCCTAAGCAAGTCAAGTCTGACTCGGAACTCCCGGGGTTCTTAACTTGCCCTTCCCGTTTTTACCTAGCAATCATAACCATGTCTACATTAAACTCTAGTTCATAGTCATAATGTCTTATCGGGCCCAAGTCCATATAGAAGTAGGCCCAATACCCAAGCATATCAGATCACAAAGAAGGTATGATGCCTATAATCAAGAAATTCTAACATTGGTTAATTGCCATCATATACTATATTTAAATTCAACAAATATTATGAGAGCTTTAATAACTTTCTAAAGTTTAGTTCTTCAATAACTCTTGTCCAATATCAGACAACCATACATTAGTCCAGCATTTCCATGGCATGCTTTCATTAACAATTTCATTGAATCATTAGAAACAAAGGAGATGTTCACAAATCTATCTCTCAATTGGCAGAACCTTTCCTTGAATCTTGAATTCCAATTCTATACAAGCAACAACCTCAATCACCTGATAAACATGAGAACATTACGTTGGCAAGACTGAACCATTACAAACTCTACTTAGAAATTCAAGCTCAAGCCCAATTTACAAGCTAGTTAATACCACAGCCCATTGAGTCATTTTATCAAACACTAGATCTACACAACCAAAACTTAGCATGAACTCCTCTCTTTAAATTACTGATTCGGGTCAATTTATTTTGTTAACAAGTTGAAGATCAACAGCAGCCCTGCAAAGTTAACTAACAATGACCAATTGCAAAGGATTGCAGAATTCTGACTATTTGCGCAGTTGGAAAGAACTGGTCACAACTCCTAACCCGTAAATCGGATTCCTCACATCTAGGGCTTGTTGGAAAGTAGACTTCAAGCCCTTTCCATTGATATGTAACACGCTCCAAACGGAGCTGTCTACAGGGCGCAGCTGTCCCACGAAGGGGACAGCCATCTGCAGGACTGCACATGGTTTTCTAAGAGTAACTACTTCACATCGACAAAATCCTCTCTATGAACCCATGAATACGAAGTTTACAAAGTGTACAATATCTAGAACATCATCAACAGCAACAACAACAACAACAACTGCTAATTAACTATTCATAAATTCACAAGAATCTCATACATTCTAAACACTCCTGCAGCCACCACAAGTACATCACCTCCTCTTAGTCCAACTGATCAAACTAATACACATGTCCATCATGGTATTCTTCAGTTAAAAATCATACTCAAACCATAGGCTAATACTTGGCATTCTATCAAACACCTTCCCTCTTTGTGAGCCTGCATTCTGGCTCGTTTATAGAGCACATAAGAACCATTGCATCACAAATGACATAAAGAACCTTATAAAGACTATATCAACTACAACTAAGCTCCAATATCATCAGCCCAATACACATGATCATAGCTCACTTTTTATATAACCGCAAGTAACCTTTCAACATTACAATCCTAACAGGAACAAGAAAACTAATCCACTGACAGTTCAAAGCATTCTCCAACCAATCTCACCATTGACAAACCAATGAACACTGGCAGGGCATAAGCAAATCCCACAAAGCACCTTCCCTCTTTGAGTTCTTAACTCCAACTAACTACAAAGCAAGTTCCAACTCCCTTCCAGAAAGAATCACATTACAATCCCAGCATCAACAGCCACAACAAAATAAAAACTGAAGCAAAACAAAGCTCCTCCTACAAGCTCTTTATAGACATATCAACAAACACCTGTTGGGCATAAGTAAATTCAAAGAACATCTCTTCACTTTGACCTCTTAATTCCAAGTGAATACAAACATACAACCAAGTATTCATTATAGACCTCTGAAATTCAGCAATAAGTACTTCTCCAAAATTTCACCTTATACTTTGCGGTGGTTGGTGCTTGCCGGCCGAACACCAAAGTCGTTTGGACCGATGCTCCACTTTCTTTGGAACGGAGAGCCGAGGGACGGGTCAGAACAGAGGAGCAGGAGCCCCGAGCTTGGCGAGGAGCAGGACTCCACCCTCCCAGCCTCTTTTCCTTTGACTGTCAAGCTGAGGAGTCTGCATGCTTTAACTCGCTCCCCCGACATGCAAAGTGCCAGCACCACCTTCGACGCCACCTCCTCCTTCTCCAAAAGCCATCAGCTGCCTTCTCTCTTTTCCCCCCGTTCTATTGTCTTTAAACAGCCATTAGCCCGTGTTGAACCCGCCCAAGCTCCTTTAAGCTTTTAAAGCCCAATGCCCAATTGAATCAATATTAAACCTAGGTCATGTTACAATTATTTGGTCACACCATTATGTTAATGATTTAATTAACCCATTCCCTTTATCACCAACCTATATTATTACTTCCCAATGTAATTCTTTCTTCTAACTTTGAGCCCGGCCCATCTAGAGCCTTCCTTGCATAATTTTGAGCCCATTAAAGCTTGGTGTTATGTTATCATTCATTTAGTCAACTTATTAATCATCCATTATATTAACCAACTAATATTTGCCACACCATACCTCAATTCTCATATTATTACAATTTAAATAGAGTAATTACTCATCACATAGCTTAATTAACTAATAAGGTACCATTAGATAATGTCTACCACCTTCGTTATTTCACCATTTAATTGTTAAAGTCTTTTTAACTCAGTTACTATTTTCTCATAACCTCCGGTATTTATTTAATATTTGTAATATTCTCAGGGGAAAAATCCGGAGCGTTACAATTCTCCCACCCTTAAGAAATTTCGTCCCCGAAATTCCTTTGTATCAATTCCCAGAACAAGGGAGGGTGTTATGCCCCCAGCTAATCCATACATTCCAAATAGCTATGTTCTTACCGGAAATATTCCTCGGTTCCTCGATCTTACCTCAATGGTAGGTGAAGATTTTACAGGCTTCACCATAGTGAGGGTGACGCCCTATCTTCATAACCTATACCTCTGCTGCTAACTCCAAATCTTGAATTGATTCATTTACCACACGAACTTTGGAGTTCTCTGGATGCACTAGTGATACTCTATCTTGTGGCATTAAGACACAACCAGAACCTTAGTGTGGGTCATCGCTACCCAAGTCCATTGTCCTGGTCATCGGCATCTAAAATTACAACAACATAATAATAATCCTGGAGTAACTGAAACTCAGTATACAACACTCCAAAAAGGGAGAAAACATACAACGGGATAACATCATCTTTAAAAGAACAACTTTCTACAACTCGACCCCAGTACCGGAGCTCTGGTTGTCGAAGGACTCTAGCGAAGCAACGATGATATATATATCTACAGAGGTGGTCCTTCTAACTAAAAACACTGAGGTGTCAGTATTTAAACATAATTAGTACCAACTGGTACATGTCAGTACTTGAACATAACCAGTACCAACTAATACATACTCTTTCATTCCCAGGAGGAGAAAATAAGTTTCTTCAACTAGACTTACTCGAGAAAAGACAACCCTTGTCCCGAACTGATTTTACATGAAAAATGGTGCACTATTTCCGTCTTCATGATCTGTGTCATGCTCAGGGAATAGGGTTCCTTCCGAGTCTGAAGATCTCCCGCCTCTTCCTGACTTAAAAGTATCCCCCGGATTGCCCACGATGTGGTAATGTCTGCCTTCACAGCTGGGGCACTCACAAGGTAAGTCACTGTCGCTGCCCGACGCCCTACGGTGTCCAAATTCTCCGCAACGTCGACACCATACCGACCAACAAAGTGGTACCTGATGGAAACCTCCACAATAGCGGCAACCGGTTCCCTCTGTTCCTCGTGACCCTGGTTTACTTGCTTGTGAAAGATAAGTGGGAGCGAAGCGTCCGCGGTATTTCTGGGCTCGGATCACTGATCCTGGCACTCTCCCATCATAATCATTCATTAGCCGCTTCCAAACCGCATTGTTTCGTATTAATCGATACCTAAGCCGTCTCATCCCTCGAGTTGTTCCTAGGGCGCGGTTCAAAATAAAAGTCATAAGCTTGAAGGAGTCCCCCTGTGCTACTTCCAACTTAATAGAATTCCCCTTTGTCGACCGCGACATTATTATCTGTGAAATAAGAACAAGGTATCAAACCCATTAGGCAGATAACATAGTCAACCCTTGACATATATTTCACACTAATTTGTACAGCAGTCGTTAGTATTTACAAGCAAGCTAGACGTTTTAGTTTTTACATCCACTCTGGGAGTCAACTGGCCCCAAGTACACAACAAAACCCTCAACTACTAGTCCTCAGAAACTTCAAGATAGTGGTTTAGTTCCAGATGTTTGTCCAGCTTCTCGTTTCGATCTTCCCAACACTTGTCGCATCGCAGTGCGGAGGCTCTGGCGATATTGTCGCGCCTTGGCGTCCCGCCTGAGTTTCTTCCTTTGATCTTTAAGACATCCACCAGTGTGATGCTCTCGGCTGGTACACTTGATACACCAGGGAGGGGAAACTTTCTTATCTACAACCCGGCCGCCTCTGCCACCGCAACGGCGACACCATTCTGCACCAGCCCAGGTCATCATTGGATCTTGGCGGGCTCCCCCGCAACGGTCACATCCAGTCCATTCTCTTCCCGCAGGTAAGGGTCCTTTAACCGGGGAAACGTAGCAAGGACCACGGGTGTTAACAAATCTCCAGGGTTCAGACTTCCGTAGTGGTCGTCCTTCTTCTTTTAACATCCTGTCACACAACGCGTCATTCCTGGCTATCATATGTGTGCTCCACCTCACCATCCGAGTCAAGCCCAGCATCCGCTCAAAAAGGAATGGCAAGAGTTGGTAGGAGCCCCATACACGTGGATTCGCTGTGAGAATGTCGGACCGCCTGCACCGCCTCTCGAAGCTATATTTCAACTAGGGAATCGGGTCCCGAAGCGGTAACACTAGCTCCTCGTAACTCTCTTCACCGTCCGGTTTCGGTTCGACTCGAACCAATAGTCCGCTCATCCCCAACATCCTCCCCAATCGACTTCCAACTCTTGTTCCTGTTCTTCATCAGACATGGTCGGATCTGACAAACAAGAACAAAGTGCGTCATTATTAGGAACTACCTAGTTCCGCAATAAGACACTAAGCCAAACTCATTTGACTAAGATTCTTCTGGAGACGCATACTCCCACCCTAAGGCTCTGACTCCCCTAAACTCTAGATCTGAGAGCAATGATGCTCTGATACCACTAAATGTAACACCCTGATCCCAAATAGGAACACGTGTCACACCAATCGGGTGAGTTCCCCCAGCCCAAGGCAAAACTATAAACAGTAACTCATGGAATTTGAACCGAGACGGTGGTAATAAAACATAAAATAGTCTGGAGCTCATCCAAAAGGAGAGTCATAATCGACATAACACTCTGCTGCACTACACGCCCCGTATCTAGTCTCCAAAAATAAAATACATCATCTACTTGAGTGCACAACATAGAAGCTAATATGGGACGCCGTGAGCCTAAGAGTTCTCACATCTCCGCGAGTCTAGCTTCTACCCGAACTTACGTCCATTTGCCTGCATTGGCAGGTGAGTAAGGAAAGAGGGTGAGCTACAGAGCTTCGATGATATGTGACCCCCTACTTGTCGGGTCGAATAAGGCACATGCATAAATATAGTCTTGTATATGGAAAGTAATCTCTACTCATATACATGTAGAAAATATAGTAAAGCATGGATGTCTATGCATTAATCTCCTAATCAGGAAGATCATCTAATGCAATGTCCGAGAAAACCATAAAAGTCATCAGTCACTAACATGCCTGTCTATCTCTCATGAGATGTCTAGTTATGTGAGCGTCTATCGATAAGAATGCAACTCTGTAGGATCAACTTGCTAAGATCTCAGATAAATAGCCGGCGAGGTGTCCCCGATGCAAGGGTATGTGAAGCCATGAGGTTTTTCCCCGATCACGGGTCTTCACTCACCGTGTGTACCGAAGCACTCAAAGAGTCCGGAAAAGGGTTTTAAGATAAATTCATTTTAAAACAAGGTTTTGAGGCTAGAAATTCATTTTCAAAACAAGAAAACCTTTCCCCTACTCGGTATCACGTTGGTCTTAGCTCAATGGAGCCGTGATGCGCATAGCAAGGATCGCCTAACAGAAGCAAAGATCGATGCTCACGCCCCAAAGCTATCCCATGTCCGTCTCCAATGATCTACGCCTAGTCATATGCAGAAAACATCAATCTATAATAGCGTAAGTAATCAAAAGCATTCTCAAAACCGAGAACAAATCTTAGCCGAGGAACATAAGTCAAAACACGCAAACCCGATCAAAACACGAGAATATACGTGGGTCCACTCACCAGAAGTCCCTAAGCAAGTCAAGTCCACTGAACTCCCGGGTTCTTAACTTGCCCTTCCCGCTTTTACCTAGCAATCATAACCATGTCTACATTAAACTCTAGTTCATAGTCATAATGTCTTATCGGGCCCAAGTCCATATAGAAGTAGGCCCACACCCAAGCATATCAGATCACAAAGAAGGCATGATGCCTATAATCAAGAAATTCTAACATTGGTTAATTGCCATCATATACTATATTTAAATTCAACAAATATTATGAGCTTTAATAACTTTCTAAAGTTTAGTTCTTCAATAACTCTTGTCCAATATCGCATAACCATACATTAGTCCAAAGATTTCCATGGCATGCTTTCATTAACAATTTCATTGAATCATTAGAAACAAAGGAGATGTTCACAAATCTATCTCTCAATTGGCAGAACCTTTCCTTGAATCTTGAATTCCAATTCTATACAAGCAACAACCTCAATCACCTGATAAACATGAGAACATTACGTTGGCAAGACTGAACCATTACAAACTCTACTTAGAAATTCAAGCTCAAGCCCAATTTACAAGCTAGTTAATACCACAGCCCATTGAGTCATTTTATCAAACACTAGATCTACACAACCAAAACTTAGCATGAACTCCTCTCTTTAAATTACTGATTCGGGTCCATTTATTTTGTTAACAAGTTGAAGATCAACAGCAGCCCTGCAAAGTTAACTAACAATGACCAATTGCAAAGGATTGCAGAATTCTGACTATTTGCGCAGTTGGAAAGAACTGGTCACAACTCCTAACCCGTAAATCGGATTCCTCACATCTAGGGCTTGTTGGAAAGTAGACTTCAAGCCCTTTCCATTGATATGTAACATGCTCCAAACGGAGCTCAGTCTACAGGGCGCAGCTGTCCCACGAAGGGGATACAGCCATCTGCAGGACTGCACATGGTTTTCTAAGAGTAACTACTTCACATCGACAAAATCCTCTCTATGAACCCATGAATACGAAGTTTACAAAGTGTACAATATCTAGAACATCATCAACAGCAACAACAGCAACAACAACTGCTAATTAACTATTCATAAATTCACAAGAATCTCATACATTCTAAACACTCCTGCAGCCACCACAAGTACATCACCTCCTCTTAGTCCAACTGATCAAACTAATGCACATGTCCATCCTGGTATTCTTCAGTTAAAAATCATACTCAAACCATAGGCTAATACTTGGCATTCTATCAAACACCTTCCCTCTTTGTGAGCCTGCATTCTGGCTCGTTTATAGAGCACATAAGAACCATTGCATCACAGCGATTACAGCAACCTTAACAGCACTATATCAACTACAACTAAGCTCCAATATCATCAGCCCAATACACATGATCATAGCTCACTTTTTATATAACCGCAAGTAACCTTTCAACATTACAATCCTAACAGGAACAAGAAAACTAATCCACTGACAGTTCAAAGCATTCTCCAACCAATCTCTCCATTGACAACCCAATGAACACTTGCTGGACATAAGCAAATCCAACAGAGCACCTCCCCTCTTTGAGTTCTTAACTCCAACTAACTACAAAGCAAGTTCCAACTCCCTTCCAGAAAGAATCACATTACAATCCCAGCATCAACAGCACAACAAAATAAAAACTGAAGCAAAACAAAGCTCCTCCTACAAGCTCTTTATAGACATATCAACAAACACCTGTTGGGCATAAGTAAATTCAAAGAACATCTCTTCACTTTGACCTCTTAATTCCAAGTGAATACAAACATACAACCAAGTATTCACTATAGACCTCTGAAATTCAGCAATAAGTACTTCTCCACCACCTTATACTTTGCGGGGTTGGTGCTTTGAACACCAAAGGCTGGCGGAATCGATGCTCCCGGCTTTCTTTGGAACGGAGAGCCGAGGGACGGGTCAGAACAGAGGAGCAGGAGCCCCGAGCTTGGCGAGGAGCAGGACTCCACCCTCCCAGCCTCTTTTCCTTTGACTCGTCTGCTACCGAGGAGCTCCGTGGCGACGAACTGTTCCCCCTGCACATGCAAAGTGCCAGCACCACCTTCGACGCCACCTCCTCCTTCTCCAAAAGCCATCAGCTGCCTTCTCTCTCTCTTTTCCCCCCATTCTATTGTCTTTAAACATCCATTAACCCATGTTGAACCCGGCCCAAGCTCCTTTAAGCTTTTAAAGCCCAATGCCCAATTGAATCAATATTAAACCTAGGTCATGTTACAATTATTTGGTCACACCATTATGTTAATGATTTAATTAACCCATTCCCTTTATCACCAACCTATATTATTACTTCCCAATGTAATTCTTTCTTCTAACTTTGAGCCCGGCCCATCTAGAGCCTTCCTTGCATAATTTTGAGCCCATTAAAGCTTGGTGTTATGTTATCATTCATTTAGTCAACTTATTAATCATCCATTATATTAACCAACTAATATTTGCCACACCATACCTCAATTCTCATATTATTACAATTTAAATAGAGTAATTACTCATCACATAGCTTAATTAACTAATAAGGTACCATTAGATAATGTCTACCACCTTCGTTATTTCACCATTTAATTGTTAAAGTCTTTTTAACTCAGTTACTATTTTCTCATAACCTCCGGTATTTATTTAATATTTGTAATATTCTCAGGGGAAAAATCCGGAGCGTTACATCCCATATCATCAAAACTCCTCCATACCATAGCCCTAGTCCTTACACTTTCACAATTTATCTTGCATTAAGGATTGAGAAATCTCACTGTGCAACCTGAATTGGCCGAGGGGTAAAGAGGAACTCAGTCGACGTTGGGCAGCGACGAAGAAGGGAGGAGAAAGAAGCAGTCGGACTGCCAGTCTTTGCCGGACTGCCACCTCGCCGGAGCTGGGTAGTGAGAGAGAAGGAAGAGGGGTGGAGCTCAAATTTGGAGCTGCTCGCGGGTAGGGACCTCTTCTAGCGCAGGCGCGCGTGAAGGAGGCGGAGTTGAGCCGCGGCAGGCTAGCGGTGACGGAGTTCTGGCGGCTCGCCGGTGTTTGCGAAGGAGGAGAGGGGCGGCCGCGTAGGTGGCTGGTTGCCTGCAGGGAGGTACACGCGGATGTCTGTGTGCCGACCAAGGTGGCCGAGGGGCTCAGGGGCGATTGTCGGGTTGCTGTAGCGTCCTCTTAGTGGGCTTCGCCGGCAAGGGAAGGGCTGGGTGGCGGGCTGCTTCCGGGCCAGCGTCCGAGCTAAAGGCACACGCCCGGTTGGGCTACCACCGCGTGCCGGGTCTCTGAGCTAGCGGAGGAGCTTCGGCGGAGTCCGTGGGCTTGCCTTGAGGAAGGGAGCTTCTTGAGGGCGAGTGGGAGAGCAGCCATATTTAGTTTCAATTGAAATCAAATTGAAACCTCCCAAACCTAAGTCTGCAAAGTTTGATATATATATATTGTAAAACCCGCACAAATTATGGAGTAAATAAACTCTTAATTGAGGTCCTAATTATTATTAAGGGCCTAGTTGGAAAGTAATTAGATAGCTTGAACCTAATATATATATATATATATATATATATATATATATATATATATATATATATATATATATATATATATATATTACGGGTTAACTAGGAAATATATGAAATGCAGGATTGATTGGAGTGTATTATATGTTATATTATAAAATATAATATAAGACACTATAAGTAAATGCTTTATTCATGTGGCTGGAATTCAAAAGCTAGCATTGATGGTGGATGTGATAGGCGTTCAGGTTGGCTGAGAGATAAGTGCTAACATAATAATGGCTTTATGGCTGCCATTAAAATTGGAATCATCACAATATGAACGGAAGTTGTGAAAGAAGGTCACAGGTGGCAGCTTAAGGGTTCAAGATGGGAACACCTCATGCAAGAGCATGGCCATGTAATGACCTGTTTGGAAGGAGATATTAAGCAAACCCAAGGTCTTAATTAGCAGCAGGGGGGGTAGGGTAAAATGCGTCGGCAGCAGTGGCCCCAGGCAGTAGCACCACGGCGATCTGAGATAGAGGGAGGGGTGTTACAGCATGTCGTCTTGTCACCCGTCTGTAGCCTCGAGCCACACCACCCCCGCTACCCTGGCTATTAAGAGAATGGATGAAGAGGAGTTCATCCCCACATACTCAACAAAGAGAGAGAACGCCAAGGGAGAGCTCCTGCAACCTTGAGTAGTGAATAGCTCCACCGCGAATGGGGGAGGTAGGAGGCGTCCAGCAACCGGGTGGAAACACCTTCACTCCGCCGTGAGGAGGCAGTATTCTCGAGCGGCCAAACCGGATGAAGGGGAAGCCTGAGCTGTCACCGTGAAGGATCGCGGGTGAGCCTTGCTCTCTTTTATCGCTTGATAATTCGTAGATAGAACGTTGAATGAGGGCAAGGGAGAACATGAAATTATAGCATGCAAGCATGGGTGCTGAGGCTGTATGAGGGAAAGCTGATGGTTTGTGCACACAGTGAGCTATTTATTAGAGTGGGTTAGGTTTAGCTTCAAGAGAGAAGCATAATTGATGGTGTGCATGGCTCATGAGATGGGGGTAGGCCAGCCAAGTGGGCATGGTTAGCTAGGGAGAAGATGTATGATTATTTGGTATATCACCATACTTAGAATCTTTGAGAGGGTACTTGAGGTCATATGTGGATGGATAAGATCATGGTAATGGAGTTCATGGGGGCATACTAGTATGATGATCATGAGGGTCTTTGAATAATCATGCACATGTGACCCAATAATTTGCATGAATAATTATAAAGCATAATAAAGGTTGGGTACTACTGGAAAGTCCATGGCTGCTAAGCCTTAATGATGGAGGAGCACTAGTGCTCCTATAACATGCCTGCATGGTATGCCATTATCATGATAGGTTATAATTCATTAAGGGGCACAATGTTCATAGAAACGAATTACAGTGCAATAAGTGATGAGGTAATATATATATATATATATATATATATATATATATATATATATATATATATATATATGAAACCATTTAAATTAAGATATCACTTACTTTATTAGGAGGGTATATTACGTGCAATATTAATGTGAGTAGACCCGATCGTGGGTGATTACTTTTGTGTATGAATACGAGCTATACTGAGAAATAGATTTTTTATTATCAGATCCCTAATCCAACGCTGAGCAGAGAGTCACATCGGGAGGGACACCAACTAGCTAATAGACACTTTTGCTCATACAGGTAAGTCATCTTGCCTAGTTCCCACCCAGTCATGGGCTTTCTTGGCATATTCTATATCTTGAGTACATGCTTGCGCACGTGAGTGCTTTTGCTTATCATATCTCCCCACTCATTGATGGGGTGGTTTACTTGACTTGATCTAGCATAATACTTTACTTGATATTCATCTATTGTTGCCCTGATGATATGTACATGCTTACCTTCTTGGTCCATTAGATTATTGTTTCCATATTTATGTGCATTGGTATGTTGGTTGTTGGCATCTGTTGAATGTGTTTTGTACTACCATTCCGCCAGGATTAGTGGAGTGTGGGTGCTCCAACCTGGAGCGTCTAAGGCTGAGGACACCCTGGCGTTCTGTCATCCATGCCAGGGAGACAATACTCTGGCTGTCCGACCTTGTCAGTGGGACGATACACTGGCCGTGTCGACATGTATAAGGGTAGCGCTGCCGAATTCCCGACCACGGGATTATTCCAGTTGAGGCTGAAGGCTGATCGGGGGATACTTTGATAGCTCTTCCACTAGATGGTCCCCGGGCTTTGAGGCCGTAGTTGAGATTAGGTGTCCTCGTCATTGCTTGACTCTGAAACTCCTAGATGCTTGGTTGTGCGGGGTGTAGCCCCGTGTGCTTGCTCAGTCATGTTTTATTAGTTTGCCTTATTTGCTTATCACTCGACATTCATGACTTGCTCACCCACCTTGCGAGGAGGTGCTACGGGCTTTCTTTCCTAAAAGCTCATACACTTGTTCTCATCCCTTTTCAGATCCCGCGGAGTAGCAGACGTGAGCCACCAGGATCGTACGCGGGGCAGGGTTGTAGCTGAGGTTGGCGACCTCTTATGCATTTTTATTTATGTGCGAGGGCCTCCTATTTGGATCCGTATAGGATCAGACCTGTATTAACTATTAGGGTGCATGTACCCTAGGTTCTTATCTTTCGCTGATATTATACTCTGATTTATGACATCTGACTTATTATTATTATTCCGCCGTACTTGTGTTATTGCTTTATGGTCACTTAGGCCTTGTACCCGAGCGGGGCTCATCTCCGCTTAGGTACGGCCGGTCTGCTCACGTGCCCGAGGCCGGGGACTTTTGGGGCCAGGGCGTGACATATATATATATATATACACACACTTAATATTTGATTTCTCAATTAATTTCATCTTTTTAACTTATCATAACACTTTAATTAAATTTATCCTCTAAACCACTTTGATTATTTTAAGTTATCTCCCCACTATATGTTCCGTCGCCTTTAATTTATCTTATCTTTTCAATGATTCCCAAACCCAGATCCAAAAATCCCGAGTCAGACGACCCAATGTCACGGGCGTACTGTAACCTCACGGGTTGTCTCCACTCCCGACCAGATCTGCGAATAACGGTTTTTGACTCGCCCGATCTACTTTATCGGAACTCTAACATTATCTAGTTCTCCTACTTAATTAATCTTGATTAATTACACTTAATAATTTTCCCGAAATTTATGAGCTCAACATATTAAAGTTCCAATTAATAAATTATGGGAATAATAAATAAAATTCCTATTTATTTCGGGGCGGGTTTTACATTTTGTATGAATATTTTTTAAATGAAGAGTCTTTTTTTGAAAATGTATCTTATGAAATTGTAAAAGACAATGTTTTACCGTACTTTATTTGTTAATGAAAGGTTTAATTACCCCCTTAAGCACATATTATGAATTTAAAAACTAGAAGAGAATGATTATGAGGAAAGTCAGGTGGTTAGATACAAGACCCTCACTCACAACCTTTAAAAAAAAAAAAAGGGGGGGGGGGGGGCCTTCAGAGCAAAAGGGAAAGAAGCCGGGGACCTCCCACTCTCACAAGAGCCGCGCCTGGACCTGCATGCAACGCTGGGAAAAGTCAGGGGCTTCGCTAGAAAGAGGGCGAGAACGCATGACGGGTTTCGTACGAGCGTCGCGCCTCGTTCATTTGAAACCGACGGCCGGATAACAGTAAAAGGGGGGCAACGTGGCATGACCTACGGCCAACCGGGTGGCCTCAGTCGAGAGCGACGTGTGACCCGTGCTTATCCTCCACCCGATGACGCGGCGTCTCCTCCGCCGTCCGTTTGAGCCAAGAGAGATCTCGAAATCACTCCTCCAGTCCCCTCTATACCCTGAGCGCGTATCCAACGTCGATCCCACCGTGCGTCACGGCCCGAACCTCGCCCGATCGCGACTGCTTCTCCGAGGGGAGGCGGAGCAGGGAGTAGTCCCGTCACAGGACCCTGCCACCATGCCTCGAGCCTCACCTTTATGCCCTTCTTAAAGCGAGAGAAATGAGCGCAAACTGCCATTGCAGCCACTGCACCTGTGTGTGTGATAGCCAGAGAATCTTCGGAGAGGGAGAGGGTGGGAGCTGGACACACCTCGGGAGGCTTCACCGAGAGGAGCACCACCGCCTCTAGCACTTTACTGTCGGTGCACCACCGGCCAGAGAGCGCGTCCAGTGCCTCTAGCACCACGTTCCGTCAAGAGGAGGAGGTAGCTCTCAGGTGAGCTTAGATCTACCTCCTTGGGCTTTATCCTGGTGTTTTCCTGGCGTGTAGGCTTACGTAGTTGAGCATTTGTATGCATGCATGGTTGGTAGAGGGTGAAACCGAAGGATGAGGGCCTAAAGCTTGTGCATGCATGGATGGGTAGTGGCTCCTTGAGGGATGTGGTTGTCGCCTCAAACCTGATCAGGTCCCTGTAAGTGTGTGGTTGGGTCATGATGAGATCGAGTGGTATTTCGGCATGGATTTATGGCATGATAAGGTGGTATTTCTAATACTATGTCTATAGAGAAAGTAACAACTATAATGAAGTATAGTGAATGTGTGTTTTAATTCAGTGATGATTTGTGGGGTTATAAGTGTGGGAGTGTTTTGACCGAGCACCTGTGAAGAATACTAGAGAATATTGGTTGAGTGTTGGGTTATGAAGGTGTGGTTGTGCTTGTTGAGGAGCTCGGTATGAGGTATGAAGTGGTGTGAGTTCCAGGATGTGGTCTAAAAGGTGCTCTTGAGTTATGGGGAGGTATGAGTGAGAGTTAACAACATGAAAGTAGTGTGAGGTTTCATGGGCTTATAAACATGATTCTTGTCACTAGAAGGGACGAATAATTTATGGGTTCATTGAAGGCTCGAGTGATAGTAGGGTTGCTCTTATGTGGAGATCAAGATCTAGTATTAGTTGGAGAAGTGTCGAACCTTGTGTGATCACAGTAGTAGTGGTCTAAGGGTTTCAGGCTGGAGGTTTGAACTTGGATGTGGATGAGATTGGTTTGTCTGGGATTTAATCAAGGTGTTACGGGTATAGTTGGTGAAGACAGGTGTCATTAACCTAAAGGACCACTTGTTCCTTTGGCCACATGGCAATAACACCACCTTTACACAATTCCGTTCGGAAATAACGTGAGGATTCAATCCTGCGAACAAGCCCGTCGGAATTGTAACAACCCTCTTGTACACGGCGTGGGGAGAGAGAGAAAGAGAGAGAGAGAGATATCTAACGCCCCTACAGTGAGTAGGCCTTATCCACTTGCTACAGTGGGCAGATATTTATCCCGTTTTACCTACGTGGCATCTACGCGCTAGGCGGCAGATATTTTCCTACCGCCTTAAGAGCCTACCGCCTTAAGAGATATTTACCTAACTCACCGCCTTATTCCACCGCCTTTCCTGAACCGCCTCTAAGGTGCTATAAAAGGAGAGCGTTAATAGAAGAAGGAGGATCCAAAAAAACTCATCACACAGAGAATTGCCTAAATTAAAGACTCTTTACTCGAGTTTTCTGACTTAAGCATCGGAGCTGAATCCGGGCAGAGAGGCCCAATTCCGCTCGCTACCCTCTCCTTTTTAAAGGTTCGCTCATGTGTAATTCCGACCGGAGTTCTCATATTGTTCTCCGCGCTCCCCGTTCATAAGCAGAAGTAAGCGTCCACACCAACTATAAATTTTAACCGTTGGTCGAGAGCTGAGGCCAGATCACGAGGCAACAATGGCCAAAGCGTGACGTGGACCAGTTTTTGGCATCAACAGTTTGGCGCCGTCCGTGGGGACCTTACGAAAAGCCAAATGACCACTACCAGAAGATCAAAACGAATCCAAGAACAGGGAGCCCCAAGTAATCCTGAAGGACCTGGCGAAGTCGGAAGACTTGAAGACATCCGGGTAGATAATCCGCCCATCTTACCCCCATCAGAAATTCCTTCCGTCCAACCCAAAGAATCTGTTCCAGAGTTTTACCTTAACATACAGCAACAATTGGAACGGTTGACTCAGGCTGTTCATACTTTGACCCATCCACCGCCTCCTCCTACACAAGTTCCAGCACCAAACATACCAACAGCCCCACTGGATAATTATGAAAGCAGAGGGAGGACGAGAACCCGCACCCATAAAGAGAGGAAAGAAAGGACCGCCTTTTCAAATTTAGTTCAACCCTCCTGCTCGGCAGCATGCATAGGCCACTACAAGAACCGAGAGGATAAGAACGGAACGGAATAGTCCATCTGTTCAAACAGTTGATAGAAGGACTCGACGACAGGACCTCTCTCAAGAAAACGGAAAATCCGAGCGGCATATTCTCAGTATGTTCGCCTTTTGTCAAAGAAATATTGGGAGAACAAGTTCCTGATAGCTTCGGACCGCCGGTTATGACCGCATATGAAGGCAAAACCGATCCGGTCCAGACACCAAGTCTTCCGGTCGAAGATGCTCCCTCACCGGAATCACAGACGCCAGATATGCCGAAGCTTTTCCCGCCACCTTAGAGGGAAAAGCGCCAAGACCGGGTTTGTCGATCTCCCATCTAGTACAATTACTTCTTTTCAGATTTTAGCAGATCGCTTTCTAGCCTACTTTGCCAATTACTCAAAGCAAAAGAAAACCCCGTCTACCCTTCTGCGCATTAAGCAGTGATGGGGGGAAACGCTCAAGGCCTATTTAAGCCGTTACATAGACGAGACAGCTAATATTGCGGACCTCCCTCCGCGGATGGCCGTGACTTTTCTAATGGAAGGGCTATTAGAATCCCCCTTTCGTTTTTCCCTAACACTGGATCCACCGATAACCATTCCCGCCCTTATGATCCACGCCTAAAAATATATCAATTCCGAGGAAATCTATATGGGTTGGGAAGAGGGGGCTAGGCGTGGACCTATGGACACCCAGAAGGGAAAAACCCACCACAACGTCAACAGAAGGCCCCGGATGTACGAAAGGAAAAAGGATCGCACAGGGATAACAAAGGTGCAAAGAGAGGTCTGGAAACCTCAACTCAACCCCAACGACATATGCTGCAGCCCAGAGAACCTTCGAAGGAAGGAAAAATTGTCAGATATGATCACAATACCCCGCTGAATCAAACCAGAAGCCACATCCTTATGCAAATCAAAGAACAAAAGCTTCTGACATGGCCGGAACCCGCAATAAATGCCGAACGGCAAAAGAATAGTAAGAAATATTGCCAGTTTTATCAATCCAAAGGACATGATACGGAAAAGTGTACCCACTTGATGAACGCAATAGAAGATGTCGTTCGGAAAGGACAATTGGAGCAGTACATCAACCTTGAAATTCAAGGGGGACCTGAAGTTTCACAACCTAAAGAAGAAAAAGGGGAAATGGTGGGATTTATTAGTGGAGGTCCTGGTTGTGGTGGTGAAAGTTCCGCCTCTCGGAAAAGTTATGCCCGAATGGTGGGAACCACACAGGAAATAGAAACACCACGGAGACGATCTCGACCTACGGCTCCAATCATCTTTTATGACAATAACGTCAGCAAAGTTCGCCACCCTCATGATGACGCGTTGGTTGTCGGTATCAAAGTTTCCAGTTTCCAGATAAAAAGAGTTCCGATAGACAGTGGAAGTTCAGTTGATATCCTCTTTTGGAGTGCTTTCGAAAGAATGAGATATGACGCGGATGACTTGCTTCCGGTAAAATCATCCTTAATAGGATTCTCCGGAGGGGTAGTACAGCCAGAAGGAATGATCTCCTTACCAATTACGGTAGGGAACTCGCCAAGATCATCAACAGTGACAACAAATTTCTTGGTTGTGCGTTGTGCTTCAAGTTACAACGTGATCCTTGGCAGGCCAACCCTCAACGCCTTGAAAGCCGTAATCTCTACCTACCACCTTCTCCTCAAATTCCCGACTGAAAGTGGTAGTGGAGAAGTAAGAGGAGATCAGCCTCTGGCACGGCAATGTTATGTCTCAACCCTCAAAGGAAAAGCCCTCAATAGCAGCAAGACAAAGGTTTCAGAAGCCATGCTAGTCAGCAGAATGGCCGAACGGGAAAATGAAGAGCTTCGACCTACACCTGTTGAAGAATTGCTAACAGTCCCCCTAGACACGACCAGAGCAGACCGCACGGTGCGGATTGGGGCAGATTTGACAATCGAGCAGCGAGAAGATCTCATGAGAGTATTAAAAGCAAATTCCGACCTCTTCGCTTGGTCTTCAGAAGATATGCCGGGCGTAAAACGCGATATCATCGAGCACCGTCTCAATATTGATCAATCGTTTAAGCCTACAAAACAGAAAAGGAGAAATTCAGCAACAGACAGGCAGAAGACCGCAGAGGAAGAAGTATCAAACCTCCTGAAGGCTAAGTTTATCCGAGAGGTGCATTACCCAGATTGCTTGGCTAATGTGGTTCTAGTAAAAAAGCAGTCCGGAAAGTGGAGGATGTGCGTTGATTTCACGGACTTAAACAAAGCTTGTCCAAAAGATTCTTTCCCCTTACCATCAATCGATAGTTTGGTTGACTCTACAACGGGGCATGAGATGCTAAGTTTCTTAGATGCCTTCTCAGGCTACAACCAAATCCGAATGGCCAAAGGCGACGAAGAAAAAACGTCCTTCATTATGAGCACGGGAACTTACTGCTATAAGGTGATGCCGTTCGGCCTAAAAAATACCGGAGCCACCTTCCAGAGGCTCATAAATACAGTCTTCATAGAACAAATTGGCAGAAATATTGAAGCCTATGTGGATGATATCTTGGTGAAAAGCCGAAAAGCCAATGAACACCTATCAGACTTACAAGAAGCTTTTCAGTCTCTTCGGATTTATACTATGCGGTTAAACCCGAATAAATGTTCTTTTGGCGTTCGATCGGGAAAATTCATGGGGTTTATCTTGACACAAAGAGGAATAGAAGCAAATTCAGAAAAAATCAGAGCTATTCTTGACATGGGGTCGCCCAAAAGTCTTCATGAAATTCAGCGGCTTAACGGACGCCACAAGGCTTTGCGATTTATCTCCAAAGCCGGAGAGAAAAATCTCCCACTCTTCCAAGCCCTGCGAAAAGTACCAAAAATGGAGTGGACAGAAGAATGTGAAAAAGCCTTTCAGGGGCTTAAAAGTTATCTCCGATCGCCTCAGCTACTAGCTAAGCCACAAGTGGGAGAAGAACTCTATATCTATTTGGCGGTCGCCCAACATGCGGTCAACGCGGTCCTTTTGAAAGAAGAAAATGGAGTTCAGAAACCAGTCTACTACACAAGCAAAATCCTTAATGATGCGGAGTCAAGATATCTACCGCTAGAAAAGTTGGCCTTTGCTCTTGTCACATCCGCACGGAGGTTGAGGCCGTATTTTCAAGCCCATAGGATCACAGTGTTGACTGATCAGCCGTTAAAACAAATTCTTCATAAGCCTGAAAACTCTAGCGCTAAGCCAAGTGGGTGATAGAGTTAGGAGAGTTCGATCTCACCTATAAACCCCGAACGGCAATCAAGGCTCAAGTACTGGCAGATTTCGTCGCAGAGTTGACTTTTCCCGCAGCTAGGGACGAACCCCCGTCACAGAGTCCAGAAGGAAATCCCAGCATTCCATGGTCCTTATATGTTGACGGATCAGAATGTAAGAAAAGTCGAGGCGTGGATTCGTCCTTTATTCTCCTTCCAAATGGAAAATTGCGGCGATCAAGTTCCAATTCGAAAGCAACCAACAATGAGGCCGAATACGAAGCCCTCATCGCAGGATTACATCTGGCCCGGGGGCTCGAAATTCAACATCTGCACGTATATTCCGACTCGCAGTTAGTTGTGAGCCACACCTTTGGCAGCTTTGAAGCAAAGGAAGAGAACATGATCAGATACTAAGCAGTGGTGAAGAAAATAGTTCCATACTTCGCTTACTTCCAAATTGAAAAATCATGCCGAAAGCAAAATGAAGAGGCGACGCTTCATCTAAAAGGCCACAAAGACCGAATCGGAGGCATGTGAGTCTTCCTTTAACCTACAGTACCTTCCCGCAAAAACCATCGACGGATTGGAGGAAGAGGTACAAAGTGCAGCCGAAGAGCCAAGTTGGATGGACCCCATCAGAAATTATCTACAAGGCGGACCTGCACCACCCAACAAAGCGGAGGCCAGACGAATTTCCTACAAATCCGCTCAGTACACCGTCATCAATGAGAACCTATATAGAAGATCTTATACACAACCTTTCTTGCGATGCTTGCGTCCAACAGAAGCTAGCTATATCCTTCAGGAAATTCACGAGGGTATCGGAGGAGGTCACATAGGGGGCAAAGACTTGAGTTACAAAGTCCTACGACAAGGTTATTACTGTCCAACACTAACTCAAGACGCAATAGCGTTCGCTCGGAAATGTGATGCCTGCCAGCGACATTCCAAGATTCAGAGGCGACCATTGGCACAGCTTACGCCAATTATTAGCCCTTGACCATTTGCCATCTGGGGAGTCGATCTTCTAGGGTCGTTCCCCACTTCAGTTCGGCAAATGAAGTTTCTGATAGTCGCTATCGACTACTTCACCAAATGTGTGGAAGTTGAACCCTAGGCCAAAATCACGGAGAAAGCGTGTCAGGGATTCTTATGGCGAACAATTGTCTGTCGATTCGGGATTCCGGTCGCCTTCATTTCTGATAATGGGCGACAATTTGATAACAAAGCTTTCAAAAGCTTTTGTTCAGGGCTCGGAATTGAATCCAGATTAACTTCTGTAACACATCCCCAAGCTAATGGCCAAGTAGAAGTGACGAACCGCACCCTGCTTCAAACACTGAAAACACGGGTATTCAGAAATGGAACTAACAGGGTAGAAGAAATCCCGAGCGCTCTTTGGGCCTACAGGACAACAACAAGAACTCCTACAGGAGAAACCCCATTCTCTCTCACTTACGGGGTGGAGGCTGTCATCCCTGCAGAAATAGGAATGCCTACCTTACGGACACAACAAACCTTCTCGCCAGAAGAGAATGAGAAAAAACTCGGAGCAGAACTTGATCAACTCGAAGAACGGAGAGAAACTGTGGAAACAAGGGCAGCCATCTATCGTCAGAGAGTGAAAAGGTTCTATGACAAAAGGGTGAAAAGAGTCTTTTTCCAAATCGGTGATCTAGTCCTACGGGAAAATGAGTTTCATGGAAATAAAGGCCGAACGGGAAAGCTAACTCCTAATTGGGAAGGCCCTTACGTCATACAAAGAATCATCCAAGCAAGCACCTATTATCTAGTAAATATGGACGGAAAAGCACTCAAGCGTCCATTCCATGCTGAACATTTACGACGCTACTATCAGTAAATTCTATAGCTTTCTTAAAATTCATGGAATAAAGCTCAAGTCTTTCCCATCCTAAAAAGATGCGGTGAAATTCCCATCCTACAAAGATGCGGTGAAATTCCCATCCTACAAAGATGCGGTGAAATTCCCATCCTACAAAAATGGGTTGAAATTCCCATTCTTGGAAGATGAGTCGGAATTATCCTATAAGGATAAACGACAACTCTTATCAAAAAAAAAAAATAAGGGGCAAAAATCCCAGTCGAAATATGAGGCAACAATCTCATTCATGAAGGCGAGTACCTCACTCAACAACTTAAAGTCCCATGATTGGACTGAGGACTCGTTACGAAGCTTATCTTACAAGCCAGATGAAGAAGGAAGAAGTTCGCGAAAGACTTCAAAAATACTTCTCAAACGAATTTCTTACATGGTTAAAGATAACCATCACTCGGAAATAAACCTTCACCAAAATAAAGGTTTGCGTTTCATTCATATGAATAGAAGTTACATTCCAAGTAATTGAAAATTTACAAGAACATTCATAAAAGAAAACATCCTAAGAACTAGGACCCTCAGGGCAGCCACCTGCTTCTGAAGGAACTTGGGTAGAAGGCTCCAAAGGGGCGGGGACAGGAGCCGTTGGGGTCTTGGTAACTTGTTGCTCTTTGAGCTCTGTGAACTTCTTCAAAATTCCAGCCAGCCCCATAGACAAAACTTCCGTAGGAGGAATATGGCGACCCACCTGCTGTACCACCGAATAAATGCGGGTGGCCCCTTCTTTAGCTTTCGCCCTAAGCCGGGAGACCTCCTTCTCCAATTTATCCGCTCGCTCTACTAAATCCTTGATTTCTTGCGAGTCGGATTTGGAAGTTGTCAGTCGGGAAGCTAAGTCTTCTTTAAGTGTGTCGCGCTCCCCCTTTAGCTCCTCCAACTCCGCTAGGTAAAAATTAAGAGGTCCCCCGCTTCCACATCGTGATTGACATGAAAAGCTTCCCACCCAGCGTCGATGCTCATCTCACCAAACCCCCTATCAATCAACAGAATAGCCGGCCATACACAACTGTTCGGACTTACCAAGTGGATTATTCCAGTCCTTAGCTCCGATAGATGATCGTCAAAAGAGCTAGGAATTCATAAGTGTCGAGAACATTGAGAAAAAGTAAAAAACTTATAAAAAGACAAGCGCTGAGCCATGATACAAAGATACAAGAGTATAAAAAGATTTCTGCCTAAACTCGCCATTCATACAAGCCCTTAAATAGGAAAACCTATCAACACTATAGACGAGAATTCCGGAGCAAAAAATCTACCTCGATAACAGCGAAAGGATAACACAGTAAACGTCGGTCGCCTATTAAAACACGTGCACTTTAGACGTATGTAACCGTACACAAAGCCGCACCTACATAGACATACCAACTAAGAACGATACTTGTTCTCGAACCAAGCGAAACGTGCGGTTAGCTCACCCCTCGCTCAGATTTTTCGAACAAGTACACTTTGGGGGGGACTAGTGTTACGGGTATAGTTGGTGAAGACAGGTGTCATTAACCTAAAGGACCACTTGTTCCTTTGGCCACATGGCAATAACACCACCTTTACACAATTCCGTTTGGAAATAACGTGAGGATTCAATCCTGCGAACAAGCCCGTCGGAATTGTAACAACCCTCTTGTACAGGGCGTGGGGAGAGAGAGAAAGAGATAGAGAGATATCTAACGCCCCTACAGTGAGTATGAATTATCCACTTGCTACATTGGGCAGATATTTATCACGTTTTACCTATGTGGCATCTACGCGCTAGGCGGCAGATATTTTCCTACCGCCTTAAGAGCCTACCGCCTTAAGAGATATTTACCTAACTCACCGCCTTATTCCACCGCCTTTCCTGAACCGCCTCTAAGGTGCTATAAAAGGAGAGCGTTAATAGAAGAAGGGGGATCCAAAAAAACTCATCACACAGAAAATTGCCTAAATTAAAGACTCTTTACTCGAGTTTTCTGACTTAAGCATCGGAGCTGAATCCGGGCAGAGAGGCCCAATTCCGCTCGCTACCCTCTCCTTTTTACAGGTTCGCTCATGGGTAATTCCGACCGGAGTTTTCATAATGTTCTCCGCGCTCCCCGTTCATAAGCAGAAGTAAGCGTCCACACCAACTATAAATTTTAACCGTTGGTAGAGAGCTGAGGCCAGATCACGAGGCAACAGTGGCCAAAGCGTGACGTGGACCAGTTTTTAGCATCAACATAAGGTATAGTTGACTAGGGAAGAACCATAGACTAAGTGGAGAGTGTTGAGTTAGTGGGTGGGCCGGGCCTGTCTAGAGAGCATGCATGATAGGCTTAGCGTCCTTAAAAGCACTTTTACCTATGTACTGAGACTTGAACTCGTGATTATCAGACATCATCGAAGGACGCGGAGCTACGCCGGACGCCCACGGGCGATTGTTAGGATCGTGACTTGATGTAAGTGCCTTTGCCTAGTTTCCGCCTGAACATGGGCTTTATTGGCATTACTCGGTATTCTTTCGATATCCATGTTTGCGCACGCAAGTGCCATTGCTTATCATATTCCCTTACTTGTTGATAAGATCTAGTATGATTATCTGGTTGATATTCCTCTATTATCGCTCTATGATAACTGCATTAGACTATTGTTTGCATATTTATGTGCATTGGGATGTTGGTTATTGGCATCTGTTGGATGTTTGTTCTGTGCTACCTTCCGCCCGGTTCAGTGGAGTGTGGGTGCTCCAACCTGGAGCGTCTAGGGCTGAGGACACCCTGGCATTCTGTCATCTATGCCAGGGGGACGATACTCTGGCCGTCCAACCTTGTCAGTGGGACAATACACTGGCCATGTCGACATGTATAAGGGTAGCGCGGCCGAATTCCCGACCACGGGACGATTCCAGCTGAGGCTGAAGGCTGATCGGGGGATATTTTGATAGCTCTTCTAATGGACGATCTTCGGGCTTTGAGGCCGTAGCTGAGATTAGGAGTCCTAGTCATTGCTTGTCTCCGAGACTCCTAGATATTTGGTTATACGGGGAGTAACCCCGTGTGCTTTCTTAGTCATGTTTTATTGATTTGCCTTATTTGCTTATCGCTTGACATTCATGACTGGCTCACTCACCTTGCGAGGTGCTTACTGGGCTTTCTTCCGAAAGCTCATACATTTGTTCTCATCCCTTTTCAGATCCCGCGGAGTAGATGACGTGAGCCACCAGGATCGTACGTGGGGTAGGGTTGTAGCTGAGGTTGGCGACCTCTTTTGCATTTTATTTATGTCTGAGGACATCCTATCTGGATCCGTATAGGGTCAGACTTGTATTAACTATTAGGGTGCCTGTACCCTAGGTTCTTATCTTCCGCTGATACTATACTCCGATTTATGTTATCTGACTTACTGTTATTATTCCGCTGCACTTGTGTTGTTGCTTTATGGTCACTTAGGCCTTGTGCCCAAGCGGGGCTCGTCCCCGCTTAGGTACGGCCGGTCTGCTCACGTGCCCGAGGCCAGGGACTTTTGGGGCCGGGGCGTGACAGATTAAAGTGGTATCAGAGAAGCGCCACCAATGTTGATAAACGACACCCTAGATGCCCTAGTAACATTAGTCAATTAGGACTGATTGAGAGTTGGTTGGGTAGACTAGGTCTTTTACACAAGGAACTGACTATGCTTTGGCTTGACTGTTGATCATGTCGGGTTCGAAGAACGAGAAGGAAATTTCTGATGAAGTGAAGAACTCTTACAAGCTCGCGAACTTTCTTTCTGACCGCATCCTGTTAGCAAACCCTAGGGTGAGACGGTTTATGCGAAGGGTGACTTGGAATGATGCACTATGGGAGCGAATCAAGAAGGATAGCGACTTGAGATTACCACGGCCAATGAGGCGAGCCCGTATACGTGGACCCTTTGCTCCCGTCTACCATCTACAGGCGATAACACTAATGCCTAGGGTGAACGGGAAGACCAAATGCCACTTCTGTGGAGGACTTCATGACCTGAACCTGTGTAGGGCGGTGTGGTGCCTTCGCTGTGGAGATTTCGGACACCAGAGAACTGAGTGTAGTAGTGACTAACCCTGTGAGTGCCCTAGCTGAGAGAGTGGGCATCACCCAAAGGACACATTGGGACCAGAAGAAGGGGAGGGGTCCACAAGCTCTGAAGAATCTCTAGAAAGTCAGGAGGAACTATATGTATCCTCTGAGGACGATTGGGAGGAGCCGTACACACCCTCCGAGGAAGGCCAAGAGGAATAGTGCATTCCAGTAGCGCCCGAGGGGCTAGATAGAATCAAGATATTGTAAGGATATCTATCTAGGATAATGTAATGGTTGTATGAACACTATGTGTTATGTAAATTGCTCTTGAAGTAATGGATCGTATTTTGTTTCATATCAGTTTGATTTTGGTCCCTGCGATGATAACTGACTAGTTATTATCTCGCAGCGGATATGCCGATGATTGTGTACCGACGTCGCCGTTATATACGCCTTGAGAAACCCACAGAGGAGGAAGGGGGGAGAGCCCAGAGGGACGTCGTCCCACCAAGACCAGAGGATCGACCGATACCGGCAACAGAGCAGTCGTCGGTTAGGGCAGCTACAGAACCCGGAGGGCTAGAGATCATAAGGTCCCTAGGGGAGATCCACCAGCGCCTCGAACGCATTGAGCGCGAGTTGGGGATCAGATCTCGGGAGCAGAGGGAGACCGAGATGCAAAGGCCCCGACGGACCATGCGAGCCACGGAGTATCGCAGAGCCCTCGCGGTTCAGGCTGGCATCAGACGAGCAACCCCACCTGCAGGCACCAGCCGTGGAGGGAGGTGCTCTCAGTGCAGGGGACCCCACAGTTGGGCGCAGTGTATGGTCGGGAGATGCCCCCGCTGCAGGGGCTACGAACACACCTGGGAGGAGTGCAGATACGACCCTGATATGTTTGACTCTGGTGTGCGTAGCCTACTACCGGGACAGGGGGGATGGTTATCCACAAAGGACCATGAGTCACAGGCGACTTATAGCCCACAGTCGAATTAATACTAGCTTAGGATGTACTAGTAGTGTAGCGCGATGACAACACTTGTTTTGGGTGTACCCGTAGTCATACGAACCCTGTGTGTTGTATGAACTACATATGTATGCGAATCCTATTTTACTTAATGTAATGCATTGACTTTTGATATATGCTTGTCTCTCTTGAAACTTAATTTTTACGAATGTACGCAGATAACATGATGAGAGGCAGAGGACGACGGGGACGGGGACGACCCCGACGAGTCGAGGTACCCCCGCCTCCGGCAGAGGAGATGGAGGTTGAGCAGGAATAGCCTGCTCAGTCCAACATCGCAGGGCCCCAGGTGTGAGGCCCAGACCTGAGGGGGGAGGTACCCCCCATTACCATGCTCGAGTTGATGAGGGAGATGCATGCACTCATTAGAGAACAGAGGCAACAGAAGATGTGACCCCCTCCTACTACAGCCACTCCAGCCGCACCACTCACCGGTAGGGGTTTACTTGGGGAGATCAGGAGGCCATCGCCCCAGCCGTTTAAGGGTGCTGCTGCCCCCGAGGCGGCAGAACTCTGGATCAGGGAACTAGAGAAGGCCTTTGAGTATGTCCAGACAGATGAGGCCGAGAAGGTTAGGACCGCCGCCTATCTACTACAAGGCGGTGCAGAGGATTGGTAACTCGAAGAGGTACGGAACAGGAAGGAAGGAACCTTCAAGACATGGGAGGAATTCAAAACGGCCTTCTATGCAAAGTATTTCTCTCAGGGATGCCTGGTGCAGATGGAGCAGCAGTTTACTCATCTCGTCGAGGGTGGGATGACGGTGGAGCAATACGAGGCGGAGTTCGACCGCCTAGCTAGTTTTGTTCCCGACATGTAGTCTTGGCCGCCGAGTGCGGAGATTTGTGTGGGGCCTACGGCCGTCACTCAAGAAGATCGTATCTGGATTTATGTGCACCAGTTACTCTGAGGCAATAGCCAGGGCCAAGTATATTGATGCTTCCAGTCAGGGGGATTCATAGGGGCCGCCACAGAAGGAGAAGAAGAACGACAAGAGTCACGGAGCAAGCAACAACCATTCATTCGACAAGAGTGCAGGACGATCGAGGTCTTAGTATCGGTCACGACCATACAGTAGGTCCTCAGGATCATCAGTCGCCTCTGGAGGCAGAGGCTCTTCTGGCAGTGCATCCCAACCGATCAAGTGCTTCAATTGTGGGGTGTCCCACAAGAAGACGCAGTTCCCGAGCATCACCGGGGGTTGCTTCAGTTGTGGCAGCCTTGAGCACCGGAGGACACAGTGCCCACAGGCCCCGATTGGACAAAGGGCAGATGGAGGGACACAGAACTCACAGAGGTCATCAGGGGCCTCCAGGCAGTCTGGCACGCAAGGGCAGAGGCCGCAGGGAGGAGATAAGAAGGGGAAGGCAACGCAGCCGCCTTCCTCTAGTCAGCCATCGACACAGCAGAAGCCACTGACCCATGGGCGGGTCTATCATCTTACGACCAAGGAGGCGCAGGCATCCCCCAGCATTGTCGCAGGTACTATCGCAGTTAGTTCATTTTATGCCTGCACCTTGTTTGATCCGGGTGCTACACATTCATTTATTGCTACACTATTTGCACGGAGACACTCGCTACCAGTGGTGACATTACCATACCAGCTGAGTGTAGATACCCCGGTAGGGGCGGCCAGATTAGTGAGCAAGATGGCGCCATCATGTACCGTGGTGATTGAGGGTCGGGAGCTACCGGCTAATCTACATGTGATGGACCTGAGAGATTATGATGTTATTCTGGGAATGGACTGGCTCTCTTCTGTGTATGCGGTGGTGGATTGCCGCAGGAAGAGAGTGCATTTCAGGATACCCCATGATAAGGAGTTCATCTTCCACGGCCGCAGGAGATTACTTGATGATGGGTGTGTAGGGTACCTGGCCTCAATCTCCGAAGCTCAGCAGAGGACTAGCCCCGTCATTTCAGACGTTCCAGTAGTTAGCGAGTACCCCGATGTATTCCCTGAGGATTTACCGAGCGTACCCCCAGAGAGAGAATTGGAATTCTCAATTGAGTTGATTCCTGGTACGGCTCCCGTATCTAGGGCCCCGTACAGGATGGCACCCGTAGAACTGAAGGAGCTGAAGAAATAGTTGAAGGAACTGTTGGAGAAGGAATTTTTTTCGGTCGAGTATGTCACCCTGGGGAGCCCCAGTGCTGTTTGTCAGGAAGAAAGATGGGTCCTTGAGGTTGAGCATCGACTATAGAAAACTGAACAAGGTGACAGTCAAGAATAAGTACCCATTGCCGAGGATCGATGATCTTATGGATCAACTCCAGGGGGCACAAGTATTCTCGAAGATTTATTTGAGATCCGGGTACCACCAGGTGCGGATCAGAGGGGAGGACGTCCCGAAGAGTGCCTTTCGGACTAGATATGGGCACTATGAGTTCTTGGTAATGCCATTCGGGCTCACCAATGCCCCAGCCGTGTTCATAGATTTGATGAACCGAGTAGTTGTCTTTATTGACGACATTTTGGTCCATTCATAAAGTCGTCAGGCGCATGTGGAACACTTGAGGGTGGTGTTGGAGACTTTGAGGAAGCATCAGCTGTATGCGAAGTTCTCCAAGTGTGAGTTCTGGCTGGATAGTGTGGCCTTCTTGGGGCATGTTATTAGTGGTGCCAAAGTGTAGGTTGACCACAAGAAGATCGAGGCGGTTGTGGATTGGAGGAGACCGACCACAGTCAGGGAGATTCGCAGCTTTTTGGGATTGGCTGGGTACTATCGAAGATTTGTGGAAGGGTTCTCCCGCTTAGCAGCACCCATGACGAGACTGACCAGGAAGGGGGTGAAGTTTGTATGGACAGAGGCTTGTGAGCGGAGTTTCTTGGAGCTGAAGCACAGGTTGGTGTTCGCGCCGATCCTTGCCTTACCATAGAGCGGAAGGGGCTACACAGTGTATAGCGACGCCTGCAAGACAGGCTTCGGGTGTGTTCTGATGCAGGATGGGAAGGTTATTGCATATGCTTCAAGACAGCTGAAGCCGTATGAGGAGAACTACCCCACACACGATCTGGAGCTTGCAGCGATCGTGTTCGCATTGAAGATCTGGTGACATTTCCTCTACGGTGTACCATGTGACATATACACCGACCACAAGAGCCTCGAGTACATTTTCACGCAGAAGGAGCTGAACATGAGACAACGCCGGTGGTTGGAGCTGATTAAAGACTATGAGTTGAACGTGCAGTACCACCCGGGTAAGGCTAACGTGGTGGCTGATGCACTGAGTAGAAAGTCCAGTCATGGAGTTGCCGCACTATTGACATCTCAGAGGCCCTTGTTGGAGGATATGAGGAGATTGGAGTTGGAGGTGGTTTTGCCAAATATGGAGGTTAGTATGGCTAGTCTTTGCATCCTACCGGCCCTATTGGAAAGGATTCGGGAGGCACAGTTGCAAGACCGGAGGTTACGGGAGATCTGGAATCAGGTTAAGAAGGGTGAGTCGACACAGTTCCGTATCGACAGAGAGGGAACGCTTAAGTTTGGTGATCGAATGTGTGTGCCTAATGTCCCCGAGTTGAAGAAGGATATTTTGGAGGAAGCTCATTACTCGAGCTACGTGATCCATCCCGGGGGAACCAAGATGTATCGGGGTCTGAAAGATCACTTCTGGTGGAACGGCATGAAGAAGCAAATCGCAAGATTTGTTGCACGGTGTCTGACTTGTCAGCAGGTGAAGGCAGAGCATAAGAAGCCAGCAGGGAAGCTTCAGCCTTTACGCATTTCGGTATGGAAATGGGAGCACATAAATATGGACTTTGTGACTGGACTACCCAGTACTCAGAGGGGGCATGAGTCTGTGTGGGTAGTGGATCGACTGACTAAGTCAGCACATTCATCCCTCTAAGGGTAGGCGCTACATTAGAGCAACTGGCATGGTTGTATATAGATGAAGTGGTAAGACTGCACGGAGTGCCAGTGTCGATCACTTCAGATCATGACACTCAGTTTGTTTCGAGGTTTTGGGAGAGTCTACATGAGGCCCTGGGCACCCGTCAGCACTTAGTACGGCATTTCACCCCCAAACAGATGGACAGTCAGAGAGGACCATTTAGATCTTGGAGGACATGTTGAGGGCATGTGCCTTGGACTTCAAGGAGGCATGGGACAAGCGCTTACGCTTAGCAGAGTTCGCCTATGACAACAGTTGTCAAGCGAGTATTCAGATGGCACCTTGTGAGGCATTGTATGGGAGGAAGTGCAGAACACAGATCTGTTGGGGAGAAGTAGGCGAGCGGAAGCTCAAGAGGCCGGAGTTTATCCAACAGACTAAGGAGCAGGTCCGGATGATTCAGGAGAGGTTGAAAATTGCTCAGAGTCGGCAGAAGAGTTATGCCGATCCGAAACGCTCTCATGTGGAATTTCAGGAGGGCGATGGAGTGCTCCTGAAGGTGTCGCCAATGAAGGGAGTTATGCGGTTTTGGAAGCGTGGGAAGCTCAGTCCATGCTACATTGGACCCTTTGAGATTCTGGAGAGGGTCAGAGCCGTTGCCTACAGATTGGCTCTACCTCAGGACTTGGCCCAAGTCCATAATGTATTCCACATCTCGATGTTGAGGAAGTATGTCCACAACCCCTCGCATGGGATTCAGCATGTCCCGGCGGAGATTCATGAGGACATGTCTTATGAAGAGCGACCCGTGGAGATATTGGGTCGTGAGGAACGACGGTTGAGAAGCCGTGTGATTTCCTTTGTCAAGGTAAGATGGAGCAATCACTCGGAGCGAGAAGCGACATGGCAACGGGAAGAAGATATGAAGGAACTTTACCCCAACTTGTTTACCAGCAGATGATGTAAGGGAGTCAATTTCGATGATGAAATTCCTATAAGGGGGGAGGATTGTAAAAGACCATGTTTTTACCGTACTTTATTTGTTAATGAAAGGTTTAATTACCCCCTTAAGCACATATTATGAATTTAAAAACTAGAAGAGAATGATTATGAGGAAAGTCAGGGGGTTAGATGCAAGACCCTCACTCACAACCTTTATAAAAAAAGGGGGGGGACGGACTTCCGAGCAGAAGGAAAAGAAGCCTGAGCCCTCCCTCTCTCACAAGAGCCGCGTCTGGACCTGCATGCAACGCTGGGAAAATCAGGTGCTTCACTGCAAAGAGGGCGAGAACGCATGACGGGTTTCATACGAGCGTCGCGCCTCGTTCATTTGAAACCGACGGCCGGATGACAGTAAAAGGAGGGCAACGTGGCATGACCAACGGCCAACCGGGTGGCCTCAGTCGTGAACGACATCTGACCCGTGCTTATCCTCCACCCGATGATGCAGCGTCTACTTCGTCGTCCGTCTGAGCCAAGAGAGATCCCGAAATCACTCCGCCAGTCCCCTCTATACCCTGAGCGCGTATCCTATGTCGATCCCACCGTACGTATGGGACTGAACCTCGCCGATCGCACTGTTCCGAGGCCGAGGCGGAGCAGGGAGTAGTCCCGTCATAGGACCCTGCCACCATGCCTCGAGCCTCACCTCTATGCCCTTCTTAAAGCGAGAGAAATGAGCGCAAACTGCCATTGCAGCCACTGCACCGGTGTGTGTGATAGCCAGAGAATCTTCGGAGAGGGAGAGGGGGGAGCTGGGCACACCTCGGGAGGCTTCACCGAGAGGAGCACCACCGCCTCTAGCACTTTACTGTCGGTGCACCACCGGCCAGAGAGCGTGTCTAGTGCCTCTAGCACCACATACCGTCAAGAGGAGGAAGCAGCTCTCAGGTGAGCTTACATCTACCTCCTTGGGATTTATCCTGGTGTTTTCCTGGCGTGTAGGCTTACGTACTTGAGCATTTGTATGCATGCATGGTTGGTAGAGGGTGAAACCGAAGGATGAGGGCCTAAAGCTTGTGCATGCGTGGATGGGTAGTGGCTCCTTGAGGGATGTGGTTATAGCCTCAAACCTGATCAGGTCCCTGTAAGTGTATGGTAGGGTCGTGATGAGATCGAGTGGTGTTTCTGCATGGATTTATGGCATGATAAGGTGGTATTTCTAATACTATGTCTATAGTGAAGTAGAGGAGTGAATGTGTGTTTTAATTCAGTGATGATTTGTGAGGTTATAAGTGTGGGAGTGTTTTGACCGAGCACCTGTGAAGAATACTAGAGAATATTGGTTGAGTGTTGGGCTATGAAGGTGTGGCTGTGCTTGTTGAGGAGCTCGGCATGAGGTATGAAGTGGTGTGAGTTTCAGGATGTGGTCTAAAAGGTGCTCTTGAGTTATGGGCAGGTATGAGTGAGAGTTAACAACATGAAAGTAGTGTGAGGTTTCATGGGCTTATATACATGATTCTTGTCACTCGAAGAGACGAATAATTTAGGGGTTCATTGAAGGCTCGAGTGATAGTAGGGTTGCTCTTATGTAGAGATCGAGATCTAGTATTCGTTGGAGAAGTGTCGAACCTTGTGTGATCACAGTAGTAGTGGTCTAAGGGTTTCAGGCTTGGAGGTTTGAACTTGGATGTGTATGAGATTGGTTTGGCTGGGATTTAATCAAGGTATAGTTGACTAGGGAAGAACCATAGACTAAGTGGAGAGAGTTGAGTTAGTGGGTGGGTCGGGCCTGTATAGAGAGCATGCATGATAGGCTTAGCGTCCTTAAAAGCACTTATACCCATGTACTGAGACTTGAACTCGTGATTACCAGACATCATCGAAGGACGCGGAGCTACGCCGGACGCCCACGGGCGATTGTTAGGATCGTGACTTGATGTAAGTGCCTTTGCCTAGTTTCCGCCCGAACATGGGCTTTATTGGCATTACTCGGTATTCTTTCGATATCCATGTTTGCGCACGCAAGTGCCATTGTTTATCATATTCCCTTACTTGTTGATAAGATCTAGTATGATTATCTGGTTGATATTCCTCTATTATCGCTTGATGATGACTGTATTACACCATTGTTTGCATATTTATGTGCATTAGTATGTTGGTTGTTAGCATCTATTGGATGTGTGTTCTGTGCTACCTTCCGCCTGGTTCAGTGGAGGATGGGTGCTCCAACCTGGAGCGTCTAGGGCTGAGGACACCCTGGCGTTCTGTCATCCATGCCAGGGGGACGATACTCTGGCCGTCCAACCTTGTCAGTGTTACGATACACTGGCCATGTCGACATGTATAAGGGTAGCGCGGCCGAATTCCCGACCATTGGACGATTCCAGCTGAGGCTGAAGGCTGATCTGGGGATATTTTGATAGCTCTTCTAATGGACGATAGTCGGGCTTTGAGGCCGTAGTTGAGATTAGGAGTCCTAGTCATTGCTTGTCTCCGAGACTCCTAGATATTTGGTTATACGGGGAGTAACCCCGTATGCTTTCTTAGTCATGTTTTATTGATTTGCCTTATTTGCTTATCGCTTGACATTCATGACTTGCTCACTCACCTTGCGAGGTGCTTACTGGGCTTTCTTCCGAAAGCTCATACATTTGTTCTCATCCCTTTTCCGATCCTGCGGAGTAGACGAGGTGAGCCACCAGGATCGTACGTGGGGCAGGGTTGTAGCTGAGGTTGGCGACCTCTTATGCATTTTATTTATGTGTGAGGACATCCTATTTGGATCCGTATAGGGTCAGACTTGTATTAACTATTAGGGTGCCTATACTCTAGGTTCTTATCTTCCGCTGATACTATACTCTGATTTATGTTATCTAACTTACTGTTATTATTCCGCTGCACTTGTGTTGTTGCTTTGTGGTCACTTAGGCCTTGTGCCCGAGCGGGCCTCGTCCCTGCTTAGGTACGGCCGGTCTGCTCACGTGCTCGAGGCCAGGGACTTTTGGGGCCGGGGTGTGACAGAAATCCTAAACCCTAATTTGCTATTGGTCAAGGCAGTCATTATCTCTTTCCTCACACCGAAACTATAGGCATATCGGGATTAGAATTGCCCCAAAGAATTCTGTGGATGAGAACCTAAATTAGGCAATATGCAAATCCTTGTTTCTTTCTACATCTTTAGATGTGGTTTTGTTGGACAAATATAGAGGTTAGGGCTTTTACATCCTGAAAAAAAGTCCATCTGGAGAAGACAGTTGGACTTATTTTTGTGTGTTAGTAATCACATTGTTCAATTTGTGCCTTCTTGTCAAATATTTCCTGATGGAACCAAGTTTGAGATATGAACAATGCTTCCAGAGATTGATAAGGAATTCAACTATGACTTTGTATATGCATATTGTTTTTGAGAATTAAGATTGTGTATTTCACTAATTTCTCTTTTTTTCAGGTTAATATATGTTAATATATTTGTCAAAATGTGAATATAACAATAATCAACACTCCAGTTCATATAAGTAAATTTCATTTTTAAAAAATCTATTTATTAAAAATTCTATCAATAAACACTTTTCCACCACTCTTTCACAATGGGATTTATATAGTTAATTTATATTTACTATTTAACAATAATCAACTTATTTACTAAATACCAATTATTATGTAAAAGTAAGTTAAAATTAGTTTTAGAAAATTGTTAGTTTTGTCTACAAAAATTGACACTTTTATGAACCACCCTCTTAAAAGCTAAAATTAAAATTATTAAACTACTAGGTTTATATGCAAAAATGTTAGATACGTCTGCCAAAATGCCATTGTAAAAAATTAAAATTAGTTTTAGATTATCAATGATAATAAACTTCTATTAATGTATATATTTAATTTTATCGATTAATAATTAGATTATTTTTAATTTATTTAAAAACAACAAAACTAAATTTCCATTAGATGACATCCCAAATTTTATTTATTAATTTACAAAAGATAAAAATTATCTGTCTTATTTTTATTCTTATTATAAGAGCTTGCCTTTCACGCCGAGGAAAACATAATGCACCTAAAGACATATTCAATAAATCTAAATTTAAAACTTTAATTTTTAAAAATTTTGATAATCAGTTTATATTTATTCATTCGTATTATGGTTACAGCTACAAGAGCTTATTCAACTTGATGTGATAAATGAAAGTTAAGATGATGTCATGGTAAAAGTTAACAATTATGTAAAATGATAAAATAGAGATAACCTTATTCATTCATTATGTTACATGATTTCATCTAAAGTTCCTGTTTTATAAAACATTATTCTTAACCTATGTGTTGAAAAATGATAAGAGATCATCTAAAATATAATCATTTTATAGTGAACAAATATAAGAACCAATAGGAAAATATATATGTTGAAGTTGACCAAAATAGAAATCTAAACAAAAATTTTATAACCATCAATTTTCTAATATTTAAAATAAATGTTTAGATTTTTCTAAAAATAGAATTTATACATAATAAAAAATTGATTATTATTATTTAATATTATCGGTCTATATATAAATATTCAACATAACTATATGTAAATTACTATGATAAAATATATATGCCAATTTGTGTATAGGCATATAAATCAATATATAAAAACTTTATAATTTTTTATATGTGTTTTTTATATAACAATATATTTTGCTATATATGCATACATGAAAAACAATATATATAAGCCAATATTAATGAAAAACAAAATAAACTATAAAATATAATATAAATATAATAAATTTAAATTTAAAAAATAACCAAACAACTCAACATATGGGTCGTGCAACGCACGTGCATTTCTCATAAATCTTTATCTCCATATCTAAAATGAGATTTGTAATAAATCTCCAAACATGAAATTTGTACAAACCCTTGGGAATCAACAATCAATGCAACATATATACAAATATCAAAGAGCAAGAAATATCAAGCTTCTCTCCAAACATGAAAATATTACTAGTTCAAAATAGAATGTCCCACAAATTGTCCAACAAACATAAAGGTAACATAAAGGTAACATAATTGTCGAACATAAATTGTAACATGTCCCACAAGAAACAAACATTCCAACATTCAAACATTGCAACATAGGCGATCTACATGAGATTACTCTTGTGCCCTGGGGGGTCCAAGGTAATCTTTAAGTTGTAGACGACGCATCATCTCATCAATGTCTCCCAAGAATCCCCGTGCTTTGATATTGTCTGCGTTCAATTCCATCAATAGGCGATGTACATCTTGTATTATGTAGCCATATTGCATTATTTGTTTGCACTCATTGGCAAGGTTTGACGCCATCGCCACTTCTTTGTTGGTGTTGATTGTAATAGATAACTTATCCACACTAGTTGAAACCCCACACATAACCTCTAGCTCAGTAGACATCGACCTCTTCTTTCCTCGTGTCTTATTTGGCCTAGTTGAAGACTCCAACAACAACAACAACAACAACAACTAAGCCTTAATCCCATACTAGATGGGTCGGCTATATATATGGATTGTAACGCCCTGAAACTTTTCTATATTAAATTTGAATTTTCTGGAAAACCCCACAAGTTTTTAATCTTATTGAAAATGAATTTATTTCTGGTAAAACGAAAAGTTGGAGAAGACCGGGAGTTTATGGGTCTAAACACCAGTTTATAAGAAATTGGGCCATAGAAGGCCGTGTTGGGCCGAGCTGATTAGAATTAGACCCGATTTAATTAATTGAAAGAATTACTAAGTTTAATTGTAATATCATATGTGTTGATGAATAATCGAAGGAACTAGACAATATTGATGAAACCAAATAAAATATAAGATCTAATCCCTACTTAAATATAGTGGTCAAGTTTTAAGATTAAATTAAATATAAAAAAAAGATTGGTTGCTATTACCTAAGTTGATAATAATAATAATAATAATAATAATAATAATAATAATAATAATAATAATAATAATAATAATAAAAGAAAGTTTAGGTTTTAATAAATTGAACAAGGGAGAGAGAAGAGTGAACATCTCTCTCTTTTCCCCCATCGTTCCCTTGTTCATTCGCGAGAGAGAGAGGGAGAGGCGCTGAGAGCTGTACACGATGGGGACGTCCGAAGAATGAGGATCTGGTCTCTCCTCCATCTCCGTGAGCACACAGAGCACTCGTGATTTAACAGTGAAGGCAATATCCCTCTTAAGAGCAACCTTCATCGCTATGGAGAGCTGTGATCGAGCTACTCCCCCTATCAACCCCTGCCTTTCCTTGTTTCGCGTGGTCTCCAGCGAGAAGGCATCCACGCCAGTTGAAGGCCGCCTCTACCGCCTCAGTGTCCGGCCATCACCACCGGCCAGAAGCGCTATGAAGTCGCCACCAATGTACCATCAATCTCCACATCGCGCGTTCGTGCCGCCGCTCGCCAGGAGCGGCGACCACCCGCCATTTGCGGCCGACGGCGCTGTCGCCGCCGGAACCTTGACGCCGCCGCCTTCTATTCAGGCGCCAGTCGGCCGTCCGCCACTCGCTCGTTGAACCCCGCTCACTGCTGCAGGCGCAACACCCCTGCCCTTCCAATCGTCGGCCAAAACTTAAGCGAACACCAGCACCGTCAAGCCGCCCCTGCTCTCCTTACCGATTGCAACATCGTCGCACGGGAATCAGGTGGGTAATTGGAATTAAAAGTTCGAATTTAGTCTTGTTTGCCGTTGCTATTTATTATTAAGTGTTTCCTGAAATTAGTGACAAGTTTGAGCTTATGGTGTTAATGTTAAGGTGTAGATTATAGCTAAGTTGTTATAGATTGAGAGAGACAGCCTCAACTACTACAGAACTTCTGAGAGGGTGCTTAATAGTATTGTGGCAACCGGGTTATCTCTTGAATATTTCTGAAGGGTACCGAGCACGGGATTGTTTGAGAGCGGCTCGGTGGATCGGGGACAAATTTAAATTAATAAACAGGAGTACCTTCTTATCTTGTAATTCTTGTGTATTAATTAAATTGATTGAGGAATGTTTGTATAATTTTTCGAAGCCCTTCAATTAGAGGAGGTGTTGCCGAAATTTTTGTGGAATCTTAAGTGTTATAGTGGAATATACCTTCTGTAACCATGATTAGCAACTAAACACTCCTAATGAGCATGAGAGAAATTTTCTAGGTTGAAAATAGGGGGGATAGAAGCAAGTTCTATAGTTTCTAAATCCCGTATTTCCTTTTAAAGACACGCGAAACACTTGCTAAGAGAAATCAAACTAATGGAGTTTAACGAATTTACCGTACTCTAACGAAGTCAATTAGAATATAAAATAAGGAATACGGTTTCCGTATTCTCAAACTCCGTATTATGATTGCTAGAATAAAGGAGGAAAGACCCCTTTAGAATGAATACAAGTATTTTAATTTAAATTCTTATATTTGTATAGGACCAGGCAAATAGAGTATCACATCGGAGGATCCGGCCAAGTTTAATTAACGAAGGACAAGAGATGAGTGATTTCACTATACATTGGTATGGGTTCTATGATCGGATTTGATCGACGATTTTATTTATACGATTTTAAATGAGTTTTACATCGAAGTTTGTGTAAGGTTTCTGTTGCTATTATGATCATATCAGCATTTTCACTGTTATTACGTACATGGTAAATGAAAATATATGCAATAGAGAAAATGAAGAATGAGAATATGATCAAAACAAAAAGATATTTCCATTATTGACAAACATGCACAGTCATTTAGAATAACAGGTTTTTACCAGAGGGTTGCTGGGGACAGAGATACGTTCCGCCCGGGACTTGTCTGGTATCATACCTGGGCTTTGAGATTGGAGAGATCTGACCTACGTCCTGTAGGAGCACAATTCGCAGAGATCGGTTTACTAGAGATCTGACCTACGTTCTGTGGGAGCACAGCTCGTGGAGACCGGTTTACTAAATTAGACCTACGTTCTGTGGGAGCACAGCTCGTGGAGACCGGTTTATTAGATCATACCTACGTTCTGTGGGAGCACAGTTCGTGGAGACCGATTTGACAGATCAGACCTAAGATTCTGTGCACAGTTTGTAGAAGACCGGTTTACTGAGATAGACCTGCGATTCTGTGGGAGCACAGTTCGTGGAGACCGGTATGAGATTAGACCTACGGTTCTGTGAGAGCACAGTCTGTAGAGGCCTGATGTTCTTGACATTGAAATTATGATGTAATGGTTACATTGCTAAAAGAATTGTAATAACATGTACATGTCCATGTGTTAACATCGAGGTTTTCTTGTTTTGGATTTATCCGAGTTGCATGTGCTTTTAGCATGTTATTGACAAAGATAATGCATATGAATTAATTAGCATTATTTCGAATATTATCGTATTTGAAATTATAGATGTACCTTGTATAGTGATTCTCACTCGAGTGAAATCTGCAGGTAGACGAGATTAAGTCCTCCGGTAGATGGCTCTGACTTAGCAGAAGAGAATAGAATGTTTTTATTTAATGTATAGAATTTTAGAACACTCCCGCAAAATTTGTAAAATTGTATAAGGTTTCGAATATTTTGTTATTCAATTATGTTAAATAGTTGAATTATTATCATCACCATGTCTACATTAAACAGCTTATGGGCTGGGTGCACTCCCGGCCCAGCTGGTGTGACATTATGTCCCTGTGTCGGGATAGGGTGTTACATGGATTCTCTGTTTTCATGTCGCTCTCAAATATGAAATAAAAATAAAGTAAAAGGAAATGAAATAACTGAAATAAAATGAAAAATAAAAATACATAAATAAATAATAATAACAACAGATAATTTCTATGAGCGATTGGGATGTTAGAAGCAGAACAGTATCCCTACAAACAAAGCTAAGCTAATGAAGGAAAACCTTTTAGCCGCCTTATCAGTAATCCTATACTAGGCGGGGTCGGCTATATGAATTCTTTGTCTCCATGTCGCTCTGTCAAAAGCAAGATCCGGCTCAATAACTAACATACGTAGGTCCTTAGACACCACCCTCTCCACGCAATACTAGGCCTACCTCTACCCTTCTTCTTACTTTCTACAACTAAATTATCACATTTTCGAACTGAAGCACCTGGGGGGTCTCCGGTCTATGTGTCTAAACCATCTTAAACGCCATTCTCGTATTTTATCTTCAATTGGTGCAACATCACCTTCTGTTGGATGTGTTCATTTCTAATCTTGTCCAATCTTTATGACCACTCATCCATCTTAACATCCTCATTTCGGCCACATTGATTTTATGCATATGTTGAACTTTAGTTGCCCAGCACTCACTCCCATATAGCATGGCCCGTCTAACTACTGTCCTATAAAATTTTCCCTTTATTTTATTAAGCATCTTTTTATCACATAACACCCCCGTGGCACTTCTCCATTTCAACCATCTAGCTTTGATTCTATTTGTTACATCTTCATCTATTATCCCATCATCCTGGAAAATGGAACCTAAATACCTAAAATGGTTAACCTTAGGCACTACCACCCCCCTAGTTTCACTTCTCCTTCATCTCTCCTACTTAGACTAAAATTACAGTGCATATATTCTGTCTTACATCTACTTAACCTAAAGCCTTTACTTTCTAAAGTTTTTCTCCATAATTCTAGCTTTTGATTTACTCCATCTCTAGTCTCATCCATTAGGACTAAATCATCTGCAAACAACATACACCATGTGTAATACCCATCTCGCTAATGAGACAGATGTCACACCAGCTGGGCCGGGAGTGCACCCAACCTATAAGCTGTATAATTTAAACCTGAAATCAATGATGTACTCAAAAATAAATTTCATATGACATAACATAACCGGTTACACACCGGGAGTCATATTTAAATTCAAGTCATAAATAAAGTCCAACCCTCAGAGTCATGGGCAACTAGGGCCCCAAATACAGCGAAAAGAAAACATAATTAAAGTTTAACACAACTCAACAAGAAGAAGCATAAGGACAAGTACGCCAGAGCCAGCTAGATCCTTGCTCGAAACACGAGCTGCTATCCCGATCCAAGTCTAGATCCTGTGACAGAAAAATAGTATAGAAAGGGGGCTGAGCTTTACGAGCTCAGTGAGTATGGATTAGTCCGCCAGGTATTACACATACCTGTCATCTGTAATACAATACTGGATCATAATCGATGCAAGTAAAACTTATGAAGGTCGGCATAATTATCGTCAATCTTGATAAGAATGCCAACATGATCAGAAATCCAGAGAAAACACACGCAATCTCATGTCATATCAAGCATATAGTGAACATATATATATGCAAAGGCCTCATATCATATGAGTGTGCACCCCTAGCTAAAATGTCTCCACAAGGACTCCAACACCAATCAAGAACAACGGTATGCCTCTACATAATCCTGATGACCGGAACTATATAAATCTGGTACTTGACGACCAGCGGTATGCCTCTAAATGTGTCGTCAAGTATAAATCCCGTATCCGATACAAGCCCTCACAAGAGACATGAAGAGGGTTTTTTTATAAAAAGAACGACTTTCGCAAACGTTTTTTAGTTTTAAGAACAACGATTGAAAACAAAAACCCTTCCTTAGCCCGGTCTCGTCTACTAAAATACCCGGGCTCTATCCCGAGCCCCTGCTGGGTCCCCCATACATAGAATAGTCTTTAACTACCCCTTAGGTTTACTTAATCATATCTCATGCTCTGTAAAGCTAACTCAATTATACAAGCATGAAAATACTATGCAAGTATAGCTATAAACCCTTCGGCATCCACAAACAAAAATAAAACTCATAAGAATACGATAAAACCGAAGTCTAGATAAATACATTAATTAAATGTAGATCTACGATGAAGTCCCCTCACCTTAAGTCCTCACAAATTCCTAGGAATCGTTCGGTCCTTTGGCAGCTCCTGTCGGACCTTTTTCCTTTCCTAGAATCAACGGGAGTACAAAGTAAATACAAGGTCCGTATTTTCCATAACTTAGTCCTATAGAAATCTAAGAATACGAAAATCGTATTGTTAACTTAACATTCTATTTAAGCTCCAAGGAGCATATAAGAGGCATTAAACTCATAAGTTCATGTTTTTCCTACCAAACGAGCATTACATGCCTTCAACAATTATATAATATTTCTAAGCATGCTTAGAATATAAGGTAGATCATTCTAAAGCATGTAACACTTAAACATGATAATCATGGAGCTATTCAAACTTAAACATGTCATCGTGATCATTAATAGGGAATTTAGACTTAGGAATTTCATGTAAAATTCGGCGGCACCTCCCCTATTTATTGGGCCCCAAAAATACAAACATTCATTCAATTAACCCCAATAATTATATCAACCACTCTTTAAGCTCTTAGCATGCAAACATACAACAATTTTCCCCTTAATCCCCCTCTAATTCACAAAATTTCTAACAGTAATTTACTTCTTAATCTCATTCATCATCATCGTTAAGGTTTTCCTCAAATCTGAAGTTAGGAATTTACTTGACAAGGGACTGCTCGTTGGCGTTCAAGTCTAGTCATAGAAGAGAGGGGGGACTAATAATGGCAGGAGGAGGTCGGCGAAGGGGCAGTCCGCCAATACCGGGCTACAGGCGTTGACGGAGGGAAAGGAGGGCTGGAAGAAAACTTCACCTGTGTCCTGTCCGCCACTGGAGACTCGCCGGAAAGGAAGAAGAACTGCCGGAGATCTTGCTCAGGCGGCACGAGGGCACGGCTAGACAACAGGGCGGACGCGAGCAGAGGGGCCTACCGGCACCTGGCCAGTGGAGCGTGATCACACCGGGGCGTGCGTTAAGGGCAAAGAAGTCGCTTCTTCCAAATGGTGGGGTCTCGCAGAAGGGGGGGGAGGATAGCCTCGCCTGTCAGCTTAAAGGCAAGAAGGAGTTAGGGCTTTTTCTAACTTGGTCGAAAGAGAGGGGAGTTGAGATTTGAAAATGAACAAGTGATAGAGAGGGAGGGCTGAACTCTCATCCTTCTCTTTTATTAACCCTTAAATAGATATTATATTATTTTCTATAACTTTCCATCCTCTTAATCCGACCAGATCCGTTCTTTACGAATCTGGTCAATCAAATTGAATATTTAATTTATTTCTATATTGTTATCTAATTTAATAAGTTATTTTACTAATCGTATAATATTCTACTTTAACACTATAGGATCACTGGCGATAACTTTGCCCGACTAGTTCTAGGAATCCTGGGTCGTCGTTCCAGTGTCACGGAGTACTGTAGCATCATGGGGTTTGTCCCTCGTCAGACCAGATCCGCGAATACCGGCTTTTGACTCTCTCGATCCACTTTATCGAGACACTAACATATGTCCAATTCTCCTACTTAATTAATCTTGATTATTTAATATTTACGAAATCTCTCAATTAATTAGGTTATCCTTACCGTCCACCTCCAACTATTCTAAGTGTAAACGACCTGGCCCAATAAGGCCTCCCCTAGGCCCATTAGTTGCAAGGCTGGATTTGAATTTATCACTCCTCGATTTTTCCTTTAATTGGGCATTAAAATAATTAATATATTTTTCTTGTTAATTAATCTCATTAATTATTGAATAAATTTCTGATTTATTTACTTTGAAAATCCGGGGCGTTACAGTTCTTCCACCCTTAAGAAATTTCATCCCAAAAATTCTATACATATACATCTAAAACAGATGAGGGTATTGTTCCCTCATCTGGTCTTCTCTTTCCCAAGTGGCCTCCTCCACTTGGGGATGACTCCATAGTACCATCACCAGAGATATTGTCTTGTTTCGCAGGACTTGCTCTGTAACGCCTGCCCCGAAATAAATAAAAATTTTTAAAGTTATGTAATTCGAGGAATTTATTAAGTGTTAATTAATGGAAATTAAATAATGGTAAATTAATTCGAGTTAATTAATTATTGGAGGAAACAGACAAAAGTTAGAGTCCCGGGAAAAGTGGATCTGGTCGGGGACAGCGACGACCCCGCGATGCCACAGTGGACCCGTGACGAAGGAATTGATTAAAGGCCCAGATGCGAGGATCTAGGTCGGGCACGAGGAACGAGAAAATTATGGCGGTGGACCCCGCCGGAAAATAAATCCATTCACCCGTGGGTGAATAGTCCCCGCGTGACGCTACAGTGAACACGTGACCGCATAATAATCATGTGATTGAATAGTAAAAAGAATTAAATAATAATATGAAAAAAAAATTATTCTTATAAAAGTATACAATGAAATTGAAATCAATTTCAATTCCCATCAGCCCTCTCTCCTCTCGATCTCCTTCTTCCTCCCAGATCTGCCCGCGCCGACGACCGATCCCCGCCGCCGACGAGCGCACCGGCCGGCCACGATCGCATCAAGACTTACACCGGCGAACCCGCCGGTTGACCTGCCTGCTCTCCGCCTTATGCTACAGAGCTCCTCGCCACCACAAGACAAAGGCGCTCCGCCTCACAAGACAGACGCTACAAGGCAATGCGCGCACGCAGACTCAAAGCCTGTGCACTCCGGGCGATCCCTCCACGGCGCCACACCACGCCTGGGCCACTGAGCACTCCCACACACGCCGCCCGTTGCTCCTCACGGGCCGCCACCTGCAGCCTTGCCAGCACCGGCTGCCCCCTTGCTCCACCCCGGCAACTCCGATCGACAACCAATTTCTCCGGTAAAACCTTGGAGGGGTTAATTGCTTGTCAATATACTAAGAATGGAGAGTATAGTAGGGTTTAGGGGAGAATCTAACTATTTTGTGATTCTTAAATGCCGGACAGTGGATTAATGGGATGCATGAGTAAATTGTGTGAATGTTAAATTGTGGAAATCCATGTGTAATGGATCGAAAGTGTGTATGTTTGTAGTTAATTCGGGGCCCTATATATAGGGGAGGTGCCGCCAAAATATCATTAGGATAAATGTCGGGCTGCCCCCTTCAGGGATGCATTTAGCCCACGATACTTCCCTGATCAGGAGGTATTAGAGATCGTTAGAAAGGTCAATTAGAGACCTTTCCAATGAAAGCTAAATCGGGGAAATCCGACTTGCGGATTGAAAGTTATTGGCAGTTCTCGGTGACTGCACGCTAGAGTGAAAATACGGAATTTTGTAGGGGACTTGCGTGCCCACTTTAACCGTTTAATTATGCATGATAGTGAGTATCAAGTACAATTAACTAGGTTGTGTTCTATTGACTAGATCCTGATCCGGACGCGTGAGACGCTTAATTTGCAGGATTTAGGTATTTCTCTCCAGATCAGGTAGGATCTCGTACCCGTGCTTTGTGAGTATTGCTTTCTCCTACCTTGCTTTTATTATTGGCACTCTTATTCCCTTGAGAGGTTCCCAGCACATATTCTAGACGGACATCGGATATGTGTCGGTTTTATATCTTAAGGGATCGTTGCTTTCTATATTTCTATACATATTTGAGTTGAGTTTTACTCCTTAAATATGTTTGGCTTCTGATCTCGAGGGATCATTATTTTCGTATGTATATTCATGTGGTTTGCCTTGGATGTACATATGTGTGTATACCTGTTACTTGGTATTTGGTACTGTCAATCTCTTACGTACAGGCATGATACATCGGACGGAGGCTCAGTCGAGAGTGATATTTTCTGGCCATGTATACATGATTATAGCGCTATCCTTCTTAGGCCGAAGACGATACCGAGGGTATCCTAGTATCACATATGCTAGGAGATTAAGTACATCCGTGGATTTATCCACATCTTAGATGCAGACAGCTTGCTAGTGATTGTTGTTTCGCTTGCATATTTGTTTATTGCCCCTTTTACTCATTATTTATGGTGTTCGCCACTTTTATTGCTTTATGAGGTCCTACTGAGCCCTCTTCTTTGTCTCATGCACTTGATTGTGTTTCTCAGGTTCAGACGAGGAGTAGGGACGAGCCTTGGCAGGGGTTTCACCGAGTAGTCGACTCGGAGCTTGTTGTATCTTGAGGTCTGCGTACCTCCTTTATTCAGTGTGTGAGACTTGTATTTCTTTCGTTGTTATGGATTGCTAGGGGTGACTGGACTAGATCCTAGTCTGGGGTTGTATAAACCCGGTATTTGTACTTTTATTCAGTACTTGTACGGAGTTGTGTAAACTCCTTTTTATTTATTGAAATTCCGTTGTTGTTATCTCTAAGTAATTACTGTACAGGGTCTCTGAGGCCTTGTGCCTGAATAGGGATCAGTCCCTATTTGGGTACGGCCGTTTGGTCCATGTGCCCGGGCCGAGGTCCGGGGCGTGACATGCTCTCTCCTGTCAAGAATACGTATCGGTCCTTCTACGTACGTCAAATCTTGAGCCAACTCTACGGTTGGTCCTGACAGAATCTGATGTTGCTTTTCGAGACATTTCCGTAGAAGTGATATGTGAAACACGTTGTGTATCCTTGACAGTTCCTCTGCAGGTCAAGTCGGTAGGCTACCGGGCCTACTCTGTCCACTATCTCATAAGGCCCGATATACCGTGGGTTCAACTTTCTACGCTTGCGGAACCTAAATACTCCCTTCCATTGAGATACCTTCAAAAATACCCTATCTCCCACTTCAAATTCAAGAAATCAACGGCGGTTATTAGCATAACCCCGTTGTCTGTCTTGGGCCTTCTTCAACTGCTCTCTAATGAGCTTTATCATCTTCGCGGTTTGTTGCACCAACTCTTGGCCGAGTATCTTCCGTTCGCCCTCTTCATCCCAACACAGGGGAGTCCTGCATCTTCGACCGTATAATGCTTCATATGGTGGCATACCAATACTGCTCTGGTAGCTGTTGTTGTAGGCGAACTCCAGGATTCCCAAATTTTCATCCCAGCTACTGGGAAGTTCCATGATGCTAGCTCGAAGCAGGTCTTCGAGTATCTGGATTGTCCTTTCGGACTGTCTATCGGACTCTGGATGGAATGCCGAGCTGAGGTCTAGTCCTGTAACTAGAGCCTTGTGCAAGCTTTTCCAAAAATAGGAAGTAAATCTCGGGTCCCTGTCAGATACTATTGACACGGGCACTCCATGCAGCCGCACTATTTGGTCCACGTACAGCCGTGCCAATTTGCCCCAAGAATAAGTCGTCTTAATTGGAATGAAGTGGGCTGACTTGGTCAATCTATCAATGATCACCCAGATAGCATCTTTGCCCTAGCTGGTTCGTGGTAAACCGTTCACAAAGTCCATTGCTATCCTCTCCCACTTCCATTCCGGAATCTCCAACGGTACTAACAACCCTGGTGCCTTCTTGTGTTCCGTCTTGATTTGTTGACAAATCATACACCTAGCCACGTACTCTGCAATGTCCTTCTTCATTCTCCTCCAGACATAGTTCTCTTTGATATTGCGGTGCATCTTGGTACTTCCTGGATACATAATGTAAGTGGAGCTATGCGCCACCTTCATGATCTTTAACTTGAGGGCCGTCTCGTTGCGTGGCACATACATCCGAGCACCTACCATTACTGTTCTATTTAGAGATAGAGAGTAATTACACTGGTCATTCCTTCGCCCCCAAATTCTTCCATTTTGTAGTTTACCAGCTAGCTTTATTAACTTTGGGTCCCGTAGTTGAGCTTCTTTGATTTGCGTAATCAGCAGCGGTCGAAGGTGGAAGCTCGCTAATAGAACCCCCAACTCATCCACCGAAAGCTATGCTCCTGTGGATCTCAGATCATGGAGTTGGACAAGGCTGGTGGTTCCCAATCACGCCATCGACTTCTGACTCAAAGCATCGGCCACCACGTTCGTCTTCCCAGGGTGGTACTCAAACGTGCAATGGTAATGTTTCAATAACTCCATCCACCTTCGCTGACGCATGTTGAGCTCCCTTCGGGTCATCAGGTACTTCAAGCTTTTGTGGTTGGTGAAGATTTTACAGGCTTCACCATAGAGATAGTGTCGCCATATCTTCAATGCAAAGACCATCGCAGCTAACTCCACATCATGCACTGGATAGTTCACCTCATGGGTTTTGAGTTGTCTGAAAGCATAGGCAATAACTCTGCCCTGTTGCATCAAGACACACCCCAAACCATGGTATGAAGCATCACTATAAATATCAAAACCTACTCAAGGTGCAAGTAAGGTTAGAATAGGAGTAGACACCAATCGGTTCTTCAGCTCCTGAAAGCTTTGTTCGCAATCTTCGGTCCATTCGAACCTTGCGTTCTTCCTCAGCAGCTTCGTCATCGGTAGGTCAATCGCAGAAAAGCCCTCCATAAATCTCCGGTAGTAACCTGCTAACCCCAAAAATCTCCTAATCTCTTTAACATTGGTAGGAGCTTGTCAGTTCATTACTGCTTTGATCTTCTAGGGGTCCACATATATTCCTGCAGTTAAGACGACATGGCCCAAGAAGTTAACTTGCTCCAACCAAAACTCACATTTACTGAGTTTAACGTACAGCTGCTCCTCTTGTAGAGTTTGTAAAACTATTCTCAAATGGTTGATGTGGTCATCCACATTCCGTGAGTACACCAGACTGTTGTCAATGAAGACCACAACAAACCGGTCTAAGTAGGGTGCGAACACTCTGTTCATCATTTCCATGAATGTAGCTGGTCCATTCATCAACCTGAACGGCATTACTAAAAACTCGTAACGTCCATATCGAGTTCGGAATCCCGTCTTTGGCACATCCTCCTCCCACACTCGCAGTTGATGATAGCCCGACTTCAAATCAATCTTGGAGAGCACACAGGCTCCCTGCAGTTGGTCGAACAGGTCATCAATACGTGGTAGCGGGTACTGGTTTTGGATGGTCACATAGTTTAGTTGTCTATAGTCGACACACATCTTCATGGAGCCGTCTTTCTTCTTTACGAATAGTACAAGCGCACCCCAAGGGGAGACACTAGGTCTAATAAACCCCTTCTCCAGCAGCTCATCTATCTGGGTCTTCAATTCTTCTAACTCAACCGTATCCTGTAGGGCACCTTAGAAATCGGAGTTGATCCTGAAACCAACTCGATCGAAAATTCTAAGCCTCTGTGCGGTGGTAATCTGGGTAAGTCTTGCAACACATCTGGATACTCACACGCCATGGCTATATCCTGCACCTCTGCCTATGAAGTTTCCACTTTTTCCACATTTGCCAAATAAGCTTCCTCTGTCTCGGGTCGTCTCCCGTAGAAGAGTATCTCAGCCTCTCCCGGACACTGGAAACGCACTATCTTCCAGTAGCAATCAAAGTGGGCATGGTGGAAAGCTAACCAATCCATCCCTAGGATCGTATCAAAGTCTAGGATCCTCATAGGGATTAGATTAGCTATCAGCTCTTGATCACCTATCTTTACATCACATCCCTCATAGACTAACTTAACAATCATGGAACTACCTATGGGGGATGCTACACTCATTAGTTCCGCTAATCTAGTTGGATACACATTTTCAGGTATAGAAAAAGAAACAGCAATGTACGAATGTGTAGAACTAGGATCAATCAATACGCAGGCATCGGTATTAAACATTTGCACAGTACCTGCTATCACATCAGGGGTGTTCACAGCTTGCTGCTGTGTCATTGTGAATGCCTGGGCCTGCAGCTGAGATGGTGCTCCATGGCCTCCTCCACGAGACCGTCCACGAGTTGACCCTTCTCGGCTGCCTCCCACACCACCCATGATAGAGAATCCCGGCGTCTGATGCACAGTGTGGCCTCCCGAAGTAGCCTATGGAGCAGCTCCACTCTCCTGGGTCAGTAGCGGGCACTCCCTCTTGAAATGCCCAAGTTGTTTACAGTTTAAGCATCCATTAGTAATGCAAGTTCCGAAATAATATCTTCCACAAGTGAACACTGTGGTTTCCCCCTTTGGTTCCCACATGATGAGGAACCACAGCTGCTGCTACTGTTACTCTTCTTACTGGGCCTCATATCTCCCCCTCCTTGGGAGCTTGGGCTACTTCTTTTGTTCAACTTTTCAAGTCTTTGGTTTTGCTTGTTAAGACCCTCTCAACTCGGAGTGCAGCCTCAACCACTCCTCAGAATTCTACATAACCAGAAGCCATGACAGGGATCTTAATTTCATCTCTAAGCCCATCTTCAAATTTCCTGCATCAGTTATAGGGGTCCTCCACCATCTCTGGTACATAACGACTTAGGGCAGTGAACTTGGTTTGATACTCAGCCACTGTTGAATTTCCTTGAGTCAGGTAAATGAACTCAGCTCTCTTGGCGTCTCGGTGTACTCGGGGTGAGTACTCCGCCTCGAACGCTCTCTTGAACTCCAGCCAGGTCCAAACACCCGACCTGGGAAGGCACATCCGAGCCGATTCCCACCATATCAATGCGTCTTGTCCCAACAACAGGTGTAGTGTTATGACCTTTTCATATTCTGGAATCCTCATAGCCTCGAACACCATCTCAAGCTGACGGATCCAAGCCTCTGCCTCGGTAGGATCCTGTGTTCACAGAAAGTGATTAAGCCCCATCTGTCGGGCTCGTGTCACATAGTCCTAACCCCTGGGTTGTTGTTGATGTTGATACTGTTGCTGTTGTTGCTGGTACTGTTGCTGTTGTTGTTGAAAGTTTGGGAAAGCAACAAACGACTGAGCCATCTGTTCGAAAAATTGTTGCATCCCTAGAAACTGTGGTATACCCGAGTTGTATCCCGGGGTAGGATGTGCATGCGATAGGGGGATCCACGTGTGGTTCCTCCTGGGGCTCCTCACGTGGCACCCTCGGTGGTCTCCCACGTCCTCTCTTTGGCAGCATTCTGCAACATCCAATAAGTGTCAGTTAAAGGACATAACCCTACTTAGCAAGTATACTGCTAATTTATTATGTCAACTGACTCTGACTCCCACCTTAAGGCTCAGACTACCTCTAGAAATCTAAGGTCAAGGAGAAAACCGCTCTGATACCACTAAATGTAACACCCATCTCGTTAATGAGACAAATATCACACCAGCTGTGGCGAGAGTGCACCCAACCCATAAGCTGTACAATTTAAACCCGGAATCAATGATGTACTCAAAAATAAATTCCATATGACATAACATAACTGGTTACACACCGGGAGTCATATTTAAATACAAGTCATAAATAAAGTACAACCCTCAGAGTTATGGGCAACTAGGGCCCCAAATACAGCGGAAAAAAAAACATAATTAAAGTTTAATACAACTCAACAACAAGAAGCATAAGGATAGGTACGCCAGAGCCAGCTAGACCTCGATTGCTCCTCGAAACATGAGCTACTATCCCGATCCAAGTCTAGATCCAGTGACAGAAAAACAGTATAGAAAGAGGGCTGAGCTATATGAGCTCAGTGAGTATGTACTAGTCCGCCAGGTATTACACATACCTGTCATCTGTACTACAATACTGGATTATAATCCATGCAAGTAAAACTCATGAAGGTCAGCATAATTATCTTCAATCTTGATAAGAATGGCAGCATGATCAGAAATCCAGAGAAAACACACACGCAATCTCATGTCATATCAAGCATATAGTGAACATATATATATATGCGAAGGCCTCATATCATATGAGCGTGTACCCCTAGCTAAAATGTCTCCGGAAAGACTCCAACACCCATCAGGAACAGCGGTATGCCTCAACATGATCCTGATGACCAGAATTACATAAATCCGGTACTTGACGACCAGCGGTATGCCTCTACATGTGTACGTTAAGTATAAATCCCGTATCGGATACAAGCCCTCACAAGAGACAGGAAGGGGTTTTTTTGTAAAAAGAACGACTTTCGCAAACGTTTTTAGTTTTAAGAACAATGATTGAAAACAAAACCCATTCCTTAGCCCGGTCTCGTCTACTAAAATACCCGGGCTATATCCTAAGCCCCTGCTGGGTCCCCCATACATTAACTAACTAAGGTGCAGCTTATAATACATGCAATAGTCTTTAACTACCCTAGGGTTTACTTAATCATATCTCATGCTCTGTAAAGTTAACTCAATTATACAAGCATGAAAATACTATGCAAGTATAGCTATAAACACTTCGGCATCCACAAACAGAAATAAAACTCATAAGAATACGATAAAACCGAAGTCTCGATAAATACATTAATTAAATGTAGATCTACGGTGATGTCCCCTCACCTTAAGTCCTCGCAAATTCCTAGGAATCGCTCGGTCCTTTGGCAGCTCCTGCTGGACCTTTTCCCTTTCCTAGAATCAACGAGTACTAGGTAAATACAAGGTTCGTATTTTCCATAACTTAGTCCTATAGAAATCTAAGAATACGAAAATCTTATTGTTAACATAACATTCTATTTAAGCTCCAAGGAGCATATAAGAGGTATTAAACTCATAAGTTCGTGTTTTTCCTACCTAACGAGCATTACTTGCCTTCAACACTTATATAATATTTCTAAGCATGCTTAAATTATAAGGTCGATCATTCTAAAGCATGTAACACTTAAACATGATAATCATGGAGCTATTCAAACTTAAACATGTCATCGTGATAGTTAATAGGGCATTAAGACTTAGGAATTTCATGTAAAATTCGGCGGCACCTCCCCTATTTATTGGGCCCCAAAAATACAAACATTCATTCAATTAACCCCAATAATTATATCAACCACTCTTTAAGCTCTTAGCATGCAAACATACAACAATTTTCCCCTTACTCCCCCTTTTAATTCACAATCCTAACAGTAATTTACTTCTTAATCTCATTCATCATCATCGTTAAGGTTTTCCTCAAATCTGAAGTTAGGAATTTACTTGACAAGGGACTGCTCGTTGGAGTTCAAGTCTAGCCGTAGAAGAGAAGGGGGAACTAATAACGACAGGAGGAGTTCGGCGAAGGGGCAATCAGCCAATACCGGGCTGCAGGCGTTGACGGAGGGAAAGGAGGGCTGGAAGAAAACTTCACTGGTGTCCTGTCCCCGAACAAAGACTCGCCGGAAGGGAAGAAGAACTGGCCGAAGATCTTGCTCAGGTGGCACGAGGGCACGGCCAGACAACAGGGGTGACATGAGCAGAGGGGCAGCAGGCCGGCGTAGCGTCGGGTGGCGAGGATCACAGTTGGCGTGAGGCGTGCTTTAGGTAGCAAATCAGGTTTCTTCCAGCGGCGCGGGTCTCGCAGAAGGGGGGGGGGAGGATTTCCTCGCCGGTCAGCTCAAAGGCAAGAAGGAGTTAGGGCTTTTTATCTTGGTCGAAAGAGAGGGGAGTTGAGATTAGAAAATGAACAACTGATAGAGAGGGAGGGCTGAACTCTTATCCTTCACTTTTATTAACCCTTAAATAGATATTATATTATTTTCTATAACTTTCCATCCCCTCAATGCGAGTCACGGGCAACCTCCTTTAATCCGACCAGATCCGTTCTCTACGGATCTGGTCAATCAAATTGAATATTTAATTTATTTCTCTATTGTTATCTAATTTAATAAGTTATTTTAATAATCAAATAATATTCTACTTTAGCACTATAGGATCACGGGCGATAACTTTGCTCGACTAGATCTAGGAATCCCGGGTCATCGTTCCAGTGTCACGGGCATACTATAGCATCACGGGGTCTGTCCCTCGTCACACCAGATCTGCGAATACCTGCTTTTGACTCGCCCGATCCACTTTATCGGGATACTAACATTTGTTCGATTCTCCTACTTAATTAATCTTGATTAATTAACACTTACGAAATCTCTCAATTAATTAATCGAGGTTATCCTTACCGTCCACCTCCAACAATTCCAAGTGTAAATGGCCTGGCCCAATAAGGCCTCCCCTAGGCCTATTAGTTGCGAGGCTGGATTTGAATTTATCATTCCTCGATTTTTCCTTTAATTGGGCATTAAAATAATTAATTTATTTTCTGTGTTAATTAATCTCATTAATTATCGAATAAATTAAGGATTTATTTACTTTGAAAATCCGGGGCGTTACACCTTAGGATGTCATCTTGCATATAACTAGTTAATTTATCCATTACTAGGGTAAACAAATATGGGCTCAAGGCCGATCCCTGATGTAGACCCATTGTTATAGGAAACTCCTCTATATCACCTCCTACTGTTCTCATACTTGTAACCGCTCCCTCATACATATCCTTAATAATATTTATATATTTTACATGAATGTTTTTCCTCTCCAATACCGACCAAAGGACTTGTCTTGGTACCCTATCATGTGCTTTCTCTTGGTCAATAAAAACCATATGGAGATCCTTCTTCTTTTCTTTGTAGATCTCCATCAAGTTTTTTAATAAGAAAATGGCTTCTGTTGTGGATCTACTTGGCATAAAACCAAATTGGTTCTCTGACACCTTCATGATATACCTGAGTCGATGCTCTATTAACTTGTCCCAGAGTTTCATCGTATGACTCATTAACTTAATACCATGGTAGTTGGTGCAATTTTGAATATCTCCCTAATTCTTATAAACAGGAACCAAAATGCTCTTTCTCCAGTCGTCTTGCATTTTCCCCCCTTTTAGGATAGAGTTGAGGAGTTTGGTTAACCACTCTAACCCTACTTCTCCAAGGCACTCCAAACTTCAATCGGGATACCATCTTGGCCACAAGCTTTTCCAGCCTTCATTTTTCCTAGTACCTCCTTGACTTCGCTAGGCCTGATCTTACGTGTATAGCTAAAGTTCCTTTATATCGTTGATGCATAAAAATCCATAAAGTTATCCTCATGACTTGCATTGAACAAGTGATCAAAGTAGTTTCTCCATCTCTCCTTGATTTCCTTATCTCCTTTCAAGACCTGTTGAGACTCATCCTTAATGCACTCGATTTTATTCAAGTCTTTCCCTTTTTTATCTCTTAGCCTTGCTATCTTGTATACTTCCTTTTCCCCTTCTCGTGTCTGAGTGTAAATTATCAGAAGGGGTATCCATGGGTGGTGTCTGAGTAGGAAATGTGGCAGCTTCATCTATGTTGAAAGAGGGAAATCTTGTGTCATTGTCATGCAAGCTCACATTCATATTATCTTGATCATCTCTTTGTGCATTTGGGTCTTAACCAAGATTGTCTAAAGTTTATTTAGATAAATGACCAGTTGCTTAATCATTTCCACAAACAATATCAAGCAACTCATGGTCCTCAATAGGTTTGTTAATATAGGGCCCGCATTCTGGATGTAACTGCATAAAAATATGTACAAGAATTGATAAAAGCAAAAAAAACACATAAAGGAATCATAATTTTTGCATAAAAGTAATAAAATGCATAGATAAGAAGAAATGAATTTTTGTTGTACTTACTTTAACATATACAATGTATTCATCATCTCCGATTATTATCTTTTTTGATGTGTCATCCCAGCCTACGCTGCTCAACTCCTTCAAGAATTTGATGATGGCCCACTTTCGCTTAAGTGTGCAGTAGTGGTTTTACATATTTGCCATAGTATACTCTCCTTTGAACTCGTTAATTAGGGCTTGAACAGCAGCTACAAAGGTGGACTTCTTGAAGGATTTGTCAGTCTTCAAACCCCTCTCCACTTGGCTTGCCATGCATCGCAGGAAATAAGGGCTTTCAGCTAGCCGCCATTGCTTGTTATTCGCCTTGTTTTTGGGTTGGGAGTTGCTAGTGCCTTCCATATGATGCTATAAAAATAAAATATTTCATTACAATTGAAAATTCATTAATAGTGAATAAATAAATTAATACAAAAACATTAGCAGCTTAGATAATTCAATCAAAAAAACCCAAACTACTTGCCATGTATGTTGTACATCACAGTCCAATAGTGATGATTCTAAATAAACAGGATAAACTAAAAGAGAGAACTACAAATCATTTTGTTTCTGAAACATGCCTGAACTTGATGTTAGAAAGCCATAAAATTGTCAAGCAAAAACAAATATCATGCTTGCACCAAACATCCAAATGCACATGATCAAATTACATACCACGAACATTACTAGTACTCATAAGATATAAATAGAAAGTAAATTGACAATACAATAATCAACTCTTCCATTTCCTCCACCTATGACTTCATTTTTAAATAAGAATGGTGACTTCTGAAAATAAAATAAATAACATTCTTATTTCTGGTAAACATTTTCCAAGTAAAATTTCGTAATAATCAAATTAATCAAGGTAGCACTAATAATCAAATTAATCAAAGAATTTGACGATACCAAATTTCAACAAACATTCCCAGAGCAAGGTATCTATTCAAGTGCTCTGTTTTAATGCCCAAAATTACAAATTACTCCATTTTTCATTATGCATATAAAACACTTGGCATTTTTAGGTAATTGCATGCTTCCTAGTTTCAAGTACAAAATCCAAATGCCAAAGAAGGAATCTCTATTTTTATTGGAAACTAATACTGCCTCATGTCTCCAATTCTTGTTATTGTTCAGATTCAAATTTAACATTAAACAGAAACCATTAAAGGAAAAACTAAAAAGGCCATAAAGACTTAATATTATTCAACATGTATATCCACTCGTCTCTAGAATGACACATGTTTTGCGGTACCTAAAAGTTATCTCAACAATCAAAGAAACTCTACAAAATAGAACACTTAAATACTGCCAAATCTTTGCCAAATTACAAACTAAACTACAATGAAGAAAAATTAAAGAGCGACAAGATTGTTGAAACAAATGTAGCATCAGAAACAACAATAAAATGAATCAAATGCAATAGAAAAAATGATCAGACAAGAATGGACCTTCAACACTAAACAACCAGAGAAAGTACAACATAGTAACCATCAACATGTATCATTTTATCTTAATTCCATAAACATTCATCTCAATTCCATACATAGATACGTGGTACAAGTTTCAACTATGGAATCAACATACTCATATCTGATAAAAATAAGGAGGAAAAAATAAATCGTAAAACATAACAACATTAGTTTTGTGACATGAGGAGAGATAATGACCAACCAATTTTGAAGAGGAAAAGATAGATTCCGTGTTTCATTTATAAAAGATGATCAATTGTATGAAATCATCAAAACATAAACCTCAAGATTAAGAAAAAGTTATTCTTTAAGTCTATTTCATGCAACACCTTATACCGAACATGCAAAGGATTAAAATTCCAGCTCTCAATACATCACCAAACCTCTGAATAGACAATTGAATCCAACAAACACCACAGACATGTCAACACATAACATCCCATCTAATCACAAGATTCTAGATGAAAGTAAGAAAAGATACATCAAATTTTGCTCAAAGCTCTTATCTTTGCAATTAATACCCAAGCAACTCGCTCAAATATCATTACAAATATGATAAGAAAAATAATTATCATTCCATTAAATTCGATAAACTGGCATCAGCAGTAGGTCTTAACCACACATAAAAATTGTTCCCACTCAAGTGTTCATTGAGTTCAAATACAAATCAAAACACTAAAGTAAACAAACACCCAAATACATGAAAGAGTTTAATTTATTTATCATTCCACATCTCATTCATTATCCACTCCAACAATTGTTCCCATTCTTGACCATCCTCACGTCGTTCCCTCGAAGTAGCTCCAGGTTCAGACTGAGAAACCCATTCTTCCTATGTTGGAATTAAATCATCAACTCCCATTGTGAGTATATAGTTATGAAGTGTGCAGCATGGCAAAATAATGTCTATTTGTGTTTTGAAAGGGAAAAAAAGGCTTAGATGTAAGAATCTTGAAACGACCCTTGAGGGACCCAAATGCTCGCTCTATGGAGGTACGTGCTGAAGAGTGTCTAGAATTAAACAACTCCTTGGGATTTTCAGGAGTCCTAGATCCAAATTCCTTCAGATGATATCTAACACCCCTAGAATGGGATATGAAACCAAGTCGAACCAAGTAATATTTTCTTGAACATTAAAAAATAATCATATAAGGTTCACATGTTCAGAAAAGATCAAAATTAGCGGCAACTATAATTTACGTTCAGGTACTTTAAAGCCGTTGGGTCAATCTAAGGCATCTTGCAGGACAAGGGCATCATGTGCAGAACCCTCTTACCCATCCAACACATAAGTAAAACGTAGATCGAAGTCCACTGCTTCTAAAACATTTTGTGTGGGGAAACCTTTTCGACCACAAAATTTTGCTACCATGTCAACAGGGACACTAGCATGTATATGAGTCCCATCGAGGGCACCAATACAATCCTAAGAACATAAGTAAAATCGTAAGAGAATAGTCAAATGATTAAAGTCTACTAAAGTTTTAAATAGCTTGAACCATACCTTAAAGTAGGGATAAAAATTAGGTATCCAAGCTATGTAAGGTGATACTGATGCTGATGGTGGTTTGATGTAATCACCTTGTATCTTTCCTATCACCCAAAAGACATAGTTGAAATATCTACTAACGGTCTCACCTGATCTAATAAAGTTGTGATTAATAACCCTGTTACGCTGGTTATGCCCAATGGTATGAAGGAACATAACTAATTGTTCCTCAGCAGAAACATGTATTGAATCCTTCAAAAGACTCCATGAACGTAGGATGGCCGCAAGGTTGAAAAATGCAAACTTGGTCATCCTAACCATGTTAATGCTAGTTGTGTCGTTACCATTAAGTAATCGACTTAGATAGTTTTGTCTTGCAGATTGCCTTGGATCATGGAATGGATCATGGAACGGTCTAACCAATCTTGGTCTTAAGTAATACCAAATTAAGAGGACCAATGTTGAATCTCATATTTAAAATTCACACAAACTTTCATTCTCTGTAATAATTAATCTCTAATTCTAGTAGGAGAGTTTTATTAGATCATCATCACCCTCAAGCTATAACCCAATGTTGAATATAAAGATTTGAACATTTCAATAAACCATTCTATTTTTATTTGATATTTTTCATTTTTCATGTAGAAGAGCATTCTATTCTAATGTAGGTGGCAACATGACATTATAATTTTGGACATATATGTTGGAGCACTTGATAAAATTTATTGAAATGGTAATAGAGTAACCAAACAAAGGGAAAAGAAAGCGATGTTGGATGACTGGTATTTCCACGCAAATAGACATTCTGATTGCAATGGCCTGGAATTTCTAAATAAATATTATTTTATTAAAGAATATGTTATCATCATTTATTGTCATTATTTTAAAATTTGAATAAATCAAAAGGATTAATGGAAGATTATCTAGATGATGAAAAAAAACCTAAACTAGACCGGTTTGAAATATAGGCTAAAACACTCTCTTACTTGCATAAGATTTCCAGTCTTGTTAATAACCCCACAAATTTGTTAAATAATGGAGTAGATGGTTCACAACATTGAGATACATGCTAACAGACCTCTAAAATAGTAACTACAGTTTAACAATAATGGTTCAGTTAATAATTCATCTAGTGACCTTAATGTAAAATCCAAGATTTTATTGAAATAAAAGGGTTTTAATTTCTTATTAAATAAAGTGGTAATGAAAGAAATTTCCAAAGTATGGGTTTAATGTCAAGAATAGTTATATCGCTCCACGTGTATTCAGGAATGTCCCAAAAATCTTTTCCCCTCTTTGTTTTGTATGTCATTTTCTTTTATTTGCATACATGGTGTACATTGGGGGTAATGTACAATTCAAGTATGTGGGAGGGAGTAGTCATTGATTACATTGTCTATGATGAGTGTTAATCTATGATGATCTATGATAGTTGTTGTTAGGGAGTCTTCTTTGAGTCTAGGTAGACATTAGTGTTAAGGGTTATTTTTCAATATATACAATGTAGTTTTGCCTTTACTCAAGACCTCACAAATTTTTTAGCAAAAACCATAACTTTGTTGTCACTTGTCTACTTAATTAGGTTTGGATTCTAGCTAGGTTGACCATTAGAAGAACAACTTGGAGAATTTCTCAATGTAAAACCGGAAAGTTGAATCTATTAGGGATGCCCTACTGGGAGAATGTAAATAGAAAAGATGGTAGAAAGAGCTATCACCTCTGAAGAGTGAAAGTTACCCTTGAGTAGTCGGATGGTGTGTATCCCAAATGTACACTTGAAGACCTACCGAGAGAAAACTAACTCATTGGTATATGAAGCTACTACCCAAATAAGAGAGTTAACAGAGTTGGTTTTAGTGAATAAGGTGTAGACTAGATTGGTCGAATTTGAGTTGGTAAGGGACACCATAGGAGCGGTTACACACACATGGGAAGTATGAGTATAAGGTGAAACTTATTTTTCTTAAAATCATCATGTCACTTAGCACTTTGTTTTCCTGGACACAAGGCATTCCCAATTTTTTTGTTTAGATCAGAGATCATGCACTACTCTACTTTTCTGTATTTCATATTTTTTTTGTTTGAGGACAAGCAAAAGCTTAAGTGTGGGGTATATGATAAGTCCATGATCATACGCATTTTCATATTATCTTTACATCCACATTGCTTGTCTTTTTGTATGTATTTCCTTATTTTTGTGCTCTATTGGGAATTTTGTTGTTATTAAACAGGTAAATAGGTTCCTGGGACAGAAGAAGCAAAAATCAAATCAATTCGGAGCAAAAAGTGTTGAAAAAACATTCCAAAAAAGAGGACAACCCAAGCATGAGCATACTCAAGGCAAGCTGATTCAAGGACTAAGGTTTTTGATTATTTCTCATGGCACATCCCAAGCACGTTTCTCTGCCTAGAGTATGCTCATGCTTCTAAACAACACGGGTGTGCTCCATCCATGTTTCGATCGTACTGATCTCGGGAATTCTGAAAACACTCTGAATTAAATCTGGAAGGCCTGCAGCATAAGCACGAGCTTGACAAGCCCCAAACACTCTCGTGCTTCGTCTTTTTCTGTTTATAAAAGCCCAATACCTGCAATTTAAAAGAGACTTTTCATAATTCTTCTGCCGATGGCTAGCGTTTTCGAAGAAGGTTAAAGGCCGCCACTTAAGGACGTATCAATGAAAGGAGATCGGCCGTTTGGGGTACTATATTCAAGGTCAAGGAGACATCAATCCATGGAGTCCATAATCCAAGAGAAGAGAATCATTAAGGAAGACTTCTTTGTTTTCATTGGTACTTTTATTAATGTCTTCTTATTTGGATTTTATGATGGATTTCTGTAATATCATAGGCTAAACCTATATTAGTGCCTCGGATTCTATAACCCTGGTATAAACTTGTGACTATTTTTATTTTTTAATATATATTGGTCTTGATTGACTTTGTGAACCATCTATGTGTGCTTAATGCTTGCAATTGCTAGTGCGAGAGCCCCAATTTACATAATTGAATTGCTTGATTTGTAGTGAGAACCGGTCATGCTAGATTTGGGCATAGATAGGAAGGGGTAAGTGCGCACCTAGAGATAAAGTGTATGGTGTCACACTCTCTAGATTATGGTAAAACCTATAGTGGGTATCACTGAACCTAATGCAATCACAGGGCGATTGGTGTTGTCGTATGGGACTAGGGTTTGGCCGCCTAGAGATAGAGGTTGAACTAATTGGGGTTCCTCACTATCCAAGAACATAGTAATTAGATAGTCAATATAAAAGAATTAGTTGCCAGGGAATTCCAGGGGATAGAGATCAGGGGTGCCATATTCTCTTCATTGATTTACCCTAGAATTTTCAATTATTCACCTTACTTCTCCTTTAGATTTCTTAGTTAAAATTAAACCATCACCTGGATTTTAGGCTATATAATAGAAGGCGAATTAGTACTTGAAGCGTCGGTCAGTGTGAAATTGAATACCCTACCCTTAAGGTAGTATATTACTTGATCAATCATGTTCAGTTGCGAGAGACAACACATCAAGTGACCCATAGACCAGGTATCTATTAATAGAAAATTTGATTTATGTCCTTGTTGTATCAATCCAGATGTTGTGCCCTTACTTCCAAGCACACAAGATAGTGGTGCTCACCAATCAATCTCTGCGGCAAATTCTATAATGATCTGAAGTCTCCGGGGCGGAGGGGGGACAGGGATACAAAAGTGGGTTGTTGCGCTCAGCAAATTTGATATTGAGTATAAACCCAGAATGGCGATTAAGGCAAAGACTCTCATGGACTTTGCTACCGAAATGACTATCACAGAAGAGAATCTATCCATGAGTGAGGAGAAACCACATAAAAAGATTGAATAAGTTGATCTATGGATACAATATATGGATGGTTCGGCCACGGGGAACGAGTCCGAAGACAACTATGTATTAAAGTCCACAGAAGGCTGGAAAACCTCTACAGTATTGATGTTTGATTTCAAAGCTACAAACAATGAGGCAGAGTGTGAGGCATTAATTACGAGGATGAAACTAGCCCTCAAAGTCGGGGTTCGACATCTTCGTGCCCATACCGACTTGCAACTCATCGCAGGTTAAATGAACAAGGGATTTTAGGCCAAGGAAGAGAACATGGTTAGATACAAAGACTTGGTGAATAAGCTCACCTCGAAGTTTATCTTGTTCCAAGTCGTAAAGATTCCCCGATTAGACATTGACGAAGCTAAAGCATTGTCTAAGCTCACCTCATCTCAAGGTACCAATCTTTGCCGACCTATGAAAGTTCAACAACTATATGAACAAAACATTGAAGAACAACGAGCGAAAGACATATGTGAAATCCATGGGGAGCCGTGCTAGATAGATCCCATTAGTGACTATTAAATGGGGGAGTACTACCAACCACCTCTAACGAAGCTCACAAGTTAGTCATCATGTCAGCTCGTTTTGTTCTCATTGATGACCAAGTCTACAAGAGGTCATATACATGCCCTATTTGAAGTGCCAACGACCTTCAGAAGCTAACTATATCCTCCAAGAAATTCACAAAGGCATATACAACAACCATCTTGGAGGAAGATCGCTGGCTAACTAAGTCTTGAGATAAGGATATTATTGGCCAACCATGACCGAGATACTCAAGCCCTTGTATGGAAATGCGAGGCTTGTTTATTGCATTCTCAAATCCAAAGGTAGCCGACTACCCAACTTACCTCCATTGTGAGTCCAAGACCTTTTGCAATTTGAGGAATTATATTCCCGGCCCATTTCTTATCAGGATTCGACAACTGAAAATTTTACTAGCCGTCATCGATTACTTTATGAAATTGGTCGAAGCGGAGCCATTAGCCAAAATTACCGAATGGCCATATCAAAAATTCACCTAGAAATCGATTATTTGCAAGTTTAGAATCCCAGTAGCTTTTGTCATTGACAACCCAGACAGTTCGACAACCATAAGTACAGGGACTTCTGTCCCAAGCTTGGCATTGAAGCAAGGCTAACATCTGTGACACATCCTCAGGCAAATGGGTAATTTGAAGTCACTAATTGAACCATTCTAAAAAGCCTTAATACCCAAGTTTAGCATGCTAAGACTAACTGGGTAGAAGAGCTCCCAAGCTGCCCGTGGGCATATCGGATGACCAGTCGAACCCCTATGAGGGAGGCATCCTTTAGTTTAGCTTTCGGGGCAGAAGTTGTCATCCAAACTAAAATTGGGGTACCGACATTTCGAATTTGCTCTTTTAATATAGGTGAAAATGATATGTGCCTTCGAGCTGAGCTGGACCTATTATAAGAAAAAAGGGATTTAGCCAAGATCAGGGTAGTAGCTTACCAGAAAATGATCTGATGTTACTATAACACCAAGGTATGTGGAGTTTCTTCCAACCAGGAGACCTAGTGCTGAGCAAAAATATTTTCCACGAAAATGAAAGAAATACAAGCAGGTTCACCCCCGAATTGGGAAGGCCCCTACATCATGGAAAAAGTCACAAGACTGGGCACATATAAGCTAGCAGATCCACAAGGTCGAAAACTTAAAAGACCTTTCTACGCCGAGCATCTAAGATGATTTTACCATTAAGTGTAACCATTTCATACTTTATTAAACTAATGAAATGATATCTTTTGAGCAGTTATGATCTTCTTTGTATGAGCTTTCAAATGCTCAAATGAGCTCTTAGTCTCTCCCTCATCAAAGTTCCTTTTAACGGGTCAAGCTATTTGGAAGAGCTCAAACAAAAGTCCTTCAAAAGTTTCTTTAGGAAGTTCATTAACTAGTAGAGTTTAGCAACAATATTGGCAACATCATGATACTTGTTAGCTCTCAAAAGAGAGCTGATTATAGGTCTTAAAATGTTAGTTTGAGAATAAATATGGGCCGGAAATAATGTATATATTCAAGAGCTAATTTGGGTCATTTTGTATAAATTCTACCTCAACTAGCATCTATACTTGGTTTAGTGAATTTTGACATTAAATGGATCAATTTCTGTACTAATGCAAGGTTTTTTAATGTTGTTAGATGGTGAGGCCATTTGAGCATGATAGGGATGATCATTGGGCAAAAGAGAAGTGTGTTCCATGAAGAAAGAGCAAAATGAGTGAAAGGAGAGAGAGCTGAGAGCATCCTGGAAGAGCAACTGAGATCAAGAATTTATTAGAAGAGCTATAGGACACCAAATCCAATTTTCGCCTTTCAGATTGAAGATCAACAAGTTAGACACACTTAATTAAAATTTCAGCTCAATCCGAATTGATATGGTAATCAGATCAGAAATTTGATGAATATATCATGATGTTCTCAGATAGCATCACAATGTCAAGAACTACGCCTTCTTTGGGTTTTCGGAAACATCGCTATGTTCTCAGAAAACATCAAGAAGTTAACATCAGACAGAAGCCTAGGACCCCATATTTTTATCAGTATCGCGATGCACGATCCTAACATCGCGATGCAACTTTCTACGATATAAAAGTGAGCTAAATTTTAGGTTTTAATCATCTCTCGTTGGGGGGCGGCAGCTAGAGTTCCAAGGAGGCGATCCGAAGGGTTTTCAAAGCCAAATCTAGTGGGGAGAAGCTCTAAATAAAGGCGAACTGATTTCTTATTATTTTATCTTTGATTGATCTCTTCTTTGTACCGAACCAATGTTTACTTTCTTATTTGCATCATTATGGAGTTAATGTTTGTAATGGTAGCTTAAACATCTATGCTAGGGTCGTATGGATTCTTTGACTTGAAATCTTTAATATCCTATGTTTGCATTGATTGAGTTATTTATGGATGTGTCTATGATTTAGTACTACCTTAATCGTGTGCCGATGGATGACGACGTATCTTGGCTCTTTATGCATAAACATATGCATATGGGGTCGTATTAGTGTCATAGGGTAGAGATACAAAGTGACAACCGTAGACCCCATTATCATAGACATATGCAATGGTTCTCCTTGGTGATGATAGATTTTAGGTCCTATAACGTATCCTCCTTCTATCATAGACATGTGGGGAGGAACTAATCCATGTTCCTTAGACATAAGGAACCTGTAGGTTACACCCGGAGTGCACACAAGCACCAAAACCTATTATTGTTCAACCCTTATCCATCATTGATTTCATTATAAAACATAGGAGAATGTCCCTACAAGTTAATAGAACCACACAACCCTAGAAGTTTATCATTGAGAGAAACTCCCTACACCCTTCGTTACTTTCTTTTGCTTTCTTAGGTCTTAGATTATCTTCCATTTATCGATGGACTAACTAACCAAGCAAATTAATAGGTTAGTGCTTATTTAGACCTAGTAAGCCTTCCCTGAGGAATTTGACCCGGTACTTACAAGAATTTATCACTTGCGACCACGTACGCTTACATGCAGAGGCTTGAGTGCTTGCACTCGTAGCTGACGGTCAACATAGTTTTTGGCGCCGTTGTCGGGGACGGCATAGGGCTATAGGTAACATTAGCTGAATAGGAGCTAGTTTAGCTAGATCAGTCATTCATTTTTCTTTTACACCCTTTTGTATTATACTCATTTTATCTTAGTTTTCTTTTCTTTATTTTTCTTTCTGTTTTCACTTGAGTTGTTAATGCCACTCACATCTTTTGGTAATAAATTATATAGTAATCATGGAAGATGACTACTCCCCACCTTGGATTGAGAATGCTAAGCTGAATGAACAAAATTTTTGACCAAGCATTCAAAGACCATCTACACATGGCAACAACTACAAATGGCTATTATTGGAATCTTTGGAGGCATTCACAACAGAAACACAAGCCATATGCCAATGGCTAAAGGAGAAGGAAAAAAAAGAGGAGGAAGGATCTGCATTAGAAGAGCTAATGAGGCAATATATGGAAGACATTGAAGCCATAGCTCGAGATTTTGATGACAAAATGCTAAGTGAGGAGATTCGAAGGAAATCGGATGATATCTATCACCCTCCACATATTTCTCAAAAACCCTTAGAAGAACATTTCCTTATTAAGGAAATCAATAGATGGTACAAAACTCAGCTACAACAATACAAGCCGAATGAAGATATCACTTGGACTTATTGAAACAGTAGTTGGGGGTGATGCAAAGTAAAACATTAAAATCTAGCATGTTGGCTAGACAGTTGTCTCTTTTAGGTCTTTGAGCCACATGCTGCTCCAATCCAAACCTACAAAGAACAGCAAAGATTATACAAAGGGGAAGGTGTTGAAATGGACGCAGCTGCTCTATTCATTACACTTGTGCTCTTATAAGAGCACAAGTGTAATAAAAATATGATATTGGCCGCTGAACTTATCAAACTAGAGGAACATCATATTTTTATTACACTTGTGCTCTTATAAATTCCTTGACCTTTCATGAATAACCTTAGTTTAGTAAGGTCCACTTAGAACATTTATACTCTAGGGAATAGAACTAGGGTATAGACCTCATGGTATCTAAGTAACACTTGAAACATAGGGAAGTGCATAGAAACTGGGGATACAGGTGAGCTTACATCAAGGTGTTTTAAAAAAAAACAAAATAAACAAACAAATAACAAACAAATAATAAATGATGTATCGAAAGAATAAAAGAAACAATGATAAGATGTGAGCAATAGCCTACCCTGGGAGTAGGGTCATCTACTAGAGAGTAGTAAAAACCTAACTATGTAGATGTATGCTTCTAATTAGAGTCCCTCTGGCATCTATCTATCTTTGTGACCCTCACTTCGCTAAGCCCATTAAATTGATAGATTTGAAGCACATTGTGATTAAATGTTTACTACTCTCGTTTGACTTGTTTAGCTCAATAATTATTGTGTCATATTGCATTATGTAGGATGTGCATCGAAGACCAATCCCAAAACAAATTGCACAGTTGAATTATTGTCTTGTTATTTTTTCTTGTTCGTTACTTGAGCTTGAGGACAAGCAATAGTTCGTGTTGGGGATGTGTTAGCTTCCAAAAGAGAGCTAATTATAGTACTTAATATGCTATTTTGAGAATTAATAAGGACCTTGAATGATGAATTCAATAGCCAATTTGGGTCATTTATTATAAATTCTACCTCAACTAGCATGTACACTTGGTTTAGTGAATTTTGATATTACATGGATCAATTTCTACACTAATGCAATTGTTTTTAATGTTGTTATATAGTAAGGCCATTGGAGCGTGATAGGGATGATCATTGGGCAAAAGAGAAGGGAATTCCATGAAAAAAGAGCAAAATGAGTGAAAGGAGAGAGGGTTGTGAACATCTTGAAAGAGCAGCTGAGATCAAGAATTTACTGGAAGAGCTACAGAACTCCAAAACCAATCTCCACTTTTTGGATTGAGTATCAACAAGTCAAGAATACTCCATTAAAATTTCAGCTCAATCCGATTTGATATGGTAATCCGATTAGACATTTGATGAAGATATCGTGATGTTCTCAGATGGCATCACGATGTCCAAATTTAATCCTTCTCTGGATTTTCAAAAACATTACGATGTTCTCAGAGAGCATCACAATGTTAACGTCAGACAGAAGCCCAAGACCCCATATTTTCATCAGCATCGCGATGTACAATCCTAACATTGCGATGCAACTTTCTAGAGGTATAAAAGTGAGCTAAATTTTAGGTTTTAATCATCTCTCATTCGAGGGCGGAGGCTAGAGCTCCAAGGAGGCGATCTAGAGGGTTTTCAAGGCCAAATTTAATATGGAGAAGCTCTAAACAAAGGGGGAACCTATTTCTTATTGTTTTATCTTTGATTGATATCTTCTTTGTACCGAATCATGGATGTTTACTTTCTTATTTGTATCATTATGGAGTTAATCTTTGTAATGGTAGCTTAAACATCTATGCTAGGGTTGTATAGATTCTTTGACTTGAAATCTTTAATATCTTATGTTTGCATTGATTGAGTTGTTTATGGATGTGTCTATGATTTAGTACTACCTTAATCGTGTGCCAGCGGGTGACGTCGTAGCTTGGCTCTCTATGCATAGACATATGTATACGGGGTCATATTATTATCATGGGGTAGAGATATGAATTGACAACCATAGACCCCATTAGCATAGACATATGCAATGATTCTCCTTGGTGATGATAGAGTTTAGGTCCTATAACATTTCTTCCTACCACCATAGACATATGAGAAGGAATTGATCAATGTTTCTTAGACATAAGGAACCTGTAGGTTGCACCCGGAGTGCACACAAGCACCCAAACCTATTATTGTTCAGCCCTTATCCTAACATTGATTCCATTATAAGACATAGGAGAATATTCCTAAAAGTCAATAGAACCATACATCTCTAGAAGCTTATCATTGAGAGAAACTCCTTGAACCCTTCGTTACTTTCTTTTGCTTTCTTAGGACTTAGACTAATCAATCGACCGACTGACTAAGCAAATTAGTAGGTTAGTGCTCATCTAGACCTTGTAAGCCTTCTCTGAGAAATTCAACATGGTACTTACCGAAATTTATTACTTGCGGTCACGTACACTTATATGTGGAGGCTTGAGTGCTTACACTCATAGCTAACAGTCAACAATACTCAACTTGTGTTGATATGCGAGAAATGGAGCATTGTTTTTTAGAAGATCAAGATATTTGATTTCGACCAAGAAAGCAAACAGAAGCACCGGTAGAAATACGATCATCGTGAAAAAAACTATGGAGTAAAAGAAGTAACGGAAGGTGAAGAAGAAGGCCATGGTTAGAGGTGCTAATAAGAAATATAAGAAGACGTTTTAAGTATTGAAAATGATGCAATGTTGGACAAGATATGAACTATGAATGCTTGTTTACAGCAAAAGAAATGTCAGGCCTTATAAACTGTAGATATTAAAGCTTGCCAACAATATTTTTTGTAATTTTTAATATTAAAAATAGGATCACTTTATTAGCAATAGTAGAAGAACTGGTAGAGAGTGGCGTAGCAACTGCCTTGGTATTAGTCATTTCAGCATATGCAAGAATATCTTGGATGTATTTTTGTTGTTAGAGAAATAGACTCTACGCTGATCTATTAATCTCAATTCCAAGAATTTTATATAAGTCAACAAGATTATTGATAGTAAAGCACCTACCAATTTGAGTGATGAAGGAGGTAAGTGCAGCAGAATCATTCTCAGTAATGATGATATCAGCATAGAGAACCATATGTATAATAGTGACCAAGTGATGTAAAGTGCATAAAAAATAATCTAAGTACGCAAGCAACAGAAGCCAAGAGAGAGAAGATACTCTTTAAGTTCATTATACCATGCCCGAGGTGCTTATTTGAGACCAAAGCGAGCTTTGTGAAGCTTGCAAAAATATGGGGGATTTAGTTTGCCATGCAGAACGGAATTGGTGCCATCAACTTGTCATATAGCTGAATCATGACTAACCATAAGAGAAAGAACAACACAAATAGTAACATGTTTAGGAACAAGAGGCATCAGTATAATCAATGCTAGGTCGTTGATGAAAACCCTTTGCGACGAGATAAGCCTTGTATTTGCTAATTGAACCATCAGGATTATATTTAATCCTAAAAACATTTACATCTAATAACATTATATGTTGAAGCAATAGGTACCAAGGACCATGTTTTTTCAAGGGCATGGAGCTTTTCTAACATAACATCCTTCTACTTCGGATATTTGAGTACTTAAGCCGTCATGCGAAGAACCATTACACAATCAATTTTAGGTAAATCTTTGGCTTTTGAAGTGTTATTTTGTTAAACTTTGGAAGAGATGTAGCATTGGGTTTGGTAGCAACAAACAAAAGACATTGAACAAGCTTGAAGATTTTTTTTTTTATATCAGGTCATCATGTGATATGTTGGCTTTGGGGTGAGGATGGTATAGAAATAGGTCATGAATGAGAGAAAGAAGAAAGCTAGAGTATAGGTGAGAAGTTACCCAACAACATGTTAAGATGACTCTACGAAATGGTGATGAAGAAGCGTCTACTAGTTGCACATCCTTGGAAGGGGAACTATCAAGTGTCTTGGGCATGGAAGAAGCGAACAGATTTGGTGAGAAGGGAAGCTAAAAATTTCAAGGCATCCAGATGAGTTGGGTATCTTAGCTTGGTCGTGTATCTTGTGTCTCAAGGGTGGAATAAGGAAATTCGGTTTCAACAATGTCGACATGACTAGTGAGATAAGTTTTGGATGTTTTAGGATCATAACACTAATAAGCACTTTGATTGGGTGAATAGACAAGAAAGATATAGGGTAGAGTGAGGTTGTAATTAATTTGTGAGACGAATAGGGTTAGAGCCAAAGATAGCATAAGAAACCAAAGATTCACAATTTTCTATAATTTGGAAGAGAACCATAAAGACAGAGGTAAGGAGAATGATTATGAAGAAGAGGGATCAACATTCTATTGATCAAATAGGCAGCCATAAGAAAAGCGTATGACCAGAATTTAAGAGGTAGATGAGCAGTATTAAGAAGAGACAAACATGTCTCTACAATATGGTGATGTTGTCTCTCGGCTATAGCATTGTGTTCAAGGGTATAAGGAGGTGTAAGAAAATGAGAAATGTCATTGGACTCAAAGAATGATTTTAGGGTAAAAAACTTACCTCCATTATCAGAGTAAAAAGATATAATAGTAGTTTGAAAGAATTTTTCAATGATAGCTTTAAATTATACAAAAAAAATATTGTCTACTTTAGATTTTCTTTGAACAGGATATAACCATATATATTTTGAATAATGATCAACAAAAATGGCTTTCAATTATACAAAAAAAAAATATTGGCTACTTTAGATTTTCTTTGAAGAGGATATAACCATATATATTTTGTATAATGATCCACAAAAATAAGGTAATATTGAAAGCCATCAATAGATTGAATAGGAGATACACCCCAAATGCCAGAATAAATATAAAAGACGTTTCATAATTTTTATTGATGATGTAGAAAAAGGATATTTGTGCATTTTATTGCACTTGTAAGAATCACAAACAAATCTTTTAGATTTATCAAGTGAAGGTAAATGTTAATTTCGGAAAACATACTAGAGAACTTGAATGGATGGATGACCGCGACGACAATACCAATTTGGAGTAGAGGCTTTGAGAGTATTGAAGTCAGCTGGCGGATTTTGTAGAGGATAAAAGAAGTGAGTAGGCCATTCATAAACATCGTTAATTGGTTTCTCTTCCACGAGAAGTGCCTCCATGTGAAAGTCCTTCACAACAAACCGATAAGGTGAGAATTAAACCGAAACTTTGTTAGTACAACATAATTTATAAACAAACACAAGATTATTTTTCAAGGAAGGCACATATAAAACATTATTTAAAAGAAAAGACGAAGAGGGGGAGGGAAGAGAATTGGAGCTTGTATGGGTTACAAACAAAGTTTTACCGTCACCAATATGGAGGTCCTTAGTGTCATCAAAGTCAGAGTATATGCCAAATTTTGAAGATCATTGGTGACATGGTAGGAGGTACCTGAGTCAACCATCCAATTAGAGGAGCCGTCATTGTCTGAAGCATCAAAATTGGCCTATGGAAGATGAGAACCTAAAGGAACAACATTTAAAGAAGACGACATCAAACTTTGAAAAGCCAAAGAAGATGACAACATTACTTGACAAGATGAATGGGTTTGTCATAGTATTGACAAACAACCTGTGATTTAATTATTGGTGATGGCGTTATTGAATGAATGACCACCATTGGTTTGTTGTGTAGATGGCTGAGATTTTGAAGATTTATTACATTTGAAGAAACATTGTTGTGTGTGGCCAGTCTGATTATTGTTAGAGAATTCTTGTTGGCATAATTTGCAGTCACCGAAGTGGATGAGAAGTTTGCTTTTTGAGTGAAAAAAGCTTCATGATCAGATAGTTTCTAATGTAACTCAGTAAAGGAAATAGTTGTTTCTCAAGCATATAAGGCTGAGGCAATATTGTTGTACTCTTCTGGAAGACCATGGAGTGCATGGAGAACAATCACATCGGTTTTGAGAGGTTCATCAACAATAGCTAGATGATCAGATAGAGTTTTGATCTGTTGAAGATTCTTGGAGATTGGTGGCTTCCTTTGGTTATGGCAACCAATGATTCACTAATATTCATCACATGGGCGCGAGGCGGTGTAACATATATCTCTTGAAGTTGAGTTCAAATATTATAAGAACTTTTGGTGTGATTAAGAGCGGTACAATCTCAAGGGAGATAAAGGGATGAGTGTACTCGAATTAATTGATCTTGTCTTTTTCAATATGAGCCAAAGATGGGATTAGTGGGTGGTGAATTTTCAACAAACCGAGTAAAATCATAGCCTTCTAGCAAAAAAACATTGGGTAAGCCAAGAAAAATAGTTGGTGGATGTGAGTTTATGGGGAACTTGTACAGCAATATTAATGGAGATATGTTGGTCGCTAGAGTTTAGGTTGGGAAACATGGGAATGATGGTGGAAGATATTGGTGTGGCATCATTGAAAGTAGTGGGTGAATGCTCAATTTGAGGAAAAAGGTTGCAGTGTGTTCTTCTACCATGGTTACTGGATGCAGCTAGGGCAAGAAGAAGGACGATGAAAAAAATAATGTCATTTGACATAGTAGCTCTAATAATATGAAAGGGGGTCACGAGAATTGTAATATTGCATTTTATTGCTTACAAAGGAGTATATTTATATACCATATGCCCAAGGGAAATTTGGAAACTAAATCAAGAAGATTGATTATAATCATTTAAGTATAGAAGATACCCTAAAGAAGTTAGGTAACTAGATCAATCCGATTGATTACAATCATTAAATATAGAAAGGGATATGATACGGGAGAAAATGGTAGAACACAGGGTGTTCATCCGGATCAACCACGTGTCTATATCATACGACCTCTCATCTAACCAGATCAGTCTCAACTAGCTTCCTTAATAATGATAGTCTACATGTTTTGTGATAGAACACACTTTGCTCACTCATCAGTTTGGAAGTTTCAGATATTCAGTAACCGATATATCGGATCGAAACATCAGATCTATCCGATATACTACACCAGCTCATCGGTTTAGAATTGTTTGCCATTTCATCGACTTAGGATACATCTTCGGTTCTTCAGCTTGAAGAAGAACGTCCCTATTCATCAGCTCCAACCTTCTAGAAACAACATAGCTATTGACAAGCTGGCCTTCTAGAAGAATTATAACTTTCGACAGCTCAGAACCAGCTGGCTACTTAGTTGGAGCCTAGCTGGATGCTTAGGTAGCAAAGCACGTGTCGGAATTCCTCAAAGCACGTATCAAAATTCCTGGCTTCCTCCCCAAGCTACCAAAGCCTACAAAAGGCAACGTCCCGAGTTCATTTCAAAAGATGAGAATTTGATGATAGTGGATTTGATCTTCCGATCCTGTGATTTTTCCCCGATTGAGGGTTTTCCACGTTAAATTGGTACCCCTTTTCCTATTTGTTTGGTTTCTCTTTGATTTTCTCACTATTCTAAGTCCCAACATCAAAACAAATTCAACCCTTGGTGCGAAAGTGGATTTGATCTTAAGCTGAATCCAATTTTAGCGTCAACAGTTTGGCGCCGTCCGTGGGGACTTTAAACTAAAAGTCCATGGCTACTACTTTGAGGAAATCGAAATGATTTTAGGCTCAAGAAGAGAAAGGCGGAGCTCCAGTTGCTTCCCCAGTTGGTGATATTTCTCTACCAGGAGATATCTCAGTAGCTCAAGAAGGGGTGGAGGTACCCCTAATGAGCAAAGAGATCATTGATGATAATGATCGCATCCGGGTCATGGCGTGGGAAATTGAAGAACTGAAGCGTACCCTTCACAATGTACAACAGCACGTCTCTCAAACTACTGTGCCACATGATGCCCAACCTTTGAGGGTAAGCAGGGAGAGATCAGCTACTCGCCCTCCAAGATATAGAGCAACACATTCTCTAAGGAGAAATAGAAGCGTTGAATCTTCTACTAGGAGCTCCGACCCACCCCATCCGCATGAGGATCCCAACTTCCTACCTGAGAGGAAGGATAAGAGAAAAAGAAGATTCTCTACATCTCCAGCTCGACACGTTGCAGCCCCACAACCAAGGAGAAGAGCTCATTCACCGATGTACCGTTCAACAAGATATCGATCACCTCCAGATCGACGTCAAATGTCCCCTGATCGGCCACCTTACCGATATTCTCCTCTGCAACGTTCACCCTACCACCACCATCGCTCACCATAGCGATATATCTCCGAGAGAGATAGAGTTCTACAGTTGGTACCAAAACCTACTTCTACATTCATCAGAGAAATTTGGGAGGCCCCATTCCCTGGGCAATTCAAGGCACCAAATGTTCAACAATATGACGGTTCATCGGATCCTCTGGAGCACCTTGAGCGATATTCCGATAGGATGATGATAAATAGAACTGCGGAGGCGGTTATGTGTTGAGCATTTCCTCGAACACTTATGGATATCGCCCATGATTGGTTCTGAAGCATACCCCCAGGGACCATATATAGCTTCCAGCAACTCTCTGATCTTTTCCCTCAATGCTTTGCTAACAATAAGCAATTGAAGAAGAATCCCATTATACTCCTGGGTTACAAACAAAAACCAATAGAGAGCTTACGCGACTACATTCATTGCTTCAATGAAGATATCACTAGAATGACAGATCTTAGCTCTGTCATGGTTGCGGGAACTGTGATCAGAGGACTAAATGATGGTCCATTCAAAGATTCTCTTACTCGGGATGTCCCATGAAGCATATTTGAATTCCTCGCAATAGTTGAAAAGTATGTAGCCTTAAAGGAGATGAAGGCCAGATGGGAGGAAGAGGATTATCTGAAAATGGAGGAATTCCGCAACAGGGAACCCCCTGAGGAAGGAATATAAAGACTCTAAAAAAGGAAACCTGAAAGACGATAGGTCCCGAAGAGAAGGCGCTCGGAACCAGGGCCGACAGCCCCAATCTTATGATAGAAGGCCCCATCATCGGCAGAAGTATGATCCTGAGAGGATAGAGAGGTATTACAATTACTCCATCCTCAACACCTCTAGAGAAGATATCTTGCAGCAAATTCATGCTCAAAAAATTCTGAAACCACCATAGCCGATGAAAGATAATCCGAAGAGGAAGAAGAGTAAGAAATTCTGTAAATTCCATCAAGACAGAGGACATTCCACTGATGAATGCATCCATTTGAAGGACGCAATTGAGGGCCTTATCCGAGAAGAGAAGCTTGACCAATACTTGCAGAAGGAGCAGAAAGTTGAGGGGTCGCCTTCTGCAAGGCCAGTTCCCCCAAGCGACACTCATTTCTCCATGATTGCAGTGGTCCAGGGTGTGGAGGAGAAAACTCTACATCAAGGAAGAATTATGTCAGAATGGTGGGAGCAGTGTAGAACGTCCCATCACTGAAAAGGCCTCGTTCCTCTATACAAATCTGTTTTTTAGAAGAAGACTTAAAAGGAGTCCATCATCCTCATGACGATGCTCTGGTGATCACTGCGAAGATTGGAATCTTCACGGTTGAACGAGTCCTGGTTGATACTGGAAGTTCCATGGACATCATCTTCTCAGGTGCTTTCAACCGAATGAAAATACCAGTCAAAAACCTAAAGCCGGTGAAATCTCCGTTGATCGGATTCAACGACAGCCCTCCGCAGCAGGACAGTATGATCTCCCTCCCACTATCTCTTGGCACTCCTCCCCAGACAACCATTGTAACCATTAACTTCCTCATTATTCGTTGTCTGTCGAGTTATAATGTCATCATAGGTAGACCGTCTATCAACTTAATGGGACCCATTCCATCAACATATCACATGATGATGAAGTTCCCAACTGCGAACGCCTGTGGAGAAGTGAAAGGCAATCAACTCGCTTCTTGATAATGTTTTACCACCATGCTCAAAAACTTGGGAGAAGGAAGTAATTGAGCAAAGAAAAAACTGGTTGTTGAAGGTATGATGGCAGAAGATGAAGAAAGGGAGAAACGCAGACCAACCCCCATTGAGGAATTGGTAGCATTTCCCTTGAAAGAAGAACAGCCTGAGCAAACTGTCCAACTGGAGCGGAATTAAATCCCAATCAACAAGATGAAATTCTAAAGCTGTTGAAGGATAATTTCGATGTGTTCGCTTGGACGGGTAAAGAAATGCTTGGTGTCCGACGAGAAGTTATCGAGCACCATCTCAACGTGGACCCAGAGCATAAATCGGTCGTGCAGAAGTGTAGAAGCTTTGCCCCAGACTGCTTACAAGCTGCAGAGGAAGAAGTCTACAAGCTGATGAAGGCAAATTTTATTAGGGAGGTGTATTATCCCAACTGGTTGTCAAATATTGTACTTGTGAGAAAATCCATTGGGAAGTGGTGAATGTGTGTCAACTTCACTGATCTTAATAAAGCTTGTCCTGAGGATTGCCATCCCTTGCCCCACATTAATAATTTAACTGATTCAACGTTAGGTTATCAGATGCTTAGTTTCTTGGATGCCTTCTTGGGGTACAATCAAATCCGCCTGGACGAATCCGATAAAGAGAAAACTTCTTTTATCACTAGTAGAGGAACTTATTGCTACAAAGTCATGCCTTTTGGCTTAAAGAATGAGGGTACTACATTCCAAAGATTAATGAATAAGGTCTTTAAAAATCAAATCGACAGAAATGTTGAAGCTTATGTTGATGATATTTTGGTGAAGAGTAACAAAGCCGAGCGGCATGCAGCTGGTCTACAGGAAACCTTCACTGCTCTTCGAATGTGTGGAATGAACCTCAACCCCAACAAATGTGCATTCGGTATCCGATCAGTGAAGTTCCTAGGGTTTATGCTCACTCAACAAGGTATTGAAGAAAATCAAGAGAAAATCCGTGTTGTCCTTGAAATGAGATCCCCAAGGACTAACAAAGAAATACAGAGACTCGACGGCCAACTAGCGGCTCTTGGAAGGTTCATTTCAAAATCTGGAGAGAAAAACCTTCCATTCTTCCGAGCATTAAGAAAGGCTTCCAAGGTTGAATGGATCGAGGAATGTGAAAGAGCATTGGCATAGTTGAAAGAATACCTACAATCACCTGCTTTACTAGCCAAGCCTCAACCCGGAAAGGAACTTTATATCTACTTGTCTGCCACAGACACAGTTGTCAATTCGGTGCTGGTGAAAGTAGAGGAGTTCTTACAAAAACCTGTTTTCTACACAAGCAAGGTCTTTACTGATACCGAATCTAGGTATCTTCCTTTGGAGAAATTAGCTTTCTCCCTGGTAGTCTCTGCTTTCGGTGACTTCATCCATATTTATAAAATCATAAAATCGGGGTATTGACCAATCAGCGGTTGAGGCAAATACTTATTGACCCGATACATCTAGATTAACCCGATGGGTGATTGAGTTAGGGAAGTACGATATCAGCTATGAACCTAGAACGGCTATTAAGGCCCAAGTACTCGCTGACTTCATTGTTGAACTTACTACAATGGATAATGATAAAATGTCAGATACAAAATTATCCGAAGAAGAGGATGCTCCCTCCACTCAATGGATCTTAAACACTGATGGTTCATCAACCAATGACAGTTCAGGGGCAGGACTGGTCCTACGTTCACCATCGGGATGGAGCACATCTACAACTTTGAAATTATACTTCAAAGCGACTAACAAAGAGACTGAATACGAGACTATAATAGCAGGAATACAACTAGCTCGTGGCCTTGGAGTGCAGAATCTGCAAGCAAATACTGATTCACAGTTAGTAGTCGAACATCTAACTGAAGAATTCGAGGCAAGGGAGGAGAATATGATGAAATATAAGGATTTAGTGCAGAAGCGTACCTCTAGTTTCCAGGTGTCATATTTCCAAAATCCCAAGAGTTAAGAATCAAGATGCCGATTTCCTCTCAAAATTTGCCTCATCGAATGTCGATATTAAGCAACCGATCAATGTTCAATGTCTGACATCAAAAACTATTGAATGTTGTCCAATCGATGAACTAATAGACATTGATGATACGCCATGCTGCATTGATCCAATTGTGAATTATCTCCAAAACGGTGCCCTTCCCCAAGATCCTAAAGAAGCCTGAAGAATCACTACCAGATCTTCCCGATATAGCGTAGTTGACAGACATCTTTACAAGAGAGCCTACACCCTCCCACTTTTGAAATGCCTCCATCTAAGCTATATTCTTCAAGAAATCCTTAAGGGAATCGCCGGAGATCATTTGGGAGGAAAAGCCCTTAGCCATAAAGTTCTTCGGCAAGGATATTATTGGCCTACCCTGGTCAAAGATGCAATGGATTTTGTTGAGAAATATGATGCGTTCCAACGCCATTCGAGTATTCAACGGCGTCCGGCAGCACCACTAACAGCCATTGTGAGTACAAGGCATTTTGCTTTGTGGGGGGTAGATATGCTTGGACCTTTCCCAGTAATTGTTCAATAGTTGAAGTACCTGATTGTAGCAGTCGATTACTTTACCAAATGGGTTGAGGCAGAACCACTAGCTTCCATCATAGAAAAGGCTTGTCAAAGTTTCCTTTAGAAGTGAGTAATCTGCCGGTTTGGCATCCCAGTAGCGTTCATTACTGATAATGGTCGCCAATTTGATAACCCAGCATTCAAGAAGTTTTGCGCTGATCTCGGTATAGAGTCAAGGCTCACTTCCGTTACTCATCCTCAAGCAAATGGGCAAGTTGAGGTAACTAATATAACCTTACTCCATAGCCTCAAAACCTGAGTTCTTCATAACGAGTCCAGCTAGGTCGAAGAAATACCGGGAGCTTTATGGGCTTATTGAACTACTGCTTGGACCCCGATCGGAGAAACACCCTTCGCACTAACTTTTGGAGTTGAAGTTGTTCTGCCTGCGAAGATATCAGTTCCTACACCATGGACATAGTTCTTTGATCCAGTGAGTAATGAGGAACAACTCAAAGTGGAACTCGATCTCTTAGAAGAAAAAAGAGATTGAGCCAACATCCAAGTTGCGGCATACCGCCAAAAAGTCAAGAAATTTTACAATGCTAGGGTGAAAGAGGTAACTTTCCAAGTTAGCGCTCTAGAACAAATTCCAAGGTAACAAGAGCCGAACAGGAAAGTTGAACACAACTGGGAAGGACCCTACATCATCAAGGAAGTTATACGGCTAGGAACTTACTGGCTTGCTAAAATGGATGCGCAAAATCTCAAACGTCCATACCACGCCGAACACCTATGGAAGTACTATCAATAAAGTTAATTACTTCTTTCTGATCTATTATTTTTTTTATCATGTTTTATAATTTTCCAAAATACAATTCATCGGCATACATGGGGAGTCCCTCTAAGCGAAGACAACCCTCAACGCTAAAAAGAAGCCATCCTCCTACATACAAGGATGGACCCCATCTACTTCATCAAAAAACAAATACAAGTAAGCCACTCGCCCATACTGGAGTAGAGTGCTATCTATCTATGAATACAGCCACAACGCTCCGAATACTCATTAGATAGATACAAGAAATTCCCTTTTAAGGGAAAAATACAAACATTCACACTAAAATCCCCCTTTAAGGCCAAAGAACTATACCGGTTCAAATATCCAGAAGAACCATACCGGTTCAAAGATCCTAAAGAGCCATATCGGTTCAAAAATCCCGAAGAGCCATATCAATTCAAAGATCGAAGAACCATACCGGTTCAAAGATCTGGACGAACCATATCGAGTCAATGATCCCAAAGAGCCATATCGGTTCAAAAATCCCGAAGAGCCATATCAGTTCAAAGATCCCGAAGAGCCATACGGGTTCAAAAATTTAGAGGAATCATACCAGAAGAACCGTACTAGTTCATAAACCAAGAAAAAAAAGAAAGAAAGAAAGAAAGAGAAAATCCAGAAAACCATATCTGTCAGAGAACTTAAAGGGGGTCCCATCTGGACAAAAACCTCAAGAATCAACCTTCAATCAAAAATTTCTTTTAAGTGTCGAACAACCGCACCGGAAGTCCAGATCGCTACGTCCCCTCAAAGACTCTCACTATGATAACGGAAGCGTTTTCTTAGCAAGAAAGCGAAATCATAGATTGAAGACAAATGAGAGAAGCGCAGCAAAAGAAAAATCATCATACATCATTACATAAATGATTAAAAAAAAGTACTACAGCAAGACATTTCCTTCAAGGCTTATGAAGAACCGGTAGAAGCTACATCTTCATCATCCCCAGGACGAGCACGGAAGGTTAGTTCCTTCAAACGCCCGTCCCTCCCATACATGTCAACTTTGAATGTCATGACACCAAGAAAATAAAAAATAATATATTCCCCGACGAACATGCAGTGGTCCGCCAAGAAGTCCCTCCGCCCATGCAGAAAGAAGACTTGACGGGAAGCATTCCCCTAATACACCATCACACTCAAATGGTTATCACTTGGCCCTCTCAACCTTACCGTCTCACTCCTTATGTCCACCACCTCTCTGCAATACCGCCGCGGAAGTCGGAGAGTGTTGAAACAAGAACTCCTAAGAATTACATGGAAGGAAGCAAATTGATTATCCGCCATGACAACTAAACGATGAAATATTACAAGGTCGACGCTTTGCCAACATTTATAGATGCCCCAGAAAAATGGAATCGTCCTCATTTGATGTTTCGCGACATACAAGACCCCTTCCTAATTCATGGCGACTCCTCGATTGAAATCAACATTTATGAAGGCGCTTCAAATCCCTCGAGCCGCACCCCTAAAACGACACCTAAAAGATGAAACGACATCCAAGGCACAAATAAGCCCCTATCGCTCTTCGGTGAAAATCTACTTAGACACCTTGGGATTAATCTCCAAATAGCGACTGATCAAAGAAACTCCAAAGTAAACTATTCAGCTCAAGACATAAAATATCAGAGCAATCAGATATCAATTAAACAATAGTCTCATGAATAATCGTTAAAAGAAATGAAGGACATGTCTATACAAATTACAAAATAACGGTCGAAGCATGATCACAAAAATACATATGGCATTTTGCTTCTTCCAGAGAATCATTTTCTGGAATAACCTCTCGAACCCCCAAAGAAAAACTGCTATAGAACAAAAATGATTCATCAGACTAATCATATGCTTAGCTCATCGCAAGCGTACTTTGGGGGGGAGGACTTTTAATAGGGAGAAAATGGTAGAACACGTTGTGTTCATCCGGATCAGCCACGTGTCTATATCGTACGACCTCTCATCTAACCAGATCAGGCTCAACCAGCTTCCTTAATAATGATAGTATAAACGTTTCGTAACAGAACACACTATGCTCACTCATCGGTTTAGAAGTTCCAAATATTCAGTAACCGATATATAAGATCGGAACATATGATCTATATGATATACTACACCAGCTCATCAGTTCAGAATTGTTTGCCATTTCATCGACCTAGGATACATCTTCGGTTCTTCAGCTTGAAGGAGAACGGCCCCATTCATCAGCTCCAACCTTCTAGAAAGAACATAGCTATTGACAGGCTGGCCTTCTAGAAGAATTATAACTGTCGACAGCTCAGAACCAGCTGGCTGCTTAGCTGGAGCCTAGCTGGATGCTTAGGTGGCAAAGGACGTGTCGAAATTCCTGGCTTCCTCCCCAAGCTACCAAAGCCTATAAAAGGCAACGTCCCCAGTTCATTTTGAAAGATGAGAATCTGAGACAACAAAGCTCTGTCTCTCTGAAGACTGGATCTCATTGGAGCTTCTCTTCTATTTTCTCCAAATCTTAATTGAACTCCCCCCAATCTATAAGAATGTACATGAACATTTTAACGATAGTGGATTTGATCTTCTGATCCCGTGTTTTTTCTTCCACGTTAAATTGGTGCCTCTCTTCTTGTTTGTTTGTTTTCTCTTTGATTTTCTCACTGTTCTAAGTCCCAACATCAAAACAAATTCAACCGTTGGTGCGAAAGTGGATTTGATCTTAAGGTGAATCCGATTTTAGCATCAACAGGATATAATATAGAAGATAGTTTTCTATTATAAAGAATAGTTAGTTGTCCTAATAGATAGTCATCCATAACACCTTGAGATTTGTGAAATGCCTTATCACCTAATTTATGTTTTCCAGCATAACCCAGCTTTTTTTTTTTCAATTATAGCCCCTCAATGTTCTTGAATTTTGAGTGTGAGATCAAATTTAAAAATATCAAAAATATATATATGTTTTTGAAAACTGTGCCCATTGTATATCCACCGCTACTATCAAGGGTGAAGTTCATGGTAGGGATATATATGAAAAAAAAGGGTTAATTTATAGGGATATATAAATAAATATTATTTTTTATAAATATTTAAATAATTCTAAATTTTTTCAGGTGTGTGCAAGCAAAACCCCTTCAATTTATAAGTGCAATTATTAGAACTCTCAGCCCACCCCAAACAGTACTATTGAGCCCAAATCTATCTGTTCAAGAACCATTTTGCAGTCCATGGAAGGCAAAGCTTGGATTTAACCAATTGAACCAAGCTAGTTTGGATGAATAAAAAAAATAAAAGATCAAACTCAAAAAAAAAAAAATATATAAATAAAATTTGTATATAGATGAATAATACAAACAATACAAAAACCATATACAGATGATGGCAAAGTAGGTTGGATGTGTAAGAGCACAAAATCACAAAACAATTTAATGTATAGTCCTCAATCCTAGAAACAAAAACTATGACATAGGGAACATCAATCATTTCGTGATGCAAATTTTAACATAGATCTTATATATAGATAGATTAGTTTCTGTGTCTGGTTTAGAATATTTCAATTAAGAATTGTATATTTCAAGATGCAATCTTAAGTAAACAACAGTTAAAATGTATTTTTACTTACCTCAAACAAAATACATCTTAATTAAGCAGGAATCACCTAATTGAGTAGAAAGATAATAAGGCGACATGTTAACAACATGCATTGAGGGCATCGTTTAGTTTACTACTATGTTTAATCATCTTTAACTAATCAAGGTTCATGAACCTAATTAATGAACAATGTACTAGAGATCATAATGCATGCATCCATGCATCTAACACTAAAATCTTAAAGACCTATGCACTTGTCTTCTACAAGGTTGACAAGTTCTTAGATATTCTAATCTAGTGTTGGAGTTTGTATTACTATCAGTGCTAATATATATAGTATATAAGAACATGCTTAATATGTTAATCTTGACATCATGCATGGCCAGAGTTTGTAGTATATGAGATAAACTTAAAGAGTATGTGAAGGATTGAGACTAATTACAGCGCTTATTAAAGAAGTTCATATGGCTCAGTTAATGCATGCATTCATTGTGTTTGATAATAAACAAGAGGGAGAAGAGCTTTCTTTCTTTCTGATAGGCAGGTTCAAAGTTACTGAATTCAAAACAATAAACTTATCTCTTAATTAAGAGAGACAAACACTTAAAGAAGTTAAGGGAAGTGTGATACATTGTGAGAACATTAATTAAACAACTCAAGCTAGCATCAAGGGAATCAAATAATATTAAGTTCCATTTCCTCCTGAATCTAGGTTCATGCACCAAAAACCCCTAGTTCAGTGCACAAAGCCAGTGCAGTGTGCCTTATAACTGAAGGGCATCTCAAATTAGAATACTGAGCATCATGAAATATGGGCTTTGCTGTTTAAAATGTGGACATGCATGGAACCCTAAACATTGTTTTTAATGCAGAGCATGGATGTCTTCAGATAATTAAATATGTTTTTCCCTATAGAATATAAGTTAATCACTAGATCAAAACAAGGAAGGTGCCACATGATATATCATATGGAATAGTATTGTTGGAGTGATGCCATTACGGTTCCCAACATCCACTGACAGGATACTTAGAACAGAACAGCTAGGTTTGCTGGTTGAAGCTAGACATGGATATACATAATTCGAAGATCGACATGAGGTTGTCGAGAGATTAATGGTCACAGCTTGTCTGAGGTTTGAGCAGCAATGCATTGCATGGATTCTCACAATATAAATGCTAAACATGAAGTTGTGAGGGGAGTATATATAAACCATTTTGAGGCCTCTTTCAGCTGTATAAACCCCAAAGTAGGCATAGGAGAACACTTAAGTGTCTATTTTTTTAGATTATAAGTTGACCCCAAATGTTCATGAGCCAGCTTAACCATGGTTAATTAAGTTCAGTTTTTGAGCTTAATTTCAATTAGATGTGTTCAAGGGAATTCTCCATTAGGAACAATATATACATGAAAATCTGCATTAAATCATCAGCTATTTTGCCTCCCATTTTCTGAAGGTGATCAGTGAAAATATAATCAACAGTGCTTGGAATCAAATTTGGCCACTTAGAAAGCTGCAGTTTCGATCATCAAGCCACTGAGAAGATGATATCTGGTGCTATTTGTGAGAATAAGTGAGAATGTATAAGAAGCTCCCTCTCTCTCTCTCCTTGTTTTAATATATATATGTAACATATACACTTCTACTTGAGTGATTCCATGCATGAACAATCACTGAAGATGATCTAAAGAATTCTAATAAGTATCACAAACACTCTATTAATGAAGTAATTTTTCTTTTTTCTTTTTTTTTGACTAAGGCGACAAGCACCCCCACAAAGCATGTCAAGTATGGGGCCCAGACATAGAGCACACTTGATCGCTGAGTTCCCGCATTTGCAAGAGGGGGGCTCAATCCCAGATTCTTCCCGAGAGAGCGGAACCCCTTAACAAAGTAACCATGTATCAACAGGCCTTCATGACGTCCATTGATCCTCTAATGAAGTACTTGTCAGAGACAACCATGCATCCATATATAACTCTCTTTTATTTGAGAATTATTTGTGCATATCAGAAATGAAGTTGATCTCAAATGGCACCAATAGATTAATAAAAACCAATCAGTTAGCTCCAACAGAGATTCTTATTAATTATTGAAAGCTAAACAGTATAACCACAATGAGATTCTTTCATTCTGAGCTTATCAATGAACATCCAAATGAAAAATAAAAAAGGGGAGGGGGGAGGCAAATGAATTGTCAACTTGATTAATGTCACCATCTTATAAATCAGCCAATAATTAGAGCAGGAAAAGGACCCATCACAAAAATATTTCACATGGTTTTTGGATCAAGCAAAGCTTTATTACTCACGAGTGCAGCAAAATTCCCCACCATAAACAGTAATAGAGGCCCCTCATATATTGATAGTATTCTTTTCTATGGTTTCTCGTAAGGTAATGGTTGGCATTTGCGCTTTTCATTGCCTATGTTTGATTATGACTCGAGATGATTTTTGTCAAACTAGTTGCTTGCTATATAGCTAGTACTGATGGTTTTAGTCCATCCTACCTCTTCTTTCCATCAATATCCAAAAAAGTTTCTTCTTTTCAGAAAACCCGAAAACCTAAGAAAATCTTGTAAAGAAACAAAGAAATAGAAAACCTTTTTTTCTTTTTTACAAAGAATAGAAAACCATTTTTTATTTCCAAAAAAAACCTCAAGCTGGTAGAGATTAAATCTACTGTCAAGCGGAGCCTCACATCTATAAGAGAGGAGGGCCAACATGACTTGCCCGGGAGGGATTTTGAAGACACACAGGCGGCCTAAAGGGTGCTTGCCTGGTACTCGGGGTATCTCAGGTGGTAGGGGTCTTTCAAGCATATATGGAAGGGCAATAGTTGTGAAAAGGGATTGTATCTCTCAATGTAGCTACCCAGTAAAGTGACCACCCATGTAATCGTTATCTATCATAAAAAAAAAAAAATTTAAAAAAAAATTTGTGGTTTATCCCCCCTTAACATATGTATGCATGATTATATGATTTATATGGAGATCTTCTTAATTTCTTTGTTTTCTTAATTTCTTGTGTGCCAACAATATTGCTGGAGCCTTTCTTCTGACTTGGCATTGTGTTTTCTTATACAAAAATAAGCATATTAACTATAATAATTAACAAATCAATTTTTTAAAAAAGAAAATGAAGGTTTTGTTTGGATTTTAATGAAAAGAAAAGAAACGGATCATATTAAACAGTGCCCAATAATATTAAAATGAAAGATTTGGATCATCAAGATGAGTAGTCATGTTCAAATGATCTTGAAATCCATGCAGCTCCACCACCCACCACAGAAGGAGCATGAACTTGGACCCTCTTCCAAATCCAAAAGCATGGCTGAAAATTAATGGAAAATAACACATCCTTCCCCACTTGATCCATGCATGATCTCATTAGTGCAATATTTCTCTTGTTTTTCATGCTTTCACAATTTCCCCTTTTTTTTAAGATGATTAAGACATTGCACCTTTATTTCCTAGGCTTTCTTAATCCTATGGATTCATTTCAAGTCATAAACAATTTTCATTTCTTCACATGATTTTTTTGAAATTTACATCATTGTCACTGAATAATAACTATCTTATAGTAGTATACAATGTTAGTTTTGAGATTAATTAATAGTGTAAGTATGCTAGATAAGTTCCACAATAAGTATATATAGCTAGGAGTCCATTAGGGTTATGTTGTGTGTGTGTGTGTGTGTGTGTGTGTGAGCGAGTGAGAGAATGAATATTCAAAGGTAGTAAGCATCTAAGTAATGTTTGTTCTATTGGCATAAGGAATGTATATGAAACCGCAATGAGACAGAAGGCATATTTACAACCTTATAGGCATAAAACATTTTTTAGTGTCTTTTGTACTGTTTGTTGACTCATTAAGAGAATCACATGTGGGAATGACAGTTGATACATATAGTACGTACCTTGTACAAGTAGTTGTCATTGTTCTATCTTGTGAACTATATTTTTATGTATCCACACCAAATTAACTCATGGTATATATATCCACTTGCCATTAATTTAGCAATGTGTGTTTGTGTTTGCATATGCGTGTGTTAATGTGATCATTATCCGACAAGATTCCTTGTGATCGTGACAGATAAAAAAAGCAAGAACAAGCAAACAAGTAAGAAAGACACAGAGAATTTTTACGTGGTTCACTCCAAAATGAAATTTCTACGCCCATTGGCGGTGATATTGTTTTCACTAAAATCTTAGAATCATAAAAGTTTTCAATGATGGAACAATATAAAAGGAAAAACCATAATACAGTGAAAATATCCAAAGTACACCTTAAAAAGGTGTCAAGTATAAACAGGCTCCACACAACCCAACATAATGTTCTACACGATGAAGTATTTACAATGAATTTTAATACATAATAACATCAAATAGATATATATGGCAGGCATGTCAAATTATTGCCAACTATATAATCTCTTGTATAACTATATTGCTATATTGTATTAACACACCATGGTGTATCGACTAGCCATTATGGGGTCATCAAGCATATGCATGTTTATATGGTTCTACAAGATAGATAAACTATTTATGATGATTTTAAAACTTAAATCATATATGATCTATGTTATACATGTCATATTATATATTACTTTTACATGATCTCTTATATATTAGATTACTGTTTTAAATCATTAATCTGTAGAGTGATGTCCTTACATATAATGATCGAGTACTATCAGGGTGGATCTTGCATCTTGCAATGGTTAACATGATTCAAGTTCAATCTTTTTTCTTCTTTTTTTCTTTTTTCCTTTTTCTTTTGTGATGTGTTAATATATGTGGAATTACATCTTGATAATTTTAGTCCAACATTTATTTAATTGTTTATTTAACATATATATTCTCTTACATTGGCCTCAAAGAAAGATGTTTCATTAGATTGAGGATATTATTGTATTAAACGTACGTGGAGAAAACATACCATTTTATAGTGTTCTTTGGGGTTGAATTTCTTCATGATTGTAAACCCAAGGTACATGCATGCACCAAATATTACAATGAACTCTGCATGGGTGAAGTCCACATAGTTTATCGCTCCAAGGTTTTGATGTTATCCCAAGCTAAAGTCCCATCCCTATATAGAATAGAAGCAGTGAATTGTTATTTTTTATTCAAAATATGGATAAGATCATAGCATATGATTATATATATATGAGCCAATGTTTGGGCTAGCTAGCATACAATTTTTTTTTTTTTTTTTTTTTTTGATAAAATGGATAAACCAAGGCTAGCATACATTTGAGATAATAAATTAACTAAAGAAGCCTTTGTTTTCTGAAAAGCAAACCAACCAATTATTTCTCCCTGCAATCATGGGAAGGGCTCAATAGAGGAAGGTATATAGTTCCATCACTTGTACTCTTGTTGGAAATAATATGGTCATTTGGGCTTGCTCTCCAACATCATTTAGCTAAATTATGCTTTAATTAAATTTTAAGGCATGCACTAGGACTAATGGATGTTATCACTGATATTAAAAAAACAACACTTAAGCTATTAATTGGTGAGACAAACATTGACAAAATCTGTTTGGTGGGGGTACTTAAAACTCAAATCAAACCAAAAGTACTTATCTTGAACATTATCAAAGAAAGACGGTTTTAGAGGAATGAATAGTAGATTTTAATCAAATGATTAAAAAAATTGAAGGTATTAGATGACGAGACAAACATCATTAGTGTTTGTTTGTTCAGGAACTATTTCAAGTTTCAAACTCAAATCAAAATGAGAATTATCTAGCTATGACATATATATATATATTGAGAAGAATTTTAAAAAATTGAGTTTGACATGGCCCAACTATCAGCTCACCGAGGACTGTTGCAGGAAGGTGAGCCCTTTAGGGCTGTCTAGTAAAGGTTGGCTTCCATGGAAACCCTAGAACATGGGTGCACATGATGAAAGGTGAGGTTGTTAATGGTGGTGAGCCACAAAGATTGGTGTGACAACAACAAAAAGTGGGCAAACATGAACATAATTAAATTCCTACAACATTTCCTAACAACATGATTCCTTCCCTGTACCCTGGCTCTTGCCTAGAACTTGCACTGTGGCATTCTAATAGTACATTCACTTGTTAGCTAGGGTTTAAGTTTGATCATATATATAGATATAGATATAGATATAGATATAGATATAGTTATAGTGAGAACAATATATCTCCTATCACTATACCACTAGTATTCATTCCACTTATTTATGATTGTCTCCTATATATATGTTATGAGGTTAATGTCCTTATATCATGTTATTATTTTGTACTATTCTATATCCAAGGAAAACGGTGTTTTGTTTACCTTTATATAGGATTATATAATCCTTTGAGTTTGAATGAAAAATTTTATTTACATTTTGTTAAACTTATGAATATTCTTGACATTTATCACTGTTCAAGGTTATTCTATCTTGTTTTATTTCAAAGAATTAAACATCTATATATTGATTAGGGTTACAAAACTATTAGAACTCGAATTTTTCTATCCTCATACAAACAATATAAGATCAAGAACATATTGATTCAATCCAATTATATATTTAAGTGCAAATTCAGTTAACATCGGAACATTAATATATGTTAATTTAATTAATAAATAATTATATAGTAGAGAAACAAATTTGTTGATAGGTCATTGTAAACATCATCACAGATTTTTAGTCAGTATTAAAAAATTTGCAAATAATAAACATATAAATATTATTAAATATATTCCATATCAGAAGATTATGTCAAAGTAGAGAGGGTTGAAACTTCAAATGGGGTTCCCAAAGACATTACAAAAATTCCATAATTGAGTTTAAGTGTGGCCCCATACAGGACTATATATAATATAATGAGATTAGTTATTAATAGCTTATTATTTGTGAATTGGAAGGAGTTTCACTTTCACAGCTCTTTGAAGTTTTCTAACTTAGAAATAGAGTCTGAAAACGAGAATAACAAAGCCTAGTCAAAGTCAACAAGTCAAAGTCAAAGTCAAAGTCAAAGTCAAAGTCAAAGACAAAGTTGTTGACCGCCTCACATGTCACCATGGCGTGGAAGACCCGGATGAAATGATTTACAATTTTACAAGAGACCATAGGACGAATTTTAGGCAAAATAGTCAATGTTAAAATAACCAAAACTTTGGTATATTTTAATTCTATGCCTAAATTTTATTTGTATTAATTATTAATTCAAAAAAAAAAATTAATTTATTCATTTTAGTGGATTTATGAAATAAATAAGTGCATTAAATTGATATGATGTACATAATATGTTTAGTATAATACTACTACTAAAATTGGGTAATCTCTGTCTTTATAGATAAAAATATAATAATGCATGCAATGGAAAATTATCATTCCAAAGCAGTCACTCCGTTTGATTGATTCGCTCTAAAATTTAAGAAAACTGAACTATTTTTATTCATCACCTAAAAATTTTTGGTCAGTTTGGTTAATTTTGTTCAGCTTAATCAAAAGGAAAAAAATTATAATCTAAACAACTTTAAAACCTAAAATTTATAATAAATAAATACTAAGATTCATTATAGTAAATGTTAATTTATGATAGTAGAGGTTACCTTATTTAGTTTAGTTGAAATTTATGATAATGGAACTGAACTAAAATAATTGAATTATCGAAAACGTAAATTGCACCAACCAGAATTGTCACACTTCGAACCCGACACATGAGAAACCGGTTGCATGCTCATAACATTTTGGTCTCTATAGACATGCAAGCCTCAGATTTTGGTCTGTTAATGTTAATTTATGATAACAGATTTTGGTCTCATAAGATTTAAGCCTCATAATAAAACCTGTTTATTATAATTTTAAACAATATAAAACAATAACACAATAAATCAAATAAATAATGTTCAACTACAAATACAAGGTTTTCAAATATGTTAAATCAACAAAGGTTCCATGCAAGAAAAACTAAAAAATTTTGTGTAACAGATCCTAGATTCAAGAAACACTATCAAGCTTATCAGTGGAAATCCAAGGATCTATTCATCAATATCCAACTAATTCCAGATACAAGTAGCCAATTCATAGATTTTTCCTTCATCATCAAAACTCAATCGACAATTCAACAACCAACAATTATTTTTTCATTGATTACAGACTAATACTATCTACAATCAACAATTCATATACTAAGAAAGATAACTAGGGTTTACAAAGAAAACCCCATGGTGGAGACAACGATGATCGCCACCATCAATCACTACTCCGATCTCCGTCCTCTAGCGTTGAGAGCTCGGGCCTTCTTACAATTCTCTCCCCCCTTTCGATCACGCGGTCTTCCTCCTTTTATAGTGCTCCAGAGTCCTCTGACAACACGTAGCCTTCGAGTTTTCTATTTGGCAGCTTAGCGTGTATGTTGTGACAACACGTCATCTGGTCTCCACGTGCTTTGTCCAAACTTGTTTCCTCATCATTGATGTGCCACGCGTCTATATAAGGTTGTCGTCATTTCCTATCATTTTGGTTTCTCATTTGATTTAAAGGGTCAGCTGGTTCAACCCTTTGCATTTGAACCTTAACAGGATATGTAACAATACCCTCCCCATTAAGGCTCTAGAGATGAAACTGATACAATAGAACCTCCAAATCCTCCCATGTAGTGTCTCCAAGTGATAATCCCTCCCATTCTACTAAGACCCTTAACCTTTATTTACCATTCTTGATGATTTGTCTGTTCTTCAACAGAGTCTTAGGTTGAATCATTGGACCTCTTTCACTTGTCAATAAAGGCAGTGGTACAAATAAAGTAGTAGGATCACCATAACAAGATTTCAAGACTGGGACATGAAAAACAGGATGTATGCGAGTTCCTGGAGGTAATTGCAACTTATATACGACTTTACCAAGACATTGGAGCACTTGAAAGGGACCGAAATACCTTATAGCCAATTTCTGGTTCTTTCTCAAGGTAACTGAACACTGTCTATATTGTTGCAGTTTCAAAAAAACCTAATCTCCTTCTTTGAAATATACTTCACATCTTTTTTTGTCCACTAATATTTTCATCCTTATTTTAGCCTTGAGTAGATTCTAATTAAGTTGAGCCAAAACCTTGGTGTGCTGAAGGAGTAATTGAGATACTTCTGGAGGATCCTTTTCATTAGAATAGTAAGTTAAAAGAGAAGGAGGTTCACGGCCATATACAACCTCAAAAGGAGTCATATTTAATGAATGATGGTATGCTATATTATACCAGAGTTCAACCAGTAATTCAACCCATGCTTCGGATTCTTTGCTGTAAAGCACTTGAGATACATTTCCACACACTTATTCAAAGCTTCAGATTGACCATCTGACTAAGGATGGTGAGTTGTGGACATTGCCAAGGTAGTCCCCATTCTGTGGAATAAATGTTGCCAAAAACTTCTTGTAAATGTTCTATCTCTATCTGATACAATTGACAGAGGTATACCATGTAATTTAACTATATTTTTTATGAAAACAGCATCTACAACCATACTTGTAAAATCAACACGTAATAGCATGAAGTGTCCTTGGATAATCTATCAATTACCACGAAAATCACTGAATATCTTCTTGACAATGGCAAACCCAATATAAAATCCATTACAATATCTTCCTATATTCTTATTGGAGTTGGAAATGGTTGCAGTAATCCCCCAGGTTTGGTACAATCATCTTTGGCCTGTTGACATATCATACAAGCTCTCACAAATTCTGCAACTTCCCTTCTCATGCCTTTCCAATAAAAATGTTGTGCAATGCGCACATATGTGCGAAGACTTCCAACATATCCACCTATATATCAATGTAGTGTGGTATTCATGCAACATTTGATGTTTGAAATGTGAATTCTCTAGTACTACCATTCTGCCTTTATACCATACCAAGTCATTGCGCCAACTACATGGTTCAGGCGCCACTTGATGTTCTTGCAGAATTTTGATGATTGACATACAAGTGGGATCACTTGCTTGTAACTTTTGTAATTGAATTATGCCTATGTCTAAAGCTAAAGTAAAGCATCTGGAAAGGGCATCAGCTGCCTAATTTTCTCTCCTTGGTTTGTACTCCACCTTGAAATCATAACTCATGAGTTTTGGTAACCATTTTTGTTACTCAAGGGTGTGAATTGCTTGGTTACCAAGATGCTGCAATGCTTCTTGATCAATCCTGATAATGAATTTGTGACCAACTAGACAATGTCTGAATTTAGATACTACTTCAGTGATGGCATAAAACTCACAAGTAAAAGCAGACTGAGTTCTCATTCTTGGGTTTAACTTCTTGGAATAATATGTTATTGGGTGATTCTCTTGAATTAGGACAACAACAATTCCTTCACCAGATGCATCAGTTTCTGATACAAAAGATTGAGAAAAATCAGGGAGTCTAAGAACAGGTGCAGTGGTAATTGCTAATTTAAATGTTACAAATGCTTGCTAAGCCTCAATTCCCCAATAAAAGTTGTCCTTCTTTAGGAGCTCTGTCAAGGGTGGTTGAGCCTTCAATGCATAACCTTTTATAAACTTTCTATATTAACCACTTAAGCCCAAGAATCCTCGTAATTGTTTAAATGATGTAGGAATGGGCCACTGTTGTATTGCTGTCACTTTTTCTTTCTCCATTTCCACTCCCTGACCAGACACTAAATGACCCAAATATTCCACCTGTGAAAGTCCAAAACTACATTTTGAAAGTTTGGCAAACAATTGATGTTGTTTTAGAGTTGATAAAACCTTCTCCAAATGATTCAAATGACTGACCCAACTGGTGCTATATACTAATATATCATCAAAGAAAACTAACACAAATTTTCTCAAGGCAAAGTGGAAAATCTGGTTCATCAAAGACTGAAATGTTGTTGGTGCATTCAAGAGGCCAAATGGCATCGCTAACCATTGATAATGGCCTTCATGAGTTCTAAAGGCAGTTTTAAATCTGTCACCAGGATGTAATAATACTTGATAGTATCCCGAGTTCTAACTTTGAAAAGAACTTTGCATAAAACAATTCACCCAACAATTCATCAATAGTAGGAATTGGAAAGGCATCCTTTACAGTTTTTACATTTAGAGCTCTATAATCTGTGCAAAACCTCCGAGTGCCATCCTTTTTTTAACTAATATCACAAGAGATAAGAATGGATTGGAACTTGGTTCAATTAACCCATCTTGTAATAACTGAGAAACTTGGTTCTCAATTCTAGTCTTATGACTGTGAGGATAGGGATAAGGCTTCACCTTGATGGGTCCTGACTTAGGAAGGAGGGTAATTATGTAATAACAGGATCTAGATGGTGGTAATCCTTTAGGAATAAAGAAAACATTGTTATATTGCCTTAATAACATCAGTAGTGATTCTTGTCTATCATCAGTTAATAATGCATCTATATTGAAAGTCATATCCTCTGTTACAATCAGAGATGGTTTCAGTATAATGTCTTCCTTATCATACAGTGTTAATGTATAACAATTGGCTATTGCTTTCATTGAACTCAACCTGAGCAATTGATACGTAGTGGCCGGTTGAGGAGTTGGTGGAGTCTCACCCTTCAAATGTAAAAAATTGACCATCCTTATTGAACTGAATTACCAATTTACTGTAATCAACCAAATAAGCCCCAGTGTACCTAACCATGATGCTACTAGAATTACATCAGCACCAGCAATTAGCAAAACATATATATGCAGGTAATGATAATAAACTCTTTTGTATTTTGATTTAGAGATTATCAATCAAACCCTTCACATGTAATGAACTACCATTTCCCATCAAAACTCCAATGGTTTTGCTGGTGTAACCTCCAACTTAAGAAATTTGATAGACCTCGGTTGGATGAAATTGTCATCATTTCCTTCATCCAACAATACATGAACTGGTTGTCCTTTTATGAATCCTTAAAACCGTTGTGCCTAATAGAGAAGAACTATTCATAGCATTCAATGACAACTTATGAGTTTGCTCTTCTAATGTGTCAGGTAGTCCTGGATCAATAAGGAAATCATTTTCAAGTTCATCAGACTCATCCTTATCCCATTGTAACTCCAATAACTTCTTATTAGTACATTGATGAAATCTGGTGTACTTCTCATCACAATTGAAGCATAATCCTTTAGCTTTTTGAATTTGCATTTCCTTTAGACTCATCTTCTTGTAACCAGAATCGGAACCTGATGGTATTCCTCCATATGGTATAATTGCTCTATTGCTGATTGGATTCTCATTACGAACAATATTGTTTTTTGGCACTATATGAATATCAGGAGTAAAAGATTCTTAGAGACTGTTATTCTGTTGGTTGAACCATACTTAATTATCTTCAACAATTTAGCTAGAGTGACTGCTTTAGTAATGCTTTCAGCCTGCCATGGAATCACTTCTCTTTATAGTGCTCGTCGGAGCCCACTAATGAAACAATCAAGCAAGGCCTCTAAGGATACTCCTTCCACTCGGTTAGCTAAAGCTGTGAATTGAGAATAGTATGGTATTACATACCCTACCTGTGATAGTTTAAAAAGTGAGTATCTCGGGCATTCAAAAAATGAAGAACTATATACCATTTCCACTGCCTTGGTAAGAGAAGACCAGGATGTCACTCCACCGGTCTTCTGCAACATCTGAAACTATGGAATTACTTGACCTTCAAAATTAATCGTTGTTATCTTCAATCGGAAAACATCAGAGATCTCATAGAAATTGAAGAACTGCTCTGCCTTGAATATCCATTGCATTGCATCACTATCATCAAATCGAGGAAACTCCAAATGAAAAGATCGCAGAGGGGCTACCATTAATGGATTCAGATCTGTGGAATTCGATGAACTGGAATTTGAAGTTTAGACCCCTTGATTAGATTCATTCACACCTGGTTGTGATTCAAGAATTTTGTTGACATTAGCTAGTGAATGTGTGTAACTACGGCGAGTGACTGTTCAAGAATCTGAAACCTTTCTTGGCTATGTTCTATAACAGTCATCATGGTATCCACTTTGAGTTGCAGATCTTTCAATCTCGTGTTATCAACCATATCAAGAATCAATAAAAGCACCAAAATGTAACAGATTAGTGATTCAAGAAACACTATCAAGCTTATAATCATTGGAAATCCAAGGATCTATTCATCAATATCCAACTAACTCCATATACGAGTAGTCAATTTATAGATTTATCCTTCATCATCCAACTCAATCGACAATTCAAACAACCAATAATTACTATTTTCATTAATTATAGACTAATACTATCTACAGTCAACAATTCATATACTAAGAAAGATAACTGGGGTTTACAGAGCAAACCGCTCGGTAGAGACAACGATGATCGTGACCATCAATCTCTACTCCGATCTCCGTTCTCTCGCTCTGAGAGCTCGGGCCTTCTCACAATCCCCCCCCCCTTTAGAACACGCTGTCTTCCTCCTTTTATAGTGCTCCAGCCCTCTATCAACACGTAGCCTTTGAGTCTTCTATTGGGCACCTTAGCGTGTGTGTTGTGACGACACGTCATCTGGTCTCCACACGCTTTGTCCAAACTCGTTTCCCCATCAATATGTCACGCGTTATTATAAGGCTATCTTTTCTTATCATTCTGGTTTCTCATTTGATTTAAATGGTATAGTTCAACCCTTTGCATTTGAACCTTAACAAGATATGTAACACTTTGCTACAATCTAAACTCTTCCCTCAAAGAACCCTTCCAAGCTAATTACTTCTCTTGATCTAAAATAAGAAGAAAGAACAACTTAATAAAGATCCCAACAACTTAATTGAAATATACACTCAATTTAAAATATCTTGTAATATAAGAGTTCAAGTTTGAAAAAATATCTTTTTCGAAAACCTTAAATCAGAATATAGAATATAAATAATATCATTATGTAGTTAATTTACAAATCAAAATATCCAAAATAACTTTATACTTTAATGTACAAAAAACTAAAAAACTTTGCCACTATCTAAACTCTCTCCTCCAAGAACCCTTCCAAGCTAACTACTTCTCATGATCTAATATAAGAAGAAAAACCAAAGGACCATTGGTCTAGCAGTATCTTGGGTCCCGTGCGTTGTATAATTCACTTAGTGAGCAAAGCTCCCATATTCGAGTCCTTGCCTCCTTAACGGAGAGAGCAGTTTGGGCAATTCACTTGGTGAGCATAAAGCTCCCATGTTCGAGTCCCCATCTCTGTACGCGCACGATAAAGGGTCAAGGGTGCTCATCACCTAAGGCCACGCCCCTTGACAAGCCCTCTATGAGGTCTTTATGGCCTATGTCAAAATATATATATATATATATATATATAAGAAGAAAAAACAGGTTAATAAATATCCCAACAATTTACTTAATTGAAACATATACTCAATTAAAATATCTTGAAATGACAACAGATTTCAAGTTTGAAAAAATATTTTTCATAAAATCTTAAATCAGAATATAGAACATAAATAATATCATAATGTAGTTTACAAATACAAATATCAAAAATAACTTTATACTTTTAATGAAAATAATCTATATCTTTCCAAATGAAAATAAACAAACCAAACACCATAAATTTTATATTTATAGCCAAAATAGTTTGGAACGAATTAGAACATCAGAAATTTGTGTATATAACCATAATAGTTTACAACGAATCAAAACATCTTTATAGTAAAAAAATGTTAGAACGGATCAAACTATTAGAAACTTTGTATCTATAATCAAAATAGTTAGAACAGATCAAGAAATCTAAAACTTTGTATTTGTAATAAAAAAACTTAAAATATATCATAATATAAGAATTTTGTACATATATTAAAGATAATTTATAGTCTCTCAAATATAGTGTTAATGCAACGATCCGCTTCTCCTAAGGATTAGAGCTAATCTTGATCATTGGGTGAAAGTGATTGGTGAAGATTAAAGTGCTCCAGATGATTTTAAGGGAAAGAACTCAGGGAAGATTCAAAGATAAGAGATGCTCAACACACAATCTTTGTGGAATCCATGTTCTGATTCAAGTTCCAGTTACCTTCTTGGTGAGCCAAGAATCTTCTTTTATAGCATGGAGACCCTTATCTGCAAACTTTCAGCGCCTTCTAGAATTCATCCTCTACCTTTCAATGATCGACAAGGAGGTTATTTTGACAGTTGGATTCTCATCTTGGCGCTTATGTTCAGGTCATGTCTTTAGTTATTCCCCCATAACATATATTATGGTCATAATTAATCCCATATTGAAGATAATTTATCGTCTCTCAAATATACTATAATCATAATTAATCTTGATGATATGGGTCAAAATACTTTTTAACTCTAGTGATCAAATCAGAAGAATTATCACAATTGATCATAGTGGCATGGGTTAAAATATCAAGGATATCTTTGTTTAAGCACCAAAAACACGATAGTGAACTAGTTTCAAATCATATGCATGTCAACATAGTCAATGTTTAATCTCCATTAAGGGGTTCCAAACATAAAGATCTTTGAAGGCTACAGTCAAATCCCATAATCAAAATATTTTTATATAAAAATAATCACAACTATTTTATAAGTCTAGAAATTCATATAATATGGTGTTCAAGTCATTCAAACTACAAATATAATAGGGTTTCCAAATCACTTAAACTATGAATATGATGTAGTGTCCAAATTATTCAAACTATGAAGGGAATTTATAGGTATCTAGATTAAACATGCATATTCAGGGTTTCAGAAAAATAATAATTCTACATATTATTTTTTCTTTCAGAATAGTATAACGTAAAGATAAATACAAAACATTACTTAAGTCCAAAGTTTTTTTAAACAAACTTTTAAACTTCAAGGTTTTAATTTTTCAAAACAAAATATATGTCATTTTTTCTTACTCATTTCAAATATTTATCTCTCTCAATCATTATCTCTTCTACTCTCCTAATCCATTCCTCACTTTGTTTTTTTCTATCACAACTTTTTTAAGAACTATGAATAAATTATAATTTTTTTATATATATAAATGTGGATAAATCATTATAATCACGTCTTAGATATGATTTTTACCCCATCCTCTTTCGTGAGAGGAATAAATAATAATTTCTTTATAATCTCTTTCTTTCTGCACCAGTAACATTGGAATTTATTATTTCTTGATAAGAAAAATATCACATTATGATTATTATTATTATTATTTTATATTTGATTCCTATGGATATTACACCTCAATTATTTTCTATCTTCTTTTTTATTATTATATCTTCTCAGTCTCTGTTGTTTTTTAATTTTAATGATCTTTTGGAGAAGTGTTTATAAATTAATAAAGAATATTTCTTCAAATCTATTTTTGAGGCAAACATGTGGGAGTTAAATAATCAATAGACTATGGATATATGTTGGAAATTAATTAGTTATAATTAGTCCCGAGTGAACCATGCATCATCCATATTGTCTTAGAATAAATGTTCTTTATCTATGGATTTGAGCCCCTTGATAAAGCTATCTCAAGATAGATAGATTTGGGTAATCTACATGACAATGATCTTACCCCACAATCAATGTTGTGGAGTGTGACATGTAATTCTATATATAAAACATGATAGGTGTATTCTGTTTGTGGAGGAGGTATATACGTATCTTTGAAGGAGGAAGGCATATGGGAAAATGTGCTAGCTAGCTAGTCATCCAACTGGGTGATTAGCCTTTTGAAGGAGATCTGGCTAAAAGTTTGGGGGGACTACCTACCTAGATTCTTCATGCATGCTAGCTATATATATATATATATATATAATATCTCCAATGAAATATTTTGAGGATTGAATAGTGCCAAATTGGATCTTAATTTGTTTCACAAAAGTGAGGAGGAATAAGAGATCCAACCATGTGTCATCCACCATGATAACTTGTAAGATGATTGCCAATGGCATAAAGGGCCTATTGGTATTGGGTTAGTTTACTAAAAAGTTCCACTCTTCTAAGAATAATTCAGGATCGAGTCTCTTTTTGTAAAAGTGGGAACATGTACAGGTGTATCAAACGTGCTCTACGCTTGAGCCCCATCCTTGACTTTCTTCATGAGGGCGTTTATCGCTTTTGTCAAAAAAAAAACTTCGTAAGATGATGAGGATGATCATAATAAATAAATATTTGATGTCAAAATCATTATTGAGTAATTTCCTCATAATTATTTCTCCAAAAAAAAAAAACTAATTTTGGGTTTGAATTGAATTTTAGTTGATGTTTTTGCTTCTTTTTTTTCCTTAGCTATCATGGTTAATTAAAAACTTGTCTATATATTTGGTTTTTTCTTCATTTAAAATTCTTTAAAAAACCAGATTAAATAACATATGATCAATATTAATCGAACGGCTAAAACAACCATGCAAATTCATACATTTTAAATATCTTCTAAATAATCACATATGTATATCTTCCTGACTTCCTCAATAGTACGTAATCAATAAAGATGAAGATATATCTTTCGACTAGGTAGGTTAATTAGTCAAGATTATCATATGTAATCTAACTACATCTTTGATTTTGGGTCTTGTCACATGCTCTAGATATCTCTCCATGGTATATGTGCATGCCTTGCACTTAAAAGCAAGTTTGAACAACTTGAAAACAAGTGCGTACTTGGGAGGCAGAAGGCATTAGGTCAAAAGGGACATCATATGGTATAAGACTTTCACAAAGTGTGAATTAGATCGGATATCAAAGTATGTAGGAATTTTGCATGTGGACTATTCAATTAGCACTCATGCATTCATTTACAATCACGGTCTCAATCACGGCATAATCACAAGTTTTATGATTTGAAAAAAATATATAATTATTTCATTTCAAATGAATAGCTGTGAATATTCATAAAATGCTTATTGTTTGAAAACACGGTTTGCACATTCTAATTAAAAAAATATTTTTTTTTTTAAAAAAAAAGCAATTCACCAAGGTGATTAGCATTCGGGACATAAATAAGGTCCCCACCTCGATCCACATCCCGGTATATATATATATATATATATATATATATATATATATTGAGGTTTTTTAAAATGTTGGTTGTTACTTTATTTTTTTTAATAGGAGATGTAGTCTTCAAAATTGTTATGTATATTAATTTAAATTATGGTATTTTATTTTGAATGTTTCAGAAATTTTATTTGAATGGTAATTGGAATATATTTTTGAGGACATATGATTTAAATACTTGTTTAATTATATTAATTCGTTGATGCGTATGCATTAAATTTTAATTATCAAATCCTATCTTAAATTGTGAAATCTATAGCTAACATCATGCAATGGGTTTCCTCTACAGGTATTTAGTGAAGTTTAACCGGTTATTATCAAATCTAAATGGCATTTCCCCTCTTACCTTTTGGAATTTACATGTCAATAGGATAGGGTTGTAATCAAACAGGAACCTACATAGGTGCTTTGCTCTATATGTATAAACATCCTCATTCTAGTGTTCATTAACCACTATCCTATCTAACCTAGCCCATCTTCTAGCCTCCCTTGTTGTTTGTTACACCATGTATAGGGAGATCCCAGTGAGTTAAGTTCAAATAGATTAATATTGTGATTTAAAAATAAATTAAAGTTTTCTAATTTTATGCGTGTTCTTTGGCCCTTCAATCTTCCTTAATTTTTTTTCTAAATTTCTCACTGTGTTGAAGTCTCCCACCACCATCCACGCCATCATTTGTAGATGATAGCTTAGAGAGTTCCCCCCATATCATTCTCTGATCTCCAACTATTTGACCATTGTATACCAAAGACACAACCCAAGGATTCCCTCCATTCCACAATAAAACTAAATATAGAATATACCTGGACTTCGCTATTAGTGTCACCAACTCCCATTCTTTCTTCCACAACACTATGATTCCTCCTAGGTATCTGTTTTCCAAGATGACCACTCATTAATTTCTAGTTCTTCTTGAATCTTCTACAAAACCAAAACACTCGTTCGCTGTTTGCCCTGGTTTCTACAAGGCACAACATCAATAGGTTGTGATTCCTCATAACAAATTAAAAGATTCTACTTACCTTGTCCCTACTCATCACTCTTATATAACTCCAAATAAGCATTTGCAAAATTGAGAAATTAAATGGTAATCGTTGTTATGTCCTCCTCTACCGATAACCGACCCTTCTTTTGGATCTACTTATGCTCTGTTGAGGCCCTCTTGCCTAAGTTTTCTCCTTCCCTTTTTTGACCATCTTTTCTTTTCAGTGCCATCTTATCTCCCGAGTTAGGCGGTTCCTCTAACTCCATCAGTGTCATCTCTGGCGCTTCTAGCTCTCTCTAGTATTGTTCCAACACTTCAGCAACCCAGCCCATAAACCACACTCATATGAGGATTAGTGCCTTGACTTACCTCTATGATCATGGCTTGGTCCTGGTTGGTTGAAGCCGAGAGAGCTCTTTGACGTTGTTCCTCTTCAATCTCAAAGCTTATCAGCTCCATTGCTTCTTCTTCTCCTTCTTTTCCTTGACTCCCTTCCACGTGTCCTTTGAATACGCAACCTGATTTTCTTCACTCCTCGTGATGGCGTGGTTTTTTTCACTGATTCATACTCTGTCCCTACCCATGAGCCTTCCCATAACACGTCTGCTCTCTACCTACTTGTCTCTCGTGCCCACTTCTTTTGAAACTGGTGCACTAACTCTTGGACTTCCTCGATACTCTCTCTCTCTCTCTCTCTCTCTCTCTCTCTCTCTCTCTCTCTCTCTCTCTCTCTCTCTCTTCCTCCTTGGGCCTCTGCGCTAGCAATCAACATTCCAACTTTAAGAGGAGACATCCTCAACCCGAATCTCCTTCTCCTTCCGGCTAGGATCTTCCAATCCGGTTCTGCCCCCTCTCGTTGGCGCCCAGCTAACATCTTCTTGTAGTGTTTAGCGACGTGCCCCCCCCCCCCCACACATAGCTATAATAGAAGACAAGTAACCACTCAAAGAACAACATCAAAAATTTTGAAGTTAGGAATACTTACCCACAGTCCCATTTTCAAGGGTTGTTCTAAGTCTAATTCAACACAGGCTCTTACAAACCAGGTTCTATTCAAGTTTAGGGTAGTATCATCTATTTTCACCACTCTTCCAAAGAATGTCGCCACTGTGTCAAGAGCTTCAGGCATCCAATACTCCATTGGTGGTGGAGTTGGATCCAAATCATTGTTATTGACAACTTTTCAAATCATGGCTGAACGTGCTTTTTCCATGGCATTAGATGCATTACCATACCATTAACCATCCAAGGTCCATCCCACAACAAGGTGTTGACTATGCTCGCAGATGAACAATATACCAAGAAAAAGTTGTTTCACATGTCGGAAACGACGAACTCCCCAATACTGTTCCATAGTTTGGAGAGTATCTCCCTAACTACCTACAGAGGAAGGGGTTTCCCCAGTATCATACCATACAGAACAAGCCTCATCACCTAGTAAGCTTGTCCCGACAATCAAGAAATATTATCACCCTACTCTGAAAGGTGAAAAACAATGTTAATTTTTGTAGTTACATTAAAGTAACATAAAATTTTCTAATAGCATTAATCAAGTAATTTAATAAGTATTAATATGCTTGTTATTAATTTTAAAAACTTTAGAATTACGTATTTGTTAAAATATCAATAAAATCATTAAAAATAATTAAAACTATGTTTAAAAATATGAAATTAATTATGAGGAAAACTTATCAAATTTATTTACAGATTTTTTTTAATTTTTAATTTAATTTTTATTTTATATTAACTTTTAATATATGGGAATCTGATTTAAAATTTAATGTGATAGAATTAATATAATTAAAATGCTGGCTTCATTTTAATTTTTCTTTTTTAAATAATTACTTGAAATAAAACGACAAGTTCATCTTAAATATATATTATTTAAAAAAGAAACTCGACACGAAGCTGGCGTTTCCAACACGCTTCATGCCATATTTTCCAAAATAGGGTCAGTTGGGCAAATATGTTTGAAAGTGAGTCATTTTGTAAATTCTTTTATTTTTTTGAGTTTTTAAAAAAGTATTCTTATATATCAACAATCATGTTAGGTGATTGTTGACTTGGCACAGGAAGACATGCACATATCAACGGTCATTTAAGTTTATTCCTGCCACATTAATTAAGGAAAAAATGATTAAAATTTAATGGTTGATGGTTTGGATGCCACATCAACAATGGGTTAGATGAAAAGATTAATAAAAGTATATGTGTATTTAAAAAAATAAATAAAATGAATTTCTAGGTATAATTGAGGACTAGGAATGCATTTAACCTAAGCAACTAACTCACATGCTTTGTATAAGAACTCAAGCCAAAAAGTGATAGAATGCCCAAATATGAAGGCTTATTGTTTTTTCAACACTGTTAGGAAGTAACACTTGTTTTGTAGATCGAAAGTGTTATATATATATATATATATATATATATATATATATATATACGGGCCTGATACTATGTGGTCGACCGGATTACTGTTCATTTACGGCCACCTCCCATTTGGTCCACTTGCACAGTATTTTGAGGAAATCCAACCATATGGATGAAAATAACATCAAAAAATAAGTTGGTGTGTCAATTTTCATACAATTTGGGAACTTATAGGGCCTTCATCTTAACGAGTGAAATTTTGAACCGATAGGATTTTTATAAATTTTCACCCGTTAAGATGAAGACCCTACAAGTTTCCAAATTGTATGAAAATTGACATGTTAGCTTATTTTTCGATGTTCTTTCCATCCATACGGTTGGAAATCCTTCAAACATGCTCCAGGTAGCCAAATGGGAGGCGACCGTAAATGAACAATAAATCCGGCTAACCTTACCTTATCATGCCCGTATATATATATATATATATATATATATATATATAGTCCTGATATTATAAGGTCGGCCAAAAACACTATTTATTTGTGGTCACCTCCCATTTGGCCACCTGGAGTATATTTGAAAGATTTCCAACCATACAGATGGGAAGATCATCGAAAAATAAGCCAGTATGTCCATTTTCATATAATTTGATGATCGTTTGGTCTTCCACTTAACGGGTGAAATTCTGAACTGTTAAGATTTTTATAAAATAAGAGCTGTTAAGTGGGAGGACCAAACGACCACTAAATTGTATGAAAATGGACAACTAGCTTATTTTTCGATGATCTTCTCATCCGTATGGTTGGAAATTCTTCAAAGATGCTCCAGATCGTCAAATGGGAGGTGGCCACAAATAAATAGTATTGCAGCCTTATAATATCAGGACATATATATATATATATATATATATATATATATATATATATATATATATATAGACACACACTTAAAACTTCTATCATGAATTTGTCTAGACATACCGTTCTTTTCCCTATCAGTACACTCTTTTTACTAGTTTTTTTGTTTTGTTTTAGTAGTTGGATAAATCACGTGTATTTATTCATTATAAAATAGGAGTTCACAACATTGCTCATTCGAAGGAAAATAAAACACAATGTTCATGTCAACACAAATCCTTGCTCAAAATGCTGTCTCCCCGTGCCATTGCGTTCCTCTACGCCCCTCCTAGTGCCATGCCCTGAACTGGTGGAGGGTTATCCTCTCAAAGGCATTCCTGTACTCGTCAACCTGTCCTGGCTAGTCCGAAGTGAATTTGAGGCTCTGCTTCACAAGGTTTTCCGCCGCCTCCAACTTGAGCCACTTAGTTATTGGAGTTGCATCCAACTAAGAGATTATAAGGAAAGAAATATCACGGATAGTTTTTAAGTAAACGCGTTGTTTATCCTGAAACATCGCCTATTTCTTTTACCTCAAATGTTTCAAGTGATTGCCATAACAACAAGATTTTATCCTCCTCATAGGGTATGATCCACCCCCTAAGGAAGTGACCTTGGCTCCCTAAAGGCCTTGTATATTGGACCCCCAGTTTGCAGTCGTAGCAGATTTCCGAAGTGATTCCAGATGTGAGCTACATAAGGGCATGAGATGAGCAGGTGACTGAATGATTCCTCCTTTGTGTCACATAGGTAACATCTTGTGCGTTCCCCCGGTCAGTTTCGTTTAAGTAGGTTGTCGAGGGTGAGGATTTGATCTTCCTTCGCCAGTCAGGCAAATATTTGACTTTAAGGGGTATGATTGTTTCTAGAACCTCTTTCTCAAGTTGTACCTTAATTAATGTAAACAGAAAGTACTGAGATTTCACCGTGAATACTCTTTTTACTATTGATAAGTAAATTTTTGTTTAACATGGATGTGAGACTTTGCTATGGTTTTTTTTATTATTAATCTTTAACTAATTACTATATTATATGTTTTAATCATTAAAAATCCATTTGACACAGTGATTAATTCCCTTCCTCATATTGGGGAGGACTGTTGCACATCCTGTGGACAGACACCAGTGAAGTTTAAGCTTCACCTACAAACTTGTAAATTAATTATATATTAAGATAACCTAGTCACAGGTGTACCAATCAATGGATTAAATAAAGCAAAGGACGGTGCAGTGTTCCATTAGAGGGACATGTGGATAAACAACAGTGACTTCGATGCAACATGTCAAACCATTGTCTTAGGTTCTTCCCATGAAATTGAAACCCTAGTTTTAGCTCCATATGGAAGCTAAGACTAAGTTAAGTATATATATATGCACTAATCGAGGTTTATAAACAATACAAACATTAATACAACAAGTATGTCAAACCATTGTCTTTGGTCCCTTTGCATATATGAAGATAAAATTAACGTAGAACTAGCTATTTTAATTTAGATTCAATTGAAGGCTAAGATATATAATTATTAAGTAAGGTTTAAGTACAAACCCCAAAGCACAAAGGTCAAAGAGGAGAAAAGGGGTTCATTAATAAATGAATCAGGGTTTGAAAACAAAGAGTTTGCTGCATTGTATGGCATGCTTGAAGATGAATAAATGAATATATGTATGGTGGGTGATGGGCAGGGGAAGGTCTTGTTCATTTAGGTTGCCGACTTGAAAGTTGAAAGCTTGAAAGAATGGAAACCCTAAGTGGACATGATGGACGGTGGGAGGTTGCTGCTGTTGTTCAACACCGGCCCTTTATTTTTCTTCTTTTTTGAAGTGCTAGCTTTTTCAAGTCTACCTTTGAATGCCATTTCACTGTAGTTTAATGTGACTTTATACAACCCAAGTGCATGTGTGGCTTCTGATCATCACACACCTACTTTACGTTACCCATGCATATCCCATGCATTCCATGCAAAACCATTTCATTTTCTACGTCCCTCTCTCTCTCTCTCTCTCTCTCTCTCTTTTGATGTCTATTCTATTAATAGCATTTTTATGACATATTAATATGTAAAAAGAGAAAAAATTTAAATAAAAATAGGGGTTGGTTTTGACTAGGATGTGTATATATATATATATAACAACATATTTTATGGGGTTTATATATAATTTTATCTAAATAACAAAAATACCTATTTTTATTAATAATAAAAGGAAATTAATTTAATGGAAATATTACAAAACTACCCTCATGTGAATTTTGGACTGTAGTTTTCCCGTGTGCTTTTAACAAGAAAGACAAGGGTTCAAAAGTCCTTCCAAATATAGGCCCTCCCCATGCTCTCGTCTTTTGTCGTCTGCTGTGCAATTGGCACCTAGCATTTTTTTTTTGTCGTTTATAAAGCAGATCGTAGCCATCGATTCTGTTGGATCAACGGTTAAAGGATATTGTCATTGTTAACATATTATAAAATAATAAAATAAAAATTCAGATGTATTTTTAAAGAAGGTTATGGTTGGCATCAGGATGACCATATGTTATTTTAAAAGAAGGTTATGGATGATGCTCCACGAGTGAAGACACTGTTATTATTATTATTTTATTATTTTATTAAATTTATATTACTAATAATATTTATATATAATTATTCACCACTAATCGATCTAATGATGTTCTTTATTGAGTAATAAATTTTTTTATTGTTCGTAAAAGAAATATACAAATAATATAAAATAAAAAAATTGAAGATGCGTATATACACAAAAATAGTTGAAAATGCATATTTAATCAGTCCCTCCAATTCAAGTTAAAAATCTTAGAAAAATAAAGATTATATGTTTGTGAATTAAAATTTGATTAATATAATTTTCTAGAATTTATTAAAGTTCATGTTATCACATGCTTAAAAAATAGAACATGATAATCTGGTTGAACATATAAATAAAATATAAAATAAACCACCATTTTTACCCTTTAAAAAGAAAGACCAGTGGAAAAAAGAAAAACACAAAAGAAAGAAAGAAGAGAAAACGAGTAGTCATGGTCAAAGAAAGAGGTGTGGAATTGAAAAGTAGGTCGGACCCAATTGAGATACAAATGGGGCAAGCCCGCAAATGAACCGAAAATAACCCATCACCATCACGGCACTCGTCGCTCCACAACCACTGATCCAACCCATTCATAATTAATTCCCATTTATTTATTTTTATTATTTACTTAATACAAATACATTTTTATTAAATAGGTCTAATTAATTATGTAGCAGATGGAGATATCAAAAGGCAAGATTACCTTTATTTTTTTCCCTCTTTTCAACACTAACACTGGATAATTTATAGATTTTGAATATGGATTATGAGTGATTATATATTCTTTTTATTTATTTAAGAATGAATGTTATTATATTTGAAAATAAAAAATTAAAATTTTAGTTAGAACAGGTAGCCAATTTCGAAATAAAAAAGAACATTGATTTCAAGACGGTCAATTGTAAAAACTTCCAAAATTTTTTATGAAAATTTTCAATTGTACTTATTTTTAGATTGAATTGCCAATTCAAAATATGTTTTCTTGATATTTCGTATTTGACTTGGAACTGGACTCATGTTCCCAAGTCCTAACTACCAAATTATTAGAGAATTTAGAAAACCAGCTATGAGAATTGACAGTATATTGGTTGTGTGTTCTCCAAGGACCAAGCAAGGGCAAGGAGGAGTATTAGAAATTTCTAAAATTAATACAAAAGATAAAAAAAGGGTAGCATTTGGTTAGTCACCTAATCTAATTAAAAGTAGAATAATCAAGTATATAACTTAATACTGATCACGTCCAAGGACATATTAGTAATTTCGAGTATTCCACTACCAAGCCCTCCGAATTGACCCCGGACTCGGTATTGTGAGAGAGACCGAGTAAAGGGGTAAAACCGTAAACAGAACAAAATTTGAGGGGTATTACGATAATTTGAGCAGGCGGCTTGAGGAGTTAATTAATTGAGGAAGAGGAGGGCTGCCATGGCAGCAGAACATCGCGTCCCGGGGATCGAGGCCATCTACAACATCTCCTTGTTTAGAAGAGGAGCAGCCATTGGAGCGACACCTTGGAGGAGAGAGAGTGGAAGAGAGAGAACCCTAACAGTTCCTTCGATCGAACGCTTTTCATGGTGAGCATCTCGCGCTTCTCCGATTCCGTATTCTCAGGAATTTTGATTCAATGTACTGGGAGGAGGATGGGTTCATTGGGCTTGGGTTGGGACTCGTGAGCCTTGGATTCACCATTGACTTCCTTAGATTTGATCTGTTTTGTTAATGGAGGAGGGTGTTGTTTATAAATGTGGGTGACTAGTAGGTTTCTCTGAATTGCGCTTCTTGTGTTTGTTGTTTTGCAGCTGTGAAGGGGAACCAGGGTTATGGCGGCTGGGTGTGGGATTCATGGGTTCCAAGAAGAGGATGAGTTTTTTGACTCCAAGGAGGACTTCTCCTCAGCGTCCGGGTCGTGTCCGTAGCCCCGGCATTGGTGGTGTTGATGATCCTAGATTTCGACTATGGAGTCAGGATCCGAGCAGCGTGCGCGAGCGGAGGGATAGTTTTATGAGATGGATGGGTTTGGATCTGGCGGGGAGTTCTGGTGATGAACAGTTTGTGCCGGATGTTGATAGGATTAGTTCGGACAGTGGGGCTGTGTTGGGGAGCTATGGTTTGGAGGCTGTGGCCTCTGTCTCCGGCTGGAACTCCAGCGACAATCCGGTTGTGTCATCCGCGGTCTCGGATAATTGGAAGGAGGTTGATATGAGGAGCCTGCGGGATGTTGGCTCTGATCGGTCGATGATGTCTGATGAATTTGAGGGGAATTCCAGCCCTTCGGTTTTTGTTCAGCAGCTTATGCACAGAGAAGATAGTAATAGTTCATCAGCAAGTTCAGACAGGAGTGCCAGGAGGAAGAAGATGGGCTGGCTTAAGAGATTGGGTGCTGTTGCTTGCATAGTAGATAGAGAAGGGGAGGAGGCCAACAATTTGAATTCATATGATTCGGACCGAAGTGTGAAGGATATGATTCAAAGAGTTAAGGTGCGGTCGTATCGGAAGTCCTTCAAGGAGTTCTCGGCCATGTACATGGGGCAGGATATCCAAGCCCATGAAGGTGCCATTTTGTCCATGAAATTCAGCCCTGATGGACAGTTTCTGGCTAGTGGAGGTGAAGATGGTGTTGTGCGAGTGTGGCAATTGATGGAATGCGAGCGGAGGGATGAAGATGATGTGCCTGAAGATGATCCTTCATGTGTATACTTCCGGGTAAACCAGAATTCTGAGTTAACTCCCCTGTATGCAGATAAAGAGAAAAAGAGTAAGTCTAGGAGTATGAAGAGAAGTTCGGATTCAGCTTGTGTTGTTGTTCCTCCCTATGTCTTCCAGATATCTGAGAAGCCGATTCATGAGTTCCGTGGGCACGTTGGAGATGTGTTAGATCTTTCATGGTCTAATAATCAGGTCAGTTAGCTTCTACTGTATTGGTTTTTAATTGCTGTTGTCTAAAGGATGATATGGCTTTTTAACAAACATGAAATCCCTCTGATAAAAAAATAATGGTGTTTGCAGTATCTACTGTCATCATCCACTGATAAAACAGTGCGCCTGTGGCAAGTTGGATGCAATAGCTGTGTCAAAGTTTTCTCTCACAGTGATTATGGTATGTGTCTGTTTGTGTTACTTTTGTGAGATGCTATAATTCTATCTGTTGGTGCATATTTCTTTTACCTTTTTCTGGCTGATGGTTCTTATATCTTGTGATGCATTGTGCAGTGACCTGCATTCAGTTCAATCCGGTGGATGAGAGTTATTTCATCAGTGGCTCTATTGATGGTAAAATTCGTATTTGGGATATTCCAAGATGCCGTGTTGTTGATTGGACAGATGTCAAAGAGATTGTCACTGCGGTGTGTTACCGCCCTGATGGAAAGGTATGTTGATTGTGGCTCTTTATTCCCTTATCCAAGGGCACTAATATTAGATTATTTTGGCATTAATGCTTTTATCTGTGATCCTTCAGGGAGGAGTAGTTGGCACCATGACTGGGAATTGCCGCTTTTATGACACATCAGGTAGATAGAATCTATCTTGCTTGGTTTATAAAAATTATTTTTTTTTTCTGAGTTTTTCTTGCTTTATTTAAGTGCTGGTGAACATTTTTCCATTTAAAAAGTTTAATATCTTGTTACGTAGACATTTCGTACCAGTTAGTCTTCAATGGGGTATCTGCAATCCTAGCCTGTGACTTTAAGTTCAATTTAAATAGGATTGAAACAATATGGACAATCCTATATATGTTGTTTGATTGGTTTATTTATTTTGAATTGGTATTAACCCTAGGTTTTCTCTGTCCCATAACCTTGCGGTTAATGGATCTTCCCCTTATGAAAACATTCCCAATAGGAGATTTTTAAACCCCAAATAAAAGGTTTCTCTTAAATCAGTGCATGAAGTTCCATTCTCCAACTGTACCGTCATAATCTCTTTCGGCACCTGTCAAAAGTCTCCCTAATCTGAATTTCCAAACTGAACAAATTGTCTATTGGTGATATTCTCCTTTTCTTGATACTGACCTTAATCATAACCCTTTGCAAGTGTTGTCAGCTTTATCTCAATTTTCTTTTCTTGTTTTGTTTCACACATGGTTATCTCTTAGTGATTTGTATTTATTGTTTTTGTCCTTCTGTCATCCCTTTGACATTGATCTGATCTTTTCGTCATTGTACACATTAATATACCTTTGCATTATTTTACCATCACTTCCTTGATCTGGTTGGGTCAAGACTAGGTTTTGGGTTCAATATATGGTTGGTGTGTACCTCAGTTCGTTTTCTTTCCAACTTCCATTTAGTTTTCTTTCCAAACTCAAGCAATTTAAACTATTACAAAAATGTGCCGCCACTAATTTTCTTTCAAAAGCTATTCCAGATCATATCTAAAGTTATAAGTTGTTTTTATTTTTTTAATTTTTTTTTAATTTTTATTATTTTTTTTTATTTAAATTTATTTTTTTATTTGTTGTTATGGTTTCTTTTTGAATTCTTAGTGGCTGCAATGTGTTTTCACTAGTGTTGTTTGGATTGTCCTGCAAATTTTTGTGATTTGGTTTTCATCATAATAGCAATCAATCCTCAGCTCATCAGTGTCATTAATAGTAGTTTTTAATTCATGTTACTTTGAAATCAAATGAGTATTTTTACTGAACCATTTTTCTTTACTTTGTGCGAAACAGATAATCATCTCCAACTGGATAACGAGGTTTCCCTCCAGGGTAGAAAGAAGTCAGTTGATAAGAGGATAACAGGCTTTCAGTTTTGTCCAAGTGATCAGCAAAAACTAATGGTAACATCTGCTGACTCACAAGTTCGAATCCTTGATGGTGTTGATGTTATCTCCAAATACAAGGGTACAAAATCTATTATCTTGATTTTTTGCTGCATAGCTTACCATTCTCATCTATACCCTTTTTTTCTAACTTGTCATATTTGCTCCCTTTTTCCAGGCTTTCAAAACGCTGGAAGTCAGATATCAGCATCATTTACCTCAGATGGGAGGCATATCATTTCTGCCAGTGAGGATTCAAATGTGTATGTATGGGCACATAACCAGGGTGTGACCACATCCCATCAGGCGAAGAGCACCTGGTCTTGTGAGCGCTTCATTTCTGGCAATGTATCAGTTGCAATACCATGGAATGGTCTGGAATCTAGAAATCCAGTTTCTTTCACTTCTGAGGCCATCTCTGAAGCTTCCAGGGTCCAAAATGTGATGCAAGACACTGGTTCATCACTAGGAAGCAACAACACCATCTACCTCTCACCGTCTGGTAGTTTCACTCTGAGCAACGAGTTCTTCTCAGAATTTCTACCAAAAGGATCAGCAACTTGGCCAGAGGAGAAGCTCCCCTGCAGCTCAGTAACAGCTTCCTCCTTGTGTAAATCCCAGTACAAATTTCTGAAGTCCTCTTGCCAATACACATCTCATGCCTGGGGTCAGGTGATTGTGGCTGCCGGTTGGGATGGACGGATCCGTTCATTCCAGAACTACGGATTGCCGGTGCATACATAACTTTGTGTAATTTCATGATTGGTTTTGGTTCCTTTGACACTCATACTAGAGCCTCACATGCTCGATGGTCCACTATGTACATTTTGGCGTGGTCCTTTGAGATCTCTACAGCTTCTTCAACCAAATGATGGTAGCTGGCTCAGTTGAGTGGAAATTTCTGTAGAGTTGTGCAGAAAAAGAGAAAGCGGATTTTGGAGAGTTGGGTGGTTTTTAAGTATCGCCCCCTCTTTCCAGCAGTCCAAAGGTACATAACCTTGTTACATTGTAACATATGGCGACGATTAGCTTTTGTAAAGCACCTGTATCACTACTTTATCCAGCGTAAAACACCGAGTTGTGGCTAATTGTATCATTAGTTACAAATTTTTGTTTTGACATACAAATTCGTTCATTCTATTTTCATCTTTTGGCTGGATCAATGTCTGGATTGCCTTCGAAGTGGATCAAATGTGGGGCAAGGTATGCTGGTGGTTCAGTGTATTAGATTTGATGAGTTGCACTCGCTATTCTTAATGACTCATTACTATTGGGTGGTTAGCAGATCATATTTGCATGTTTCCAGCTGTTGGAATCCTTCATGCTTGTTTGGTCTCTGAATCATTTGCAGGATGGTGGGGGCCTAGAGGAAAGAATTGAAGATAAGCGTTTGTTATATGTTCTTTTGCTGCTGTGCGGTACTTGTGAGGATAAGCTCATATCTGGACCTTTGCTTTTCCTACCTTCATTGATCACGGGAATGAATTCTTTCTATTTATTATTTGAGAAAGGAAATAAGCTGGAACTGATTTTGTTCTTATTGGAGGTGAAATTTTGTATTATTATTATTATTATTATTATTATTATTATTACTACCACTACTACTACTAATAATAATAATAATATTATTATTATTTATTGTTGTTATATATATATATATATATATATATATATAATTTTGTATAACGTCAAATTAAAATTTGAAGCAATACATGTAAGATTAAAAATTCGGAAGGTGTTTGTACATCCAAATTTCTTCTACTTAAAAAATTTGTTTTACAATGTTTGTCCCATTGGACAAAACTTTTCCATTTATTTATCACTTTAATCCCTGAGATAAATTGATCTAATGTTCTATAAATTATTTTTTCAATTTGACCTTTATCTCTATCTTTCTTTATATATACCTTATAACGCGCTCATTCTTTAAATATAATTTCTGAAATCCAATTTTATGTACATATCATTATAAAAATTGCAATCACATGAATGCCCCCCAACATGATTTTCTATATATATCTTTGCAAGAGTGTGTATTAAAAAGGAAAAATATTAACATTTCTTTATGTATTTTTACATTGGAGTGTTTCACATATGCACATTTCTAAATCTTTTTACCCGGTGATAGAATATTCTCTTTATTGGATCATAACAGATCCAAATCAACGGATGAAAAAAATGGGTGAAGATTGAGAAACTTCAAAGATTTGAAGGGAAAGATTAGTTGTGTGGACGACGCTTGAGATTGAACCCCTTGCTTGCAAGATCATCATTTGTTTCGGAGATCGGACCTTCAGGGATTGCATATCGCTAGAAGAGTGATCTGTAGAGAGAAAAGGATAAGGCACTTATATCTCGAGATAGCCTCCGGTGCTCAAATCAAAGAGGCTCCAAAGAAAGGGAGGCCAAGGAGGAGAGAAGAAGAGAGTGGAGAGGATTCTGAGTGAGAGCGAAACGTTAGTAGATGATCAGTCTCAGTGGAATTAGAGTAGCATACCAGGTACTTGAGATCAGATTGGATTTCCTTATTGGGATTGGAGGTCCTCCTTATATAGTGTATTGAGACTATTAGCTAGCTAGGATCGAGTTAGATGCCAACTCGGATCCAGTAGCTAGGACGCTAGCTCGGATACAACTGGGCGCTAGGCAAGAGGCAGTTAGGTGCCAAGTGCTAGAACTTTCTAGGGCCTTCTGAAGGGCTGATCTCCATCATCGGATGACTAGGTGGTTATATGACAGTTGGGTCTTCATTCAAGCCCTTATGATCATGCCATGTGTACTTTAATCTTTTTACCCCCATAACACTTGCCTTCAACTCTTTAAGCAGACCTGTCTTTAGCTCGGCTCGATTTAGAGTGTTCGGATGTCTGTCGATGACATGAGCCAAGAGTTCTCGGATATCAGACTATGACTCACTTTTCGAGATATGGTTGAGCCGACTTAGTCAGGTGCCCCGTATCAATCTTGATTGATGAGTTTGTTTCGGGGCATGGAGACCGTGCTCTAACACAAATGTGCATGACACTACTATAATAATTCCGGTACGTACTGGATCGAATTTACAGGGACTAGTAAGAACTCTAAGTAAGTACAACCTACTATTAAGCCTTAATTCATCCAATTAGTTCAATAAAAGATTGTTTTATACTAAACCTAACTAGAAAGAAAGTAAAGATAAATAGGTGGTTTTGGGGAGAATCAATGTAATGCCCCGACCAGGTTCCAGGGACCTCGGGAACGTCGACAGATCGGCCGTACCCGAAAGGAGACAAGCACCAATCGGTTACAAGGCCTAATAATGATAAGCAGATAATACTTTAATCAGAAAATAACCAATAAGTAATCTATAAAATCCCAGCGGAAACAATATGAAATCAAATAAGGGTCTACACGCCCTCTAGATAATCCAGGCCCTACAAGGGTCCTAATAAAATAAATGACAATGTTCTCTCACACAAAAGAAAAACAACTTAGGGAGGTCCTCCAACCTCAGCAATATCCCGCCCCAACTCTCGCCGTCCCTGAGCTCGAGTCTACCTACTCCTCAGGACCTGAAATGAGAGAAGAGAAAAGTCGTGAGCTTTCGAATGGAAAGCTCAGTAAGTACCTTGCAGGAATCACAATGGCCAGCTGGAACATATATCAAAATATAGGATCATCAAACAAAGGGGCTACACCCCATACAAACAAACAGATCCTAACATCCATTCCTACGCCCCTGAGCCACTCGGATGAGAAGTCCAAGAATGTCAAAGAAACACTTCCCCGGACAAAATTCGTGTCAGATAAGGAAACGCAGCCTCGATCAACAACAAATGTACCGGTCAGCGAGTTTAGACTAACCCTGTCAAGCGGTCGGTAGCGCCACCTCTACGTGTCGACATCGCCAAGAATCAACCCCATGGCGGGGATACGGAGTCTCGACTCCACCGCAAAGCGGGTGGAAGATCGAACTCGGTTAGCGCATCTCCCACAAGCACACAAGACCATGTGCCCATGATCAAGTGTCGGCCCACGGGTGGGTAGTCCAACTAAGCATTTCAACAAACGGTAGATCAAACACTACCAAGCAAAGCAACCAAGCACATACCAGGAAAGAGACAATCAAACATGTATGTGCATGGAATCAAACAACAGGTACTCACAACAAATCATGCTAACTGATAGCATACAGTAAAACAAAGAAACCCATTCAAGGGTGAAAACGAGGCAAAGTGACTTACCTCTAACGCAATCCGACCGATCGCTTCGAACCTGTCCCGTCGAAGCTCAACGCTCCTCGACAATATCTGTACAACACGGATCCAAGCTCAATCCACGTACAAGTACTCTAAATAGTACTATCATCTATAACACGCATACGGTCACATGAGTTCGGCCAATTATATGAACCCAGTCTAATCTCTTTAATTAGACAAATAATTTTAATCGAGTCCATACACAACAATTCCCATACAAGTCCATAAAATACTTGGTATTTTATTTCAACCATCCAATACATGGTCTATCTCATGGGCAGTGGCATTCTTCAAGATCAAAAGGAATAAATAAAGTAATATAAATCATTTACTTATAAATCAATGCAAGCCCGTATAATCCGAGAAGACACCTCTTCTCCCTGACTTGAACTTATTCCTATTCATCGTATCACCATATATGGTTCACACACACTCGTGTACCCACAGATCAATAGCCCATAAATTAGTGGCATCCATTGACATCCTTTGATAAGACCCATCATCAAATTTCCATCAATAGATCTCAAGAGGATTAAACAAATCCTTAACTAGTCATTCCAGTAAACTTCATCAAAATCCACACATTCATGACTAGAATTCAGCAATGACTGGGAACAAACATACTCTCCATCACATGACTTCTCTTTTAGAAAGCCAATGATTACAATTCAATAATCCTCAACCCATTGCTCATTAATTCAGATGCTGAGATCAATTTAAAACAGGAGAAGAAATCCTCAAGAATATCCTCAAGAACAAACTTCACCTCTATTACACGTAAGAAGAAATAATCCCATCCTTGAACCATCCTCCCCGAGAAAAATTTAAAACAAAGGATGTGGATCTCCATATGATCAAATAACTATATCTTTCTCTTTTTTGAACCTAGTTTCTAGAACCTAGTAAACCTTCATGTATGGACATAGACTTCTCCAAAAGAAAACCCAGATCTATCCATACTAGTAGTAGTCCAGAGATTTCACAACTATCAAAAGAAACATTTAATAGAAATCATGCAACCACTCGCAAACACCAGCCAAGCCTTTAAAATCTCAAGCTCCTTGCTGAACCCTTATAGCCATTCACAGACCTTCCACAAATCAGAAGATAGACCTCTCCACTCTACACACGTGCTCATCCAATGAATCATAAGCCAGCAATCTCTTTCCTCTGGCATTCATACTCTTCAAACCAAGACCTATCTATCATCTCTTTCAAACTCAAGACTCCTGAAACCTCTATTAATCCTACTCATAAACTTTGCTTTTCTCATGAATATTAATTAATAGAAATCATCTTCTTTTATAGAATGCCCTTGCAAGTAGAACTTGCATGATAGTTATATATTTACACCCTCTTCCACCCACCTGTACCCTCTTAGAAGGAAGAAATCTCTAAGAGGGAAGCTTACCGGGCAGTGAATGGTGGCGGTGCTCCTCACAGTGGCACAGGAGGCTGCCACCGGCGAGATCACCGGAAGAAGGAAACTACCCTCCAGAACCTCGCGACGGGCGCTCTACACGGCAGTGGTGGCGGGCGAGAAGGACCTCTTCCCCGCCCCTCTTCTCCCTCCCTCTTTCTCTGGCGGCTCGAAGCGAAGTTGGTGCTACTACGTGGATGACTACGAGTATGGTGGGGTCCCCCGACTCGCTCTTATCCTTTCGTGCTTAACTGGCGAATCGCCAATCCCAAGATCACGAGCTGTTCCAAAGATCGCGGAGGTGTGGCCGAGTGCGGAGGTGCTCGCTGGCGGGGTGCTGTTCTGCCTCGAGATTGACCTGTAGCCACATCGAACGGCTGCCACGCGATCTAAAGGGTTACCCCATCTGCCCAAATCGGCCCTTGTCCCATTCTCATGCAAATGGGGGCTAAGATTGCCATCTTCTCTCAGTTTGATAGGTAATACTCTTAAACATATGAGTTGTAAAATCCATCTTGTGAACCTACATTAACTTCTCTCTTGTTCTCACGCAGAGAGAAGTAAGATATGCCACTTTTCTTTTGGGACAGTGGTTAGTAGGATACATGTTCACAAGCATATTCACAATAACAACAATCATCAAAGTCAAGACATCGATTGATTCTCATGCTAAGGAGTCCATACCACCCTAGAAAAGGGGGTTTAGCCTAAAAACATGGTGCTAGATAATAAACATAACATTAATGCCCAAGCATCCATGATCAATTCAAAGCACAAGTAAGAGAGGGTGATAAATGTAGAAATGAATAAGAACTCCCCTTCTCTTGATAGCTCCACACCCTCCTTTAGAGGCTTGTAGCTCCCTTCTACCTTGGTGACTCCGGGATGACCATTAGTAAGAACCTTTGAACTCTCTGAAGCTCCAGGGAAGCTCCGCCGGTTCTTCTCCAAGTCTATGCCCTAAGTCCAGTCCGAGACTCAAGATATCAAAACCCTAAAGCTTCAGAAACTTTTATTGACAAAGTAGAGCGTCATGACGCCAATGAATGTAGTGTCGCGACGACAAGCCCAAATCTGCATTTCCCAATATCTGCTGTGACGCCGAGGATCACCGTCGCGATGCTCACTCTCTACCTTTACTTCTACGCTCAGCGCTGAGACTATATAACAGTACAGTCTCGACGCTGCTTTGCTGCTGCTTTTTTGTAGTCTTGGGTCTTGTCCTATCATGACGCTTACAGATAATATCGCGACGCTAGCTCCTGTAGAGAGTGTTCAAGATGCCTTCTTTCTCTTCAGAGTTCTAACTCTCCTGTACAATAAACTATAACTTGAATCAGTGCCTGAATGAACATAACATGTACTATATATGCACTAAATCAAGCGGAGCTACTCTACACACAAACCTTCATAAAATAGAACCAAAAAAACATAATATATACCTAATTTAATATCCTTTTTGGTTCTAAAGTACCCCATTTATATTCCTAAATTGGCTTTCTTCCAAGAGCTAACATAATTGTGACTCTTGAGCAACATGATGTTTCGGCTTCTGAAATCTCTTTGTCAAAGATGAGCGTGGCTCACGATGGTGTCATGCCCCGACCTGGATTCCAGGCCTCGAGCACGTGCATAGATCGGCTGTACCTAAGTAGAGGCACATCTCACTTGGATACAAGACCTAGGTAAATCAAGAACATACAACAGATAATAGCAAATCTAAAGACCATAACTAATAAACCAGAGTACTACATCGGAAATAGAAATGAAAGGGTACCCTACATAATGAAATCTCACTCATCAAATGAAATCATGAGGTTATCGAACCTCTGCAACAATGTCCCGATACCCCGTATCGCTACTGAGTCTGAGTCTGCTACTCCTCAGGATTTGAAAAGAAGAGGGAAATCAAATGAATGAGCTTTCGAAGGGAAAGCTCAGTAAGCACCCCGTAGGGATCATAATGAAGTCATATCCAACATAAGATAGTAATAAGATAAGTCAAGAAATGATCATATTAAATCAATCAGCATGACAAGCCAAGCAAGTGGTGACCGCGCCCCGAATTATCCAAAACTTGGGAGTCTCGAACCTACCACAAGAACTATCAACGGTAGGGACTCCTAACACATCTACAACCTCAAGCTCTGTGAGAGAATTCCAAAGAAGACTCATCAATGATCCCCCGGTCAGCATTATCAGCTTCAGTTAGAAACGACCCTCCAGTCACAAGCCGGTAGCTCCACCTCTCATACGTGTAGACACGGTCAGCGTATCACCTCCATTGATGGGCTAGACAACCAGAGTATCCTCCCTCTGCATGCACTACCAGGACGCCAGGGTGTCCTTGGCCCTGAACTTCCTACAGGAGCCTCGCTCCACTGTACCGGGAGGAAGAATAGAACTCGACTGACATACACCTATCCGGCCAGCGCACGAGCTCATGTGCTTCCACAGCCACGTGTCGGTCAACAGATAGGCATACTCGGTAAGTTTCAATACATATACATGGATGTCAACATACATACACAGGAAATCAACTAATCAAGAAGGTAGGCATGTATGTATACAACAAATCAAGCAATAAACCAGGCATCATGGAGATCATGCAAAGCATGGTAACAATAATATCAAGAAGTACTCAACCATCGAGTGGAAACTAGGCAAGGGTACTTACCTGTATCTCAGAGACGACCAGAATCACTCGGTACTCCTTCCTGACGTATCTCCATGGTCCACGTCGGTATCTGATAATAGAATCTATATCAGTATGTGTATGTGGTCACAAGCACACTCATCTCTATCTAAGGGTATCCATTTATAATGCCCACTTAACCGGTTCGACCCATTTGCTAATTATGGTTGGGTTTAACCACTTTAGAGTTCACTGGGCCAACATTGTGGAGACAGGCCCACTAGCATCTCAGCTCAGACCCAACCATGATTGAAATGGGCCATCCCACTACCTCATCCTTTGCTAAATATTTACTGGGTTTCTATCATATATATATATATATATATATATATATATATATATATATATATATATATAGTAGTGATAGGATGAGGCCGGCCGCCTCATCCTATCGCTACTTATATATACTAAATATATATATAAAATATATATTATATTTTTTATAATTTTATTAGATATATATTGATTTATCAATATATATCAAACAATATATAAATATGTATATATAATTTTTAAATTTATATGTACATATATATCTTATATATAATTTTAAACAATATATATATATATATATATATATATATATATATATATATATATATATATATATATACCAACATCTTCTCTCTCCCTTTAATCCTTTCACTGGAGGTTAACAAGACCCGTTAACATGCAAGCATGCATACTAACTAGCAACTTTGTACAAGCCCAGTTTCTACCCAATCTCACTTCTCAATTTGGCTTATCATCTACGGGGCAGGCGACCACGGTTCATAATGCACTCTTCGCATAACAGATTCACTTTGAAGTTGACTTATTCGCTCGGAATCAAAGAATAATTAGGAAAAATCTTGGATTTTACAGATGGAATGATCCGATGGAATGATCTCTAAGCATTTATGAGGTAGTAGCCCACATGTCACCCATCCGTGGTTACGCCTGTTAAGAGAGCCTTTTGAGCTATCGGATCTTAACAAATTATTTTCTTGGGGAAAGCATTTGTAGGTACTGCCTTTAAATAGGCTTGTAGAGTGCTAAGGCTTTACTCTCATCATCTTTGTCTTCTTCTTCTCCATCGTATGATAAAATTCTCAGTTTCTTTTCCTTCTCCTCAATTGAGGTAATGGAGGTCTTTCCTTTAGCTTCAAGGGAGCAAGGCATCAGTGTCGAGTCAGGAGCCTATATCCTTAATTTCCCAAGATATATATTCATCCTTTCACGAGGCTTATGTCTAGCCTTTTCTAAGTGAGAAGATTTCTATAATATAGAGATTCCTTTGTGTATCTTTGTAGTGACAGCAGACCGTAAAGTTTTGTGGGAAAATAAGTAGGATGCTCCCTATTTTAATGGCACAAAATTAGTTAGAGCAAAAGCTGAGGTTATAGCGGAGTTCAGGATGTCAGCTTTAGCAAAACCTGAGGTGTCAGCTCAAACCGAGGTTGAAGTATGTTCCCCTGCAAGAATTGAGGCGTCTTCTGCAGCCCCTCAAGAATAATCTTTTCCCATTTTTTTCTCTCATATTCTTTGTATCTGTACATTTTCACAGATTGTCAATAAAGAAATATTTTCTATACTTACTTGTGTTGTGGTTGTGTGATCTCTTCTCTCCAAGTTATTCATTTCTAGTAATGGCTAAGTATCAACCATTTAGTTGCCTACCTTAGCTTTCCACCTTGTGAACTTTAAGTTAATGAGTTCTTCATGTTTCCATAGTTCACTTCTCTAAGTCCAACAAATATTGATGTGAATTGAGAACATAGTTCTCGAAACTCGAAGATGATGTCTTGCGTCAAGAAAGAGAGGATAAGGAGTGTTGAGCTTCTTTTACTCTTCTCCTCGTGTCTTGAAAAAGACCAAAAACAAGAGATCCAATGGGTTTTACTGACAATTATTTTATCCCTTGATAGGTGATGATTTGACCAAATGGATTAGTCCCTGTTCTAACAAAGGTACCCTGAAAAGGGCTATCTGAGTTGAGGTCGACAGGGTTTAACAATCTATATTAGTATGCCCTAAAAGGGGACGGGTATGACCTGATTTCTTAAGATTGAGTTCGAGTCGAAGTCTTAAGGGTTTTAGCAGTCAACATATGCGTGCCCTAAAAGAGAACGGGTGTGACCTGATCCCTTAGAACTGAATCCATGCCCTAAAAAGGGTTCTCTAAAGTCGTATAGCCGAGCCCTGAAAAGGACACCATGAAGAGGGCCATCTGTGTCGAGGTCAGTAGGGTTTTAGTAGTCAATATCAACATGCCATGAAAGGGGACGAGTACAACTTGATCCCTGCGGACCGAATTTGTGTCGAAGTTCTAAGGATTTTAGCAGTCAACATCTATGTTCTTGAAAGAGGATAGGTGAGACCTGATCCCTTAGGATTAAATTCAATAGAGAAATCTAGCTCTGAGGAGGGCACTTTGACAGCTAAGAAGATAAGCCCTAATAAGGGCTCGCATGTGTCGAAGTCTTCATGTTTTAACAATCAGCAACAACACGCTCGAGAAGGGGACATGGCCGATATGATCTTAGAAGAATGAACTCATGTTGAGGTTTTGGGGGTTTTAACAATCGTATTATGCATGCCCTGAAAAAGGAGATGAGGGCGATCTGATCCCTGAGAACCAAATTCTTGCCCTAACAGAGTGCTTATACAAGTAGTGATGATTGGTATGCTTGCCTCCTTTCAAAACTGAGCCTTTTAGGTTATGGGTAGCGACAATTAGTTTACTTGGCTTCGATTAGATAGAGAATTTTGGGATAAGGCATGATACCTAGATTGACTTCGTATTATATGGAGACTTTGAGAAAGAGCAGTGATAACTTAGGCTCCTCAGCTCTTAATTATGTAGAGACTTTGATGCGAGCAATAATAACTATGCTACTCAACTTTCAACGCAAGTAGCAGTTACAAGGTTGCCCTGCTTTGAGCTATATGGAGACTTTTGATGCAAGTGATGATAACTCACTTCCTTAGCTCTGAATGGAGACTTGGTACTAGTAGTGATAACCAACTTGCTTTGCTCCAATTTTTACGGAGACTATAACGTAAGCAACAATAAACAACCTGCCTGGCTTCGAGCTAAGCGAAGTCTTTTGGTATGAGTAGTGAGGGCCAGGCTACTCAGCTCAGGACTTGGCGGAGACTTTGGGCGGTGATCATGGCTCGACTCTTAATTTGATAGATTTTAATACGAGTAGTAATAACCAAACTGCTCATGTTCGAATTAATAAGGAGTTTTATACGAGCAATGATAACTAAATTGCTCAGCTCTGAACTAAGTGGAGACTTTTAGTACTAGTAGCGAAGGGCCAAGCTACTCGGTTACGCACTTGGTGGAAAATTTGGGTCACACAACAATAACCGATCTATTTGGTTCTGAGTTATACAAAAACCTTTCGGAGCAAGTAGTGATGGCCAATTTGCATGGCTTTGAGTTATGCAGAGACTTTAATATGAGTAGTAAAAGAAATTCTACTCGGCTCATTACTAAGTGAAGACTTGATCTGAGATATTAATGATTGATTACACATGCAAAATAATAGTAGATGGAGAAATAATTTCATTGCAATCATTGGTAATATCATTTTAGATGTTCATCATGAAGTGACCTTTTATAAAGCCTGCCCCTCATGTCTACTAGCTTATAAGTTCCAGGTCGTACATTTTCTTTTACAACATATGGCCCCTCCCAATTAGGAGTTAACTTCCCGGTATGACTCTCATTACTTTGGAAGATATTCTTCCTAAAGATGAGATCTCCTGGTTGGAATATAACCTTTCTAACCTTGGAGTTTAGAAGCATCGAATCCATTGCTGATAGGCCGCGTGTAGCTTTGAGACTTTCTCTATCTTGTTTTTCCTTGAAAAGATCCAACTCTCCTCGGAGGGTTTCATCATTAGCTTCTCGGTCAAAAGCCTGGGTTAGACATGTAGGCATCCCGATCTCTACGAGGATCACAACTTATACTCTAAAGACAAGGCTGAAAGGAGTTTCTCTAGTGGAGATTTGGCTAGTCATCCAATATGCCCATAGTGTGTTGGTAAGCTCATCGACCCAGTTTGCGTTTTCTTGTTGGGCTTGGGTCTTTAGGCTCTGAAGAATAGTCCTGTTTGTGACCTTGCTTTATACATTGGCCAAGGGATGACTCACGGAGGTCAGTCTCGCCTTGATACCTAGCTCAACACAAAATTTCCTAAACTTTTGGTTATCAAATTGTCAGCCTTTATCAATAATAAAGTCAATTGGGATGTTGAATCTACAGATGATAGACTTCCAGATGAAGTCTCGATAAGTCCGTTCACTGATCTTAGCAAAGGGTTCAACCTCTACGCATTTGTCGAAGTAATTTATGGCGACAATCAGAAGCTTCAGTTGTCTGATCGCCATAGGAAAAGGCCTGAGGATGTCTATCCCCCACATAGCAAATGACCTTGGGCTCACAATAGAGATGAGCTGAGTGGTCGACTGCCGCTTGACCCTCAAGTAAAAGTGGCACATCTTGTATTTATAAACAAGGGTGAGGGCACCTTGTGTTAGAGTGGGCCAATAGCATTCCTGTTTGAGGGCCTTGTGGGCTTGCAACCTGCCTCTGAGATGATTGTCGAATATTCCCTCATATACTTCTCGAAAAACGTAATCAACCTAAGAAGGGAAAATACATCTTAGGTAAGCCAGAGTTTATGACCTCTCATACAGCTGGTCATCAATGATAGTGAAGCGGGTCGACCTGGTAACAATCCTTCGAGCCTCTTTCTTGTCGGCCAGGAGAGATCCATCCTTCAGATAATCCTGAATTGGGTCGAGCCAACCTGAATCTTCCTGGATTGGAATATTCCCTCATATACTTGGATTTAGTTGGAATTTATTGGAATAAGGGGATTAAATTGATTAATCTCTTAATTAGGGTTAATTGGGGCCGTTAGGGACCTTTTGGTAATTTTAGAGAAAGTCAAGGACTTAATTGAAATGTGTCTCTCTCTCTTGTGAGGGACCTGTGTGTAACCAATGTAAAAGTCAGGGTTATGTGCAAAAAGCCCCGAGAAACCCATGCACAGAGTAAATGAACGATGGAGATTAAATTTTGGTAGATGGATGGACAGATAGGGTCTACGTAGAAGAACTAGAGCACCCATCAGTTAGATGTGCCATATCAGAGGTGAGTGTAGGGTTTCAACGTGTGACCCTACTGTGCGGGCAAACGTGAACCACTCATCTATAGATGTAGTTTAAGTTCTAAGCAGTGGATTAGATCCTAACCTTACAACTATTCTTATTGGATATGATGATCTAAACCATTCATCAGAAAGGTTCTTTTTAAGTTTGAGGCAAGGGATTTAATCCCAGCCTCTCATCCTCATCACACGAGAATTGATCTTGATCGGTCATCTCAGAACTTGTTTTAAGTTCGTGGCGCAAGACTTCATCAGAGCTGCTCACTTAATTTCTTCACATGGAAGTAATCCAAGCCGTCCATCACAAGGGACGAGTTAGTTCGAGGCACAAGGGGCACACCCAGCCATCCATTCACTCGTAGACATAGACGCATGTTAACCATGCATCTGGAGATGTTATGGATCCAAGGCATGAGAGGAGGATCTCACCGTCCGATATCTTCTACATGCAATGTAACTGGCGCTGTCCGATTACACAATGGAATCGATCATAAGGCACAGCTGAGAACTTATTGCTGATAAGCGTTCAATTAATCATATTTTTATATTGATTCCTTGTATACTATTCATATGATTTCGATTAATTCTTGCCCATTGTTACCTAATTAGTGTTAATTCTTAATTACAGTGCACTGGAGAGGTTCGAGAGCAAAATGGAAGTAACGCAACACAAATCGAAGCAAAACTCCAAATTACTGAAGTCGTGCGAGCTCGCGTGATCCCGCATACACCAGCATGAAGCAGGAAGTGGGCAGCCGTGCTCCCGCACACACCTGCAAAAGCACTATGAGCACACACTTCCAATCTTACCGAGAGCTATACGGTCAACCGTGCGGCTGCATCATCGAGCACACAAAGTTCGAGATAGAGCGCGGCGGGCAGCCGTATGCCAAGACGATCACCTCGCATGCCTCGTGGCTTCGCATTTAGACCTGACCAAATTTTATTTCTAATTGGAATCCGGGCTGATTAGGACATTAATCATATAAATTGACCTAGACCCTATAAATAGCTAATTTAGGGTTTCAGAGAGGAGGCTTGGAACTTGGAACTCATCACCTCCTTGGAGGCTCCAACCTTTCCTCTATCTTGAAGATTAGGGTTTCATTGAAGACCTAGGAGCAAGAGGGTGAAGGCAAGCATCGAAGGGGCATCTTCACACACACCACCAACGGACCAACGGTGGAGGGAAGGGTGTATCATATTATGTCTCATTTCTTTCTCTTGAACATTGTGTTGGATTTGTGTTTGATAAGAGTTCAATTGATCATATTTTTATATCAATTCCTTGTATATTATTCATGTGATTTTGAGTAATTCTTGCCTATTGATACTTAATTAGTATTAATTCTTATTTTCAGGGCACCAAAGAGCTTCGAGAGCGAAACAGAAGCAATACAGATCAAATCGAAGCTGATCTCAATTTCACTGAAGCCATACGGGCATGCTTATAGCCATAAGTGCCAGTATGAGGTAAAGCTACGGGCATGCTTACGGCCATAAGCACCGGTATAAAGACTCTGAGTACACGCCTCTCCAACATATTGGGAGCTACACGGGTAACGACTGTGTCATCAATCGTGTAACCTGGGGAAAGGCTTATGCCATACATATACCCATAAATGCCTCGCTCTCATACGTGAGTTAACCCAATCTTGTACTGATTTTAGTCCGGATTTGACTGATTGGGTCAGTAATCATATGGATTAACCTGAACCCTATAAATAGCCGATTTAGGGTATAGAGAAATGGGTTTTTGAAACCTTGAACATCATTATCCGCCTCTTGGAGGCTCCCAACCTTCTCTCCACCTAGTAGATTAGGATATCATTTAAGACTTTGGAGCAAAGAGAGGAAGGCAAGCATCGAAGGAACATTGCAACCGGTCATCGACAATGGTGGAGGGAAGAGTGTTTCTTATTATGTTTCTTATCTTTTCCCTTGAGATTGTATTGGATTTGTGTTCCCCTTTAATGGGGAACTAACTTGTTAAATACTTGGGCATGATGAACCTCCGGATTTATGTTTAATTTTGCTTGTATGGATTTCTATAATTGAATGAATGATTTAATGTTTGAGAACCTATTAAACGTATTGTATGGTATTGATGCTTTACATTGCGACAACCCTAAGTGTCAATCTAGATCTATAGAAGGTGTAGACAATAACACTCCCTCTATATAACCCTAGATCTACTTCAATAGGTGGGAGTTGTGCAGACGCCGAGAGATCGGGTGTTTAGGAGAGAGACTCTTTAAGATTGATTATTCCCACAACTCTTCCAAGATTATGTATTCCCTAGAACTACTCACGAGTGTAGATTAGTAACTCGCCTCGAAAGAGGGTGTGAAAGTGTTCTAGGAATTTTTGGTCCATACCTCACATACATCAATATGAAATCCATATTTGCCCCGATCTATAAATATCCGGAGGGGATTCATTGCCCGAGTATCTCCCTTCTTTGATTTGTTGCCATCACTATTTTCATCAAATATTCTTAAGTCAGTTTGCATTCTAGTAATTAGATTAGAAAACCAACAACATTTGAATAGACTGGGTAGCAGACAATTAGATATGATTAGTGGTCTAGGTCTCTGTGGGTTCAACATCTGACTTTTATAGTCCATATTATTACTTGAAACGAACCTTGCACTTGCGGTCTAAGCATTAGTCACATAACACACGCATCAAGTGGAAGGAGCTCAAGGCGTGCAAGCCACCCTTGGATGGTGGGGCTCCCAAGACAGGCAGGGCTTGGGTCACCCACGCGCTTATCGGTGACCGTCATGTAAGGCCAGTGTGCCACCTCGCTCTGATGAGGTTCTGTCCATGAAGATGACTTGGGTTTGAAGTGGAAGTGCAAATAGGTTAGTGTTAGTCAAAAATGAGTTGGGTTGGGTTTAATCAACTTCAGATAAGTTGGGTTGGGTTTGATCAACTTCAAATGAGTTGTGGTTGGGTTTTATCAACTTTAGATAAGTTGGGTTGGGTTTGATTAACTTCAAATGAGTTGGGTTGGCGCCGTTGCCAGGGATCTTTAGGTTGCTAAGAATACTAAGAGTCCGTTAGTTAGTCATAGTTTTAGGTTTTTATTACTTTCTTTTTAATTTTCTTTCATTCATTTCATCTTGCTCACTCTCAACATTCACACTACTGATTCTTCTTTCTTGTTTGCCGAGGATTTGGTGCATGACCCGAAATAATCCAGTCGGTTTGGTGAAAGGTAATAGCAAGATTGAGCTACTCTGCACCGAAGAATTAGAGAAGCACAAGTCTCACCTCAAGAGATAACTCTGAGAAATTCTTCGGAATCCGAAAATATCTTCCCTACTGAGGTAAGTATCGAACCAAGAGAAATCCCAATCATGGCGGAGAGAAGAAAGACTTTGTCCGAATATGAAAGATCAGAGTACATCGGAGAATAATTTAGCGTTCACCCACCTCAAGTTGCAAACAATTTCAAAATTAAGGCAAGCACCGTGCAAATGATTCAAAATCAAGCCCAATTTGATGGACGCCCTGATGAGGACCCTCACGTATATCTGGCGTCCTTTATTCAAATTTGTGACATGTTTAGGATAAATGGAGTCTCCGATGACGTTATCCGCTTGAGGTTATTTCTACTTTGCTTAAGAGAAGCAGCGTACCGTTAGCTTACCTCGTTTCCTGCAGGGAGCATAAGAACCTAGAGGGATATGTTAGATAAATTCCTAGGTAGATATTTCCCTCCGAGTAAAGCAGCACAAATTAGACAAGAAATTTTTGCGTTTAAGCAAGGCGAAAACGAGTCGCTATTCGAAGCTTATGAACGATTCAAGGATTTATTCAGGCGCTATTTGCATCATGGTATGGAGCCGTGGGCTAAACTCCACACTCTATATAATGGATTGAACAATCGCACTAGACAGCTGGTAAATGCTGCAGCTGACGGTTCTTTGGGAAATAAATACCCCGAGGACGACAAGCAACTACTCGAAGATATAGTGAACACTGAATCAGCATGGTCATCAAGAGGAAGACAACCCCTTAATGTTGGGTTAGGCCCAATTGACCAGGATCCTAGCCCTGCAGCACAAGTGGCCGAACTCTCCAAGAAATTCGATCAACTTACATCAGGAGGATCTTCAAGTTCAGTTGCAGCCATCTCGTGCGGTACTTGTGGAGGAGGGCATGATTCACCACAAGCCTAAATTGTAATTGTAGAAGTTGCCCCCATGGAGAAAGTTCAATAAATGGGCAACCAAAGACCCCAAGGTGTCCAATTTCGTTCTTATATGCCTAACTGGAGTCATCTGGGGTTATCCTATGGCAATATCCATGGATCAGCAACTCCTCTAGGATTCAATTCCTTAGCTCCGAGGCCTCTACAACCCAAACAGAACATTGAGGATGTTTTAGCTAAGTTCATTATTATGACAAATTCAAAATTTGAGTCGGTAGATACTACGCTACGAAACATCAAGGCCAGCATTCAAGGTCTGGCAAATCAAGTTGGGCAATTAGCTAGAAATTCATCGGAGAGACCTCAAGGGAGCCTACCGAGCAATACTAAGGAAAACCCCCGCGGGGATTTAAAGGCTATCATGCTCATAAATGGTAAGGAGGTGGAGATGTTAGTTAGAAAGCCTGACAAGATAACCACCTAGGTAGAAACTGGTGAATCATCAGGATTCAAGGAGAGTGTTGTTAAAGAACATCAAGAAAAGGTTAAGGGAATGGAAACCACATCTATTTATGAGTACCAACCTAGAGTTCCATATCCTGAAAGATTGAAGAAAACAAAGGACGATGCACATTCCAAGCAATTCTTAGAGACAATTAAGCAATTGCATGTGAGCTTACCTCAGGTTGATGTACTTTCTCAAATGCCTAAATATGCCAAGTACATGAAGGAGCTATTAACCAACAAGAGGAAGCTCGAAGAAACCATGGCAATAACTTTGAACTCCCAATGCTCAGCAATACTCCAACCCAACTTACCAAGGATGTTAAAGGACCCAGGAAGCATGGTGATCCCTTGTGTTATTGGGGACGGAGTGGAAGAGAGTGCTTTAGTAGATTCGTGAGCTAGCATCAACGTCATGCCATACAAGCTATCCATGAAGCTAGGCCTAGGAGAACCCGAAGCTACAAAGATGACCATTCAACTCGCCGATCGGTCCGGGAAGAAACCAAGAGGAATGAAATTAGATTTGTTAGTAAAGGTAGACAAGCTCGTGTTCTCCGCTGATTTTGTATTACTGGACATTGACGATGATGTTGAAGTACCTATCATCTTAGGAAGACCATTTTTGGCTACTGCAAAAGCCTTACATGATCACGTTGAAGGCAAGATGTCTTTAAGAGTGGGCAATAACATAGTTGAACTAAAGCTTCCTACAGCAATGCGGCACACTTTTGATCACGATGATACAGCTTACTTTATCGATGATCTCGAACTAATCTCCGAGAGTTGCATTCAAGAAGTGTTGCAAGCCGACCCACTCAAAGAGTATTTAGGAAAGCTGGATAATGGGACAGAGCATTTTGTGGAAAGCAACCCTGATTTTGATAGTGAAAGCAACCAAGGGCAGACAAGGAAGAAGGATAAGAGATCAAAGAAATTATTTCTCCAAATACTATGTTGGAAGGAAAAAGATAAGGAGAAGAGTAATGAAGAAACCCTTTTCCATGCTAAGTCAAGAAATCCATCAATTGCCAGAAATGATGAATCCCTTATATACTCTAGTTTAGGTTTCTCCTTGTTTGGAAATTGTTTCAATGTGAAAGTTCAGGATGGGATTCACATGTTTGATCCTTCATGAGAAACAAACGTTAATGTCAGGCTAGTGATATTAAACAAGCGCTTCTTGGGAGACAACCCAAGTTTCAAAATTTTTTTTTCTTTTCTTAGGGTTTTCATAGTGATAGTCTAGGAATAGTTAGTTGTTATTCTGAAATAAGTGATCAAGCTCCCTACTCTCTCAATGAGCCATGAAGAAAACTTCAATTTCGAACCAATAAGTTACGAAGAAAGGACATGAAGAGGAATTAGAAAGGAATGCCAAAGAATTATTTTCAATGCATTGCCCAGGAAAGCATACGGGTGATTATACAGCCATATCGACCCATAAGATCGATATTCCAATATATGTTCATGGCCATATATGCCCGTAACATCTCATTCGGGTAAGCATATGGCCGTAAGATGGCCCGTATGATATGCAAAAAGGCACAATATAGACATGACGGTCCATATTCCCTTCTATAGAGCCTATGCACACAAACTTTCAAATTCATTCCTTTGAAGCCTCGTCTCCTCTCCCTCTTCCTCTCAACCCAGTTCAATTGCTCAAGGTTCTAGGTTACCCATGCCTTTTAGGGTTTTAGGTCTCTGCTAGAAAAGATTTATCTAATCTTGGCTCTATTTCAATGCAGAATCATGTATAGATTACTTTTAATATGCTGAGGCTAGAATATTTTCGTCATTGCTTGCATCTTTCATGAGTTGTGAAGTCATATGCCAGTAACCCTAGCTGTTCGGCTCCGCGCGTTGCTTACGGGCTATCTTACGGCCGTAAGCGCCCGCATAACGCGCCATAAGGGCAAGCATAAGCCCGTACGCTTGCCCGTAAGTTGCCTTGCACCCATATTTTTGCAATTAGGACATTGATTTGAAGTTGATCCTATTTCTCCTCAATTGCAGATATGGCCTTAATAAAGTTAGTATTCGGGAAGGGTGTTAAGAGAAAGTAGAGTGAGATTTCCTCATCTTCGGGTCCCTGATTCCTTCAGGAGCGCTATCTGGAGCTTTACGACACAATGTCCTTGAAGGAATTCGGCACCACCCAATATATTGACTGGATGGTACTCCATGAGCTCGAGATCAAGGACGAGGTTTGGAGCATAATCATATTCAACAGATGGGATTGGGCATTCACTATTTCTGAACCAGTTTACGAAGACATGGTGCTTAAGGTCCTGAGTATCTATGAGGTTGACAGGAGCCATTTCACCATCGGGACCCCAAATGCCATCAAATTCTAGGTCTACGGTGCTTTGAGGCAGTTGAGCAACACTGACTTCTCCGTCTACCTCGACCTTTACGATAGAGCGTACACGAAGACAGATGAGTATTGGGAGTTAGCTATGGACTTCCTCATGCACACATCTTTTGCATCCTACTTGTGTAAGGTATCCCGAGCGTCGACTACAGAGCCGAAGAAGGCGTTTCTTCTTTCCGATCTGATCCACCGCTACATCTAGGCTCTCACGAGCAGATCGATTATGGGGAGAGATGACAATACCGGCCACGTCACTATTCCTAACCTCTTAGTGATCTACAGCATGGCCGAGTGAGTTCTTGTCTACCTCAGTCATTTCATCGCAAATTATATCGCCCACCAGGGGTCACTAGAGAAGCTTAAGATAATTCATGTTGGCCCATATATCATTTGCCTCTTGCTTGGCATGAGCTTACTTGGCCCCCATTACTGACCACACCGGATCCGTGTGATGCAGCCCCTTGGCTTTTTGACCCTCCAGTCTATAGGCTTGGTCACTCACATGCCATGGGGACATATCTTTACGGGCCATGAGCACAAGCAAAATCCAATCGCTGACGTGGAGGAGCCACCAGCCCCAACACCATTTCCATTGGAGGGGACATCTTCCGCTGCCCCTCCTCGACCTCGTAGCTCGAGACACCTACAGATCATCACGATTCTCAAGTCTATTTAGACGGGGTAGCAGATGATCCTCCAGGAGCTTGCTCGTATCAGCGACTCCTAGTAGCGAGTCGAGGAGGAGCAGAGCTGACTTCGCACATTATTGCAACAGCTCTCCGAGTTCGACCGACGGGTGCAGGAGAAGTTTGAGTTGCTCTGATGGGAGGTAGGTCAGATTTTATACATACTGCGCGAGCAGAGGGGATCACCAGTTGAGGTTGGTTCTACACATACCTCATCTATTTCACCGCACGCGTATAGCTGTGGTTGGTTCTACACATACCTTATCTATTTCACCGCACGCGCACCCCTCCCCTTATTCCTCTGCTCGGGAGCCCCACGTCGGCGCATCAGCACTAGCAGTAGAGCTCGCAACACCTAAGAGTCCAGCACACGCGACGCCAGTTGCCTCTCCATCTAGATCGCCTTGAGAGAGATTTTTGAGATTTATATCACATTTTCTATTTAGTTAGCAAGGGTTTCACCCTGCTACATTTTTGTGATTTTCTCTTCCGCTGTCGGTTCAGACTCTGTCTCTTTATGATATATATTTTCTTTTTGTGTGATTGTGTCTTTGATTCTCTTTGATGTTTGCATCGATGCTCATAAAATTATGGATGAAGTCTCTTTTATATCACTCAAGCAATTGGACACACCCCAATTAACCGGGGAAGTTTTAGTTTGCCCATCTCTTTATTTTATCATGCTTTTATCATTTACATGCTTTATTGTTTATATTGAGGACAATGCAAAATTTTAAGTGTGGGGATGGGTACATATGTGTAGCTTCTATGAACCTCATTGCATATCTTTAGGAATTAATTCATTGCAAATCTTTAAGTGTGGGGATAGTACACTATAAATTCATTGCAAATCTTTTATGTAAAATACATGTTTAGTGTACACCAATGATCGCATGTTGAAAATTTGTATTCAATTTTGTTTTACTCGTAGCGCACCATTTGAGCAAAAATTTTAAAATTTTTCCTATGAAACATCTTGGACACTTATAGAAAATCTTCACGATTATTATATATTCTCTAGTGACATTAGATAACCCATGATCATGTCTCTTTTATTTAGATTGTTAAGTACTACTTTCAATGGCTCCAAGAGTTTCGTGGCAATAGTTCAAACTTCTAGCCCTTGCAAGTAGAGTTGTAAATAGTGAATAATTTTTTGTGCATAGAGACTATGAAAATAAGAACCATGATGGTGCTCCTCTACTCTTAGTGATGAAGTACGCTCAGGGTTCTGAATCCTAAACAGAGCGTTCCTCAAGCTGAAAAGTCCTTTATGAGCATGAGCGCGTGTATGTCGAGTTGTAATCTTTTGAGTAGTTTTGTGTTCTGGTGCCTGGTCATCATGTGCATCCCTCAGAAAGAGAGATCTATACTCTATGTTAATCTTGGGTCCCTCAGAAAGTTGGATCCATTAGGGATGCCCTACCGGAATGTACGTGAAAAGAAAAAGAGAAAAAGGAAAAATTGAAAAGAAAAGAACAAAAGAGAGTTTACTTTTTCTTAAGGGCTAGTTGTTTTGCACTCAGGGCCTCAAGGAACCTCTAGAGTCCATTGAGGCCATGTTTGCCACTCTAAAACTTGGGAACATGGTAAGTGGGGTGAAACTCTCATCTAGAGTGATTATAAATTATGTCATGAGATTGATATAAGTCCGAGGTGTTGAAATAGGAAAATGTAAACATCAATGGTGAATACTTTGAGTACAACAAAATGTAAATTATTTAGCCAGAGGTTAAGCGCTTCCCATCTTTTAAAATTTTATTTCTTTGTTCGCTTGAGGACAAACAAAAGCTTAAGTGTGGGGATATTTGTGATAAGCGTTCAATTGATCATATTTTTATATTAATTCCTTGTATATTATTCATGTGATTTTGAGTAAATCTTGCCCATTGATACTTAATTAGTGTTAATTCTTATTTTTAAAGCACCAGAGAGCTTCAAGAGCGAAACAAAAGCAATACAGATCAAATCGAAGCTGATCTCAATTTCACTGAAGCCATATGGGCATGCTTACGGCAGTAAGCCCCCGTATGAGGTAAAGCTACGGGCATGCTTACGGTCGTAAGCACCCGTATGAAGACTTTGAACACACTCCTCTCCAACATACAAAGAGCTACAGGGGCAACCACACGGCCGTATCATTAACCGTGTAACCAGAGGAAAGGCTTATGGGGGTGCATACGCCCGTAAGAGTGTCTATATGCCTCGGGCTCAGATGCAAGTTAACCCAATCTTATGCTAATGTAAGTCCGGATTTGACTGATTGGGTCAATAATCATGTGTATTAACCCGAACCCTATAAAAAACCGAATTAGGGTTTAGAGAAGGGGTTTTTTTTGAACCTTGAACATCATTATCCTCCTCTTTGAGGCTCCCAACCTTCTCTCCACCAAGGAGATTAGGGCATCATTAAAAACTTTGGAGCAAAGAGAGGAAGGCAAGCATCAAAAGGACATCGCCAACGATTATCGCCAACAGTCATCGCCAACGGTGGAGGGAAGAGTGTTTCTTATTATGTTTCATATCTCTTCCCTTGAGATTATACTCGATTTGTATTCCCCTTTAATGAGGAACTAACTTGTTAGATACTTGAGCATGATGAACCTCCGGATTTATGTTTAATTTTGCTTGTATGGATTTTTATAATTGAATGAATGATTTAATATTCGAGAAGATAGTGAACGTATTGTATGGTATTGATACTTTATGTTGTGACAACCTTAAGTGTCAGTTTAGATCTATGGAAGATGTAGATAATAACGCTCCCTCTATATAACCCTAAATCTACTTCAATAGGTGGGAGTTGGTGAGCACGCCGAGAGATCGGGTGTTTAGGAGAGAGACTCTTTAAGATTAATTATTCCCACAACTCTTCCAAGATTATGTGTTCCCTAGAACTGCTCACGAGCGTAGATTATTAACTCGCCTCGAAAGAGGGTATGAAAGAATTGTAGGAATTCTTGGTCCATACCTTATATTTATTAATATGAAATCCATATTTGCCTCGATCTATAAATATCCGGAGGGGATTTATTACCTGAGTATCTTGCTTCTTTGATTGGTTGCCATCATTATTTTCATCAAGTGTTCTTAAGTCAGTTTGCATTCTAGTAATTAGATTGGAAAACCAACAACCTTTGAATAGGCTGGGAAGCAGACAATTAGATATGATTAGTGGTCTAGGTCTCTGTGGGTTCGACATCCGACTTTTATATTCCACATTATTACTTAATACAACTCGTGCACTTGCGGTCTAAGCATTAGTCACATAACACACGCATCAAGTGGAAGGAGCTTACAGCGTGTAAGCCACCCTCGGACGGTGGGTCTCCCGGGACAAGCAGGGCTTGGGTCACCCACGCGCTCATTGGCAACCATTTCATTAGGCTAGTGCACCACCTCGCTCTGACGAGGTTCTGTCCATAAAGATGACTCGGGTTTGAAGTGGAACTGTGAATTGGTTAGTGTTAGTAAAAAATGAGTTGTGTTGGGTTTAATCAACTTCAGATAAGTTGGGTTGGGTTTGATAACCTTCAAATGAGGTGGGTTGGGTTTAATCAACTTCAAATGAGTTGGGTTGGGTGAAATCAAGTTATAATAAGTTGGGTTGGGTGAAATCAAGTTCTAATAAGTTAGGTTGGGTCAAGTCAACTTAAAGGATTAGGTCAAGTCAACTTAAAGGATTGGGTCAAGTCAATTTAAAGTGTTGGGTCCGACCAACTTAAGGGATTAGGTTAAGTCGGACCAATTTTAATGGGTCTAATTGATTAAAGGAGTGGTTGGACACAAATGAATTAGGTCAAATCAGGTTTTGAACTTGGTTAGTGAATTTCAAAAAAAAAAAAAAAAAAATTATAGGTGCTTTGATTTGAACCCGATTTTCCACAACCGCAATAGAAAACCTTAACCACTAGAGTACAGTAACATATTTGTCTGAATGGTTCAGTTTGGTTAGTAATGATGAACTCACATTAAGATATAAATAAGATTGGGTCAAACCTTGTTCAACTGATTTGGTGGGCTGGTTTAAAAGGGTTGAATGTTATTAGGCTTAATGGGTTGGGTTACAGTCAAGTAAGAGATACACTTAGCTTCAGATGCAACTATATTGGGTCCAGTCAATTAGGATTGAACGTAAATCCAAATACAAATAGATTAGGCTATGACCATTAGTGGATCATTCATGTGCATCTAGGGTTTAAAAGCTACTACCATTGCTGATATAGACTCTACTATCAGATACCGATATAGAGTGTGGAGACACGCTAGGAGGGAGTCTTGTGTGATTCCAGACGTCTCTGACAGAAGTAAGTACCCTTGCCTAGTTTCTATTCAATGGCTAAGTACTCCTTAATATTATTGTTACCATGCTTTGCTTGATTTCCTTGATGCCTGGTTTATTGCTTGTTTTGCTGTGTACATACATGCCTGCCCTCTTGATTAGTTGATTTCTTGTGTGTGTATGTTGACGTCCCTGTATATGTGTTTGAACTCACCGAGTATGCCTATTTGTTGACAGCACGTGGTCATGGAAACATGTGAGCTCGTGCGTAGGCTAGATACGTATATGTCAATCGAGTTCTATTCTTTCGCCCGGTACAGTGGAGCGAGGCTCGTATAGGACGTTCTGGGCCGAGGACACCCTGGCGTCCTGGTAGTCCATGCTAGAGGGAGGATACTCTGGTTGTCCAACCTGTCAGTAGGGTGATACGCTGACCATGTCGACACCTATGAGAGGTAGCACTATCGACTTGCGACCGGAGTATCATTTCCAACTAAAGCTGATGATGCTGACCAGGGGATCGGTTATTAGTTTTCTTTGGAATTCTCTCCCAAAGCTTAAGGCGTTAGATGTATTAAGAGTCCCTATCGTTGATAGGTTTTTGTGGTTGTTCTGAGATTCCTAGGTGTTGGATAGTGCGGGGTGTGGTCCTCACTTGATTGGCTTGTCATGTTGATTGATTTGATATGATCATTTCTTGACTTATCTTATTATTATCTTATATCAGACATGACTTCATTGCGATCCCTGCGGGGTGCTTACTGAGTTTTTCCTTCGAAAGCTTATCCGTTTGTTTCCCTCTTCTTGTCAGATACTGATGAGTAGCTGACTCGGATCAGGAGCAGTACAGGGGATCAGAACATTGTTGCAGAGGTTTGAGAACCTCGTGATTTCATTTTATGATTGAGATTTTATTTGTAGGACCCTTGTAGGGCCTGGACTTATATAAGGTGCCTATACCCTTTCATTTTTATTTCCGCTATAATACTCTGGATTTTTATTTATGTTATTTGGATTTACTATTATCTATTGTATGTTCTGGATTTACCTAGGCTTTGTATTCGATTGAGGTACGCCTCTACTTGTGTACGGCTGATCTGTGCACATGCTTGAGGCCAGGAATCTGGGTTGGGGCCTGACAGCTTTGGCCAAAAGATGCTAGAGGTTGATAGATTGTCCCAGGTCAGCGTAAGTAGAGTAAACGAGCTTCAGAAAAGCATTATGTGATCTCAGAAAAAGTATAAATTTGATACCGCTAACTATCTATCAAAAGCTGGGCTTATTAGACATCAAACCAACCTTCGTTACTCTTCAATTAGCTGATAGATCACTTGATCCAAGTAACATACTTGATGATATCTTAGTAAAGGTTGATAGATTTATTAACCCTGCTGATTTTATTTTCTTGGACTTTAGGTGTGCCTAAAAGATCATTGATGGTACGAAAATCAATTAGGACTATGTGGTCGCACACCATCACTTTGTCTCCTCGTTAGTTGGGTAGGTTTGCATAGAACTCTCGGACTACTGGTAGAATTGATACCTCAGGTTGGGTGCAAAAATGCTCTCAACCTCTTGCCTAAATAACCTCCCAGCCAGGAGGCGCAAGTGTGATCTTCAAAGCTGATGCCTTGTTCAGGTATGGGATTTGTCTCCAATTGTGCTTTGTGTCACACTTTGGCTTTGTTGGATGAGAAAGTGCCCACAACAGTGGGAAGAATTGTGGCCAAAGTGCATGCATCGGCCTTTTTCTTTTTTGAGATCGAAGGGAAAGTGTCGGACCTCCGCTTCTGAGCCAGTTGTTTCTTAGAAGTCATCACCTGCAATAGGATTTGGGTAAGGTAAGTACGTCTTCAAACTAGAAGCAACAAAAATTTAATGGAGCGAATAATGGTAGGCCACAATACTATTAAAGAAGGAGAGTTTGGAAATTTTAGGTCAGCATCGCGATGCTCTCCCGAAAAATCACGATGTTTGCTGCCCTTTTCAGGGGCCAAAAAATTCTAAGTGTAGGATTCGCTCAAAAATTAGGCAGCACCTTCCCTTAAAAAATGGGGTTCCCAAATGGTTACAAACATTCACATTTGCCTTTATACGAGGATCCAATCATTCATACAAAGATTAGCAATTCAAAAACATGCATCTACCTTATACACAACCCAAAATTGATAAATTAAACGGTGAAAACATTGAAGAAGGTGATGGAGGTGTATACCTTGGTGGTTGGATCCTACTTAAACTAAACCTAGGGCGAAACAGGGGAGGAGCTTGCCGGCCACTAGTGTAAGACCTAAAGAAATGAGATGCGAAGTGAAAAGAATGCATAGGGTTCCATGTTTTTGACCTAACTATTGCGGCAGCATCACGGTGCACGAATCGAGCATCGCGATGTTTTGTATAGTGCAAACTCTGGCTCACATAAACATGACGATGCTTGTTTTAAGCATCACGATTTTGATAAGTTGAGGCTTCAGGTGTTTCTGTTCAGGATTGGGCATCGTGATGCTCTGTGGAGTATAGCGATACTCCTAAATATAGGCTCCTAGGTTTTCAGTCCCAACCAAAAGCATCGCGATGTTGGTCCTAAAAAATTACACTACTACTTACCTTGTCTCCTGGATCCTTTGGTAGTAAGATACACACACTTACAGTGAAATTCCTTACCAGTTTCTTGCCAAATCAAATTGATGCCTTAAACTTGATTTGCTCACTATATTTACGGGATGATGTGTTTCCCAATGCTCCCCCAAACTTGAGGTATTCTCTGTACAAGAAGGTATCACAATTATTTCATAACACAAGGAAAATAGGAAAACCAAATTGAAGAAAGCAAAGATAAGTTCAAAAAACTTGGGTTGCCTCCAAGAAGCACTACGTTTATAGTTTTTAGCTAGACTTATTGTTTGTCAATCAAGCCGGGCAACCACTTTGTCCCTCTTGACTTGGTTCCCCAAATAACGCTTCACTCATTGCCCATTGACCACAAATGTGTCCTTAGAGCGCTCATCCTCCAATTCCACAGCCCCATTAGTAAACACTTTTGAAACTTTGAAAGGACCTGACCAGCGTGATTTCAGCTTTCCTAGGAATAATTTCAACCATGAATTAAACAACGAAACTTTCTGTCTTGGTTCCCAATTACGATGTACCAATCGATGATCATTGCACTTCTTAACCTTTACTTGTATAATTTAACATTCTCATATGCATTCATTCGAAATTCATCTAGTTCATTCAGTTGGAGAATGCGCTTCTGCCCTGCAGCTTGTTAATCCAAATTTAACTGTTTTATAGCCCAATATGCCCTGTATTCCAATTCCAGTGGAAGATGACATGCTTTCCCGAAAACTAGTTGATACGTCGATATGCCCAAGGGTGTTTTGCAGGCTGTCTTGTATGCCCACAAGGGGTATTCCAACCGGAGTGACTAATCCTTCTCGGATGGGCTTACACTTTTCTCCAAAATGCTCTTAATCTCCCAATTGGATATTTCTGCTTGACTATTAACTTGAGGGTGGTAGGGTGTGGTCACTTTGTGCGTAACTCCATATTTCTCCAGTAGCTTGTTGAGGCTCATGTTGCAGAATTGGGATTCTCCTTCACTTATGATTGCTCTGGGTGTTCCAAATCTTGTGAATATGTTTTTCTTCAAGAACTTAATCAGAACTTGTGAGTCTTTGATTGGTAATGCTACTGCTTCCACCCATTTGGATAAATAATCCATAGCCACCAAGATATAGATGTTCTTGAAAGATGATATGAAGGGCTCTATGATGTCTAATCCCGAAACTTCAAACAACTCAACTTCCAATATATTACTTAATGGCATTTCTTGTTTTCGTGAAATGTTGCCAGTGCGTTGATATCGGTCAGAACTCTTTGCACGGTGATGCACATCCTTAAACACTGTGGGCCAATAAAATCCTGCTTGAAGGACCTTGGCAGTAGTTCGGTCTCTGCGTAATGACCTCCATAAGGTGTTGAGTGACACTGTTCCAAGATAGCATGTTGCTCTTCATCTAGTGTACACTATCGAATGATTTGATCAGCCATAATTCAGAATAAGTATGACTCATCCTACATATTCCTCTTTGCTTCAGGTAGGAACTTCTTCCATTGATGATGGTTAAGGCTGTTAGGTATAATCTTACTAACAAGGTAATTTGCTATGTTTGTATACCATGGCATTGCTTGAATTTTTATTGCTAGCAACTGCTCATCTCGAAATACGTCATTAATGGTGCCAAGATTAGGGGGTGACCATGACTCTCAAGTCTAGATAAATGATCGACCACTTGATTTTCTATGCCTTTCCGATCATGAAATTCCAAGTCAAATTCTTGAATGAGAAGCACCCACCTTATCAATCTAGCTTTTGTGTCTTTTTTCTCCATTAGGTAGTTTTTGCCTGAATGATTTGTATGCACCACCACTGCACCGCCACTTTTGTACCTACCAAATAAGCTCCGAACTTCTTGAAAGCATATACCAGGGCTAGTAATTCCTTTTCAGTGGTGGTATAGTTCATTTGGGTTGGGTTCAAGGCTTTGCTAGAATAATAAATAAAGTTGAACACTTTGTTCCATTTTTGCCCCAACATGCCTCCACAGCTACATCATTTGCGTCACACATTAATTCAAATGGTTCCTTCCAATCAAGATTGATGATTATGGGGGCTGAAGTTAACCGATGCTTAATCTCGGTGAATGTTCTCATGCATTTCTCATCAAACAAGAAATTGCTCATCTTGCTCTAACAAACGGCTCAGTGGCTTAGTGATTGTAGAAAAATATTTAATGAATTGTCGATAAAGTCCAGCATGAGCCAAGAAACTTCTGACTCCATTTAATAATGTTAGTGGAGGTAGTTTATCTATAACTGCGACCTTTGCCTTGTCTACTTCAATGCCAGATTTTGAAATTTTGTGTCCCAATACTATTCCTTTTCTAACCATAAAGTGATAATTCTCCCAATTGAACACCAAATTTTTCTCCTCGTATCGGGTCAAAATTTTTTCCAAGTTGTCAACACAACTATCATAAGATTCCCCAAAAACTGAAAAGTCATCCATGGAAACTTCCATGCTCTTCTCTATCATGTTGGAAAAAATCGTCATTATACATCTTTGGAAGGTGTCATGTGCATTGCACAACCCAAAATGCATTCTTCTGAAAGCAAAAGTCCCATAAGGATATGTAAAGGTTGTTTTCTCTTGATCCTTTTGGGCTATAGAAATTTGATTATACTCCGAATATCTGATAAGTGCATGATTATACATAAATTTCCCTTTGATGCACGTGAAACTATATATGACACTTCTCTCGCAAGTATATGGGGTCGATCAAGTAGTAAAGTACCCAAAGGTAGGGTAGTTAAATCCACAGGGACTGGCCACTTGTACTGGTTGTCCTCTATTACCCCACCTAACTATAAGAAGAGTTGTGAAATCAATCTAGTGGAATTATCCTAACTAAAAGCTAATGCGAACTATTGGTAGATTGGAAGAAATCAGAGATGAAAGGATGGCACCTTGGATTACAATCCCCTAGGATTGCCTTGCTAATGAGCTATTCCTTATTACCAGCTACTTGCTAATAATTCCTGGTGGGTGTAACAAAACACTTCTCAGTGAAAAACCCGATCTCTCATAATGCTCATGCACACCTTAACGCCCTTGTTTGATTAAAAACCTATCTAGATGAATCCTAGGGCCAATGCTATGCTTTAACCGTTCTGAGTCACCGCACAAATAGTTGTTGTGCTGGGTGCTCTAACCTATTGAGGTGATGGTTCGAGGCTCGCACAAGGGATAGCCACATAGAGATTCCTAAACAGATGCTAATTCTTGGCTAATGCAATATAACTCCTACTATCATCAAGTAGGAATATATCCATGCCAATGCTATTGGATGATTTGGGATCATGCACAGGAAAACCATACAAAATTACAAGCACAACCAAGTAGGATGTTGCACAGGAACTATTTAATAAGCATTACCAAATAAATATAGAAAATAAGAAACAAGTTTATTCTAGGGTTCATGTGTCCGAGGCACCACAAAAGGTTTAGCCCCTTATGCTATGAACTGTCATAACTATGATACAAGAGGATGGTATATAATCAAACATATAAATCTTTCCTAGATAACATCTCCCTTGTCTTCAATTCTTCTCGTCAAAGCCCGGCCGTCGTTGTGAAAATCTCCCCGAGATTGCTCCGCCAAAAGTTAATTTTTAGGTTTCCTTGGACGACATTTTATAAATTTTCAAATCAACAAAGCATGATCGTGTTCATTTAAAGCATGGCCGTGTTAATATTGACACACCCGTGCTCCTGGTCTGGTGACATGGTAAACACGTTTTCCAATAAACAAAGAGTTGCACGGGGTTGAACATGCCCGTGCTTCATTAGCATGCTGGTGTTAAGTGAGAGCACGACCGAGCTTGTAATGCCCCAGAATTTTTACGATTAAATAAATTTTTTTTGGAGAAATCACTGAGATTAATTAACACATAAAAGAGATTAATTACTTTAATAACTCAATTAAGGAAAATCGGGAATCTAACTGATTAAAAGTTCAACCTTGTGACTATTGGGTCCAGAGAGAGCCATGTTGGGCCGGGTCACTTTCATAAATATAGTTGGAGGTGGACTGAAGAGAGAGAGATCCGGATTATTAAATAGAAGATTAGTAAGTGCTAGTTAATTCCAATTATCTAGTTGGAGGAACGGGACAAAATGTAAGTCCCGATAAGGCACGATTGGCAAAGTCAAAAGTCGGGAAATAGGGATCTCGATTGGTCTTGAAAATGCGACCCATTGAATTCCTGATGGAGTCCAAGTGGCCTGAAAGGATGTGAAGAATAAATTAATTAAGAAAATAGTAAAATAATAAGCTAACTATTTAGATCCACGATAAGTGGATCTGGTTGGGACTTTAGCTCTCCTCCCGTGCTCATACAGTAAAAGAATAAATAATAATTTTATTTAAATAATAGCTTCTTTATTAAAGTTACTTTATTAAAGTTACTATAGTTTTCTTTTATAAAAGAGAAAGAGAGAGAGAGAAGCCTCAACTCCTCATCTCTCCATCTTCTTCCTCTTCGAGCTGAGGTCGCACACGCGCCCTTGCCCCTCAGATCCGACGCCCGGCAGGCGAGCCAAGACCGGCGTCAGCACCCTTGTCATCTGCCTCTTCCCGTCCCTCGACTAAATGCCGGGAGTGACGTGCGCTCCTCTCCACGCGAGCGCCGGTGAACCCTTGTTTGCGCGCGCGGCCAGGCGGAGCCCGACCACCGCCCCTCCTTCTCACTGCGCGCACAACCCCGTCTAGCTGTCCCCGGCCTGCCTCGCCTGCAAGGAGGCCAGATCTGTCCAGCAGGCCCCCATGCGATCATTCTCCCTTCTCCGATGACCTGCGCCGTTTCTTCTCCCCGACAAACGGCGACGAAACTTCGGCTGGTTGAGGTTGAGTAGTGGAAGGGCTTAGGACTATGAGGATGCATGATTTGAAAGGAATTTAGTGGGCTATTAACAGGGGATTATGATATGTATGATAATGGAATGTATTCATGTTAATATGGATCAATGGTTGTATTAGAAATTAACCCTAGAAACCGAGGAAACTCTGTCGAAATTTTGTCGAATTAATTTGAATAATCATGCCATGCTTAGTAATTAGTGAATTCATGTTTAAAGGGCATGTTAGAGATTATTTGATAGTTATAGTTAATTAGAGTTTAACTCTCTCAATTAGGGGAAACTTCGTATTATGATTGCTTAGAAATACGAAGTCCATGTTAGGGGAAAACATACTCCATGTAATTGATGAATCTATCGTGCTCTAATAAGTTAGAATTAGAATGTCTTAAGAATATGGTATTCGTATTCCTGAAAAATTTCATATTTTTATTTTAAGGAAAAAAAGAGGCAAAGGTCAGGTCACTGTTGCCGAAGAACCAGGCCAATCCTCGGGATCTACTAGACTGAGGTGAGGGAACACAACTGTAAATTATCGTACTTCTTCTGTATTTTTATCGTATTGTTTTCTAGAGAATTCATGTTATGAAATTATTATTTTCATGAAATGCTTCAAGCTTTCAAGCATGACTTGTTGATTTATTTCGGAGTTTGAAATTATGTTTATGAAAAGCATGTGAAAACATATACACATTTTAGAAATTGAAATGATAGACATATTAGTGTATTGCACCATACTCACATACATGCCTGTGCCAGACGTGGCTCTACGATAGAGCTAGAGAGTACGATACTAGGTAGGGAAGGGGTGGTTTTATACAAATTTGTTTTTACTAGCCCAACTATCTGTTTTTCAAACCCTCCTGATTTCAAGAAAACAAAACCCCCTTTCTGTACCCGTCGGATGCTTAGTATACGTATATACTCTTATAGCTCACGGTCGTTGAGTTGATCCGACCGGAGAGATATCGAGTGTTGGTTTAGTCCACTCTGGTGCTGCTGTATAAAAGTAGAGGTGTAGATGACACTAATATGATAGATGACGAGGATTTGATTCCATAGCTTGTCACCTCCACGGTTGTTGATACGGTCCAACCTGGAAGGCTACTGGCTTGATAAGGTCAGCCAGGACATATGTGGAATTTATCTCCCCCAGACAAGGATTTGTTTCCATAGCTTGTCACTCCATGGTTGTTGATACGGTCTAACTTGGAAGGTTACTGACTTGATACGGTCAGCCAGGACATGTGTGGAATTCATCTCCCATTCTGATGATAAAAGATTAAAGAAATGCTTATGAGCATATCACTTGATTTAATTGGATATTTCCTTGATTCTTATTATGATCAGCATGCTGTTTTCTTTCATATTTTAAATATTGTTCATTTTTTGTATTTCACATTTTGATATTTTATTATTTACTATTGAAGGCATACAAGTATGTTAAACCTGACAGTAGTGTTAGTACCTCATTGAGCTCCTGTAGCTCACCCTGTTGTTGAATGATCTTTTGCAGGTAGTAAGCAGGGTCATGGCTTTGCTTAGAATGGAAGATAGGGTCTTGTCTACCTTAGTTGGCTCTGACCACTTGGCCCACATCGTGTATTTCATTTCATGTTTTATGATTTGAGGAGTATTGTTAACTCCTGTCTAGACTTGTGTTGTATTTTAAGACATTATGGTTTGTATCAGTATTGTATCTGACTCTATGATTTCTTATATTAGCGTTGATTATGAGTAATTGATTGTTTTATACAGCCTTAGGCCGGGGTTCACTCCCTGACATGGCTGGTGTGACACCTGGGTCCTGAAAAGGAGAAGGGTGTTACATTTAGCTCTTCTCTGCATGTGCTCTATTTTGCTCTTTTGGCTTCGAGATATCCGATTCCTGTTTCTTTTGCTCCTGGGTACCTGTTTATTTGTCCTATCACATAAAAAATACCCGAATTAGTCCAAAAATAGATAATTGATGCTAGGAAACTGACGCCGGGCAGGGTAGTAATTAATCTGCGGGCGGTGGTAAATAGGGGGGGATTGATAAAAGAACAAGAAAAAGGGAGGACAAACAGAGAAGAAAAGTCTCTGAAACTTTAACAGAAAAATATAACTCAATAATCAATGAATAAAATTCAACCCACAAGCCGGGTTTAAATAGCTAAAAAAACTAACCTAGATAACCTAGAAATTCTATCTTCTTATCCAAATTTGCCCAAATTGGCAAATTTTGGTCAAATAGAAAAACTTATCTAATTCTAAAATAACTAAATAAAACAGATAACTCCTAAAAATCCGAGTTCAAATCGGATTCATATCCTATCCTAAATTGGCATATGAAGTATTACCAAAAATGGAAAAAAACACCGAGAAACGAAGAAACGACTGGGAAATAGTGGAATTTGAGGATAAAGGAAGGGTCCATCAAGCAAAATGGACCCCATGTGCGCATCGAGACGAGCTTTCCGAATTGGGGTTGAGTGCGCGAAGCTGATATCGGTAGCCAAAGTTATGGCCAAAATACCGAAACGTGTCCAAAGTGCTCCCCAATTTCGGACTTGGCTCGATCACCTTCCCCTTTACGTCGGTCCGCCAAGTCGTGGTATGCCAAAGCTCTCATGGTGCAATCAGACAGCTCGGCATCATCTTAATCGGGCTCTCCTGCACCAGCCTCCCGGGGTTGGAAGGAACTCGCCCCCAAGTTTATAATATGATCAGTCAACTCCACAAAACAAGTGCTCAGATGCTTCACATTGAAGATGTCAGAGGTCTTCAAATAACTGGGGAGGCGCAACTGGTATGCCTTGTCATAGATCTTCTGCAGCACTTCACAGGGTCCGATCTTTCGTTCCTTGAGCTTGTTATACTCACCCACAGGGAAGCGATCTCGAGTGAGGATAGCCCACACTAAGTCGTCCTCATCGAACAACACCTGATGTCGCCGTTTGTCTGCATTTACCTTGTACTAGGTATTACTCTCCTGAATAGTTAACTTGACCTGGTCATGAATAACCGGAAGATGCTCAACCATCTCATCAGCTTGGGGGTGAACACGACTAATTCATGGGACGGGGGTGAGATCAAGTACTCCTGATGGGTTCCACCCATAGACAACCTCGAATGGGCTAAAGCCGGTAGTCTGATTCTTCAATCTATTGTAGGAGAATTCGGCTTGAGGTAGTGCTAGATCCTACTGCTTAGGTTTAGTTCCAACCAAACTCCTCAATAGGTTGCCCAAACTCCGGTTCACCACTTCAGTCTGGCCATCTGTCTAGAGGTGGTATGCACTACTAAAGTTCAACTGCGTTCCTAATTTTCCCCAAAAGCTTCTCCCGAAGAGGCTAACGATCTTGGTGTCACGATTTGATGTGATGGAGCGAGGAACACCATGCAAGCAAATAACCTCTCAGAAGTAAAGATGTGCAATGCGGGTAGCATCCATAGTTTTCCGACAAGCTATAAAATGGGCCATCTTGGAAAATCTGTCAACCACCACCATGATAGAGACTAAGGCCCGCTGGGTACGAGGAAGGCCAAGAACAAAATCCATACTGACGTCAAGCCAAGGGGCTTCAGGGACTGGCAAGGAAGTGTATAGGCCTACATTGGTGAAAACTCCTTGGGCTCGTTGACACACAAAGCAGCGCTCCACAAAGTGAGCCACGTCGCTAGAAAACTTCGGCCAATAAAATTCTGCAGCTATGAGGGCATAGGTCTTATCACGACCAAAGTGCCCCTCATTATGGAGTTCGCTCATGATCTGCTGCCGAAATGAACAGTCGGGGATGCACAGCTGCAGGCCACAAAACAGGTAATCGTTATGCAAAATAAAATCATGACGATGTCCATCGGTAAAAGCTTCAAACCCTGCAACTTTGGCGCTCATTGTGGTGAGAAGAGAACTACGGCGGCTAAAAGAATCTGCTACACCGTTAAGGCTTCCTGCATGATGCTTCAAAGTAAAGGTGAACTCTTGCAAGTACGCCACCCACTTAGCGTGCCGCCTGCTCAGTTTGTGTTGGCCATTGATGTACTTCAGGGATTCATGATCGGTGAACAAGATGAACTCCTTCTGTATGAGGTAGTGGCGCCAATGCTTCAGCAACTGAATTATGGCATAAAACTCCAGGTCATAAGTGGAGTAGTTCTTCTTCGACCCCGACAGCTTCTCGCTAAAGAAAGCTTCCGATCGTTCTGACTGACTTAGAACGCCTCCAACGCCAACTCCAGATGCATCACAATTGACCTCGAACACTTTGTCGAAGTCGCTAAGTGCGAGAATTGGTACTTCAGTCATCTTCTGTTTGACTAGGTGGAAGCTAGTTTCGGCCTCATCCATCCACTTGAAATCACGCCCCTTGAGATACTCTGTGATGGGGGCAATCAATATGCTAAACTTCCGGATGAATCTTCTGTAGAACGAGGCCAGCTCATGGAAGCTTCGAACATTATGCAAGGTCCTCGGTCTGGGCCACTCCAAGATTGCATCAATCTTTGATTGATCTGCATGAAAACCGTCAGTAGAAACAACAAAACCAAGGAAGGTCACAGAAGTAGTGAAGAAGGAACACTTCTTTCGGCTGACGAAAAGGCACTCCGTTCTCAGCAACTCAAAGACACCACGAAGGTAGTCAAAGTGTGAGGACCAACTCGGACTATAGATGAGGATATCATCTAAATAGACCACCACAAACTTGCCCATAAATTGTCACAAAACCTGGTGCATGAATCGCATGAATGTGCTGGGGGCGTTGGACAACGCAAAAGTCATCACCATCCACTCGTACAGTCCATGCTGGGTCTTGAATGCCGTCTTCCACTCATCTCCAGGCTGTATTTTGATCTGGAGGTATCCGCTCTTCAGATCGATTTTTGAGAAGACCTTTGAGCCGGATAGCTGATCTAACATGTCATCCAGGCGGGGGATGGGATAGAGGTACTTGATGGTGATTTTGTTGATTGCTCGGCTGTCTATACACATGCGCCACGAGCCATCCTTCTTTGGCACCAATAGGGCTGGAACTGCGCAGGGACTTATGCTCTCTCGGATGTAGCCGTTCCTTAATAACTCCTCCACTTGCCGCTGTAATTCTTCAGCTTTCTTGGGACTGAGGCGGTATGCTGGTCAGTTGGGCAAGCTCGATCATGGGACAAGATCTATCTGGTGTTGGATGTCCCTCATAGGTGGGAGTCTCAGGGGGATGTTCCTCTAGCATCAAGTCCGCGAACTCCAGGAACAACTGCCGCACTTCTGTTGGAAGATCTAGATCCATGTCTTTGGTACTATGCATGCAAGGTAGCAGTGCATAGACTACATCGCCCTGCTTGATCCCTCTTAAAAATTTGGACATAGACAGTAGGTTAGTATTGGTTACCGGAGTAGGATACTTTTCTTCTCGGCGAGGTGCCAACACAATCCATTTTCCCTTGATGCTGAGGGAATAAGTATTCTTCCTTCCATCGTGAACTACGCTCCGATCGTACTGCCATGGTCGCCCCAATAGTAGGTGACAGGCATCCATTGACACGACGTCGCACCATGCATTGTCAAAGTACCTCTGCCCAGTGGAGAAAGACACGAGACATCACCGATCTACTTTTACCTCGGTGCCTTTGTTCATCCATGAAAGATTATAGGGCTTCGGATGTCGCTTCGTCTGTAACTGTAACTTTTGGATAGCGTCTTCACACACAACACTCTCACAACTACCGCTGTCGATGATCACTTTGCAAACCTTGTCGGCCACTGTGCAGGTGGTGTGGACGATGTTGTTTCTCAGCCAGTCGTCCCTTGATTCATCCTTGGGTGCCAGCAGACTCTTGCGAATAACGAGGGTCTCATGGCCATCCCCAATCAGCACTTCACCAGCCTCAACATCATCGCCATAATCATCATAAATATGTTCCTCAGCCTCAGCCTCGATCTCTTCAATCATTAGGTTCTTGCCCTTCTACTAGCAGGTTTCCGACACTCGGGTGATTTATGCCCCTGCTCACCATATCTATAACAATGAACTCCAGAGTTAGAACTACCTACTTGATTGCTTCTTTGGGTGGGAGGGTGCACGAGGTATTTGTCCGGCTACTCTGATCGCTCTTGATTAGTGGTCTTCTACTTTGCTTCTTTTCAACAGTTGGGGCACGCTGGTATGCCGCCGAAACAGTCCATAATGAGTGTAGACTGAGAACATCTTGTAGTGGTTGGCGTAGACCTCCCAGATATCGAGCCACCAGTTGCTCCTCCATCTCGAATAAGTCGTTTCGCGCGATCAATTGGTAGAAGTCCTCTGTGTACTCATCTATCGATCTTGTACCCTGTCTCAACGTTGAAGTCGTTGGAACAAGATTTGGGTGTAGCCAAAGGGGAGAAAGTGCCCCTTCATCTTCTTCTTCATCTTGTCCCAATCTACTATCTTTGGTTTGTCGTGTCGATCCCGTGAACGCCGCTGCTGCTCCCATTACGCGGATGCTCGGCCCTTCAACTTGATGGCAACTAGCTTCACCTTCAGACGATCAGGGACCTCCTTATACTCAAATATCCTCTCGACCTCGTTCAGTCAGTCGATGAAGACTTCAGCATGTAGGGTTCCAGTAAATTCGGGCAACTCCACTTGAAAGCCGAGATCTCCGTGACGCTCCTCTCGTGCACGGTGCTCTCTGGACTGCCCACTCCAGGAATAGGGGTTGACGAAGGTAGATTCGGAGTCATGGTCTAAAACCTCACGATCCCCCAAATCTCACGCCGCCAACCGTTGGGTTAACTCCGCTACTTGTCTCTGCAGATCCTCGTTTATCGCTTCCAAGGCGATTGGGTCTCGAGAAGGATCTTCCTCTGTCGAAACATCTTGAATTTTTCTAAATAAATATTCAGTAAATTTTTGAATTTTAAATGAGTTTAATTAGCTCAGAAATCAGATTAATTATTTTAACCTCAAAGTTAAAGAAAATCGGGAATTAATGGAGCCGAAATCCAGCCTCGCAACTATAGGGCCAAGAGAATGCCTTATTGGGCCAGACCACTTTTACATGGAATAGTTGGAGGTGGATAGTCAGTAGAATTGGATTAATTAAACGAGAAATTAATTAAGAAAAAATTAATCTAGATTAATTAAGTGGAAGATATCAGACAATAGTTAGAGTCCCGATAAAGTAAATCTAGCTTAGTCAAAAGCTGAGAAACACGGATCTGGGTTGTAACAACCCGGGTTTTCATAGTACATATAAATGACTTTTTATTAAACTGATCGTTCAGTTACACATGCCCAAGGATTTTTTTAGTTTAGATGTTCAGAGATTAGGTACATTCTCATACTTAAAGCTGAAAATAAAATAATTTTATTCATCAATTTTATAGTCCACATCTACTCAGAGTCACTATCACATTAGCAAGTGTCCATCTCGGATCCATTACCACTCGGTCGGCTACCCTGATCTGTTCCTGTACACTGAAATGGTGGGAGTTGTGAGCTAAAACTAGCTCAGTGAGAGAAGAACATCGCACCAGGGTTCATTATAAAAATAATAACTTGTATAACATAACACAATTCATACTTCACATACGTGCATAAATCTTAACATAATCATGTCACAAACTCGTGTAAATCATAAATATATCAATCGCACCTAGTCCGTATGCACCCAATCTCAACAGCACTACCCGTGCTCATACTTTCATGCACATAAACAGCCTCCCCGGCTGCATACATTAAACATGGTGGTCCTACGGACCTAAACCCGACATAGGCACATTTGGCCCGGTGCACACGTGACATAGACTCTGATTAATATACGAAACATAAAACGTTGGCTCTACTAGGAGCAAATACACGTACATATCAAAAATACCACTTTTCATAATTCATCGATAAAAACATCGATAAAATACCCGACAAACAAGTCAAAATACCCATTTTTCAGTCCATCAGTAAAAACATCGAGAAAAATATCGGTAAAACATCGACAATCAACTGGAGTTCATTTGCAGTCAACTCACCTGATAATCCCCCCTACTTTGGTGGAACCTTCAAACATGATGTTTTGTGCTTCCCGAACTGTAGGTGCTAAACGGGCAGAGTTCCTCTAAATTAATTACTGAAAAACATCATAAAAAGTAAAAAAAACCTACTTTCTCTCACTTCTCTCTCTATCCTTCTTCTTCTTTCTCTCTCTCCTTCTCTTTCTCTCTTTTTCTTCTTCTTTCTCTTCTTTTTCTCTTTTTCTTATTCTTTTCCCCTTTTTCTTCTCTTTCCCTCTCTTCCTTTTCTTCTTCTTTTTTGTTTGCCTGCCGTTTCTCTGTTCCTCTCTCTCTCTTCTCTCTCTTCTCTCTCCCCTCCTTCTATCTCTCTATTTCCCTCGCTCTCCCTTTCTCCCTCTCCTTATTCTTCTCCTCTCTCTCTTTCTCTCTATCTTTCTATTCCTTCCCCTTCTCTCTCTTTCTATCTTGTGAAATAGCTGGCGAGCCATATATAAAGAGAAAAAAAAAAATATTTTTTTTTCATTTTTTTTAATATGAAAGTTCCACGAAGCAGCTGTGTTGATATTTTTTTGTTTTAATTTTAAATTTTTTTTATTTTTTAAATCTGATAAACTTAGAGAAACAGTAGGTGAGATTTTTTTGTAACTTTTTCAATATAACCCCAAACTTTTCTCATTTTATTTCTTATCATTACATAATATATATTTATAATTTTTTACCTCTAATCCAGCATTAATTATTATTTACATTACATTAAAAAAAATCTGGGTATTACATGGGTTGGGAGAAGGGACGACCCGTAACGCTGCAGTTAGCCCGTGTTACGGGGTGGGTTGACCCGGGATTCCCAGATCTGGGTCGGGGATAGAGATTAGCCAGATAATTATTAGTCGCCCTCGTTATGGCACAGTAACAAAATAAGACCAAATAAAGTTATTTGGCCTTTAGTAGGAGATATTTTTGAAGATATCATAGTTTAATTAAATGCTTTTTAAAAGGATAAGTTAACTAATTGATTTAAATATTATAAAGAAATTCAATAAATTAATATTATATTTTACTATAAGTGTGAGAAGAGAGAGAATGAAACGATTTCATCTCTCTCTCGACCTAATTCTTAGACAACCCTATATTTCCCCTTTTTCTTCACCTCTCACTGACTCTCATAGGCGAGGCTCTACCCATGCCGGTCGCCGATCAGCGTTGCCAGCACCCATACCCCGCTGGCCATCCCACCTCCATGCGCGTGAGCCTGCAGCCCCACGCTGCCATTGCTCAGACTTGCGTACCTCCAGCCACACGCCCCTCGCCGCACGCCTTTAGCCACGAGAGGCGCCGCCCCGAGCTCCACCCAAGCTGCTCCTTTCCACGTTGTTTCCTGCTCCCGCAGGTCCGCCGTTGTCTCCGGCAACCACGAATAGGCCTGCAGCCAACTCGTGTAAATCTCCCTACAAATATGAATCGGGGAAAACCATAATTTAGTTGCATGATTTAGGGCATAAAATGGATGAATGATTGAATGGTTTATGGGACTATTAAGAAGATTCAGAGCGAGAGATTAATAGTTTTATTTTAATGTATTGTTGTATGGATGAATTGAATTAAGAATGGTGAATGATTGGATTATAGCTAAAGCCTTAGAGATAAAGGAGACTCTGCTGAAAATTTATCCATGTTACATGCTTTATTCCCTTAATTGTGTAGTATTTAATTGTTAAGAGATAGCATGTTAGAAGCCTTCAGATTATGTAAAGTAGGAAGATAGTTACATTACTATTAAGAGTAGTTTCCGTATTCTTGCATGCCCCTTAGAACATGATATTGATGCTAAGTAAAAGTATGCTTTAGTTAACTTAATATTCTCACTATACTCCTTAGAGTATAAGTTAGAGTTAACTTAAGAATACGGTATCTGTAATCATGAATTTTTGTATTTCGCTTATCAGGAAAGGGAAAAGGAAAAGGCAAAGGCAAGTCAGTCGCTGCCGAGGGACCGAGCCAGTCTTAAGCTCGGACTAGACTCAGATTAGGGAACTAGCTGTACAATACGAGTTTTCATCATATTTTCATTTTATTTCGGATTTTATTTCAGTTTGAAAAGCATGAATTAGAACTTTCTTGAAAACTTTCGGAGTTTTAGAAAACCATTCATGCACAGTAATCAGTAACAGAATAGAGAAATAGATACAAAAACAAGTAGACTACACTTTATTGAGATACATACTTGTACCAGTGGTGGCTCGTAGAGAGCCAGAGAGTACGACATTAGGTAAGGAAAGAGGTGATTGAAATCTTTGATTTTCATTATCGAACATTATCGAACTATCTGTTTTTAAATTATTCCATTTTATGAAATTAAAACCCCCTTCCTATACTTATGGAGTACCTAGTGTACGTATATAATTTGACCCTGTGTAGCGAGGATAGATTTACAAGTTGGTCGCTGGTCCTGCAGTAATTAAGTAGATGTGTAGTTAGAGATGATAGTATTGTGATGATTAGATGATTCCGTATTACCCACCACCTAGTGGCGATTAGAGATCCACCATAGAGGCATTTGGTGCATATTACCAAGGGTAATTTCAGAAATCATTCACAATACAGAGAAACAAATTATGAGAGTTATATGCATACATTAGATTTCTATACATTTGACATGATAAAAATAGATTGAAGATAATGCATTGACCAACATGTTATTTGCTCAGTATTTCTTTCAGATTTCAGTATTTAATTTTAGTTATTTTAATTACATATTTTATGTTGTAGTTCTTACAGTTTTATTTATTGATACAGATACATTTTATACCCGACAATACTGTTCCCAAATGCCTGAGCTCCAGTAGCTCAGTCCTTTTCTCGTGATATTTTTAATGCAGGCAATAGACATGAGACCAGATAGAGGGTTCGTCTAATCGCGAGTCTAAGTGGAGATGTCCTGTAGTTGGCTCTGACTCTCGTGTCTTAGTTCCTGTTTATATTTCTTTTATGAGTGTATTTGAGACCACTGAGTTTAGAACAATATGTTTATTTGGGTTTATAATATGATATGACTAGTTTGCTTTATTAACTTCCTCTTATGCTTGATTTAATAAAGTCTTGGAAAATTTAGAATGAATGCAAAGGTTGCTAGGGGTATACTCAATCAATTAGACTTCTAGGGTTGTATGACTCAATGACTTGTAATGGTTTTCTCCTATGTTTGCTAAGATATCAATGTTGAGGGTAAGGGTACTCAATGGTAGTTTTGGCACTTATGCATACTCGCTGTGTGCTCTACAAGTTCCCAATGTCTAAGGAACATGCTTCAAACCTCCCCAAATATCTATGGAGTTAGGAGAAGCATTATAAGGCTTCTACACTACCACTACCATGGACTATCAATACTTATATCTAAGCCAAGGATAGATACGACTATCACCCTGTTCCACCTTACGATTCAAATACAACACGCACCTACATACGTCTATGCAAGGAGAATAATAATTTGTCGTCACACATCGGCAAATGATTGATGATAGCATTGAACCATAAGTATACCCATAACATCTCAAACAAAGCAAACAACGGATAATTGAAATATTAAGTCATGAGTTTATAACCCTAGAATAGAGTTTTACGCTGCCATTACAAAGGAAAGATACAAAACAATGTCAACATTAACCATAACATCCATGTCTAAGCTCATAAAGAGAGAATAAATATTCAAGATAATAAAAGATATGGTTCCTCTTATTGATTCAAGTAACCCCAGCTCCAATGTAACATCGCGATGCTACTCCTTAGCTTCTCAAGTTCACCTGATGCATAAGAGATTGACTTTGTTTAGCCTCTAAAGGTATAAAAACAGATGAGAAACACAACTAAATCACATGAGGCAACTAATTTAGCTAAGTAATGCATCTCTAAACCATACATTTTGGTCCTAAACAAGTGGGAAAATATACTCTAAAATAGCTCTCTTTTGAGAGCTAACACTACTATGGTTGACGCAATATCCCATCCGATTTAGACAAAGGAATTCAGCATAGACATCAAAAGGTACATGCTCTTCAACCTTGTTTGCTTATGTTTTGATAAGCATAGGGAGATTTGGTTAGCTTAGGGTTTTGAAAATTTTAATTTTCCGCTGCGTCATGTATGTGATACATGCTTTCGATTTTCTTAAAACCCTAACAGTGGTATCAGAGCTACTTTATGTTTGTCAAAATCTTATGCATAAAGAACACTGTAGAATTGATAGGTGACATGATTAGGGTTCTAAGTTTGCATGTTGTTCTTGAATAATTTTCATAATTTGATTATCAAAGTTTGATATACCATTTTTTCAGGTCATATATGTTTGATATGATCATATATATTGTGTTAGAGCTAAAATCAGATTGAGAACCCAATTTCAACCTAACAATTGAATTTATATTGATTGGGTGGCTATCTTAGTGAGAAATCAAATAAGAATCCAAACAGAAGAAGAGAGAAACCAAATTTACATGGAAAAACCCCTAATCAATGGGAAAAAACCACGGGAAAGAGAGATCTCACTATGAATCATCAAATGTACAAGAGATCTTACAAGAATTCCCCAAATGGAAAGCAGGAAGAGATGAGAGAGAATGGATCTTGATTCTGATTGGGCAGAGCTTCGCTACTAGGATTCAACTTGTCCGAATGAACTGTGACCCTTGCCTTTTATAGGCTCGGGTTGCGTGCTGAGCACGCTTCACAATTTAGTCACGTGTTCGGTACATACGTCGGCTAAGCACCGACTAAGTACCGACTAAGCGTCGAAACGTCTCCAGCTATAATTCTTCTAGAAGGTCAGGCTGTCTGCAGCTGTACTTCTTCTAGAAGGTTGGGGTTGATACGAATAGCTATTAGTCCGGGAGTACCTTCCCTGATGGACACGTCTTGGTTTGACGAAGCTCTTTCCTATCCCGATGAGTTTCACAATGATTCTAATATATCAGTTTTACGTATCGGATTGGTAAGACATATCATATCGTGTCGATCTGATCTGGGTGAGAGGGCTATATCAGAACGACCAAATCATGATCCACGTGCTAGTACTTAAAGGATTTTGCGTTGTTACCTTGACATGTGGCTTGCCTGGATGAAGGCCACGTGTCCTACTACTTTCATCCCTATCAATAGTCCCCCATCAAGTATGCTTGCGAATTAATTCGAAGGATGATCAAATATTCTTTGATCATTATTCGAGTTAATAAAGCTAAGCATTACTGTAATTAGATCATTCTGGGGCCTACCATGTCGATATCTGCCATGTATCTTTTAATAATTCTTCTTCTCTCTATACTGTACTTCTGCGACTTACTTGTTCCAACATTCCTTTTCTTGTTTCCTCGAGTATTTAATTCATCGATTTTGTCCGATCTGTCAAATCAGGTGTGCAGATTATTTTGGAATCTGTGCATAATCACTCCTTTTAGGGGTAAGGGGGTCCTTATCGCCTTCCCAGGCTTTAATGGTTCCCTGTTTGGCATTGATTATCCACCATCAATCATTATCAAAATACAATTTGTGGGGGCTGTTGTGACGTAGGGCGTATGATGACATCAACTTTTTATCCGTTAGATGGAGCGTTAAGAATTTGAAACGCTGTGAATTCTTATCCATTTCTATCCGTTAGATGGAGGGTTTCGTATGGTTTCTGAACTGATCTTGATCGTCGACTCTATTCTTAAATACCATTGAGGAAACCAACTTGAATTTCGAAATCATTTGAGAACGGCGCTTTTTCTACGGAGATTTCCTTGTCTTGTTCGCTGATTCGCTTTGTCTCTTCCTCAAAAAGTCATCGATCTCTTGGTTCTCAGAAGGATCTTATTCACTCCAGGTACGAGATTTCTTCTTTCTCCTTGAATTCGACCCTTCTTCATTTAGGGTCGGTTTTTTACGATGCCAAAGCTCGCTAGAGATCCGAAGCGTTGTTCCTTTTCCTTTGTCAACACTCTTTGCGAATCTAGGATAGATGATTTAGTGAAAAGATATCATCTTTCCTCTCCTAGTATTTCTTATAGAGTTCCTTCTCCTTCCGAGCATGCTTGTTCTCCCTCACAAGGAGGAGATCTGGTTATTTACCAAGATGCTTTGATAGCCAGTTTTAGGTTGCCTTTTCCACAGATCTTCATTGACATCTTTCATCATTTTAGTTTGAATCCTTCTCAGTTGACTCCAAACTCTTGGAGAATCCTTTGTGCTTTTATAGTGGTTTCGATTCTTTGTGAAGTTGAACCATCTGTCCATCTATTCAGCCTCCTTTTTAGCCTTAACCATGATAGGCAATCAGATTGGTTTTATTTTGGGGCCAAACAAGGTAGGGTCTTTCTTGGCTCTGTTCCGGATTCGATTAAAGACTGAAAAAGCAAATATTTCTTTGTTTCCAATAGCGAGAGTTGGGGTTTTAGCACCAAATGGAGTACCCCTTGTACTCATGCGGCTTCCAAAGAGTCGATAACATCAGTTAAAGAGGGATGGTTCAAAAAATTCAAGGAGTTCCGGAATATTCCATTAGATAAATCCTTCCTGTCTGATAAGAGACTTTAAGAGTGTGGACTATACCTAGCTTTTGGTAGGGTTATTTCGAATCCCTGGTTCATGTTATTTAATGACTCCGATCCGTTGTCTAATGTTGATCTGCCTCTTTTTTTACCTTTCTTTTCCAGACGACGATATGGCTCCAAAGATACTGGCTGAAAGAATGCGGGCTATTTCTCGTTCGGACAAGTCGAAGAAGAAAGGGAAGAAAACGTCGAGCGAAGAAGTTTCCATTCCAGAGGGCAGAGAAGTTGAGAAGACCCCTTCTAATGATGCTCCTTCTCAACAAACTGGTGCGAGTCGAACGATTGGATCTGGTGCTGCTATTAATTTCGAGACAGTAGTGGCTCCTATTGTTGTTAGTCTTCCTCCTCCTGTCCCTACCGATGCTCCAATCGTAAATAGGTGACGGTTAGTGAAGGCTGCGGAGAAACTCAATTCTGATTCCGTTCCGCCTGTTCATGTTGCATCGGAGGGAGTTGTTGAAGTCTCGACTAGTCCTTCTCAAGAAAGGCTCGCTATCTCTTCTTCTTCGCGTCCTGTTATATCGGATTCCGATGTTTCAGTTTCTGATGTGTCTGTCGTCCCCTCTCATCCTCCCCCCATTACATTGGGTTCCGATGTTCAGATTCCCGATGTGTCGGCGTTTTGCAGATCGGGTGAACCTCATAGATCGGAAGGAAATACTTCTTCGGAGGCAGGATCCGGTAGCAATCGGGGGCAAGGTATTATTTTGGTGCCTCTCGTTGTGTTCTTACTGCTTGACTTCTGCTTGACCCTCCTAGGTGTTGACTGATTCATCCTTCTTATTTTGATTTCAGGGGTGGTACGAGTTGCCGATCCCTCTGTTGGTGGTATAAATACTCAGGGACCTGGGACTCGTAGGATCATTCATTGGAAAGATAATGCCTTTCCTGTCGATATTAGACTTGTTAGAAGTTCTCTTCGTTCCTGGCGGCAAGAAAATGTCAATACTTATCTCAATCAGTTCAGTCCGGATGAGTCCTCCGCCCATTTTCGTTTGTCCCTTGCTTCAATATGTTTTTAAATTCCTTATCGGCTGATAGTTCAGTCTTATATCTTGCTTCTCTAAATGAGAGTCCTTTTTGTAGACTGCTCTATGGGGAGAACGAGTTGCACGATTCTGCGAGCAAGGAGATCCTGAGATGAAGGCTCGTATTTCCAAGTTAGAAGAAGAAAATAAGAAGCTTTTGGAAAGTCTTTCCCTCAAAGATGTTGAAATAGTTAGACTGAACTGGGAGAAAGATTCCATCGCTGCTTAATTAGGGAGGTTCGAGACTGACTATGAGAGTTTGCAGGCTTCTCTTTCTCTATCCGAGCAAACTGTTACCGGTTTGAGACAGGTTTTGATCCAAACCAAGGATGAGAGAGATTCTGCTGTAAGTGAAAAGAAGAAATTTTCTAAAAAGGTGTCTGCTCTTGAACGAGATATTTCCTCTGAAAGAGAGATGAATGGTGCCTTGAGAGTAAAACTCAATGTTGCTGAAAAATCAGTTGGTAAATTAAAAGAAGATAATGATCGATTGTTTGAACAGTTAAAAGTTAAAGATAATCTTCTTTCTCGTGCCCAAGATGATGTTTCTTGTGCACAACAGTTGAAGGATGATACCGACAAGGAACTATCATCCTTGCTATCGGATTTGAATAAAAGTTAAAAAAAAAAATCCATCGAGCTGGAGGAGAAGCTCGCTGCGGCATAGAAGAGAGAACTATCTGATGATGAGATCTGTAAAGTAACATCAGAAGTTTACTCAATTTTGAGCAGCATTCATTCCGTTGACCCTTCAGTGAACTTTCATCGGACTCCCTATGACGAGGTGGTGGCGCTATACTTTGAGAAATGTCAAGGAGGGGAAGAAGGAGACAAAGATTCTGCTTCTGAAGAAATGAGGCTCGATGTCCCTTGCTTGAAAGAAGTTCATGCTGTAGTTACACCGGAGAAGGATGCCTCCGATAAGATAATCCCTCCATCGACCATATCGGACCAGGTAAAATATTTAGAGTGTGAAGTAGTCACACCGGGTCCAGATTTGATCCCTGAAGTAGTAATCCCGGATCCGGAACCGATCCATGAAGAGAGAGGATGCGTTCCTCCCGGTGAGGTTTCTCAAACTGTCATCGAGTTAGAAGACGATGCGACAACCGGTACATGTGTATTCAAATTTTATTTTCTCTGATATTTAGATGAATGATTCCTCACTTGTATTCCTTTCGTTTGATCAAAGTTGCTTCTGTTAATTCGATCGGAGAGGAAGCTTCGGGGACCGATCAAGGGAACATATTCACCGCTCTGCGTAGGAGGGCAAGTTAGCTGGATTCTTTTCATCCTCCTTCGCTTACATTTAATCATTCTACTCTTCTTCTTTCTTTTTGCTAGATCGGCCCGAAGTAAGATGGCTCCGAAGTGAAATTGAAGAGCTGAAGGCGGTTCAGGAGAAGATCTTGAGCGATCAGGCGAAGAAATCTGAAGAAGCTCTTGAAGCAAAGTGACGCGCAGAGGTCCGTCGGAAGAGTGCAACTAATTTAAAAAATTGGGACCTTGTTTGAAGGAAAACCTTGCAGTCGTTTTTGTGGTTCTTCATTTTGCTGTTGAGGCTTTATCAGAATTATAAAGCTTGTTCTGACTGTGTCTTTTATAAAAACATTCTGACTATCTTTCTGTCTCTTCTTCCTTTTCGAGGGGTATGTATTAACTGCTTCTGATCTCTTGTGGAAACCGCAATATAGATAGAGGTGGCGACAGTTCTTTTGGATCATCCTTCATACTTACACCATGGGTGACAATAGTTGTCCTTCTTTTTACAAGTTCATTTGCGGCGGCGACAACTTCCATCATCTGTGGATCCCGAGGGCTTTTCAGGGTCACTTGAGGATGATCTTTGAGGAAGGACTTGTTAGACTGCGTGGGCCAAGCGGAAATTTTTGGTCAGTGATGTTGTCAGTGTCACCTGAACTTAGAATATTTCGTTTCACTAACGGCTGGGGGGACTTCGTAAGAGATCATCGATTGGAGGAAAGAGATCTTCTTGTTTTCATTCTTCGAGAGGACGCATCTTTTGAAGTCCACATTCTTGGGAGCAATAGTTGTTAGAAGGTGTTGTCGCTTGCAACTTCTCCTGCACAAGTTCCAGATAGCGTTTCTGATTTTGACTCTTCTGATTCTTCTGACTCTTAATTCCTTCATTTCCATTGTACTTTCATATTTTTGCTTTAATAAATTTTTCTTTCTGTCTATATGTTTCTTTATGGTCGTTTCATGCTCGAAGTACTTCAGTATGCTTGTGTTGAATGAATCTTCTCCCTTCTTTTCCTTCTAAAGTGATAAATTGTCATATGGCCGATAAAATGTAGTACCTCGCCTTGTTTGCATGAAGTTGATGTGATTCGTCGATGTGATAAGTTTGTGTGATGACTCTTGAGATGAAGGATTGGTATGATCATCTTCTTCATGGGACCGATATGGCCCGTTGATTTCTTGGGACCGGTATGGTTTGTTGATCACTTGGGACCGATATGGTCCGTTGATGTTGTAGACCAGTATGGTCTGTAGGGACCGGTATGGTCCGCTGGGATCGGTATAACTTGTTGAAACTGGTATGGCTTGTTGGGACCGATATGGTCCTTTGGGATAGGTATGATCCGTTGGGACCAGTATGGTCCGTTGAGGCCGGTATGGCCTGTTGGGACCGGTATGGTCCGTTGAGACCGGTATGGTCTATTGGGATCGGTATGATCTGTTGGGACCGGTATGGTTCGTTGAGGCGGTATGGCCTGTTGAGGCCGGTATGGTCCGTTGAGACTGGTGTGAAGGGCCGGTATAGCTCCCAATGTTGATTTCCTCTTTCTTCGTCGTAAAATAGATTTTTTTTTTTTTTTTTAGAAAAGTAGTAAAAAAGGAAGAAAACATAATGCATGGGAAGTAAATGATTTTATTGATAGTACCTCCATAGATGTTCTGAATGGTATGGACGTTTGAGCCTGCGCCCATCCATTTTTGAGAGCCAATATGTACCGGGCATTACAATTTCTTGCACAATATATGGGCTTTCCCAATTGGTATTCAGCTTCCCCGTTCGACTCTTGTTGCATTGAAAGATGTTCTCTCTCAGCACAACATCTCCAACTTGGAAGGTCACTTCCTTCACCTTAGCATTATAGTATCTCTTGACCTTCTACCGGTATGCTGCTGCTCGGACATTAACACAGTCCCTCTTTTCTTCAAGGAGATCAAGCTCAGCCCGGAGTTGTTCTTCATGGCTTATTGGATCAAAGGACTGCGTTCTTGGTGTGGGTAAATTGATTTCCACTGGGAGCACAGCTTCAACTCCGAATACTAATGCAAATGGAGTGTCTTCTGTCGGGGTTCGAGCAGTTGTCCGATATGCCCATAGGATATTTTGAACTTCTTCTACCTAGTTCGACCCATTTCTGAGGACCCTTATCTTCAGACTATGAAGGAGAGTTCTGTTGGTCACTTCCACTTGTCCATTTGCTTGTGGGTGAGTAACAGAAGTCAGTCTCGATTCTATACCAAGATTTGTACAGAACTTCTTGAAGGCTGGGTTATCGAACTGGCGACCATTGTCTGTGATGAAAGCCACAGGTAAGCCGAAACGGCAAACAATGGACTTCCATAAGAAACTCTGACAGGACTTCCCTTTGATCGACGCTAATGGTTCTGCCTCTACCCACTTAGTAAAGTAGTCGATTGCCACAATCAGGAATTTCATATGTCGGACAGCTACAGGGAACGACCCAAGTATATCTAGCCCCCATAGAGCAAAAGGCCTCGTACTCACGACTGCGGTGAGTGGTATCGGGGGATGCCGTTGAATATTAGAGTGGCGTTGACAAGCATCACACTTTTTGACAACTTCAATGGCATCTTTATTCAATGTTGGCCAATAATATCCTATTCTCAAAACTTTGTGACTCAATGCTCTTCCTCCCAAATGATCCCCAGCAATTCCTTCATGAATTTCTCGAAGGACATATTTTGATTCTGATGGTCGGAGGTATTTTAACAGAGGGAGGGTGAAGGACCTTTTATAGAGCTGTCCATCCACCACACTATATTGTGAAGCTTTGATGGTGATCCTTCGAGCTTCTTTGGGCTGTTGTGGAAGAGTTCCATCTTTCAAATAACTCAGGATAGGATCGATCCAACATGGCTCCTGATCGATATCCATCAGTTCTTCAAGTGGTCGACAAACAATTGTCCTGGTCGCCAAGTATTGAACGTTGACTGGTTGCTCAATATTGGCATTTGCTGAGGCCAACTTAGACAGGAGATCTGCCTTCTGATTTTTCACCCTGGGGATTTTGGAAATGTGACATTCTTCGAAGCTCGTGGTGAGTTTCTGTAGCAAAGACTTATATTTGACCATATGGTCCTCCCTCGTCTCAAATTCTTCATTTAGATGGCCCATAACCAACTGAGAATCAATGTTAGCTTGTAGATTCCGTACTCCAAGACCGCGAGCTGCAACCGAGCTATCATAGCTTCATACTCAGCCTCATTATTTGTTGCTTTGAATCCAAACTTCAGAACAGTAGAAGTGTTCCATCCGGATGGTGACTGCAGGATCAGTCCTCCTCACGAACTGTCTCCTATAGAGGATCCATCTGTGTGTAGAACCCATCGGGATGAAGAGTCATTCCTTGTTTATGATAGTTTGATGTTTGAAGGATCACATCAGTGGTGGTTGTAAGCTCAGCAATAAATTAGTCTGCAAGTACTTGTGCTTTTATAGAATTACGCGACTTATAGCTGATATCATATTCTGCAAGCTCAAGTGCCCATCGGGCGAGGTGTCCCGATGTGTGGCCGATGAAAGATTTGCTTTAATGGCTGATTGGTCAACACCCTTATCCGATGTGACTGAAAATAAGGGCAGAGTCGAATAGCGGAAACCACTAAAGCATAGGCCAATTTTTCAAGGGAAAGATATCTTGATTCAGTATCGGTGAGGACCTTGCTTGTGTAATACACTGGTTTTTGCAAATTATCCTCAATCTTTACCAATATTGAGCTGACAACAGCATCGGTTGCAGATAAGTAAATATAAAGCTCTTCCCCTGGTTGAGTCTTTGCCAACAAAGCTGGTAATTACAAATATTCTTTCAACTGTACAAATGCTTTCTCACATTCTTCATTCCATTCAACCTTGGGAGCTTTTGTCAATGCTCGGAAAAAGGGAAGATTCTTCTCTCCTGACTTCGAAATAAACCTCCCTAAGGCTGCAAGTTGACCGTTAAGTCTCTGTATTTCCTTGATTGTTCTTGGGGATCTCATTTCTAGTACTACTCGTATCTTCTCCGGATTTGTTTCAATTCCCCGATGTGTGAGTATGAATCCTAGAAATTTTCCAGATCGGACTACGAAAATACATTTATTGGGATTGAGGTTTATCCCGTGCGCCCGAAGTGCAGCAAAAGTTTCTTGCATATCTGGGATATGTTGTTCGGCCTTATCATTTTTCACCAAGAAGTCGTCAACATATGCTTCCACATTCCTCCCGATCTGGTCTTTGAAGGCTTTGTTCACCAATCTCTTAAAGGTGGTAACAGTATTTTTTAAACCAAATGGCATGGCCTTATAACAATATGTTCCTCTTCCGGTGATGAAAGAGGTTTTCTCCACATCGGATTCTGCCATTCGGATGTGATTATACCCAAAATATGCATCAAGAAAACTTAGCATTTCATATCCTGATGTAGAATCTACTAAGTTATCGATGAGAGGCAGAGGGTAGTAGTCTTTAGGGCATGCTCTATTCAGATCAGTAAAATCCACACACATCCTCCACTTTCCTGTGGATTTTTTTAACCAGTACAACATTCGATAACCACTCAGGGTAATACACCTCTCGAATGAAGTCTGGCTACAGAAGTTTGTCCACATCGTCTTGAGCATCCTGGAGGCGGTCAGGAGCAAAACTTCGTCGCTTTTGTATGATTGGTTTATGCCCTAGATCGACATTGAGTCGATGTTCAATGACCTCCAATGGGACTCCGGCATCTCCTCAGCTATCCAAGCGAATACATCAGAATTGCTCCTCAGGATGTTTAATATTTCTTCTTGCTGGTCAGATGGGAGATTTGCTCCTATTTGAATAGTGCGTTCCGATTATTCCTCCTTCAGAGGTATGACTTTCAGCTCCTCAACCGGAGTAGGACGATGCTTCTCCCGTTCGTCGTCTTCGTGTTGTATGTCCTCCACAGTAAGTGCTTCTCCAAATCGGCTACTCCCCTCTCCATGACCTTTGAGCATGGTAGCATAGCACTGGCGAGAAGACAATTGGTTGCCTTTCACCTCACCGCAATGGTTGGTAGTTGGAAATTTGACCACCATATGATAAGTTGAAGGCACATCTTTCAACTGATTGATCGATGGGGTCCCAATAATAACATTGTAGCTCGAGGGGCATCGGACAATCAAAAAGTTAATGAGAGCAGTAGTGGTTCTCGGAGGAGTTCTAAGAGTCAAAGGTAGAGAAATCATACCGTCGGGTTGTAGTGGGTTGGCATTGAACCCGATGAGAGGAGACTTTATCGGTTTCAGATTCTCAACTGGAAATTTCATTCTGTCAAATACAGAAGAGAATATGATATCTACCGAACTCCCGGTATCAATGAGAACTCTCTTAACAGTGAAAATTCCGATCTGGGCGGTAATCACTAGAGCGTCATCATGGGGGTGGTGAACACCCTTTAGATCTTCATCTGAGAAATAGATTTGTATGGGGGTGCGGGGCATCTTCGAGAAGGTGACATTCTGTATGGATCCTACCATCCTCACATAATTCTTCCTCGATTTTGAGCTCTTCCCCACCGCACTTTGCACTCCTCCAAATGATCACAAATACATGCGTGTCACTTGGAATAATGTGTTATGGAGGTAGGATATGTTCAGTCTCCGGTTCCTGCTCTTTTTGTAGAAACTGATCCAATTTGCCTTCCCTGATAAGACCTTTAATGGCATTCTTCAATTGGATACAGTCTTCAGTAAAATGCCCCTTATCCTGATGAAATATACAGAACTTTTTACTCTTCTTTCTCTTTGGATTGTCCTTCATTGGTTGTGGGGGCTTCAATATCTTCTGATCCTGAATTTGGGAAAAAATATCTTCCAGTGAGGTGTTGAGGATTGAGTAATTGTTGTACTTTTCTGCTCTTTCAGGATCATATCTCTGGTGTTGTGGTGGTCTTCTTTCTTCAAATCGATCTGCTTTGTTTGGATTCCGGCCTCCTTCTCTCCGAGGTTTATCACCTCTCGGAGCTCCTTCTCTTCATTCTCTGTACGGTTGTGGATGGTGGTTCTTCTTTCTGATCTCCTCCATCTGCAAGAGGTCACTCTCTTGCTACTTGGCCTTCATTTCCTCTGAGGCTATGTACTTTGCAGCTGTGGCCTGGAAATCCGAAAGACCGGTCGGAGGCTCTCGAGTCAGGGAGTCTTTAAAGGATCCATCCTTTAATCCTTTCACAACTATCCCCACAACTATGGCAGAGTTGATGTCGACCATGCTATTTATCTCCTTATTAAAGCGGTTTATGTAACCGCGCAGACTCTCCTCTAGTCTTTGCCTGAACCCCAACAGCATCATGGGATTTTTCTTCAATCTCCTGTTGTTGGCAAAAGTACAAAGAAAGAGGTCAGAAAGCTGCTAAAAACTGTGTATGGTTCCCGAGGGAATGCCCCTAAACCAGTCATGGGCATCATTAATGAGTATTGGAGGGAAGGCTCTACACATGACGGCCTCTATAATTCGATTGACCATCATCTCATCAGGATAACTTTCCTAATGTTCCTGGGGATCGGATGTCCCATCATAATGACGAATATTCGGGTGTCTGATGTGCTTGGGAAAAGGGGCTTCCCAAATTTCCCTTATAAAGGGAGAAGTGACATGTGGGACGAGTTGTTGAACTCTCTCCCTTTCAGACATGTATCGCTGTGGGGATGAATAACGGCGATATGATGAGTCTCACATAGGAGATCGGCGTCTGAAATGATGACGATGTGGAGATCGGTCGTGGGGGGAACGATATCGATCTGGTGAATGATATCATCCCCGGGATCGGTGTGTTGGCGATCGAGCCCTGCGCCTCCAATCTGTCGACCGATCCGGAGAATAGGAGACTTCTCTCTTTCTTTTGTCTCTGATCACATCCCCTCAAATATGACGATCCTGATGCCGATGTGCTGGATTTGAGCTTCCAGGTGAAGATTCCCTAGTCCGTTGTCTCATTGGAGAATGTGTTTGGTGTCTAGGAGATTGAGCTGCCTTTCTTCCCCCACTTTCCTTGAGAGGTTGTGCATCATGCAATCAGCATCATTTTGAACTCAAACGTTTGCTTGGGGGACCTCAGATCTATAAGGTGGTATGCCTTCAACTAGAGAGGTTGCTGAAGCTCTTTTTCCTCCCTCCTGGGATTGGAATCTCTTCGATTTCCTCAGTGTGGTAGCCATGGACTTTTCGCTCAAAGCCTCCCCACACACGGCGCCAAACTGTTAGAGGTAAGATTGAGAATCCAATTTCAACATCACAATTGAATTTATATTGATTGGGTGGCTATCTTAGTGAGAAATCGAATAAGAATCCAAACAGAAGAAGAGAGAAACTAGATTTACGTGGAAAAATCCCTAATCAACGGGGAAAAAACCACGGGAAAGAGAGATCTCACTATGAATCATCAAATGTACAAGAGATCTTACGAGAATTCCCCAAATGGAAAGCAAGAAGAGAGGAGAGAGAATGGATCCTAATTCCGATTGGGCAAAGATTCGCTACTAGGATTCAACTTGTCCGAATGAACTGTGACCCTTGCCTTTTATAGGCTCGGGTTGCGTGCTGAGCACACTTCTCAATTTAGTCACGTGTCTGCCAGCTGTCTGTCCAGCTAAGCTCCAGCTAAGAGCCAGCTAAGTGCCAGCTAAGCGTCTGAGCTGTCTCCAGCTGTAACTCTTCTAGAAGGCCAGGCTGTTTGCAGCTGTACTTCTTCTAGAAGGTTGGGGTTGATACGAATAGCTATCAGTCCAGGAGTACCTTCCCTGATGGACATGTGTTGGTTTGACGAAGCTCTTTCCGATCCTGATGAGTTTCACAATGATTCTGATATATCAGTTTTACGTATCGGATCGGTAAGACATATCATATCGTGTCGATCTGATCTGGGTGAGAGGGCTATATCGGAATGACCCAATCATGATCCAACGCGCTGGTACTTAGAGGATTCTGCGTTGTTACCTTGACATGTGGCTTGCCTGGATGAAGGCCATGTGTCCCACTACTTTCATCCCTATCATATTGCATGCGTAATTAAAATATGATGAGTCTAAATTAAATAAATACCTCAATTAAATATTAAAGCTAACGTCTTCCATTAGTATGGTAAGAACAAGAGTCCTTCTCAGAGATTTGGGTAGTTGGATAAACCCAAGCACTGCTTTACTTTGGATATGTTCTAGCTATTGAGATATGATCTCATGATTAATAGATCAGCTTTACCCGAAAATATTGGTTGTTTAGTAAACCTAAGGCTAATGCAGATAGAGACAAAGTTGGGTAGTGTATATATGATGAACACGCGCCAATGAGTTGACAACCCAATGATTAGTGCATACATCAATTAGTTGATAGCACTAGTTCGATAGTCACACACATATCATATGTGCTATTAATATGTGATACCTACCATTTGAACAAAAGTGAATTGTTGGGTAAACCCAAGGTAATTCTTTGGAATTTTGGATATCGAACCCACTAGGAGAAATTCCATAGGGTTCTCTCGGTTTCAAAGCGAGGGCTTATGGATTCGTAGTAAAATAGTGGGAGTAATAATGCGTAATATAAAACTCCTTATATCATGCATTCACCTACATTTCTCTAACATGCTCATTTTACATCTAGGTTGCTAGAATCATGTCATCTTGTTTGAATTTGAGTTTGATCCTTGAGTCAAATAAGTTGATTTGGCCAAATTTCTTGGACTGGCTAAGGAATGTGAGAATTGTTTTCAAATCCGTTCAAATAGCCTATGTCCCTGATGAGGTGATTCCTTCTCCTCCTGCTGAGGATGCTTCTGAAGTCCAAATGTTGGCCTAAAAGAGCACTTGGTTGACAGTGAGTTAGCTGGCTGTATCATGCTTGCCTCTATGTCGGCTGAGTTACAAAAGCATTATGAGGCTATGGATGCGAATACAATGGTCTACTATCTGAGGGAGCTGTAAGATGAGCAAGAGAAAACCGAACGGTTCGAGCTCTCCAAGTGTGAAACCTGAAGATTTTAGGTTATTAACTTTTTCTAAAAAATGCTGTGATTAATATAAGAAAGTCTCAAGGCTGGATCGAATCGAGTTTAGTGGAATAGAAGTCCCTTTTTTTGGATTTTATTGAATTTTGTGGAATTAGTTTGAATAATATCATAATTAGGACTATTAAGGATCTAGTTGTAATTTAAAAAAAAAACAAAATAAAAATAAAAATAATAACCATATATATATATATATATATATATATATATATATATATATGGAGTGTTTGAGTAATCAGATAAGATAAGGGGAAACAAATTTGACATTTGGGAATATATTATGAAAAGATGATAAGATGATACTTTCAACATATATATAAGTTAAGATGTGTAATATAATATATTATATTATTATTGAACAACATCCACGTGAAAGTGAAAAGAGAGATCATGCATGTTATCTATAATATAATAATATATATTATATCATTATAAATACATAATAGGCAACAAAAAAAAAAGGAAGGGAAACCAAGGCGCGTGGATGGATGCATGAGCATATTTCATTCATATGCTTAAACATATACATATAATTATTTATATAGTTAGAAAGATATTGAATTGTGATCCTAGCTTATCTCCACCGTCGCCTTATTCGCTCCGCTAGCCAACTATAAAACAGAATTTAAAATTTGAGATAAACTCATATCAGGTTTTTAAGTCGGATCTTATCCGTAACTATGCCACGAGGTTCTATAAATGGATCGAGGAGCTCCACCGCACACTGAGCAGGGATATCCACCGAGAAACACGTCGGAATCTGATCTTCTTTAGACCACTATGAGTCGCGGAGCGCCGTCATCCGCGAGCACCACGGCCAGCTACTCCTGGGGTGAGTCTCCTGTCCCTGCAAACGTAGGTAAAAAGGGTCTATTAACGTAGTAGCATGCCCGGGATCACGTGTAATGTATGTATAGATGCTAATCAGTATACTAAGGGTTGAGAGTGGGGGTTGTTCTTGATGGAATACTTAGGTTAAGAACGGTTAGTTACAATCATGTAGAAATATGAGAGGTTTTGGTTCTTCTCCAGCTAAGAAGTTGGTTCAATGATTAATGTTAAGTTCATGCATGGTTAATGAGATTAGTAACTCTCAAAAGATGTTAAGTAGATGTTCTCCTTTATGATTAAGTTGTGGGCAAGTATGGGTCAAGAGGAGATCTATTCATTGTTATGGGATTGTATCTCAAGGGTGGTGTAGATTGGTCATGTTTAGGGTGTTGGATTTATTAAGTTTGAAGCATGGAATTATGGTCTCGGAAATCTTTTAGAAACCTGGACTTGTGATCTATGTATATTTAATTATATGCAAAACATAATGTAGTGGGGTTATTCTTAAGTTTGTTGGGTATTGGGTTGTTTACAACACCTTTGATAATAGAGCCATGAAACATTAGTAGGTAATGGAGTTTAGGCATGTGTAGATGCTTGGTGTGGTGTATGAGAAAAAGCTTAGAAAATAAAGGCAGGAATTAGTGAGTTGGTGGTGGTAATATTTATGGATTATCAGAGCGTTTATTATTTTTTTTTTTGATGAGCTGTGGATTTCTCTAAGGTTGTGCAGTGAGGTATTTCGTTGGGTAGATGCTGTCGTTTGTTGAGAAGGGATGTGTGATGCTTGGTGTTTTCTTTGAGGGTCACTTGAGAGATGATCATGGCCAGATAAAGTCTGAGTAATTCCCTCCAGGATATAGCAATGAGTTAGTAAGAAGGAGAGAGAAGAGAGAGGGCTATGGTTGGTCTCGGACCCAAGGCCGGTTTGGGTACAAAAGAGACGTTGAGTGGTTCATAGTTAGTTAGGGTTAGTTATTAATTAATTAATTGGGATATGAGAAAGTTTAGTTAGACCCAAGTGACTTGGTAAGTCTAACGAGTTGAGTGAGGGTTGGGTTCAAATTTAACCGGGTTGGTCGAGTCAAGTTGATGATATTAAGAAGGTTGAGTTTGTTAATGGGCCCAACCCATTTAGATTGCACATGCATTGTAGACATTGTTATCTTGAAAATACCCGTGCGTCTATTGGGCCTAGGTTTGTGGTTGCCGGATATCGACGAGGAGTGTTGAGACTTCATCGGGACAATTTACGGATCGACCATTTGGATTATGATTAGAGGTAAGTTACCTTCGCCTCGATTCCCGCACATCTTTGGGTTTTCTTTGTCTTTGTTAATGCTATTTCTTTTAGCATTTGCTATTGAACTTCTGTTATTGGATGCATGCACGTACCTATGTTTGCTTGTTTTCCTTCCTTTGTACGTGCATGGTTGAGAGCTAGAGTAGAGTGCTTTTTATTGCTTGTTATGCTCATTGGACACGTTGGCCCGTGGGCCGACACTTGACTGTGGATACATGGTCTCGTGTGCTGGCCGGGTAAGCGTGCTCCGGACGGGTCATTTTCCGGTTCAGTGGAGCCAATGCTCAAGTGAGAGTGGAGCGTTCAGGGCTGAGGACACCCTGGCGTCTCTGATGGTTCAGTGCCGGGGGGAGGATACTCCGGTAGTCCAACCTGTTAGTGAGACGATACACTGACCGTGTTAACACGTAAGAGAGGTGGCGCTACCGATGATCGACCGAGGTCGAATTCCAACAGAGGCTGGGGGTTGACGGAAAACTTTGCTGTCATCGATTCTTGGAATTTCGTTCCGGGCCTGAGGCTAGTGCTTAAGACTAGGAGTCTTTGCTTTGATTGTTTTGATAGACTCCTAGGTTCTTGTTTGTACGGGCGTAGCCCCGGTTGCTTGTATTTATGCTTATTGCTTATCTTGCTTTTTGACTGGCTTTGCTGAGATTTCTGTGGGGGAACTTACTGAGCTTTCCTTTCGAAAGCTCATTCTTCTTGATTTCCTTTTCTTTTCAGGATTAATGGAATAGTGGTTACATACTCAAGAGCTGCGCGTTGAGGTTCGAAGATCTCAAACCTTTTAGAGAGAGACAATGTATATATATATATATATATATATATATATATATATATATATATATATATATATATTGGACCCTAGTAGGGCCCATAGGGTATCTTTAAATTTTAATTTCCGCTGTGTAACTCATTGTTATTAATGGAAATAATGTTATCTGTTCATGTTTAGTAGGCCTTGTATCCGAGCGGAGCCCGTCTCCACTTGGGTACGACCGATTTGCGCACGTGCTCGAGGTCCCGGGATCCGGGTCGGGACATGACAGATTAAAATGGTATCAGAGACAATACAGATAACAGACACCCTAGTTGCCCTAGTGACTTAGACAACTAGGAATGATGAAGTGCTAAATCGCTTACGAAATTGACTATAAGTGCTGCGGTTTGACAGAAAAAAAAATGACTACGTCAGACGTGGAGAGCACAGAGTGGATAGAAGTAGACATAGACGGCATAGAGGAGGTAGAGGAAGAAGTGGAGAGCTCAGAGGTGATATAAGTAAGCAAGGAGCGTCTAGAAGATGTAGAAAGCATCGGGGAGAATAAGGTGGAGGAACTAGTGAAGGGGGAAAGCTCGGAAGAAGAAGTAACCCTAGAGAAGGAATGTAAGGAGGAGCTACCACCACCAGTCCAGAAACGCCGCAAGCACTTTGGGTGCCGCTACATTTCCACAGTAAGGAAGAATAAGGATGAGATCAAGTGCACCTATTGTGGAGGACCCCCTCATGATGAAGACGAACTTTGTATATCAGAGTGGTGTCTTCTCTGTGAAGGTCTTATTGTGGATTACGGGCATCCCCTTCCTAAGTGTCGTTACTGTGGTAACACGGACCACCACAGGACCAACTGTCCGAATGTCCCTCCTGGGAAGAAGCATAGTTATGTGATTCAATTCTAAAGGAGAGAACCATTACTATTAGTATCATTATTTTCATCTTGGAATAGGTTTAGGAGATATGTTAGAGAATTAGAGTTGAATAAAGTCGATGTGTGGACAACTTAACATTCTTTTTATTTATGAATAAATCTATTTGATTCTGTTAAGAAGTGTGAGTGGATTTTAATGCTAAGTAGAGTAATAATTTTGTGAACACATTGTAGCTATTATGGCATGTGGGGATGGTGGACATGGACGGCCTCAACGTGTGGAGGTGCCCCAGCCTCCATTACACGAGGTGGCACAGCCCTAGGGGGAGGAGGTTCCCTCACCTCCAACAGAGATGGAGGTTGAGCAGGAGCAGCCTGCTCAATCAGGGAATGCAGGGCCACAGGTTGCGGGCCCGGATCTGAGGGAGGGAATACCCCCGGCTACCATGTTGGGGTTGACGCACCAGATGGCAGGTTTGATTGAGAAGGTGCAGCAGCAGCCTCCACCACCACCACCTCCTCCACCTCCGCCAGCAACACCGGCCGCTAGAGGCATCATAGGAGAGATTAAGAGGCCTGCTCCTAGACCGTTTGAGGGTACTGAGCCCTCGCATACAGAGGCTTGGCTCGAGAGTCGAGAAAGCCTTCGATTCATCGATCGCGATGCGAGAGAGGATCAGGACAGTGGCTTATCTGATGTTGGGTGCTGCTGAGGATTGGTACCTCGGGGAGGTACGACTCAGGGATGGAAAGCCTTTCCAAACCTGGAGTGAGTTTAAGAAGGCCTTCCTGGCTAAGTATTTCTCACGAGGGAGGTTACTGCAGATGGAGAGGCAGCTGATGTTTCTTACTCAGGGCACTGGGACAGTAGAGCAGTACGAGGCAGAGTTTGACAGGCTTGCCAAGTTTGCACCGAACCTTGTTTCCACACAGGAGAGCAAGGTACAGAGATTCATTGAGGGTTTACATCCGTCACTCAGAGATCATGTTGCTGGACACATGTGCGCCACCTATAGTGATGCGGTGTCCAGGGCCAAGTTTATTGAGGCTACCAGACTGGGGAGTACCTTCGTGCCACCACAAGTGAAGCAAGATAAAAGTCAGGGACAGTCTGGAGGAAAGAGTTTTGGGAAGTCGAAATCCAGACACAAGTACCAACCATATGGAGAGCCTTCCCGATTATCAGCCACATCAGGAGGTGGAGAGTGTTATGCTAGTGTATCGCACCCAATGAAATGTTTCACGTGCGGAGGACCGCACAAGAAGGCTAAATGTCCGATTATTCAAAATGGTTGCTTTGTCTGCGGTAGCATGGAACAATAGAAGGCACAGTATCCTCAACATTTGGCCAAGCAAGGGACTAGCCAAGGGACGGATGGTGCACCAACACGACAATCCGGTGCACCAACTGAGGACAACCCGGTGAAGACAAGAAAGGGAAAGGAACCTGGACAAATCAACCGACCTCCTCCAATCAGAGGCCCCCAACTTACGGACGAGTTTATCACATGACTACTGAAGCAATTCAAGCGTCACCCGAGGCCGGGGAGGAGACAAGTGTGGGGGTCAAGGACCATGTGTAATTTCGGGGATGAAATTCTTTTAAGGGGGGAGGATTGTGAAGCCCAAGAAAGATTTTTTAGGAATTCATGCTTTTAGGTTTTAATTAATTAATTTCAAATTTTGTTAGAGAATAAGGGAGAGTCTCCCAAGGATTTTTTTTTATTTGGAATAAAGATTTTAGTTATTTCTTTTATTTGAGTAAGAATAGTGTTCGAAATCCTAAGATTAAAAGTATTTATTATTTTAATCATCTTACTTGTGATTAAAGATAAAGTTAAACTTTGTAAATATTTAATTTAGTGGATAAATTGGGTTTGTTCATTTTAATTATCTTATGGATGAGATAAGAGGCTTTAAAATTCGGTTTAATTAAAATAGGGATTAGATTAATTTAAATTGTAGTTTGAATTTTTTCAAACTTTATTGGGTCTTTGAGGACCTATCGTGAATTTTAAAGAATTATAAGGATAGGAAGAGAATTTTCCTCTCTCATGAACTAAAGCACGAAGGACCGGCATGTTAATTCATGGAACGCAGGGACTTATTAACAAAAAGGTTATCATCCATGCACGTGAATGCCTTATTGGGTTGGACGGTTTAGATAAGAGGTGATTTTAATAGAAGCGATCCAACGGCTACTGTAAAAGCTAGGAAAATACATGGAGATCGAAGGGTTAGATTGATCTGAATTTAATGAAGGGATCGGACGATCCCGAGCACGCCGCGTGGCGATACGATGAAGAAAACGCGTGACGGCAGGGAACGTTATTCCTCATCTCCACACGTGGAGCGCCGCGAGCCGTCCATCCGGGGTGTAAGCCAGATTCGAGGCAAAGCAATGGCCATCAGTCGTCTCACTCGTTGTTACGCCAGCGACGTGTGCGCCGCCGCGTGACCTGATTTTTTTTGACGTACAGCTGCAGATAAGAATCAAACTAAAAGATAAATTACTAGAATCTTATCCAAAGGACCCCCAATGCCTCTATAAATACATAGGTGATCCCAAACCCTAGCGCGGACGCCACACCATCGAGAGATGGCGAGAAAGAGGAGGCCGGTGGTGATCTTCAACGGCCTGCTGTCGGGTTTCAAAGATTGAAGGGGGAGGCTCAGCTACAATCTTTAATCTGTTTCAAGTAGCCGAAGGGTCTCTCTTGGCGGTGTGGGACGACAATCTGCGCTGATCGTTGAAGAGGACCACCAGGCAGAGCATAGCGGGTCGCGAAACACAACTAGCTGCCTGAGCTTTGCAACGGGAGCACCAAATACTGCTGCAGGTATTGTTAAAATAGAATAAGGGCTTTCATCTACATGAGATGAGTGAGCATAGTTATGATGATCTACATGCATGCAATCATGTTAATAACAATGATTCAATTTAGAGTTATGATGATCTACCTGTATGCAATCATGTTAACTATATATTGTGTGAGTGGTGAACATGCGATGTCGATCTAGGTAGGGTTAGCAGAAAATCAGTACTTGGTTTCATGGTTTGATTTGAGAGTATAGTTTATTTGGATGAATGGTTGATGATGGCTTAAGAAAGAAGATCCAGGGGTGAATATGAGGTGATGAGCTTGTGAGTGTTCATAGAAGGCTGTTGAATTTCGGGCTTAAGTGTTGATGTTTTAATTTGATAAATATCTCAGAGTTGAGTCGTGGGAAGTAGTTCCCTGAGGATGTGAATGAGTTTCATTAATAGAGTTGCTTGGTTGGGAATTATATTTTTGGTAATATTGATGCATGGTTTTGCTTGATATTATTATTATGTATTGATGATGAGAATCTGTGTGAAATGTGGAGAGTTACATTTTGGTTTTGAAAACTTGTTGGCTCTTTAGTTGTGTGCTTGGTCTGGGCCAGGTTATTGGGCTGTCAGTATTGGGCTCTAGTGTGGAGATTTTAGAACATGTGATGTTGAGTATTTTAGTTAGTCACATGGAGATTAACTAAAGGTAAATAGGTGAGTTAATAAAGATTCAGAAGCTTTGTCTTTTCTGTGTTATGCATGAATAATTATTAGACTTTAGATTGCTTGGTCTAGTTTTAAAAGATATAGATTGGATCAATTGACTTTAGGTTCAATGAATGTATAGGGGCTGGATTTATTAGTTGGGCCTTTGGGCCAGTTGGGCTTGAATGAGTTGAAGATGGGTTGAATTGATTTAGTTAAATTTTGTAAATTAAGGGTTGGGAGATTTAGTCAATTAAATTGACTGAGTTAAAGGGGACAATTTTGGGTTTGTTTTAGATGGAAGTGGGCCGGCCCGATGGGCTAATAATAATAAAGGAATCAACCCAATATAATTTATGGGCTTAATTAAGGTAATCATTTAGTTAATTAAGTGGTTAATTAATTGGGATGGTTGAGCTAGGGTTAATAATGGGCCGGGTACGAGTATGTCTTGAGGGTGGACTTGTGTTTGCCAGATATCGGCGTGGATGCGTCAGGAGGATATTCCGTGGAATACCAGACTACGTGATTATAGAGGTAAGTTACCTTCGCCTTGTTTCCGCCCATTGCTTGGGGCTTTCTTGTTTTCATTGAGTTCTATTTGTTAGCATCTTTTCTTCATGATGTTTTCGGTTTATTGGATTGCATGCACATGTATGCTTTTATTGCTCTCTTTCTTTACATGTGTGTGGTTGAGCGTGAGAGGTAGTGTTTACTGATCACGAAGATCCGTTGATCGGCACGTGGCCGTAGAAACACGTGAGCCTGTGCTCCGTCCGTATCGGAGTGTGAAGTTTCACTACTAACGGTTTATTGAAATACTCTTTTGGATATGCCCACCCGTGGGCCGACACATGATCATGGGCACATGGTCTTGTGTGCTGGCCGGGCGGTGTAAGCCAATTGAGTTTGTTCATTTTCCGGTTCAGTGGAGCGAAAGCTCAAGTGAGAGTGGAGCGTTCACGGCTGAGGACACCCTGGGGTCTCTGATGGTTCCGTCTTGGGATACACCGCGGTCCAACTGGCCGGGGACGATACACTGACCGTGTCGACACGTAAGAGAGAGGTGGGGCTACCGAGGTACGACCGGAGGTTCGATTTCCAGTAGAGGCTGGGGGCTGATGGAAAACTTTGTTGTCATCGATTTTTTTGGAATTCCATTTCAGGAATGAGGGCTAGTGCTTAAGATCAAGAGTCCTTGCTTTGTTTGTTTTGATAGACTCCTAGGTTCCTTATTATGAGGGCGTAGTCCCAGTTGTTTGCAATTATTGAATACTTGTTGCTTATCTTGATTATTGACTGGCTTTGTTGAGATCCCTGCGGGGAACTTACTGAGCTTTCCTTTCGAAAGCTCATTCTTCTTGATTTCCTTTTCTTTTAAGGATTAAAGGAATAGTGATTACAGACTCTGGAGCTGCGCGTTGAGGTTCGAAGACCTCAAACCTTTTAGTGAGAGACTATGTATTTTTAACACCTTTGTAGGGCCCATAGTGTACTTTTAAATATCAAATTTCCGCTGTGTAACTCGTGTAATTAACTGAAATAATGTTATCCATTGCATTATCATTTTAGGCCTCAGATCCGAAAGTGGGGCTCGTCTCCACTTGGAGTGCAACCGATCTGTCTGCATGCCCGAGGTCCCGGAATCACAGTGGGCGTGTGATTAAAATGGTATCAGAGCAAAACAGATAACGGACACCCTAGTTGCCCTAGTGACTTAGTCAAGTAGGATAGATAGAGTGTTGGGTAGACCAGGACGTCGAAGGAACACCCGTCGTGCTGTCTACTAAATGCGTGGGAGTGGCAGACATGGAGGTCGAATAGGAACTCCCTCTTCAGTCGGATGCTGTAGGGCCGCAACCAGCGGGCCCATACTTAAGGGGGGAGGTGCCCCATTACTAAATGAGATTGTACGGAAGGTGATGGATCTATCATCGGGCTACGAAGGAGGCACGAGCGTCAACATTGATAGTCAAGGAATCTAATTTAGGTACTAGGGACTGATTGTAATTTCGGTGATGAAATTCTTTTAAGGGGGGAGGATTGTGAAACCCAAAGATTTTAGGTTATTAACTTTTTCTAAAAAAAGCTGTGATTAATATAAGAAAGTCTCAAGGTTGGATCGAATCGAGTTTAGTGGAATAGAAGTCCCTTGTTTGGATTTTATTGAATTTTGTGGAATTAGTTTGAATAATATCATAATAAGGACTATTAGGGATCTAGTTGTAATTTAAAAAAAAACAAAAAAAAAATAAAAATAATAACCACATATATATATATATATATATATGGAGTGTTTGAGTAATAAGATAAGATAAGGAGAAACTAATTTGACATTTGGGAATATATTATGAAAAGATGATAAGATGATACTTTCAACATATATATAAGTTAAGATGTGTAATATAATATATTATATTATTATTGAACAACATTCACGTGAAAGTGAAAAGAGAGATCATGCATGTTATCTATAATATAATAATATATATTATATCATTATAAATACATAATAGGAAAAAATAAAAAAGGAAGGGAAACCATGGCACGTGGATGGATGCATGAGCATATTTCATTCATATGCTTAAACATATAGAGATAATTATTTATATAGTTAGAGAGATATTGAATTGTGATCCCAACTTTTCTCAACCATCGCCTTATCCGCTCCGCTGGCTAACTGTAAAATAGAATTTAAAATTTGAGATAAACTCATATCAGATTTTTAAGTCGGATCTTATCCGTAACTATGCTACGAGGTTCTATAAATGGATCGAGGAGCTCCACCGCACACTGAGCAGGGATATCCACCGAGAAACACGCCGGAATATGATCTTCTTTAAACCACTGTGAGTCGCGGAGCGCCATCATCCGCGAGCACCACGGCCAGCTACTCCTCGGGTGAGTCTTTTGTCCCTGCAAACGTAGGCAAAAAGGTTCTATTAACGTAGTAGCGTGCCCGGGATCACGTGTAATGTATGTATAGATGCTAATCAGTATACTAAGTGTTGAGTGTGGGGGTACTTCTTGATGAAATACTTGGTTTAAGAACGGTTAGTTACAATCATGTAGAAATATGAGAGGTTTTGGTTCTTCTCCAGCTAAGAAGTTGGTTCAATGATTAATGTTATGTTCATGCATGGTTAATGAGATTAGTTACTCTCAAAAGATGTTAAGTAGATGTTCTCCTCTATGATTGATTAAGTTGTTGTAGTATATGGGTCAAGAGGAGATCTATTTGTTGTTATGGGATTGCATCTCAAGGGTGATGTAGATTGGTCATGTTTAGGGTGTTGGATTTATTAAGTTTGGAAGCATGGAATTATGGTCTCGAATCACATTTGGAAACACGGACTTGAGATCTATGTATATTTAATTATATGCCAAACATAATGTAGTGGGGTTATTCTTAAGTTTGTTGGGTATTGGGTTGTTTCCAACACCTTTGATAATAGACCCATGAAACATTAGCGGTGTGGAGTTTAGGCATGTGTAGATGCTTGGTGTGGTGTATGAGAAAAGCTTTAGAAAATAAAAGCGGAATTAGTGAGTTGGTGGTGGTAATATTTATGGATTATCGGAGGGTTTATTGTTTTTTTTTTGATGATGGTGTGGATTTACATGAAATTAATGCATTAGGAGGTATTTTTGTTTTGGGTAGATCTTTGCGTTTGTTGAGAAGGCGTGTGATGCTTGGTGTTTTTCTTTGAGGGTCACTTGAGAGATGATCATGGCGGATAAAGTCACAGTAATTCCCTCGAGGATATAGCAATGAGTTAGTAAGAAGGAGAGAAGAGAGAGGGCTATGGTTGGTCTCGGACCCAAGGCCGGTTTGGGTACAAAAGAGACGTTGAGTGGTTCATAGTTAGTTAGGGTTAGTTATTAATTAATTAAATGGGACATGAGAAAGTTTAGTTAGACCCAAGTGACTTGGTAGGTCTAACGAGTTGAGTGAGGGTTGGGTTCAAATTCAACTGGGTTGGCCGAGTCAAGATGATGATATTAAGAAGGTTGGGTTTGTTAATGGGCCCAACCCATTTCGATTGCACATGCATTGTAGACATTGTTATTTTGAAAATACCTGTGCGTTTATTGGGCCTAGGTTTGTGGTTGCCAGATATCGACGAGGAGTGCTTAGACTTCATCGGGACAATTTACTGATCAACAGTTTGGATTACGATTAGAGGTAAGTTACCTTCGCCCTTTTTCCACCCATTGATTGGGGCTTTCTTGTTTTGGTTGAGTGCTATTTGTTAGCATCTTTTCTTCATGATGTTTTCGGTTTATTGGATTGCATGCACGTCTGCTTTTATTGCTCTTTTTCTTTACATGTGTGTGGTTGAGCGTAAGAGGTAGTGTTTACTGATCACGAAGATCCGTTAATCGGCACGTGGCCGTGGAAACACGTGAGCCTGTGCTCCGTCTAGATCGGAGTGTGAAGTTTCACTAACTGTTTATTGCAATACTCTTTTGGATATGCGCACCCGTGGGCCAACACTTGATCATGGGCACATGGTCTTGTGTGCTGGCCGGGAGGTGTAAGCCAATTGAGTTTATTCGTTTTCGGTTGAGTGGGCGGCTCAGTGAGTGGGCGTTGGCGAGGACACCACAGGCGTCTCGATGTTTCCGTCGGGGAGGATACTTTGGCGATCCAACATCACGGGGCGATGTGGCCAGGTGGCCGACACGTAAGAGAGAGGTAGTCAGGAGTACGACCAGAGGGTCGAATTCCAGCAGAGACTGGGGGCTGACAGAAAATTTTGATGTCATCGATTCTTGGAATTCCATTTCGGGCCTGAGGGCTAGTGCTTAAGACCAGGAGTCCTTTCTTTGATTGTTTTGATAGACTCCTAAGTTCTTGATTGTGAGGGCGTAGTCCCAGTTGTTTGCAATTATTGAATGCTTGTTGCTTCTCTTGATTATTGACTGGCTTTGTTGAGATCCCTGCGGGGAACTTACTGAGCTTTCCTTTCGAAAGCTCATTCTTCTTGATTTCCTTTTCTTTTCAGGATTAAAGGAATAGTGATTACAGACTCTGGAGCTGCGCGTTGAGGTTCGAAGACCTCAAACCTTTTAGTGAGAGACTATGTATTTTTAACACCTTTGTAGGGCCCATAGTGTACTTTTTAATTTCAAATTTCCGCTGTGTAACACTTGTAATTAATGGAAATAATGTTATCTGTTCTTTATCATTTAGGCCTCGTATCCGAGTGGGGCTCGTCTCCACTTGGGTACAGCCAGTCTGTGCACGTGCCCGAGGTCCCAGAATCCTGGTCAGGGCGTGACAGATTAAAATGGTATCAGAGCAAAACAGATAACGGACACCCTAGTTGCCCTAGTGACTTAGTCAAGTAGGATAGATAGAGTGTTGCGTAGACCAGGACGTCGAAGGAACACCCGTCGTCTTTATCTACTAAATGCTGGGAGTAAGGACATGGAGGTCGAATAGGAACTCCCTCTTGGTCCCGGATCTTTGTAGGGCGCAACCGGCCGGGCCCATACTTAAGGGGGGAGGTGCCCCATTACTAAATGAGATTGTACGGAAGGTGATGGATCTATCATGGGGCTACGAAGGAGGCACGAGCGTCACCCGTGATCGTCAAGGAATCTAATTTAGGTACTAGGGACTGATTGTAATTTCTGGGACGAAATTCTTTTAAGGGGGGAGGATTGTGAAACCCGAAGATTTTAGGTTATTAACTTTTTCTAAAAAAACCTGTGATTAATATAAGAAAGTTTCAAGGTTGGATCGAATCGAGTTTAGTGGAATAGAAGTCCCTTGTTTGGATTTTATTGAATTTTGTGGAATTAGTTTGAATAATATCATAATTAGGACTATTAAGGATCTAGTTGTAATTTAAAAATAAAATAAAATAAAAATAAAAATAATAACCATATATATATATATATATATGGAGTGTCTGAGTAATCATATAAGATAAGGAGAAACTAATTTGACATTTGGGAATATATTATGAAAAGATGATAAGATGATACTTTCAACATATATATAAGTTAAGATGTGTAATATTATATATTATATTATTATATTATTATTGAACAACATCTACGTAAAATTTAATTCCAAGAATATATATTATTATATTATAGATAACATGCATGATCGCTCTTTTCACTTTCACTTGGATGTTGTTCAATTATAATATAATATATTATATTACACATCTTAACTTATATATATGTTGAAAGTATCATCTTATCATCTTTTCATAACATATTCTCAAATGTCAAATTAGTTTCTCCTTATCTTACCTGATTACTCAAACACTCCATATATATATATATATATGGTTATTATTTTTATTTTTATTTTGTTTTTTTTTAATTACAACTAGATCCTTAATAGTCCTAATTATGATATTATTCAAACTAATTCCACAAAATTCAATAAAATCCAAAGCAGGGACTTCTATTCTACTAAACTCGATTCGATCCAACCTTGAGACTTTCTTATATTAATCACATCTTTTTTTTAGAAAAAGTTAATAACCTAAAATCTACGGGTTTGACACCAAGTTGCTCTTTTGCTCTAAGATGCAAGAAGGGACATCTGTAGTGCAATACACTCTAAAGATGTATGGCAATATTGAGAGGTTAGGATCATTAGGTTTTGTGGTGGATCACGAATTAAGTATAGACTTAATTCTATAAAGTTTAACTAACAGTTTTGCACAGTTTGTGCTTAACTATCAGATGAACTAGATCGCATCGACAATACCAAAGTTGATAAAACTGCCAAATCGGCAGAGCCTATTGTTAAGAACAAACAAAAGGCTGTTATGTTGAGGGACCCTTCTAAGACCAAGGGCTCTAAGAAGAAGAAGTCCTTAAAGCTAAAGGGGAGGCCACAAAAAGAAAGGTCAAGAAGGCATAACAAGCTTCCTCAAAAGGAGCCTGCCATTATTGGGGCAAGGAAGGACATTGGAGAAGAAACTACAAGGTTTACCTAGACTCTCTAAAGAAGAATAAGGCATCTAATGCCACATCTACCTCTGATATCTTCGTTATTGAGATAAATACTATTTCTTGTAATACATGGGTATTTTATACTCGATGTGGCTCACAGATATGCACTGATAAGCAGGGCCTAAAGAATAGTAGACAGCTGGTCAAGGGAGAGGCAGACCTGCGGGTTGGAAATTAAGCAAAAGTTGATGTATTAATTGTGGGAACTTATGTATTGCCACTTCCAAGAGGACTAGTTGTAAAATCTGGCGATTTTTTGTTATTATTTTTTCTAAATAATTTCCTAAAATCTTAGGTTAATAAAAGGAAGTCCCCAAGGTTGGATACTAACTGAATTTTGTTAGGAATAAAAGTTTTCTAATTTCTTTAATTAGATAATTAGAGAAGTCCTCGTAATTAGAGGTATTTAGAATTTATGAGAAAAGAGGGATTAAATTGGATAAAACCGTAATTAGGGTTAATTGGGGTTATCAGGGACCTATCGGTAATTTCAGAAAAAGATTGCGCTTAATGTGATTAAATCAGAATTTAGTATTTGAGTTGAATCCAGATTATCCCGTACAAATAATCTACAACAGGGAATTGTAAATCGATTATGAGATAATATTTGAGTTGAATTAGATTTATCACTTAGAGATAATTATAATTCGTTTATAATTGATCTTTATCTAGAATTTTAATTTTAAATAATTAAGGTCAACTCGAATTAGATGAAGATCTATCTCGTAGAGATAAATCACAATTCAATCACGATTTATCTCTATCTCAAATTTAAAATTTGAGTAAGATTAGGATTCTCTCATCTATATAAAGGGGGATATAGTTAGAGAATTGAGATACAATTCAATGAGCGATTTGCTAAGGAATATCAGTGTAGAGTGTGGGGACACGCCAGGAGGGAGTCATGCGTGATTCGAGACCCCCTCGATAGGGGTAAATACATTCACTCTCCCTCCCTTTAATTTATGCATAGATCAGGAAGGGATAAACTTGAGGCAACCTATAGATACAACCTAGGATTTTTTTTAAAGATGACAGTTTCAGACCTACAGTCTGGCTGTCAGTTTTGAAGAATTTTGGAATCCCTTATTGTTCTCCGATTTGGGTGTATAATACAACGTTAGAAAATTTAGGAAAATATATTTCTAAATAATTGGAGATCATTAAAATCTGACCTACGGATTAAGGGATATAAGTAGTGCTTTCGGACTGAGCATAATACGCTACTGAAATTGTGTAATTCTGAGTAGCCAATTTCGAGTATAGTTTTAGCTAGTTATATTATTCTGATCGAGATGTATAATATACCATTGGAAAGATGAGAAAAAGCTCTTTCCAATGTGGTTTAGATCAACTTGATCGGGTTCCTAGATCAAAAGTTGTATGCAGTTCTTTGGGACTGCGCATTAACTTCAGGAATTTTACACCATGTTAAAAGATTAGCCGGTTGAGTCCTTTTAAACCGATGCAATCAAGTAGATTAGCTTAATGGGTCATGTTAAGGTGAGTTGAATACGGTTCTCTTTAAGCCGGTTGGGTCAAGTAGGTTAGCAAGTGGTTGGGTTTGGTTGAGTTGAGGAGTTGAATTGGTTAGTCAAGTTAGATTAAATTAAGTACAGATAGTTTAATCTAAACAGGTTGAGTCGTATTTGATTTTAAGATAACCCAGTCAGGACCAAATAAGTGGGTTGGGTCCAATTTAGTCTTGAACCAGATTACTAAGGTTCAAAAAGAAAAGAATAAAATATGTGTAGGAGATGAGATTGGAACCCAAGACCTCACAACTACCCTAGAGTCTCTTAACTGCTAGGCTACAACAACGTAGTTAATAGAATGATGAGGTTTATCAACTTGAAAGGTTAATGGGGCCTCGACCCAATAAGGATAGTAATCAAGATAATGAACTATTGGATATTTAAACAGATGCTAAGACACAATTATTATATTTACCAGATTAGACGTAGAGACACGTCAAGAAGGAGTCCCGTGGGGATTCAGGATATCACTATTAAGATAAGTTACATTCGCCTATTTCCTGCCTTATGCTTAGGGCTTTCTTGTTTTGTTAAGTGCTATCTGTTAGCATGCCTTTCCTTGTGATATTTCATGTTTATTGATTGCGTGCACATACGTGTTCTTTGTTGATCTCTTTCCTTATATGTGTGTGATTGTGTGCTTGAGATAGTGTTTACTAATCACGAGGATCCGTTGATCGGCACATGGCCGTGGAAATACGTGAGTCGATGCTCTGTCTGGTTCAGAGTGTAAAGTTTACTACTTGTTTGTTGAAACACTCTTTTGGACATGCCCACCCGTGGAGCGACACTTGATCATGGGCACATGGTCTTGTGTGCTGGCCGGGAGGTATAAGCCAATTAAGTTTGTTCTTTCTGACGGTTCAGTGGAGCAAATGCTTAGGTGGAGCATTCAAGGCTGAGGACACCCTGGCGCTCTGATAGTTCCGTGTCGGAGGGAGGATACTCTGACAGTCCAACCTGTTAGTGGGACGATACACTGATCGTGTCGACACGTACGAGAGGTGGCGCTACCAACGATCGACCGAGGTCGATTCCAGGAGAGGTTGGGTGCTGATCGGGAAAAAAATTGCTGATCTTTGTTCTTGAAATTCCGTTCCGGGCCTAAAGGCCTGCGTTTAGACTAGGAGTCTTTTGTTTGATATTTTATTGGTAGACTCCTAGGGCTTTGATTTTACGGGGGCAGCCCCGGTTGTTTGAATTATTAACTGCTTATTGTTGATCATATTTATTGGTTGGCTTCGTTGTGATCCCTACGGGGAACTTACTGAGCTTTCCTTTTGAAAGCTCATCCTTCTTGTTTTCCTTTTCTTTTCAGGTTTTAAGGAATAGTAGTTACCGATTCAGGAGCTACGCTTAGAGGTTCAAGGAACTCAAATCCTTTTATGTAAAATATTATATTTTGTTTAGGACCCTCGTAGGGTGTTGCGATACAACCGCAAGTGTATAGGTCGTTACAAGTAATAAAGTGGATGTGAAAGTCTGGTTGTCGATCCGCAAGGAGATGGAAGTACTAGTACCCACTATTCTTCTACTAATCAGTCGGTCTAGGGTGGTTGATTATACTAATTCTAAACTAATCAAATTAAAATCATGAACAAAGGGATCGGGTTGTTCTTAAGGTCAAATAATCATAAAAAGGGGATGCTCGGACAATTGAATCTCCCTTGGACTTCTAAAGAATGAATGCTATTCTCTATATCAACACTTGGTTAATTCTTGGACAAGGGTTCCTATCGTGCTTTCACTCCCTCATCTCGAGGTGAGTTACTAATCCTAGTGCCCTTACCGATTATGTTCTTGAACCTATTTCTTGGAAGGATTATGAGAATAATTCATCTAAAGGACTCGTTCTCCTTAGTACCCGGGTTCCCGGTATACTCACAATCCCCTCTATTGGAGATGGTCTACACACGGGGAGGAGTTCGCTTCTTCCCCCATATGGACTATAAGAATATCTCCGGGCTCTCGCAACGTAGAGGGATTCAGTCACATTAAAACATCCAATATAACCAAGCATTCAAGAATAGAAAACCAACATTATCTAAATCATGTCCAAGGGTTCATCAATCATCCAAGCATCTACAAAATTAGCCCTCCATGGCAGGAGGGCAACAATCCAAAATAAAGATAAAAGCAATCAAAGAAGACATAGTAGTTAAATCCAATGAAATCACCGTTGATGGTTTGTTGATCTTCTTCCAAAGGTTTCTCCTCCTCTTACTCCAATGGCTTATAGGTGAAGACCTCCAAGCTTTCCCCTAAGATTCACCTATTTCTCCCCAAGCTCCATCCTCAAAACCCTCCTTTCATTGGCTTAGGGGTGAGATTTACCCATTTGCCCCCTTCAAGATCTACAGATTCGCCCAAATTGACGATGTACGGGCCCATATACGGGAGTATGTCAGCCCATATACGGGCCAACCACCTTCACACGGGCCCATATATGGGCCATATATCGGCCCGTATACGGGCTAATCATCGTACCAGCTATTATACGGGCCGTATACTGGCCCGTATACGGGCTAATCATCGTACCAGCTAGTATACGGCCGTATGTCAGCCCGTATAGGCCCTTCTGGGTGCTCTGGGATCCTGGTTTCTCTCAAAATGCTTTCTTTCCTCCGGGGTTCTTATATCATGCCCTATTGATGAAAATAAATATATTTTGAGTATCGGTGGGCAAAAAGTCTTCACAATTACATGCCAAGCATATAGGAATATAGAATAAAATTATGCTCAAATGAACATTTATCAAATATCTCCGCAATTAATGGTTTGCTTGTCCCCAAGCAAAAAAATCAATCAGCAAAAGAAAATATAAGTGTTCATCCTCTTGGCCGTGAAATGTATTGCTCAACTCTTTTCAAGTTCACCACCCATGTGCTCTGTTCTCGCATTTCCACGCGAAGCCTTAAATAGATCTCATGCAATATGTCATTATGGTTCTAAACAAAGCTTATTCACTCCACATGCCATGTTCTCAAGTCTTAGCAAGATAAGCATTGTAAAATCCAGTATTTTTGGGGGATTTTTTTTTTTTAATTTTCTTTATGGAATTGATTAATAAATGATAGTCCCCAAGGTTGGATTGAAATGAAAACTTTAGTTGGAATAAAAGTTTTCTAAATTCATTAATTAATTTGTTAAATAAAGAAATTCCCTAAACTTGGAATTAGTTGGACTTCATGAGAAAGAAGGATTAAATGAATTAATGCCTAAGTTAATGTAAAATGGGGCTGTTAGGGGCCCGTGGATAAATTTTGGAAAATTGGAGGACCTAACGGAAATTTTGACCATCTCACAGATTTTAAAATAGCCAGGGACCTTACTGAGAAACCTTGAAAAGGAAGGGGTTAAACCATAAATGAAACCACCTATCACAATAATCTAAACACGGGGACTTGCATCCAAATAATAGGGAGGTGAAGGAGGTTTTTGCATAAATGTTGGAGAAACGCCTTCTTAATTCTCCAGCGAGCGTCTTGCGAGTACTCTCTTCCACGATCGTTGAACGACAAGCTATTCCAGATGGAAGAGGAGTCTGCCCAACCTTTCCTCGATCAAGGCATCTTGATCGCCTTAAATCCTAGACCACGACTTTATATAAGGAGGGACGACGCTTTGTAACCCTAGCAGCAGCCTCCATCATCCCAAGGAGAAAGAGGGAAACCTGGAGGAAGGAACGCTGGTGCTAGACGGGTACTCGTCGGAGAGACAGGTGCTGGACGTCCACAACAGGGATAGAAGACTGGGAGAGGACCAGACCGGGCTCCCCATCGACCGGAGCGCCGCCTTGAGGGATCGTCAGCAAGTTTGATGAGGTGAGTCTCTTACTCTCTAGTTGTGCCCAGTCCTGTATACACATGCATGGGTTTGAGTATCATCATGGAAGGAGAGAGCTGGATAGTGGTGTGAGGCTTTGTTTGGGAATCATGGGAACTTCATTATAGATGAGCGGCTTGTGTGGTGGTTGCATAGTTTTGCTGGGCATCCATGGGCAATATTTGCAAGGATTTACTTGTGTGGATATATGTGTATGTAGTTCCTGGTCTCTGTTTGAAGCTTATTGTTTCATGTAAAGCTGTGTGGTAGATGGGTCTCCATGATTTTATGTGGCCTTATTAAGGTATGCAGGATGAAGTTTGATTATCGGTTGTGGGATTCCATGGGTTTGGGATGGATAGTCAATGACAAATGATGGATCGACACTGGTTGCACACTTGTTACACCTTGAGGATATTAGTCAATAACTAAGGATTTAAGATAGTGATGAGGATTATAGGTCATTATTCATTGATGGTTGATCTGTTATTTTAATGGGATGGTTGGAGGTTGTCAGAAGTGTGTTATTTTATGTGTGTAACATGTGGTGGTTTCAGGTGCTGAATTTTGAACTGCCTTAGTATGGTGATTGGATGTTGATGGTGCTGCCTAGATGAGGGTTAGAAAATATTTGGTGTTTGGTACTTGTTGATGGAGTATGTATTGGAGAACAATCCCTTGGTTGGTTGCAAGAAGATTGTGGTGCTTAAAAGGTGGCTTCAGTAGTAGAGATTAAGTATGATGAGGTTCTGTGAATAGGTTCGATAATTGTGATATCTTCAAGAGCTTAATTAGTGGACTGTTAAACATGCAAGAGTGTTATTCAAGGGTTCCTAGCAAAGTGGCAATTGTTAAGGTCCAAAGAATAGATGGCCGATTGGTTACAAAACCTTGTTACCTTTGATTATGCACGTCATGTGTTTGGTAATATGCTTCAATTATCTTATGTAGAGCAGTGAATTCTCATTACTCCTCGGTGGCACTAAATAGAGTTTAGTAACTGTGAGACATTCCATATATATATGCACTTGTCACTGCCAACTAGTTCAAAACCATCTGTAATCATGTTTCTAATAAGCAACATTAGGAGCTCAGAAAATCTGTCCATTTGTTTCAAGAAATTTCTGTATTTGTGACCTTTGAGAATCTATGCGTTTTCCTTCTGAAGATCTGAAGTATATGGTCATGAAAATTTGAACGTTAAAGGCTAAGAAACCTGATTTAAACTCCTTGAAAATCTGTAGGTTTAGTGTCTTAAAATCTACACTTTTTGGCTGCAAAATGCCCGCATCTGTATGCTGAAATCAGCGCCCTTTCTGGCCATGAAAGACCTGCACTGTTGTAATGGAAATCTGTACAAATTCCAGCTTAAAATCTGCAGCACATGCCCACTGAAATTCTATTCTGATTATGAATGAACCATGGCTGAAATTTCATTAGGAAAAATCGGAATTCAGACCAGTATTTATCTTGATGTTTTATGATACCCAGGAGCACCACATTACAAGAGTTGCTACCTTTAGAATCAAGTCTTGTATCCATGTGAATAGATTCACAAATCTGCTCCTTTATTTAATCTAGTACTAGTAGGAGCATGTCCTGTGTGTTAATGTGTGTTCCTACTCACAGTTAGTTAGAGACTTAAAAATTGGATACTAATAATGTATGAAATCTTATAAGGAACCAGTGGTTGTTAATACCTGTAAACTAGGATATAGGTAAGCATGAATAACCTGGGGGTATGCATTAGCTCTGTTAATGAACAGATAAGAAGAAAGAGTTTAAATGAAGGAAATAACTACGAGGTGGAAGTTGGTTTGGACGTACTAATGGGCTCACATCGAGTTTAGCTTGTTCATGTGCATGATAGAGTAATGGGTTCTTCCTTAAAATTCTTTAATTGATAGTAATTAATTACAGGATTGTGATTAACTATAAGTTAATAATTGAAATAACATATTAATGCGTTAATGGATCTGGTTAAATAATATCGGCTAATCAGTTTGGAGATAACAAGGATTAGAGTTGAATGAAAGCTTTAAATGTGAATGCAGGAAACACTGTAGCTCTGCAAGACATGGACCTAGTTTCATTTTTATAGGGCTACGCAAGAAGTGATAATGAGCCCCAATTTTGTTGGAAATGAAATAGAATATTGGAGTATAATATAGTAAATATTTGGGGGGAAATAGTAAAGACCTTGATCTACAATTGGAGGTTTTAAATTGCAAGTTGTCGATAGTTACTGTAGCACTGAGTATGGAGAATAATTTTCATTGGTGAGATGTATTGGGTACTTAGAATGAAAGGAAATGGCAACAGTCTTGATAAAACTGGTACGGAATTAATTATTGCATGCGTAACCTTACAGTAAAATATGGGTAGATGGGTTTTGTTAATGGATCAAGCCTAAGTCCATTTTTAGTGGGTTGAGTTCTAGATAGAAGTAATGTCATGGGTTGAAAGGGAAATCGGTCCTTGAAGTGAACTCATGTGATATGGTAAGAGTAAATGCATAGGTGACATAGTGGGCAGTTTGGAACCAATTTGGAAATGTTTTGATAGACCTAGTTGGAAGGGTTGATGGTTTGAGTTAGGCTAGTCAAGTTAAAAGCAAAGAAGAGCCTACAGACTGGCTGTCCCCTTCAAGGGATAGCTGGGCAGCCTGTGGTTATCCAATAGAGGCATATAATATACCGTTGGAAAGATGGGGAAGAGATCTTTCTAACAAGCCTTAAATCAACTCAATTGGGCCCATGGATCAAAAGTTATGAGCTGTTCTTTGAGACTGCGCAACAAATTCAGAAATTCTGCTTTAATGATATTATTAATATTATTACTAATATTAATAGACCATTATGTCTTGGTGATGGTATTAAGCCGTAGTTATCATTATCAGATATCAACATAGAGCGTTGAGCCATGACAGGAGGGACACGGATCAGTCGGTTGGTTTACCTGTTGAGGTAACTGCTTCTGCCTAGTACCGTTATCATTGATTGATCTTTGATATTTGTGTGGGTATACTTGCTTTGTTTCCACCCATCATTGGATTTTCTTGACTTTGATGTTGCTATTTGATGGCATGTCTGTTCTTTTATGATGCTCTATGCACATACTTGCCTTTTGTTTGCTTTCTTTCCATGTATGTGTATAGTTGATGAGCTAGAGGTAGTGTTGACTGAACACAATCATCCGTTGATCTGTACGTGGCCGTGGAAACACGTGAGCTTGTGTTCCATCCGGATAGGATTGTGTAGTTCCACTACCTTTTGTTGAATGCTCGCTGAGCATACCAACCTATGATCGAGGCAATGCTATGGAGATTCGTGGTGCTTGTGCACAGGCAGGGTACGTATGCGTCAATGGAGTGAGCGGGCTCGCTGAGTATAGCCTCCTGTTGTCCGGTACTTGACAATGGAGACACACGGTACATGTGTTGGTCGGGTAGGTGTGTGTAGGTGGAGTTTCGTTCTTCCACTCGGATCAGTGGAGCGTGGGGGCTCTGGTTTGCAGGACGTACGGGGATGAGGACACCTTGGCATTCAGGCATCCCGTGCCAGAGGGGCAGTGAAACTTTGGTTGTCCACCCATTAGTGGGATGATACGCTGACCGTGTACGTACATGTAGGAGCGCTACCAGACTAGAGGGTCTGGATATGACTGAGATTGATGATCGGCTGAGGGTGATTGTTGCTGACTGAGGGATTGTTTGTTGAGCTTTTCTTGGAATTCTCTTTCAGAGCCCGAGGGCTGCTTTTGGATAGGAGACGTTACCGTTGATGTTGTTTGTGGTAGACTCCTAGGGATTTGGATTGTGTGAGGCGTGGCCCAACTGTTGACTGATGGTTGTTGATATTTTGACATATCTTTTATCATTGTGTTTGGTTCATTGTAATCCCTGCAGGGTCCTTACTGAGCTTTCCTTTCGAAAGCTCACACACTTGCTTCCCTTCTTTTTCAGGTCCCGATGAGTAGGTGACTTGGACTCGGGCGCTGTGAGAGGGGTTGGGCTGGCTTTGCTGAGGTGCGAGGATCTCAGGTTTTCTTGAGTGAGAGATTGTATTATTGTAGGACCTTTATAGGGCCTTGACCAGATATAGGTCATGTAAACCCTCATTGGTTTTATTTTCTTTGTGACTCTGATATTATCTGATTATTAAATTTGAGTTATTTGTTATCTGCTATGATTTCCTTAGGCCTTGTATCCGAGTGAGGTGCGCCTCTACTTAAGTACGGCCGGTCTGTGCGCGTGCCCGAGGTCCCGAGATTCAGGTCGGGGCGTGACAAGAATGCTCTCAATGGACTCGAGAAAGTCCTTGAGTCCCTAAGAACAAAAAGAATTACCCCCTATTAGAAGAATGGTGGACAAGTTCGAAGGAAACACCCCCCTTTTTTTTATTCGAGTAGGGCATCTACATTAGATCAGACTTTCCCGTTCTGAAGATCACGGTATAGTGTAGTACATCCTTTTTTCAAGGTGCTCATGCTGATTAGGCCCCAGGGCACTTAGCTACTAAGGTGGTTACAACTCTACCTAAGCGTGTTCATACTAAGTAATGACTTTTCGAATTGAAGAACACTCTGATTAGGAGTCAGAACCCCAAACTACTTTGTCACAACAAGCAGCGGAACACCGTCTTTATTGATTGACAACTACTATATGTACAACTATTTGTTTTTCCTCTTACTTGTCCACTTGGTAACATTATGAGGGGTTAATAAGTTTGAACTAGTGCCACGAAGTTTCTTGGAGCCATTGAAAGTAATGCTTAGATATTAATGTCAAAAGAACATGGCAATGGGTTATCTATTGTCTTTCCAGATCATAGGTGTCACAGAGATGTTCTTTATATGCCCATGGTGTTTCATAGGAGAGTTTACCAAAATTATGTGCCAAGATGGTGCCCTAAAAATAGAGTGTGCCAACATGTTTCCTTAAGGCCTTTGTCAAGGCATCCTTGTTATGAATAACAAAAAATTTGATTTGCAATGAATTTCATTAATAATCAATAATTCATTAATAGCTACCTATCTCCACACTTAAAGCTTTGCTATTAATGTACAAATATAAAAGATAGGTAGCTACCCATCTCCACACTTAAAATTGTACATTGTCCTCAATGTACGCAATAAGTCAAAAATGAAACATGCATGGAGAAAGGTGAAATAAAACTTCCCCGGTTATTTTGGTGTGCCAATTGATTTCCATGAAGTTGGTGCGTGGCCACTACCGGGGGAGTTGATTCAATTTCCACTTCTGCAAAGTAAGGGAAAATCATTATAGCTCCACAAAAGATAAGAAGAAAGCAAGATAGTCTATAAAAGATAATTGAGAGGATGAGTGTAGCAGGGCGATGCCCTTGCTAGCCATACAAGGTGCGCAAAATAAAGCAAGAAGTCCAACCAAGCACAAAAATAAAAAGTGCACAATAAAATAAGTCTCATAAACATAAAAAGAAAGAGATGTGTCTAAGTCCTCATAGTGCGGGGTCATCTACTGGTGGTGCCTCAGGTGCTGCGTTGGGGGGTGCCTGTGCTGGAGGAGGTGCAAACGTTGGGTACCCATGGATAAAGATAGACAACTCCGCGAATTGGTCTCCCAAGTGGCGCTGCTCCGTGAGAATCGTATCTTGAGTAGCACGAATGTCCGCGATCTGCTCCTCCAGGCGCTCTAATTGTCTCTGGCTCGCTGAAGATGGAAGCTCGTCCGCGGGAGGTAGGATGTCGGAGTCCTCAGTGTCGGACTCCTCATCATCATCAGACCTGTCTGCGCCCTGGCCAACCAATGTGTAGAGGCCTCCGACGTGCTTGACGAGCCCCATCTGGCATAGTATGCTCATCCCCAGGGTGGCCATAAGCTGAAGCCACTCCATGTCCTCCGTCTTCTCCTCGAGGCCCATGCCAAGGATGAGGCGGGTAATGTAAGGCCCCGCAGTGATAGTCCTCAGCTAGGTGTGGGTCCCCTGGTGCACCAAGTAATCGGCGAGTACATATCCTAGAATAGGTACCCGCTCGAAAATGTTATAAAGGATAAAAAGATCGGTGACCGTGACCTTCCCGATGCTGTGATCTCGCCCCGCTATGGAGCGGCTCACGAGTGCATGGATGAAGTGGTAGACCGGATCAGACATGAGGGTTGCCTTGTTGCGCCCCCCAAGCTGAATCCAATAGCGCGCGGTTGTAATGATGTGGTCGGGGAAGGAGGTAAGGAGCTCCCGAGTGTGGAGGGCCCCCATGTCGTAGAAGCCCATGAGCATGGAGAATCAGGTGTAGCTCATGGTCCTCTTCTTCCCAAAGAGTTGGAATGAGATCGCTGTGAGGGACCGCTCCTGAATGGAACTCCGATCGGCCTCGAACGTGCTGAGGACCTCCAGAGTCGCCTCCCGGAAGGTCTTGCTGTTGATGGAGAACACCTTGTCCCATCCACCAACCCCGAGCATGCTCTGTACCCGGTCCGCGATCCCCAGCTGGGTGACTATGCCCCAATCGATGTACCATTTCTGCCCAAAGGGCTTGGCGGCTAGCCTCTTATAGCGGTGGAAGAAGCGATCATCCTCAAAATGAGGTTTGGTGGAGGATTTTTCGCCCGTCCGCCTTTTCATGGATGCCACAACTTTCCTCGGCATATCTACAAAATAATTAAAAAGGGTGTTAGTGCGAACAAGAATTTTCAAAAATTTAATAGAATGTTGCGCACTACGGCCTCCAATAGGCCCCATATAAGGGTTTCCATACGGGCGGTATACCAACCCGTATAGGGGTACCTGGGGCCCATACGGGCTGCTATACAGCCCGTATGCATCGGGGTGCGGCGGCGCCGGCCTCTATGGTCTACAACCCTTCCTTTACAGTCCATTCACATCCTAATCTCTTTCTAAACATCTAGACATGCCATAGATCAACACATTCAAGCAAAAGTTCGACACAAAAAGCACAAATCCATTCAAAATGCATCCATTGAATCCCTAGGTTTCTAAAATGGTGAAGATGAACAATGTCGACAAAACAACGCATTAGAATGCATACCTGAAGGAGAATTAAGCCCAAAATCGAAGAAGGAGGTCGCCTCGGCGAGGGGAGGTTTCGGATTTTGGTGGAGAAGGAGTGTGGCGGCTAGGACTTGAAAAAGGAGTGGAAGAGGTACCCTTTAAAACGCCCCAAACATGGCTGTATATGGGCCCGTATACGGGTTGTATAACAACCCATATATGGCACTGGATGTGTCATACGACCATGTATATGGGCCGTATGACAGCCCGTATACCCTACTGGAGGCTCTATACGGCCGTATGGAAGGCCGTATGGTATCCCGTATGGGCCTTGGTTTGGCTTATGCAGCCAATCCAGGATACTATTTGAGTCCTCCTCGCGCTCCCTAATGAAAATCATGTATTCTAGGGCTATGAATGGATTGACAACCAGCAGGATGATACAAGATATCATAGAAATGAACATGATACATCTCAATCATTTATTCCAAACACATAATCTAACTAAAGAAGATTGCAACCAAAAAGAAAGAAAAAGATTTTCAAGAGCTTGGGTTGCCTCCCAAGAAGCGCCTTTTTAACGTCACTAGCTTGGCGTACCTTTACCTTACCTCATGGGGGTCAAAAATTTTGAAGCTTTCATTGGCGTAAAAACATTCCCAAGTTGGCATAAATTGATCAATTGTTATTCTCCATACCTGGGCTTCCCTTGGTAATGTTCGGAGCCAATGGTTTGGTGGTTACCCCCTTCTCTTGTATCTTTTGCCAGCATGTTGTAGGTGGAAAGGATTTTTGCTTCCTTTTCTTGACCTTCCCTATCTCGAGCCATGATGGAATGGAATCCCCATGCATTTTCTCCGAGTGTCCCTCTTGTTTCCCCAGGTAAGGGTATAGGGGATCCACCATTAATAGGTCTTCTATACACTCGGAAGTGATTTCGTCTACCTCGTCGGTGCAATATGAGGTGTCGATCTTGGGCCATTGAGTGCCGCATCGCATCAGGCAATTGAAATCTGACCTCTTGATCTCCCACCCTCAAGGCAAGCTTACCTTGTGCATGATCTTCAAGGGCTTAAGCGGTGGCGAGGAAAGGTCGCCCAAGAATGATAGGCACGTCGACCTCATCATCAACATCTAACAACACAAAATCTGCCGGGAAAACGAATTGGTTAATCTGAACAAGCACATCTTCAGCTATCCCTTTCGGTCTTCTCACAGATCGGTCGGCCAACTGTAGTGTCATCCCCGTAGGCTTAGGATCTTCGAGGCCGAGCTTCATGTACAATTTATAGGGCATTACATTGATACTTGCCCCCGAATCCGTCAATGCCTTCTTCGTGACCCATTCTCCAAGGATGCACGGGACCACAAAACTACTCTGATCTTTCAGCTTCTTTGGCATGGCTTGTTGGATAACGGCCGAGCATTGGGCATTGAGCATTATCGCACCCACATCTTCCAATTTCTTCTTATTGGAGAGGAGATCCTTTATGAATTTTGCATATTTAGGCATTTGGGCTCGAACCACCACCAACGGCATATTGATGTGTAGTTGCTTCAACATACCCTTAAATTTCGTCAATTGGGCCTCCTCCTTGTCTTTGTTCAACTTCGTCGGACAAGGGGCTTGAGGTTGGTATGGAGGTATGGGTGGTATCTCCAAGGGTTTCTCTTTTCCCTTCTTCACTTGCTCAGAATTAACGACAGGTTCGGAGTCTTCGATCTCTATGGGAGTGTTTGCTTGATGTTTTGGGACCGGGAGTTCCACCTCCTTTTCGCTTCTCAAAGTGATGGATTTACATTGCTCACCCCGAGGATTCTCCTCCGTATTGCCTAGCAAACTACCTTGAGGTCTCTCGGCTAGAGATTTGGCCATTTGCCCAATTTGATTCTCAAAGTTATGAATCGTGGCTTGTAGGTTCCGAGTTGTAGTGTCATTGTTTTGCATATACTTCACAATCACCTCTTCCAAATTGAACTTCTTCTCTTGAGGCTTTGGGGGGTGTTGAAATCCGGGAGGGTATTGTCCTCCTTGTGGATTTCCATAAGACAAAGGCGAATGGGTGCATTTAGGAGAATATGGTCGATATTGACCATCCGGTTGCCTTGGAGCATTCCCCATATACTGTATTTGCTCCATGGGAATCATTTCCGTGCTTGATATATGACAATTTGATGCCTCATGTCCTCCCCCACAAGTGTTGCAATACATCACTGTGGTCGACCTTGAGCTATTACTGGTTGTCAATAGCTCAATTTTCCTTGTCAACATATCAAGCTTTTCACCAAGAATTGGATCAAAAATTACAACTTCATCTATAGACCCCACCTTTTTCACTTGTTTGTCTCTTGTAGACCAATGGGCTTCATTATCGGCCATGTCTTTAAAGATTTGTTCTGCATCCTCCGGGTATTTGTTCCCCAATGATCCGCCGGCGGCGGCATCCAACAATTGCCTAGTTGAGTTGTCCAACCCATTGTAGAATGTTCTCACCTTAGCACAGGGGTCTAGACCATGTTGTGGACAACGCCATAGCAAATCTTTGTACCTCTCATAAGCTTCAAAAAATGATTCGGTGGGACCTTGCTTAAAGGCAGAGATATCCAACCTTAGCTTTGCGGCTTTGCTTGGTGGGAAGTAGCGGCCCAAGAATTTGTCTAGCATCTCGACCTAAGTACGGATGGAACCGGGGGGTAATGAAGTAAGCCACCTATATGCACCTTCCCGCAAACTAAATGGAAAAAGTCTCAACCAAATTGCATCATCGGAGGCCCCATTGATCTTGATCATGTTGCAAATCTGAATAAACTTTGCTAAATGAGCATGGGGATCTTCATCTGGCCTCCCATCAAATTGAGCTGTGTTCTGAATAATGCTCATTGTGCTTGCCTTGATCTCAAAATTGTTCATATTGATATTGGGAGGGTGAACACTGAACTCCTCCCCAGTATAAGAAGATCTCTCATATTCGGCCAATGTTCGTCTTCTCTCGGCCATAATTGGTATTTCCCTTGCTTCACCAATGACTTCGGTAGGAATGAAATTTTTCGACTCCGCAGAGGATCCCGGAAGTGTTCCTTCAATTTCTCTTAGTCTCCGGTGCAAGGTTCTCTCAATCTCACTATCAACTTCAAGAAATCCTTTAGAATTCTTGCGGGTCATGCAATTTATACCTCCAAGATATTAAGAAAATGAAGATTAGTATCCAAAATTTTAATGAAATTAAAAACAAAACAAAGCAAGAAAGTAAAGAGATAAAATAAAAATGACTAAAGTAGTAAATTCCTAGCTTTCCTAGTAATCAAAGTCTCCGAGGCAACGTCGCCAAAAATATGTTGCGATACAACTGCAAGTGTACGGGTCGTCAAAAGTAATAAAGTAGACGTGAAAGTCGGGTTGTCGATCCGCAGGGAGATGGAAGTACTAGTACCCACTATTCTTCTACTAATTAGTCGGTCTAGGGTGGTTGATTATACTAATTCTAAACTAATCAAATTGAAATCATGAACAAAGGGATCGAGTTGCTCTTAAGGTCAAACAATCATAAAAAGGGGATGCTCGGACAATTGAATCCCCCTTGGACATCTAAAGGATGAATGCTATTCTTTATCTCGACACTTGGTTAATTCTTGGCCAAGGGTTCCTATCGTGCTTTCACTCCCTCATCCCGAGGTGAGTTACTAATTCTGGTGCCCTTACCGATTATGTTCTTGAACCTATTTCTTGGAAGGTTTATGGGAATAATTCATCTAAAGGACTCGCTCTCCTTAGTACTAGGGTTCCCGATATACTCATAATACCCTCTATTGGAGATGGTCTACACATGGGGAGGCATTCGCTTCTTCCCCCATATGGACTATGAGAATCTCTCCGGGCTCTCGCAATGTAGAGGGATTCACTCACATTAAAACATCCAATAGACTCAATGAATATAACCAAGCATTCAAGAATAGAAAACCAACATTAATTAAATCATGTCCATGGGTTCATCAATCATCCAAGAATCTACAAAATTAGCCCGCCATGGTAGAAGGCAACAATCCAAAACAAAGATGAAAGCAATCAAAGATGACATAGTAGGTAAATCTAATGAAATCACCGTTGATGGCTTCTTGATCTTCTTCCAAAGGTTTCTCCTCCTCTTGCTTCAATGGCTTCTTGGTGAAGACCTCCAAGCTTTCCCCCAAGATTCACCTATTTCTCCCCAAGCTCCCCCTTCAAAACCCTCCTTTCGTTGGCTTTTATACCCCTAGGGTTTTAAGGGTGAGATTTACTCATTTGCCCGTTTCAAGATCTGCAGATTCGTCCAAATTGACGACGTACGGGCCCGTATACAGATGTTTGTCAGGCCGTATACGGGCCGACCATCTTCATACGGGCCCATATACGGGCCGTATATCGGCCCGTATATGGGCCAATCATCATACCAGCTATCATACGGGCCATATAGTGGCTCGTATTCCCTTCAGGAGCCAGTATATGGCCGTATGTCAGCCCATATTATTGCCCGTATAGGCCCTTCTGGGTGCTCTTGGATCCCGGTTTCTCTCGAAATGCTTTCTTTCCTCCGGGGTTCTTATATCATGCCCTGTTGATGAAAATAAATACATTTTGAATATCGGTGGGCAAAAAGTCTTCACAATTGCATGCCAAGCATATAGGAATATAGTATAAAATTATGCTCAAATGAACACTTATCATAGGGCCATAGTTTGTACTGTTAAGTTTTAATTTCCGCTGTGTAACTCAGAGTTTTTATTGGAAATTTTGTTATCTATTCTTGATTACTTAGGCCTTGTATCCGAGTAGGGCCCGTCTCCACATGGGTACGGCCGATTTGCGCACGTGCTCGAGGTCTTGGGATTCAGGTCGGGGCGTGACACTAGTTTTAGAGTTAGACAATTTCTTTTATGTTCCTAGTTTGATAAAGAACATTATTTCTATTTCAAGTTTGAATAACAAAGGTTTTCATTTGACTTTTAGTAATAATTGTTGTTACATAATGTTGGATGAAGTTCTTTATGGTACCAGAACATTATGAAATGGTATATACATATTAGATGTATCTAATTCTATACTCAATATCAAAAATAATAACAAACAAGTAAAACAAGATAATCAATTAACCTCCTAGTTATGGCATTGTCGACTAGGCCATATAAGCGAGAAATGCATGACTGAGTTGCTTAAGAGATGCGACTTGGGGCTATTTGATTTTTAATCATATGACACATGTGTATCATACTTAAGGGTAAGATGACTAAGTTACCTTTTACTAGAAAGAGTAAATGTGCAACAAACTTATTGGGCCTAATACATATTGAAATATATGTGTAATGTCTACACGTGACATAGGTGGTTATGCTTACTTCATTACCTTAATTGATGATCATTCATGATATGGGTATGTGTTTCTAAAGAGATACAAATTTGAAGCCTTTGAAAAGTTCAAGGAATTCTGAAATGAAGTTGAGGAGCAACTTGGTAGAAGTATTAAAACACTTAGATCTGATCGAGGTGGCGAATACTTGAGCCAAGAGTTTCAAGATTATCTTAGGGATAATGGGATATTATCCTAGTGAACTCCACCTTACACGCCACAACATAATGGTGTGGCGGAACGGAGAAACCGAACCCTATTAGATATGGTGAGGTCAATGACGAGCCATGTAGAGCTTCATAAATAGTTTTGGGGTTATGTACTTGTAACTTCTGTTTATCTTTTAAACAGATTCCCATCTAAGGCAGTTAAGGTTACTCTATATGAGATTTGGAATAACAAGAAAACCTTACTATCTTACTTGAAGGGATGGGGTTGTTCGGCTTATGTGAAGTGGACAATATAAGATAAACTTGAGGCTAAGTTTGACAGGTGTCTATTTGTATGATATCCAAAGAAAACCATGGGATATCAGTTTTACCACACTTTGGAATATAGTAGGAGCAAAATCGAGCTTGATGAAGTTCAGAATACTCCAATAAATACAAAGCAATTGGCTGATCTAGATCCACAACCAGTTGCTTATACTAATGAAGTAATGACTATACCATCTGATACACAAGAGCTTCGTAGATCTAGTAGGGTACATATGGTTCCCGAGAGATATAGATTTCTCATGAGTGAAACTAATGACTTATTACTCATAGAGGATGAAGACCCTATTAATTACGAAGAAGTTCTATATTGTTCAGACTATGATAAATGGCTAAGCGCCATCAAATCATAAATGGATTCTATGTATAAAAACCAAGTATGGTCTTTGGTTGATCAACCTTAAGGAATTAAGCCTATTGGGTGCAAATGGTTTTCAAGAAGAAAACCATTATGGAAGGTAATAATATAACTACATATAAAACTAGGCTAGTAGCGAAAGGATATCCTCAAAGACAAGGTGTTGACTATGATGAAACCTTTTCACCTGTAGCCATGTTTAAATCTATTAGAATACTCCTAGCCATTGCTGCTCAATATGACTATGAGATTTGGCAAATGGATGTGAAAACAACTTTCCTTAATGGAAATCTAACCAAAGATATGTATGTGATACAACCCGAGGTTTTCACAGCTAATGATGGCAATAAAATATGCATGCTTCAAAGATCCATTTATGGATTTAAGAAAGCATCTAAGAGTTGGAATATCCGACTTGATGAGATGAACAAAGAGTTTGGTTTCTCACAAAATCCAAATGAACCATGTGTATACAAGAAGGTTAATGGGAGTGCAGTCGTGTTCCATGTATTGTATGTGGATGACATACTACTGATAGGAAATGATATATTTGTATTTGAATCAATCAAAATTTGGTTATCGAAGTTTTTATTCATGAAGGACCTTGGAAAGGCGACTTACATCTTGGGGATAAAGATCTATAGAGATAGATCTAAAAGGTTATTAGGTCTTTCATAGTCTACATACATAAACAAGATGCTAAAGAGGTTTAGCGTGGAGGAGTCTAAGAGATTGGATGTTCCTATGAGACATGGGATTACACTCTTGAAGTCTATATGTCCAAAGACACAAGATGAGAGGACTCGCATGAATAAGATCCCATATACCTCAGCCATAGGATCTATCATGTATGCTATGTTATGTATGAGGCCTAACGTATTATATTCTCTAAGTGTCAAGAGCAGATACCAATCTTATTCTAGTGATGGTCATTGGATGGCTATCAATAATATCCTTAAGTAGTTGAGACAAACTAAGGATTTATTCTTGGTATATGGGGAAAATGATCTCTTGGTAAGTTGGTATACTGATGCAAGCTTCCAGACCGACAAGGATGATTCTAATCCAAGTTCAGTTACAATTTCATTTTGAATGGAGGAGCAGTCAGTTGGAAAAGTTCCAAACAAGAAACGGCTGCCAATTCCAAACACAAAGCAGAGTACATTGCAGCTTCTGAAGTAGAAAAGGAAGCAATTTGGATAAAAAAGTTCATCACTGAAGTAGGAGTGGTTACCAGCATTGTTGATACGATATCAGTTTATTGAGGCAATGTTGGAGCTATTGCGTAAGCAAAGGAGCTACGGTCTCATTAAAGATCCAAATATGTACTCAGGCTATACCATTTTATTAGTGAGATCATTGGTAGGAATGATGTAAAGATAGAGAGAGTTCCCACTGATCAAAATCTAGTTGATCCATTGACTAAAGCACTTCCCAAGGCTAGATTTGAGTTTCATAACGCCTATGATATTAGATACAAAGGCGATTGGCTTTAGTTTAAGTGGGAGATTATTGGAGAGGTGCTCTAAAGATAATCACCTTTGGAACTTTATATATAGATTTATTTATTTAATAAGAGGCTTCTTCATTATTTGGATGTTCACTACTATAAATATGATACAAGATCTTAAATCTAATTAATGAAGTCCATGATACAACACATAGCAAGAAGGGAATTATGATAGAGATCATAATGTGGGTGTCCTATCATGTGTATATATGTATCTAAATATTCCTAGTCAAATGATTAATGAGACGGGACATTATTGATCCAGCAAGACTAGCTCATGTTATGCTCCTTGATCCGATTAAGCAGGTGTTCTCACAAGCTGTAAGCATGGAGATATTTTGAGTAAATATGTGGATACTTACTAAGGGTAGCAAGTTCATTAGAGGACATGCTATGAATCTTCACATGGTTATACTATTAAAATGTCAGTGAAGATCTCATTACAACAATGGTTCATATATCCTTAGACTTGAGGTACACAAGTTACCTTGGATATGGATCATGTACTTTGCGTCATTCCTATGTTTCCCTTCATGGGCTACTCACAGGGTGGTGATTGGGTATAACTTTGAAGTATTCGAAGGTATTTGGGTAGCCAACATAGGATTTACCACTCCTAATAGAAGGAGAGTATACCTATGGGCACTTGTAAGGTTATTACTCAAAAATCTCTTGCCAGAGTAACTTGTCATGATGATTGTCTTCAAGGACATAAGTTTTGAGTAATAGATCCCATAGGACGATGAACTAATACTTGGTCTAGGTGTGACATAGTTAGTCTAGTGGGAGTTGACACATAGGCCATACTCCGAACCAAGTTGGTATAAGATGGTAAATGACGAATTGCATAATAACATTGGCTGCTTAAGGGTTCGAAGTCAAACCACTTGATTTTCGAGTCAATTAGGAGTCATGATGTATTGCTAGATACCACTCATGATCTATTGGTAATCAATTGTTGATTATGAATATTAGCCAGCATAACTGGGAACCTATGGGTCACATGCATAGAAGATATTAATTTGGTGTGAAATGGGTTTTGGGGAATGGATATTCAAATTAGAGAATTAAAAGGAAGAGAAAGATTGTGAGCGAAATTTGATTGTAAGCCAAAATTGATTATAAGCCAAATTTGATTATAAGCCAAACTAAATTGTGAGCCAAATTTAACTTGAGCTTCAATCAAATGCCCAATCCGAAACCAAACCCTAATCTGGTTAGGGAGGCCTATTAATATATGATATTCTAGGTCAGAAGATATAGCCGCTTCTTAGCAATTGATAGAGTTCAATAGTTTTTCTCTTCTCTTCTAAAAACCTCTTAAGAATTTCCACCATAGCTAACACCTTGCATGGTAGATCCCCCATCACCTTTGAGGTTGCTTTTGCGAATCTTCGCGTGCATCACCGTTAGATGCACTCCGTCTGTTGGCTGATGTGGTTGACGCAACATCCCCTCAGATTTAGAGAAAAAATTCAGCAAAGACATCAAAAGGTACAGCTCTTCTACCTTGTTTGCTTGTGTTTTGATGAACATAGGGAGATCCGGTTTGGCTAGGGTTTTGAAAATTTTAATTTTCCGCTGCGTCATGTATATGATACATACTTTCGATTTTCTAAAAACCCTAACAAATAAAGCAAATTGATGTCCAATACCATAACATTCTTCATTCTATTGAAGAATGCAAGGTGTGGGTGTTGAAAGTGGGGACAAAGGAAAATGTTGCTAATATACTTTTGAAACCAATACTACTGGAAAAGTTAAAGTGGAGCTTGCCTTAACAAGACTTCAAGATGTGAGAAGAATGAAGATGATGGTCGGCACAACGACATCAACGGTATTGATGCACTTGTAATTTTTTAATTTTAAGCATGTCTAATCCATTAATCAGTCTGCTATCACTTGAACAATTGACTAGCGAAAATTACGCCAAATGGAAAAGTAATATAAACTTGCTACTTGTCAATGAAGACTATAAGTTTGTACTCCTGGAGGAATGTCCTCCTGAACTAGCCAATAATGCACCTAAGTCACAAAAGGATGCCTATGATCACTGGATTAAGGCAAATAACAAAGCTAAGGTCTATATGCTAGCGGACATGAATGAGTTGCTCCGCAGACAGCACGAAGGGATGGAAACTGCTTATGAGATAATGCAGTCCCTAGATGGTATGTTTGGACAACCATCAGAACAGGCTTCGCTAGATGCTGTCAATGCATTTATGAATGACAGGATGAAGGCTGGGACTAAGATCCGACCCCATGTGCTGAAGATGATAAATCATCTTCATGAGGCTGAGTTGAATGGAGCAGAGATTGACGAGAAGACTCAAGTAAGCATAATTCTTCAGAGTTTGACCCCTAAGTTCCAGCAGTTCAAAAACAATTATGTTATGAACAAAAGGGCTTATAATCTCACTCAATTGTTGAATGAGTTACAAGCTTTCGAATCTGTCAATGACAGAAATAATGGCGAGGCAAATGTTGCCGAGAATCCTTCTGACAAGAACAATAAGAAGAAGAAGAACGTATGCTGGAAAGAACAAGGGAAAGTTCAAGAAAAAGGGCAACCCTCAGAAGAATGCCAACTCCAAGAGATCCGGGAAGGCTGAAAAGGGAAAATGTTTCCACTGTGACAAGCCTGGACATTGGAAGAGAAACTGCAAGCAGTATCTCGAAGAATTGAAGGAAAAGAAAAAGGGGAAAGGTAAATATGATTTACTTGTCCTTGAAGCATGTTTAGTAGAGAGTGACATCTCAACCTGGGTCATTGATTCAGGAGCAACTAATCATGTTTGTTTTTCTTTACAGAGCCTTCACAAGAGTAGAGAGCTGCAGGATGACGAGTACATGATGGTCGTGGGCAATGGCGCCAGAGTTTCAGCTAAGGCAGTTGGGGAAGTGCGACTTCAGTTTCCTGGAAATAAATTTCTTGTTTTAAATGATGTTTATTTTATTCCCAGTTTTAGATGAAATTTGATTTCGATTTCTAGATTAAATGAACAATCATTTAAAGTTACTTTTGAGATTGAAACAGTTTCTATTTCAAAGAATGGTTTGAATATTTGTTCTGGATATCTGGATGATGGTCTTTATTTTCTCAGACCAATTTATAAACCACTGCTTAATACTGAGATGTTTAAAATAGCTGAACCAAAGAGTAAAAGGCAAAAGGTTTCTGATCAGAACGAGACATATCTATGGCATCTCAGACTTGGCCATATTAACCTGAACATGATTGAAAGACTGACCAAGGATGAAGGTCCTTTAAGGGAACTAAAAGTTAGCGACCTACCAGTTTGTGAATCTTGTTTGGAAGGTAAGATGACTAAGAGATCCTTTTCTGCAAAAGGAGAGAGAGCTAAGCAACCTCTAGAGATGATACATACTGATGTATGTGGACCCTTAAATGTCCAAGCTAGAGGAGGCTATGAATATTTCGTCACCTTTATTGATGATTATTCAAGATACGGATATGCATACCTGATACAAAGGAAATCTGAAACTTTTGACAAGTTTAAGGTTTTCAAAATTTGAAGGTGAAAAGCAACTTAGCAAAGAAATCAAAATTCTTTGATCGGGATCGAGGAGGTGAATATCTTGACCACGAGAATTCACATGATTTTCTTGTAGAGTGTGGTATTGTATCACAACTCACCGCACTGTACTCCACAAAGAAAATGGTGTTGCAGAGAGAAGAAACAGAACCTTGCTTGACATGATAAGATCAATGTTGAGTTACTCTTCGCTCCCCACTTCTTTCTGGGGTTATGCGCTAAGAACTGCAGTTTATATCCTAAACGTGGTTCCTTCTAAATCCATACCTAGCACTCCTTTGGAGATGTGGAATGGTAGGAAACCCAGTTTGAAACAGTGTCGGATATGGGGATGTCCGGCACATGTGTTGAAAAGCAAATCTGGGAAGTTGGAATCACAAAGTGAGTTGTGCATGTTTGTGGGTTATCCTGAGGGTACTAGAGGTGGTCTTTTCTATAGTCCTTAAGATAAGAAAGTATTTGTATCGACAAATGCTACTTTTCTTGAGTATGACTATATTAAGGACTATAAGCCCAGGAGCAAAGTTATACTCGAAGAGATGCTATCAAAGCAAGCAAATCCGCCAGTGCCAACAAGAGTTATTGAAAGGCAAAGTCCGAGAACCACAGTTCTGAATCAGAATCCTCCGATTCTTCGTCGTAGTGGGAGGGAAATAAGATTACCTGACCGGTATAGACAAGAATCGAATCTCGTTATGGCTGATGACGGAATTCAGGATCCGCTGACTTTTAAGTTAGCAATGGAGGATGATGATAAAGATAAATGGCTTGAAGCTATGAAACTCGAGATGGATTCAATGTATTCGAACTTCGATGCGGGAACTTGCGGATCTTCTGATGGGGTAAAACCCATAGGGTGCAAATGGATCTACAAGAGAAAGAGAGGGGTGGACGGAAAAGTGGAGACTTTTAAAGCAAGATTAGTGGCCAAGGGTTATACCCAAAGAGAGGGAATCGATTTTGAAGAAACCTTCTCGGCGGTCGCTAAACTCAAGTCCATTAAGATACTCTTATCCATTGCTGCATATTATGACTATGACATATGGCAAATGGATGTCAAGACAGCCTTTTTGAATGACCATCTTGAAGAAAGCATTTATATGATGCAACCAGAGGGTTTCACAGTTGAAGGTCAAGAGCAGAAAGTCTGCAAATTGCTAAAGTCTTTATACGGACTCAAGCAAGCTTCAAGAACATGGAACATAAGGTTCGATGAGGCTATCAAGTCTTATAGGTTTGACCAAAACCTTGATGAACCATGTGTCTATAAGCACATCAAAGAGAATAGTGTGGTTTTCCTAATCCTTTATGTCGATGATATCTTACTCATTGGGAATGACAGGAAATCAATGATTGAAGCAAAGGATTGGTTAGCAAGCCAATTCCAAATGAAAGATTTGGGAGAGACAAGCTATATTCTTGGGATCCAAATAATAAGGGATCGTAAGAATCAGATGTTGGCTTTGTCTCAGGTATCATACATTGACAAGGTGCTTGTCAGGTATAACATGCAAAACTCCAAGAAAGGATATTTGCCCTCTAGGCATGGTATACACCTCTCTAAAGAACAATGTCCTAAGACTCCTCAGGAGGAAGAAGGCATGAGATGGTATCCATACACGTCTGTTGTTGGGAGTTTGATGTATGCTATGCAGTATACAAGGCCAGATATCTATTATGCTGTAGGAATAGTAAGCAAGTTCCAGTCAAACCCAGGATTCGATCACTAGACAGCGGTCAAGTGTATTCTCAAGTATCTTCGGAGAATGAGAATTTTGCATTGAGAGACATGTCCCATCTGCTTTAGTGCAATTGAGAGATTGTTGGGATGTATGCCCTAAAGCATATGATGCTATGAAAATTATTTAATTATGAATAAAATAATATAATTATTACAAGTGCATGTATTGTTTGAATACTTTATGAATATCACAAAATTTCATAATTATCTACGTAACCTTGAATAAATATATATAAGTGTTATATATATGGGAGGATATTATTTAAGGATGATAATTTAAATTAATCGGTGAAAACTAGTAAATTGACATAACAATTAAAGTATGGAATCTTAAATTGATTTTCACAAGTGCGGCTCATTATCATTAAGAATGAAATGATTTTATCCAAACCATTGATGTAGAGGGACATCTAATGAGGGCACTATATATAATGAGATTATGTAGGACTGGGACACGATGTGATTTGAATCTTTAATAATTTCCGTTAAAATATAATGCATTCAAATCATGTCACTGATGGTCGGATATATAATGATCTTAATCCTGAGTAGTTAGCAAACTCCTATTTGTTGTGTTACATCTTTTGATTTACACGGTACGGATTATAAGATCATAATCCTTAAACTTTGTATGTTGGAGGTGTAACAAAATGAATAGTAGGGAATGTTAACATCGCAAGACGGAATCCATTCCTTCTTCATAAGAAGTAGACAGATAATTCCCTTGAGTGATGATTCAGGGCTTGAATGGTATGAGTACTCAGATTCTTGATTTACTCTTGAATCTTATCATTCATTAGAGAATCATTGGAACTTGAGGATAAAGATGTAATTAGAGAGGTTAATGGATCTTTACCGAGCTTTAATTATGAATTATTTATGGAGGATCAATATATAGGAGATGACTATATCATATGGACGACTCGAATCCCTAGTAATTTTATATCTATAATTTCGGGAGTGCAATTCCAAGTTTTTAGTTGAGTAACTTTGGAATTAATAAAACATATTGATTAATTAAAGAGTTTAATTGATTAATATAAAGTTTTATTGGAGCCAGGGATTATAGGTCCATAAGTCCCCCTCCGGACAAGGAACTCCGATTGGACAAGTTTAGTTGATTTTGTGTTGATCACTTTATTACAAATTAATTAAGAATTAATTTGTAGTATTATTTATAAATAAAATAAATAAATACATAATTTGATTATATATTTATTTATGGACTTATTGGATAATGTGAGCCAAGACACATGTGTTTAAATTTGAGTTAAAATTAAGATAAACTCAAATTAATTTGAATTTAGATAAGCTTGTGAAGCATATGTCTAGATTCAATATATGTAGTAAGTTGGTTGCTAAGTTTGATTTTGATTTTGAATCTAAAATCAAATAACTAAATACATGGAAAAAGATAAATATAAGGATATTTTATCTTTTAAATTTGGCCTAAAATTTCTCTAAATTTTTGTATGACAAAAATTTGATTTTGAATTCAAAAGGGTATTTGAATTCAAATCGAAATCTTATCTTAGTTTAAAAAGGAGAGTTATTTTCTCTGTAAAAGGAGTAGCCTTTCTCCTCTCATAATGTGACTTTCAAAAGGAGTTTGACATAAGTTTTAGAGAGTGTGAGATAGGAACCAATTTAGGAATCCTAAGAGAGAAAAGAGAGAGAAAAGTTCTTTTTCAAAATTCCTAGTCTCAATTGGTCATTAGATGAGTTTTAAAGAGAGACAATAATCAGTTTAGTGATCGGATTAATCTTGAGTTGTGCCCACACACAAGTCCATCTCGGATCTTTGTCACCGGAAGGAAGACCGTGGTTTCAGGAAAAGAAGATCTACCGATCTTGGAGGATTTAAACTTCTACAACTATAAGGTACGCTAAGAAATCTGGAAAATTGCTAGGGAAAGTTTCCCTCGCGAAACCATGAATTTCCGTCGCGATTTTTATTCTTGATCTAATTTTATTAATTCATAAGTTAAATTAATTATTATAATTTACAAAGTATTCATAAAAGGTGTTTTTGATGAATACCGATCCAAGATCTTGTTTTATATGTGCTTATTCACGCTTCCACATATTTTGAAAATTGTTTTTTCAAGATCTAATACCAACAGTTATGTTGGTTGAGTCTATGGACTAATATTTTGAGAACCATGTTACATCTTTCTTATGAAATAGATAGCATTTGAGTGTGAGAAAAATAGGAGAGAAAGTAGAGTTTGAGTTCTTCTTTCATTAAAGAACATAGATTTATCTTTTATATATATTGTCTTGCACTCAAGGATATTGTGTGGTCTTCTTCTTTCAGATGGTCCTCTGCTAGTTTGGAGTTAGCAAGATGAGTCTCACATTGAATTTGGTTGTGCTCTCAAGTTCATGAGATATGTAATATTACATCCTTCCTTTGTAATATTCATATTAATAGTAGATTTATATTTTATGGTTCGAGATGCCCATGGATGTAGCCTTGAGTTTGGAAGAACCTCATAAATTATTTTGTTGTGGTTGTGTTTGATGCTGCTTCAATTTTCTTCACTTTGTAGATTCATTGTGCTATAACTTAGATGTGAATAATGTTATAATAAATTACTTGGTGTTTAAGTGGTTTGATTATAGTGGGGATCAATTTGAAGGGTCGAACAAATTGGTGTGGGGCATATATGTTGTAGTAATTAAGTTATATGATTTGAATCTTATCGTTAAGCTTTATTGTGTTGTGGGATAGTTTGTTGCACTTGTAACGGTTGGCCAGAACTCTTATACATTTGAGTATCTCTATTAAATAGATCTTTTCCTAATTATTTTGGAAAAATATTTATTTATTATTTTTTCAAGAGAGGATCAATGATAGAAATTTGCAGAAATATTATTTTGAAAGTATTTTGTGACAAAATTTATGAATTATAATTTTTTTTATTAATTGAAAGTGTGGTAAAGACAAAATTGTACTAGCATAATCCCTTTCCACATCCAAAACTTTGCAAGTGAGGTCGATTTTTTTTTTATGAGAAATATAATAAGGCCCCACTAGCAACTTCATTCTAATTGCATATATGTTGCCAAAATTGAAAAACAAATTTAGAGACATGAATATTTTTATTTATTTGTAATAGATTATTCACAATAGTGGTATATACAGAAATTGTTGTATTTTCAGGATTTTTTTTAATAATTTGCTATTTTTATGAGGGATTATACTCAAATATGCATTTGCTTGGGGTGTATTTTAATTTATATAGTTTTGTGGTAGTTTTTTTGTTTTATTTTCATGTATTTTATCATTATTTTAAAATAATAATTTTGTGGATAAATGTTGGGATAAATTTATAACAAGTTGGATGTGATGAACATGTTTGTTGAAAGAAAATATCTAGGAACTCACAAGTTTACCAAACAACCTATCCAAGATGTAAGACGCGAAACTATTTGTTTGAAACAAATGTGTTGTATAGATTAATGTTTAAGACATGTTGTTTAGAAGCTGGACAGTTTATTGGATTAACTATGTTAAAGTTGATCTTATTCATAATATAATACTGATATTTAAAATTATGGAATTGTAATAGTTTATTGCATTTTTTTTCTTTTTTTTTTCACGTCGTTGATTGATCAGCAGTTGTGGAATAACTTGGAATACAAGTAATTGTTTTTACACCTTTATAAAAAATATTTAATTTAGGATTAATTACACTTTTAGTCCCTGAAAATGGTGTCATTATTCACTTTTATCCTTGTATTTTAAAAATGTTCAATACAGTCCTTGTGTATTAGGAAATTTTGTTCTTTTCGTCTTTGAAAATGGTGTCATTGTTCACTTTTATTCTTGTATTTTTTAAAAATGTTCAATACAGTTCTTGTGTATTGCGTATTCTGTTCTATTTTCGTCCCTAACATTGTATTGCGTATTACACAAGGACCGTATTGAACATTTTTAAAATACAAGGATAAAAGTGACTAATGACACCATTTTCAGGGACCAAAAGTGTAATTAATCCTTAATTTTAAAATATAATTTAAATAAGAAAATTGATTTTACAAAAGCATTAATTAAAGAAAAATTCAATAAAAAAATTCCTCTCCAACCAAAATCAAAGTTGAAAACCTACCACGTAACTTAGTTTTCACATTCTAAGCCTAACAAAAGGTGTGTGCTTGACGGTCTGAGACCGTGGGTTCTAAGCTATAGTATTTTGGTTCGAACCTATAGTTTCTTTGGGTCCCAACCGATTGTAGTAAAATGGTGGCGTCGCTCTAGCAAAATGGTGGTGCAGAACCCACAAAACAACACCCTAGGACCTCCCACGATCTCATACCGTGTGAACAGGTATGTTAGAATTCACCATAAAAAAGACACCAATATAGAAAACATAAAATTTCAGTTAAGACAACAAAAAAAATCATTATTATGTCTATAGGCAGAAATTTACGTGTATAATCTTCTTGATCTTCTTGATCTCTTTGATTTGATTTTGAGTTCAGAAATGTGCATATCAAAATCAAAATCCTGCAGGTATATATACTGGTATATGCACATGTGTAATTATGTAGAAGGCCTATATATTGTTTTTCTTAGAAACATCTGCCAACGAGAAACATTGAGAGGATCTCAATTCTTCCGAAGTCATTAAGTTTGACTTGTCTCATTTTCTAGTCATTCAAATGACAATGTTTCATGATAGGATATATGTCACAAGTGTCTTTTTAGCTGAATTTAAGAAAGCCACCAACCTCCAAATTGTTGACTTACGGTGCTCTACTACCTGGCGGATATAAAGTTGGTCCATAAAGATGGCTAGAACTTTAGTTTTTAGTTGAAGAAATAAAATGTTGTTTTTGGTTAAATTCTATTGGATTTTAATCGGTGGATAAATCTATGATTTATACTAACGGTCATGAAGGATCTATTGGTACTAGGTTACTTTACTAAGAGGTTTTGCTCTCTCAGGATGAATCCGGGATCAAAGCCCCTGTCTTGTAAATGCAGGAACTTACTCGCATCGAATGGGCTCTGCGTCTGGGCCCCATCCTTGACATCCCTCATGTGCGGCACTTTTCGCCTTAGTGAAAAAAAAGAAAAAGAAAAAGAAATCTGTGATTCCTTTGAAAGTTAAGTTGAGGTTGTTTAGATAAAATGGGGTTATAGTTTCATTTACAATGATTATTTCCGAAACTGCACATCCATGATTAATTTAGTCAAAAAGGTATATATATATGCCCTGTTGTTATGAAATATTTACGTTGAATATCCATTATGGTTTTCTCAACTCCTCTTGACTTTTGGCGTTTCATTTACTAAAGAGTTTTTCGGTTTCTACTTATAATCTTATATATATGATGCATCCAAAGAGTTGAAAAACAACAATTACAAGAACAACAACAACAAGAAGAAGAGAAGAACTTTTTCTACATCTCTTTTGTTTTGCTCTTCTTTTGTATTCTTTTTTCTCTACTATCTTATATAGTTTTTATAACACGTTATTAGCACGAATTATTCTCTACAAGCAACATTTCCTCCTTGTTCTTCGTGTGTGAACCGGATTCACTGCCGGCCTTAGGGTCATAGTTTTGTCGAAGGATCCTTTTTAAGTAACCTCTCTGTGCCGGTAATTTTATTCATAATTTTTTTTTTAATTTGAATTTTTATATATATAAGCGAAAAGCTCTATTATCTTTTACAATTTTCATAGCAAAAATTACAACACGAAGCTAAAGAGTAAGTAAGACTTGAAGTCTTGTGCATATAAATAAAGCTTGAAGCCTTAAACCCAAAATATTTATTTCATGATTTGGCTTTATAATCAGTGTATATAAAATCCAGGGATTTTAGGGATTATTTTTTTTGTTTTCTAATTAGTTATTTTGCTTAATTGTTTGGTAAAAAAGGGAGATTCTCCACAAGGTTGGATTTAATTGAATTTTTAGTTGGAATAAAAGTTCTAATTATTATTTAATTAACTTGGAATTTATTCAAGTTTATGAGGAAAGAGGGATTAAAATGATTAATCTCTTAATTAGGGTTAACTTTTCTTATCGTGGATTAGTTTTAATTGAAGAAAAAAATATAAAGTGATCTTTGCAAATATATGGACCTTTAAGGACTTAAGTGCCAAAGTGCACCATATAAATCAACAAGTTTATGGTGCGGTCTAAGAGACCTTGCCTTATGACCCAAGGCCAGTTTACTTGGATTTTGTGACCGGCATTGGCCGGTCACGAAAATCAAAGAGGTTTTTTAATGTTTTATATTAAAATATTAAAATAATATTTATAATATTAAAAATATTATTTAATTATAATTCATAAATTTGATAATATTTTTAAAATATTATTATTAGTTTCTTTTAAATAGTGTTTTGATATTAAACGTTTAGATATTAACTGATAATTCATTTTTTAGAAATTAATGAATAATTAGTGGTGATAAATTAGTTGCACCTTATTTGTGAAGTTTTGCACCTAATTTGTGAAGGCTCGTACCCAAACTTTTATTTTTAGGTGCGAAAGTTTTATATTTAGGTGCGGCACACCTAGATATTGGATGCGATACTTCACAAATTGGGTGCGAAATCAACAATTTTCGATGTACTGCTCGTCGGACCTAATTTGTGCAAACTCGCACCAACTTTGTGAAGGCTCACACCTGAAGTTTTATTTTTCAGGTGCGACACACCTAGATAATGGGTTCGACCCTTGACAAATTGGGTGTGAAATCAACAATATTTTACGTGACACACTGCCGCACCCAATTTGTGAAGGCTCACACTTAATTTGTGATGGCTAATACCCAAATTTTTATTTTTGGGTGCGACACAACTAGATATTGGCTGCAACCCTTCATATATTGGGTGCTAAATCAACAATCTTCGATGTGATGCTCCGCCGCATCCAATTTGTGAAGACTCGTACCCAATTTGTGAAGGGTCGCACCTGAAATTTTATTTTTCAGGTGCAACACACCTAGATACTGGGTGTGACCCTTCACAAATTGGGTGTGAAATCAACAATTTTCGATGGCGTACAACTAATGTCCTCTCAATAGTCCCAATACTATCTTTAAGTGCTTCATGTGTTGCTGGCAGCTGCGTGAGTATATCAGAATGTCATCAACGAAGACGACCACAAACTGATCCATATAACGTCTGAATACTCTGTAGTTCATCAGGTCCATAAACATTGTCAGGGCATTGGTAAGCCCAAGCGGCATCTTCAAGGATTCGTAGTGCCCATAACGAGTCCTAAAGACGCTCTTCAGGATATCCTTTCTTCTGATCCGTACCTAGTGGTACCCGGATCACAAATCAATCTTGGAGAATATTTGAGCTCCTTGCAACTGATCAAGAAGATCGTCGATCCTCGGCAACAGATATTTGTTCTTGATCTTGACTTTGTTCAGCTCCCGGTAATCAATATAGAGCCTTAAGGACCCATTCTTCTTCTTGACAAACAATACTGGAGTTCCCCAAGGTGACATGCTCGGGCGGATGAAATTCTTCTCCAGCAAATCTTCCAGCTGCTTATTCAGTTCTCCCAGCTTCGCAGGCGCCATTCTATATGGAGATCTGGACACTGGAGCCGTGCCAGGAACTAAGTCAATAGTTAACGCCAGCTCAAGCTTTGGAGGTAACTCTGACAGATCTTCCTGGACTACATCTGGAAACCTGTCCATAATTGAAATATATGCCACAATGAGGATGGTCTTCACATTCGCCTCGGTTATAGAGTCCAAGTACCCTATGCAACCGTCATTAAGTAGCTTCCGAGCTTGTATCGCTGAGATCTCTCTGACCAAAGCATAGCCCTCGCTTCCGGAGAATGTGAACCCCTAGATCTCAGGGATTCTGAAGTGGACTCTCTTAATGCGATAATCAACTACTGCGTACACAAACGAGAGCTAATCCATTCCGAGAATCACGTCATAATCACGTAAGTCCATCACATGTAGATCTTCCAATATCTCACTCCCTTCAATTAGAATAGTGTATGTTGGTGTCATTCTGCTCACTATCCTGACAGCTCCAACCGGAGAGCTGACACACAACTCATATGGCAACTCCACTACCGGTAGTGAGTGCCTCTGAGCAAACATTGTAGAAACAAATGAGTGTGTGGTACCCGGATCAAATAAAATACATGCATAGAAGGAGTTAACCGTAATAGTACCTGTGAAGACTTCTTGAGAAGCCTGATCTTTCTCCTGGGTGACAGTATAAACATGCCCATAAGTCAATGACCTTCCCTGTGTTGGCGGTTGGTTGTAAGTAAATGGTTGACATGTCACGGCCGCCTTTCCCTTCCTGCCCGTAGTAGTCTGTCTCAATCCACCAAAAGACCTATGTGCCTGTGACCACCCTCCCTGTGCTACCTAGTCACTCATCTGTCCAGTCTATCTCTTGGGACATTGAGCCTTGCGATGTATCTCTTGGTACATTGAGCCTTGCGATGCTCCAAGTTGCCACACTGAAAACATTCCCTGTCAACTTCGGGCACTCCACTTTCCTATGTGGGACTCCACACTCGAAACACTTCAGGTATTGGATCACACTGCCAGAGGATCCCCTGCGCCCAAATCCTGCTGAGGAACCTGAGGACTTGCTGTATCACTGAGACCTCCACTCGAACCTTTATGCATAAAATCCACAAGTCTACTAGTCGTATCAAGTAATAAAGTGGACTCTTGAAAAGTCGGGTATCGAACCTCAGGGACCGAGAAGTACTAGTACTAACTAGTCATCTATTATCTAGTCTAAACAAAGATTGGTGGTGGTTTGAACTAATCTAAAGTAAGAAAACCTAAAAATTTGACATCACTAATGACGGGAATGCATCTTGTGGTAAATCAATAATAGGAAGTGGGTATTCGGGCAATGAATCCCCCTTGGGTTCTTATAAAGATAGATAGTGAATGTGAAGATCACTAGTTGCAATGGATTGGACCAAGGGTTCCTATCGTGCTTTCACTCTCATCCCAAGGTAAGTTACTAATCCTAGTGCCCTTATTGATAATGTTCTCGAACCTATTTCTTGGAAGGATTATGGGAATAATTCATCTAAAGGACTCACTCTCCTTAGTACCCGGGTTCTCCCCCCTTTATTGGAGACGGTCTACACACGGGGAGGCGTTCGCTTCTTCACCAATATGGACTACGAAAATTTCTCCGGGCTCTCGCAATGTAGAGAGATTAACATACATTAAAACATCTAAAAGATCTCAATCATGGAAAACAACTAGATAATCATTAACAATCAAAATCAAAGTTCATACATAACCCAAGGGTTCAACATGCCCAAATACCTAAAATGTTAGTTTCCCATGAAAGGAGAGCACAAATCCAACACAATAAAAGAAGAAAACTGATGCGTTCTAACCGCAAGTGTACGGGTCGAATCAAGTAGTAAAGTGGACTATTGAAAAGTCGGGTATCGAATCCTCAGGGAGAAAGAAAATACTAGTACTAATTAATTATCTATTATCTAGTCAATCAATTCGGGTTGATGATACTAAATCTAATTCTAAGGCTAATAAAGCAAATTAACAAATGCAATTGATCTTGAAGATGTCAATCGATGAAGGGGGATACTTGGGTGATTGAATCCCCTTTGGATTTCCTTAGATGTGAATAATGCTCTCTATGTTGAATCTTGGTGAATCATTGGCCAAGGGTTCCTAATACGATTTCATCCCCTCGCTCGAGGGTGATTACTCAACCTAGTACCCTCACTAGTTAAGTTCTAGGGAACCTATCTCTTGGAAGGACTAAGGGAATAAGACATTTAAAGGAGTAGCTCGCCTTAGTACCCGGGCTCCCGGTGTACTCCTAGTCCTCTCTATTGAAGTTTGTCTACACGCGGGGAGTTCCAAAAGGAACAAACCTAGCCGAGTTGTAAGAATTTACGAAGTGGATGCATTGACAACCTTGGCGGTCGAAGTTGATGCAGTCAACAAGTGTTTAGATGGCATAACTTTTCAACAACAGGCACTAGTGATGAGTTGTGGGACATATAGAGTCAATTGAGTTCAATGTGTCTGTCTGCATAAGCTAATACCAGACTCGTCGAGCAAGTTGATTTTGTAGGTAGTCAAGGTAGATTTCAGAATAACTTGTACAACTCTGCATACAACCTCGGATGGAGGAATCACCCTAATTTTTCATGGAGCACCCCGATGCAGAATCAAGGGAAATCGAGGCCAAGTCAGTGTTTGGTTTCCAACAGCCGGCACAAATAAGTGAGGCTCATGTTTGGAGAATATGATTGCATAATACATTTGTGTCAATGACGATCGCCTAACAAAGCACGGGGATTTCTTAAGGAACCAACAAGGGCCGTAGAAAAACCTCGAGCATCAAGTCTCCTAAATCTCCAACTCTTTGGCCGAATAATCTCTAGGCACTCTTAAGAGCAACATAGAGGTCAAACCGAGGGAATCCCTCAAGGCTATCACTCTTAGGAGTGGGAAAGAGCTACCTCCGCCTCAAGTCAAGGTTCTAGAAGATTTCCCTGCTGAAAAAAAGGAGAGTGAGCTCTCCAAGGAATAGAAATCGGGTGTTACAAAAAATTTGGCCAAGGGTAAGAAGAAAGAATTACCAAGGGTACCCGAGTACCAACCAAGGCTACCTTACCCAGCCATGGTCAAGAAAAATCAACGAGATGAGCAATTCAGGAAATTTTTGGATATGTTCAAGGCGTTGTACATAAATGAGCCATTTGTTGAAGCACTTTAACAAATGTGGCGATACGCTAAATTATTGAAGGAGTTGCTCACAAGCAAGAGAAAGTTGGAAGAAGTGTCCACTACAACACTAAGTGAGAAGTCTTTGGCAATTCTCACAAACAAGTTCCCAAAGAAGGAGAGGGATTCAGGGAGTTCCATAATTCACGGCACCATTGGAGAGCTGGTGGATGACAAAGCTATAGCCGATATCGGAGCAAGTATCAACCTCATGCCATACAAGATCTTCAAAAGGCTAGAGCTTGTTGAGCCAAAGACAACCTAGACGAAACTTCATTTGGGCTATAGGTCAATTTGTCACCCTCAAGGAATCATTGAATATGTGCTAGTGTAGGTGGACAAGTTCATCTTTCCGGTGGACTTCATTATTTTGGACATGGGTGACAAGGTGGAGGTGTCTCTTATCCTTGAGAGAATGTTTTTGGCAACTTCAAAAGCACTATTTGACATCAAGGATGGTCGAATGGTCAAAAGGTTTTTGTGATTGGGATCTACAACTATGGTCTGTATACTAATGCATAGTCACGAATGTGGTCTTTGCGCCAGTGGTGGAGAGGATTGCCTTAGTATAGGTGGGCTTTTGTGTGATTGGGCCTCCTCCACAGATCTTCTCCGATGCTTGAAGTAAATTTCTTTTCAACCATCATTATTCTTGGTCCTCGTACTAGGGGGTGCTCGTGGTGTTGTTAGGGCTTCTATAATGAAGGTCTTCTTCATGTCCCCCGACCACCACTTCAATGTAGCTAACGCCTTCCCATTGATGGATTCTAGTCTGTAAGGTCTCTCGGGGACTAGGCGGTGCTTTGTTGCCCATTTCGATCACCAGGGGTCTTTCTCTTCCTTTCTTTCGCCATGCTTGGCCCTAGCTGCTCAGTTGGATGGTTATTGGTATTCCTCCGTCACACGCTGTCGCTCGCCGAGTATCGCACCATCTCAGAACCTCCTACAGTCAGGCTATATACTATCTCTTTTCCTTATACTTTTAAAATTTTCAATAAATTCAATATACGTTTTAAGTTTTGCTTATTTTGTTTTGTATGTCAAACATGATGAATAGGTGCAACACATGTCTTTTGCTTTTATTTTTTAATTAGTTATTTTAATTATGTAGCTTTTGTGATCCCACACTGTAGCAGTTTTGGCAAGACCATGTGATACATGTTGTTATTGATGCTACCAAGCTGGATCACAAATTTCATTTAATTAACAAACTAATTAAATAAATAAAATGCAAGCCTTGTATTCTATCTATGTATTTTGCTAATCATACGGAAGAAAATGAGCAAATTTTATAAATATAGAGTCGTATTGAACATTTTTAAAATATAATTAACGATCAAAATGAATAACAAGCTAAATTACATTGGTAAAAAGGGCAACTTATCTTAGATATAAATATTGGTTTTTTGTGGACTATGTATACAAACATAATTTCTATGAGAGTGTATCTGCAAATATGCAACTTTTAGTTTTATATCTGCAAATCATTCCCAAGTTCAAGTTCTCAATGTGGAGTGATGCAACTTGGAATGAAGAAGGTAAGGTGGCTGGTATTGCCTATTTTATCCTAACTGTAAGTTCGTGCCGGGTTGTTGTGTGATGTAGTTGAAACAGTGGTTGCACTGCAATCTCTTAGTAAATACTCAAGCTTTCACACACACAATCAAAACAAAGAAAAGCATGAAGAAAAGATATACAAAAGTTTTTTAAACCCAGCTCGGCTTCCAAGCCTACATCTAGTGGGCCAAGCCTGGAGAAACGATCCACTAAAAGAGGAAAGCAAACACGAGTACAACTCTCTTTTCACTCATCTCACAACATACAAACACACCCTTACTCTAGATTGATTGATTACCTCTAAACCTAACTCCCTTAGGTTCTACTCCGGTGGCATCAACCTCAATCTTTAGAGCCCGACCTTATATAGACGTCTCCACGTCCAAACATATCACTTACCTCTTTTCGATTCTCCGAAATTTTTGCTGGAACTATTTTGGACTCCTTCCAACATAGCCGTTGTAATTCCTATTGCATTCGAACATGTGATATGGCCGGACTGCTGAATTGACTAAGACTACAGTGTACGTTGCAATACAGCCTCACGACACCTTCAATCCTTCTGGTTGAGCCCGAATTAAACTCCGTCAGATCCTCCCAATCTTGACCACATAATTGGCAGGACCTCTCTACGTCTTGTTCACAATTAATCCTCTTCAACACACACTTAGCCTAGGTGAAGCACGGCCATGTCATTGATGTATAAAATCCACAAGTGTACGAGTAGTATCAAGTAATAAAGATGACTAAAAAGTTGGGTATCGATCCTTAGGGAGAAGGAAGTACTAGTACCAACTATTCATCTATTATCTAGTTGATCCAAAGATGGGTGATTTTAATCTAAAACTAAATGAAAAGAAATTAACTCAAGCTATGAAATCGAGAACTAACCTTGATGACAATCAACTATGATAAGGCGATACTTGGGTAATGAATCCCCCATGGATTTCTATTTTATAAGATGGATGAAGCTTTCTATGTTGATACTAGGTAGAGCTTTGGCCAAGAGTTCCTAAGATGCTTTCACTCCCTCTCTCGAGGAAAATTACTAACCTAGTGCCCTTACCGATGATGTTCTAGGGAACCTCTATCTTCAAAAGATTGTGGCAATAGGACGTATTAAAGACTCGCTCTCCTTAGTACCCGAGCTCTCGGTATACTCACAATCTACTCTATTTGATTTGGTCTACACACATGGAGGCTCTCGCTTCTTCCCCCATAAGGACTACGATACTCTCTCCAGGCTCTCGCAGTGTAGAGGGATTAACACAAAAATTAATGCATCCAATAAACATAATAAGTTAAACCAAGCATTTAACCTTAGAAAGCAACATCACATTAATGAAAATGTAAGGGTTCATCATACCCTAGTATCTACAAAATTAGTTCCCCATGAATAAAAAAACAACAATCCAACACAAAGAGAATATAAATCCAAAGAACCATAACGAGAAATGCTATTACATACACCGTTGGTGGCTCTATTGATTCCTCCTCTAATTCCTTGCCCTTCCCTTCCTGCAAGGGTTGATGATGGAGCTCTCAATCCCTAATCAAGGGTTTTCTCTCCCCCAAGCTGGCTCTCTTTTCCAAAACCCTAATTAGTTGTATTTATATCCTCCCTTTAGGTTTTGGAGTGCCAGTTACCATTCTGCCGCGGCCTGAGTTCCCAATATCAGGAAAACTTACGCCATACGGAGGTTAATACGGGTCATATTCAAGCATGTATAGAACATAAGCCGAACTGTATGACCATATGTTAGACCGTATCACACCCCGTATAGCTCCATAAGAGGTGTATACGATTTGATAGACGAACTGTTGAGACCATCTGAATCTGCAGGTTTATACAGGCCGTATGAAAGCCACTACGCAATTGTGCGTTCTCTAGAATTGCTTCATTTCGGTCTCAATTTCAGTTTAAAAGCTTCCTTTCTCCCGGTGTATCGATATCATGCCCTGTTCAACAAAATCAATAGTTTTTTGAGTACCAATGGGCTATAATTTCACCAAAATAGCATGTAAAGCATACATGAATATGGTATAAATTTACGCTCAATTAAACACTTATCACATATCTCTACACTTTAAGGTTTACTTGTCCTCAAGCAAAAAGAAGAAATCAGCAAGAGATGATAAGTGTTTATCCTCAGGCCATAGAACTCATAATTCAACTCTATTCTAGGTTTACCATCAAAGTGTATGCTCTCTTATTTCCACACCAGGGCTTAGATTGATATCATGATATTTGCTAATATAGCTCTAGACAAAGCTTGTTTACTCTATATGCCATGTTCTAAAGTCTTAGGAAGACAAGCATACCCTCAGTGGACTCTAGAGAATCCTTGAGGCCCTAAAATCTCTATTGGACTAATGGTATACAAGTTTAAGGGACACTAAGATTTTTTTTTTCCGGGTAGGGCATCTCGAATTGATCCAACATTCTCGTACTAAAGATCAATGTAGAGTGTTGTTCCTCCCTTATGTAGGGTGCTCATGATTAGGTATCGAAGCACTTAGCTACTCAAATAGTTACAACTCTACCTAGATGAGCTCATGCTAAGTAGTGATTTTCGAATTGAGGGAAACTCTGTTTAAGAGCCAGAACCCCAAACTACTTCATCACAAGAAGTAGCGGAACACTGTCTTTATTACTCTACAACTACTATGTACAAGATCACTTTATTCACCTCTAACTTGTCTACTGGGTTATATTATGAGAGTTTAGAATTTTGAGTTAGTGCCACAAAGTCTATTGGAGCCATTGAAAGTGATGCTTAGGAATTAAAGTCAAGAGAACATGGCCATAGATTATCTATTGTCTCTAGAGATTATGAGTGTCACAAAGATGGTCTCTAGGTGGCCATGGTGTTTCATAGGAGAATTTAAAAGTTATGCGCTAAGATAGTGCACTATGAATAGAATATATCAAAGTTTTTCCTAAAAAGGCGTTCATCGGTGTATGCTAAATATAAGCTATCATATAATGATTTGCAATGAATTTCACTAGTAGTTACCTATCTCCACACTTAAGAGTTGCAATATAATTATAAATTGATAGGTAGCTACTTATTTCCACACTTAAGAATGTACATTGTCCTTAATGTACTCAAGAAATCTAAAATAAAATGAGCATGGAGAAAGGTGAACTAAAACTTCCCTGGTTAAATTGTTGTGTCGTTTGCGTGCCATAATTTGATCGCTTGGGCGGATACCGGGTAGTATGAATTCTTGTTCCATATCAACAAGGGAGGAGAGATGATCATAACTCCACAAAATAGAGAATCAATAGAAACCACATAAATGAAAAAAAGATAAATTTAGTTGGGCGGTACCCTTGTTAACAAGTACATAACAGTGCACACATAGAAGAAAAAAAATACAAGTAACACATGAAAACAAGTAAAATAATTAGTCTCAATCCTCCATGATGGGCTGCTCATCTATTGGTGCCTTGGGTGATGCAGTAATAGGTGCCTGAAATGGAGGAGGTGGAGGAGATGCGTTGAATGGTGGCGGTGCAGGTGCAATAGATGTCTATTCTCGAAGGTAAAGGGAGAGCTCGATGAACTGAGCTTGCATCTGACGTTGCTCCTCGAGAATGGTATCCTGAACAACGCGAACCTCAGTGATCTACATCTCTAATCTTACAAGTCGGCTCTTAGAGGTTGAGGGACGTCGACCAGCACTCGGTGATGAGTCGGAAGTAAAGAGCTCGCCGTACTGGTGGGTAAAGATAAACTCGCGATCATAAAAACCAATACTCAGGGCGAAATGAGTGTAGCTCATAGTCTACTGGTCCTTATAGAGCTGGAAGGTGATGGCGATGAGGCTTTGCTTAGACAGCGCTCCGATCGGCCTCGAAAGTACTAAGCACCTCTAGTATGGGCTCAAGGAATACCTCGTGGTTGATGGAGAAAACTCTATCCCAACCACCCATGGAGATCATCTCGCGTACGTGGTTGGCGATCCCAAGTTGAGTGATAATACCCCAATCTATCATGCGCATACGCCCAATGGGTCGGGTGGCGAGGCACGTGTAATGATAGCAGAAGTGCTCCTCGGTGAACTAAGGGCCGCGGGAGGATAATCCCTCCTCTGTCTTACACTTTTTAGGAGCAGAAGATGTCTTCTTTTGAGGCATATCTGTAAAACAATTGAAAAATGATGTCAGTACACTCAAAAGATCGAAAAATGGAATGAAATTTTGCACTGTGGCTTGTGAATATGACCCCATCTGGGCCCACGTACGGGCCGTATAAAATGTTGCACAATCTCGGCTATGAATTAAACTGGATTTTGTACGGGACATATGCGTCGGGCCGCGTGGGCACCGAGGAGTACGGTTCGTTCGTGGCACATACAAACTCCTTTTTCATTCTACACTCCATTAATGCCTCTGATCTAAGTTTTGCGGCCTAGATTCAGCGAAAAGATGGACCCACTCATCCTATAGATCATTCACAAACAAGCCCTAGGTTTCTAACCATGAAAAAGAAGATTTCATCGACAAATTAAGCAAATAAACACATACCTAGGGTTGATTGATGCCCAAATGCAAAGGGAGAGGTTACGCAAGTGTGGGGAATACTGAAATTGAAGTAGAGAAGGGGAGAGGTTGGTGAGATGGTTTTAAAGATGTGAAAGGGCACAATATGAAACACCTCTACTGTCGTAATTGTCCGAACCCATACAGTTCGTGATCACGGTCGTATGGTAGACCGTATACTCCAAAAGTCAAAATTTGTGGGCCCTATACAAGCCGTACGGTAGACCGTATGCCTCGAGATACGTGATGTGAAGAGGGAAAATGGGGTCGCATACCGACAGAGACATCAGATGAGCTCCCTGATGGTCACACTAGGTGACCATATCTTGCCCTAGTGTATAGGGCCGTATGGCCTTCGTACGGACCTGGGAATTTCAAGCGAAATAGTTTTGACCCATACGGGTCTGTATACATCCCCGTACATACTTGGGTTTTGCTTATGCAGCCAACACCGAAGGCCATTCTTGACCTCATTGTGCGACATAACAGGAATTATCAATCCAGGGCTACAAATCAAGAACATCCAGCATTATGAGAAAAGGTGATGTGAATATGGAATGAGACATATCATCAATTTATTGCAAACATTAACTAATCGAAATAAAATTGGACAAAGAAAAAAAAAATTTGCAAGAACTTGGGTTGCCTCCCAAGAAGCGCTTGTTTAACGTCACTAGCTTACATAACGCAATTTACCTCACAGGGGTTCAAATAAGTTCTTAGCAGCTCCTCCTTTGAAACATTGTCTAAACAATAACATGCCCAAGTTAGTATAAATAGGACAATTATTCTCCTCCATACCTGGGCTTTCCCTTTCTATTTTACCTTCTTCCAGATTTTTGTGTAGAGAGTTAATTTTTTCTTGTTCTTCACTCGCTCTAGCTTGGCCTCTAGATCGATCTTTGATAGAACACAATTCTTCTGAACATCTTCCAAATCCTCTTCGTTTTCGTCCAAACAATGGGTTAGCATATCTATCATCAACAATTCTTCCATGCGTTTATAGGTGATTATATCAACATCATCGACACTATATAAAGTATCATCTTGAGCCATAATGTATCATATAACATCGGGCAGCTTGAACACTACTTCTTGATCTCCCACTCTCAATGATAGTTTCCCTTGTGCATGATCTTCAAGTACTTGAGTAGTGGGTAAGAAAGGATGTCCAAGGATAATTGAAACATCGACGTCATCATCAACATCTAGTAGTACAAAATCAGCCAGGAAGACAAATTGATTTATCTGAATGAGCACATCCTCAGCTAGCCCCTTAGGCCATCTAACAGACCTATCGGCGAGTTGCAATGTCATCCCAGTGGGCTTTGGTTCATCAAGGCCAAGCTTAAGGTACAACATGTATGGCATTACATTGATACTCGCCCAAGAGTCCACCAATACTTTCTTTGTAATCCCTTCACCAAGTACACAACGGAAAACAAAACTACTCAGATCTTTCTATTTCTAGGGCATAGTTTGTTGCAGGATAGCCGAGCATTGGGCATTTAGTATGACATCAACTGCATACTCCAATTTCCTTTTGTTGGATAGAAGTTCCTTCGTAAATTTTGCATACTTGGGCATTTGAGACAAGACTTCTAGTAAAGGCAAATTAATGTGCAATTGCTTCAACATGCTCATAAATTTAGCAAATTGAGCATCTTCCTTATCCTTCTTTAGGCTCACAGGATATGGTACTTGAGGTTGATAGGGGGGAATGGATGGTGCCTCTACCACTTTCTCTTTTTCCTTCCTTTTCTCTTTTGAGCTGGCAATGGGTTCCGGGTCTTCAACTTCAATGGTGCTTTTCTCTTGAGGCTTTGCAACGGGCAGGTCTACCTCTTTCCCATTTCTCAATGTAATGGCCTTGAGGTGCTACCGTGGGTTATCTTCTGTATTGCCCGGCAAGCTTCCTTGAGGTCTCTCTGATAGAGTCTTAACTATTTTCCCTACCTGATTTTCCAAGCTCTGAACCGTAGCGTGCAAATTACAAAAGATGAAGGAATTAGATACACATGCATTGTTCCTAATGAAAATCCTGCATTACTAATTGAATGCTATAATCCAAGACATAAATATGGTTAGAAACGTATATAGTTAGATGGCATAAAGTTAAGATAGAAAAAAAATAAAATTCCACGTAGTGTAACTGTCACTTAATTTAACAAAACAATAAATTAATAAATAAAGAAATAATTGTATCTCAAAGATGCATATATATATGGTTGTTGGGTTGGGTATCAACATCTTAATTTTAATTAAAAATGTTGATAATACAACAATCCTAAGCCAAAAGCCAATTAATCAAAGGAAGAAACCTGAACATACTGTTAAGGAATCTCATTCTTTGTTGTCATAAGTTAACCTTATTATCATCCAAACCCTAAGTCAAAAGGCACAATGACTTCCTTTTGATTGTTAATAGATGTACCTGTAAATTCTCCAAGTCGAAACAATTAATTTATGTATTATATAAAAGATGTGCACATTCAAACAAATAGCTTATAGTTTTTTAAGACCCAACACATGTTAAATCAAGACCCAACACAACTTTTTACTTGCTTTGAGGTTTAAATACGACATAGTTTCATAAGTAATCACAACATGATCATGCAAGAGCTTCATGTCAACAAGAAAAAGTAAAAGATATGGCAAATTATCCATTTAGTCTTACAATTGGATATCTTAAGCAATGTCACCAACACCATATATTCCTCAGCATGGGTTCTTGTATAATGAGCCATTTGACTATCTTCAGTCTTCAATTCAACATCTAAATCAAACCATTACAAAACTCACATCATAAGAAATTCTGCACATTTTTATATCCGAAAATTACCAAAGCTAAGCAGCTAACATAGTAAAATCTATCAACAATTCTCCTTGCTTAAAGAGAATATGCAAGAATTTAGGGCTGCAACATGTCCTTCATAAAGCATATCAATCCCAATCCCCATTTCACCAATTGTTTGCATTAACATAAACTCATGAATTATAAGGAATTAAGGATTAGTTTAACTTAGCGGAAATAACTTGTTCAGGAAAAATTAAAAATAAAAAAAATCATCTAAATAACTTTGAATTGTATAATCCCCTCCAGACAATAAAAACATCTTCTCCTTTTCCTTCTCTAAATTATGTCAAGAAAATAAATTTGGAAAATAATCTTTAAAAAATCAAGCAAAGAAGAGGACCACGAATAATCAGGGACTGGACCTAGATGAGCCAGATCGAGCTAATGGTTATACTTGACTCGAGGCCGCGGCGATGCTTGTGGATTGGCCGAAGTCTTGGAGGCAGAAACTTGACTGGCAGCAAAAGGTGAAGGATAGGAAGGGCGACGAGTGAGGGGCAAGGGATCCAGCGTCCTCCGAACGTCGTTGGTGTCTTCGTCGAATCCAATAGCTGCGATGGCTGGGAGAAAAGAGCGCACGTTGTTAGTAGAGGTGGCGGCTAGGCTTTGCGGGTTAAGGGCTTATAGCGGCGGATTGAATTATCCCCCGGTATAGAGTATAGCTGCTAATAAAAACAATTAACGGCAATTAACTTTATCTTGAGTTGCGTTGCGGCGGATGAAACTATCCGCCGCTATAGGTAATATATAGTGGCGGATAATAATATCCACCTCTTTAAACCTCTTTTGCAGCTTGGTTTAAAGCGGCGAATATTATTATCCGCCGCTATATATTACCTATAGCGGGGGATAGTTTCATCCGCCACAATAGATTTGAAATTAGCGGCGGATATAATAATCCGCCTCTAATATCTGACGCAATAAATCAACTTTCTTGTATTGATCCTGGTATCATTGTTTTGCATGTACTTCAATATGAGATCCTCCATGGTATATAGCTTTCTTCTCTTGTGGTTTTGGAGGGTATTGGAAACCAGGTGGATGCTATCATGTATGTGGATTTCCATAAGAGAGTGCAGGATGGTTCCATTTAGGAATATAGGCGCTGTACTGGCCATCTGGTTATCTTTGTGCATTGCCTATGTATTCCACTTGCTCCACGGGAACAACTTCAGTGCTTGCAATAGGGTTATTAGATGCCTCATGTCCTCCTCCATATTTACAGCAAAACATGATTATCGCCGATCTCGAGCTGCTACTTGATGTAAGCAACTCAATCTTTCTTGTCAACGATTCCAGTTTTTCACCAAGAGCGACATCTGTAACTGTGGGTTCATCCACTGACCTGATTGTTTTAACTTGCTTCCATCTTGTAGACCAATGAGCTTCATTACCCGCCATATCCTAAAAAATTTGCTTGGCATCTTTTGGGTACTTGTTTCCCAATGATCCATTGGCGGCGGCATCAACAAGTTGCCTTGTTTTGTTGTCTAGCCCATTGTAAAAAGTTTGAATCTTGTCACAAGGATCTAAACCTTATTGAGGACAACACCGAAGCAAGTCTTTGTATCTCTCATAAGCTTCAATGAATGTTTTTGTTGCATCTTGTATGAAGGTGGAGATATCCAATCTAAGCTTGCTACCCTTGCTTGGTGGAAAATATTCGCTAAGGAACATGTCAAGCATTTCAGCACATATAAGCCCCTCTCTTAAACTGAATGGGAAAAGCTGCAATCTAATATAATCATCGAAGGCCCTATTAATTTTGAACATGTTATAAATCGGAAGAAATTTTGCTATATGAGCATGGGAGTCTTCATCTGGCCTTCCATCAAAATGAGCTGAATTGTGTATCATATCCATTTTACTAGCCTTGATCTCAAAATTGTTCATGTTCACATTTGGAGGATGAATGCTAAATTCTTAACTGATGTAATAAGATCGCTCATATATTTTCGGATAGTGTTTATCTTCTTTTTTCCATGATGGGTACTTCTCTAATGACGCCAGGCAGGGTAGTGATTAACCTGCGGGCGGTGATAAACAGGGGGGATTAATAGAAGAGCAAGAAAAAGGGAGGACAAACAGAGAAGAATAGTCTCTGAAAGGAAAATAACTCAATAATCAATGAATAAAATTCAACCCACAAGTCGGGTTTAAATAGCTAAAAAACTAACCAAGATAACCTAGAAATTCTATTTTTTTATCCAAATTTGCCCAAATCGACAAATTTTGGTCCAATAGAAAAACTTATCTAATTCTAAAATAACTAAACAAAACATATAACTCCTAAAAATCCGAGTTCAAATCGGATTCATATCCTATCCTAAATTAGCATACGAAGTATTGCCAAAAATGGAAAAAAAAACACCGAGAAACGAAGAAACGACGGGGAAAACAGTGGAATTTGAGGGTGAAGGAAGGGTCCATCGAGCAAAGCTGGATGGACCCCACGTGCGCGTCGAGACGAGCTTTCCGAATTGGGGTTGAGCGCGCGAATCCGATATCGGTAGCCAAAGTTATGGCCAAAATACTGAAACGTGTCCAAAGTGCTCCCCAATTCCGAACTTGGCTCGATCACCTTCCGCCTTTACGTCGGTCCGCTAAGTCGTGGTATGCCAAAGCTCTAATGGTGCAATCAGACAGCTCGGCATCGTTTGACTCGGCTCTCCTGCATCAGCCTCCCCGGGTTGGAAAGAACTCGCCCTCGAGTTCGTAATAGGATTAGTCGACTCCACAAAACAAGTGCTCAGATGCTTCACATTGAAGATGTCAGAGGTCTTCAAATAACTGGGAAGGCGCAAATGGTATGCATTTTCATTGATCTTCTGCATCACTTCATAGGGTCCGATCTTTCATTCCTTCAGCTTGTTATACTCACAGAAGCGATCTCGAGTGAGGACAGCCCACACTAAGTCGCCCTCATCGAACAACACCTGACGCCGCCGTTTGTCTGCATTCATCTTGTGGTATTTTTCTCTTGAATAGTTGACTTAACCTGCTCATGAATAACCCGAAGGTGCTCAGCCATCTCATTAGCTCGGGGGTGAACACGACCAATCCGTGGGATGGGGGTGAGATCAAGTACTCCTGATGGGTTTCGCCCATAGACAACCTCGAATTGGCTCAAGCCGGTAGTCTGATTCTTTGATCTATTGTAGGCGAATTCAGCTTGAGGTAGTGCCAAACTCCTGTTCAACACTTCAGTCTGGCCATCTGTCTGGGGGTGGTATGCACTGCTAAAGTTCAATTGCGTCCCCAATTTTCCCCACAAGCTTCTCCAGAAGATGTTAACGAACTTGGTGTCACGATCGGATGTGATGGAGAGAGGGACACCATGCAAGCGAACAACCTCTCGAAAGTAAAGATGTGCGATGCGGGTAGCATCCATAGTCTTCCGACAAGCTACAAAATGGGTCATCTTGAAAAATATGTCAACCACCACCATGATAGAGTCTGAGGCCCGATGGGTACGAGGAAGGCTCAGAACAAAATCCATACTGACGTCAAGCCAAGGGGCTTCGGGGACTAGCAAGGGAGTGTACAGGCCTGTATTGGTGAGAACTTCTTTGGCCCGCTGACACACAAAGCAGCGCTCCACAAAGTGTGCCACGTCACTAGACAACTTCGGCCAATAAAAGTCTGCAGCTATGAGGGCGTAGGTCTTATCACGACCAAAGTGCCCTTGATTATGGAGTTCGCTCATGATCTGCTGTCGCAATGAATAGTCCGGGATCCACAGCTGCAGGCCATGAAACAGGTAACCGTTATGCAAAATAAAATCGTGATGATGTCCATCGGTTACCTCCTGAAGGATCTGCCCGAAGGAAGGATCACCCGCATACATATCCGTGAAAGCTTCAAACCCTGCAACTTTGGCGCTCACTGTAGTGAGAAGAGAACTGCGGCGGCTCAAAGCATCTGCTACACAGTTGAGGCTTCCTGCTTGATGCTTCAAAGTATAGGTGAACTCCTGCAAGTACGCTACCCACTTAGCGTGTCGCCTGCTCAGTTTGTGTTGGCCATTGATGTACTTCAGGGCTTTAAGATCGGTGAACAGAATGAACTCCTTCTGTATGAGGTAGTGGCGCCAATGCTTCAGCGACTGAACTATGGCATAAAACTCCAGGTCATAAGTTGAGTAGTTCTTCTTTGACCAGGTGGAAGCTATTTTCAGCCTCATCCGTCCACTTGAAATCATGCCACTTGAGACGCTTTGTGATGGGGGCAATCAGCGTGCTAAAGTTCCGGATGAATATTCTGTAGAACGAGGCCAGCCCATGGAAGCTTCGAACATCATGCAAGGTCCTCAGTCTGGGCCACTCCAAGATTGCATCGATCTTTGATTGATCTGCATGAACACCGTCAGTAGAAACAACAAAACTAAGGAAGGTTACAGAAGTGGTGAAGAAAGAATACTTCTTTCGGTTGACGAACAGGCACTCCATTCTCAGCAACTCAAAGACAACGCGAAGATGGTCAAAGTGTGAAGACCAACTTTGACTATAGATGAGGATGTCATCGAAATAGACCACCACAAACTTGCCCATAAACGGTCGCAAAACCTGGTGCATAAATCGCATGAATGTACTGGGGGCGTTGGACAACCCAAAAGGCATCACCATCCACTCGTACAATCCATGCTGTGTCTTGAACACCGTCTTCCACTCATCTCCAGGCCGTATTCTGATCTGGTGGTATCCGCTCTTCAGATCGATTTTTGAAAAGACCTTCGAGCCGGATAGCTGATCCAACATGTCATCCAAGCGGGGGATGGGGTAGCGGTATTTGATGGTAATTTTGTTGATTGCTCGGCTGTCTATACACATGCGCCACGAGCCATCCTTCTTTGGCACCAACAAGGCTGGAACTGCGCAGGGACTCACGCTCTCTCGGATGTAGCCGTTCCTTAATAACTCCTCCACTTGCCACTGTAATTCTTCGGCCTCCTTGGGACTGAGGCGGTTTGCTGGTCGGTTCGGCAAGCTCGATCCTGGGACAAGATCTATCTGGTGTTGGATGTCCCTCATAGGTGGGAGTCCCGGGGGAAGTTCGCCTAGCATCAAGTCCGCGAACTCCAGGAGCAATTGCCGCACTTCTATTGGCAGATCTGGATCTATGTCTGTGGCACTATGCATACAAGGTAGCAAGGCATAGACTACATCGCCCTGCTTGATCCCGCTTAAAAATCTGGACATTGAAAGTAGGTTAGTATTGGTTACCGGAGTAGGATGCTTTCTTCTCGGCGAGGTGCCGACACGATCTTTTTTCCCTTGATGCTGAGGGAATAAGCATTCTTCCTTCCATCGTGGACCACGCTCCGATCATACTGCCATGGTCGCCCCAGTAGTAGGTGACATGCATCCATTGACACGACGTCGCACCACGCATTGTCAAAGTACCTCTGCCCAATGGAGAAAGACACGAGACATCGTCGATCTACTTTTACCTCGGTGCCTTCGCTCAGCCATGATAGATTGTAGGGCTTCAGATGTCGCCTCGCCTTCAATCGCAACTTCCGGATGCGCTCTTGGGCACCACGTTCTCACAACTACCGCTGGCAATGATCACCTTGCAAACCTTGTCGACCACTGTGCAAGTGGTATGAAAGATGTTGTTTCTCAGCCAGTCGTCCCTTGATTCATCCTTGGGTGCCAGCAAAATCTTGTGAACAACGAGGGTCTCATGGCCATCCGCAATCAACACGTCACCAGCCTCATCATCATCGCCATAGTCATCATAAACTGGTTCCTCAGCCTCCTCAGCCTCGATCTCTTCAATCATCAGGTTCTTGCCCATCTGACTAGCAGGTTTCCAACACTCGGGTGATTTATACCCCTGCTCACCACACCTATAATAATGAACTCCAGAGTTAGAACTACCTGACAATGCTTGCTGGACTGGGCGAGGTGCCTAAGGGCGAGCTGTCCTGTTACTCTGATCGCTCCTTATTGGTGGTCTTCTATTCTATTGCTTTTCAACAGTGAGGGCACGCTGGTATACCTCCGAAACAGTCCATAATGAGAGTAGACTGAGGACATCTTGCAATAGTTAGCGCAGACCTCTCAGATATCAAGCCACTAGTTGCTCCTCTGTCTCGGATAAGTCGTTCTGCGCGATCAATTAGTAGAAGTCCTCTGTGTACTCATCTACTAATCTTGTGCCCTGTCTCAACGTATGAAGTCGTTGAAACAAGGTTTGGGTATAGCCGAAGGGGAGGAAGTGCCCCTTCATCTTCTTCTTCATCTTGTCCCAATCTACGATCTTTGGTTTGCCTTGCCGATCCCGTGAACGCCGCAGCTGCTCCCACCATGCGGATGCTCGGCCCTTCAACTTGATGGCAACTAGCTTCACCTTCTGACGATCAGGGACCTCCTTGTACTCAAATATCCTCTCGACCTAGTTCATCCAGTCAATGAAGGCTTCCAGCATGTAGGGTTCCAGTAAATTCGGGCAACTCCACCCGAAAGCCGAGATCTCCGTGACGCTCCTCTCGTGCACGGTGCTCTCTGGACTAACCATGCCGGGAATAAGGGTTGACGAAGGTAGACTCGGAGTCGTGGTCTACAACCTCACGATCCCTCAAATCTCGCGCCGCCAATCGGTCAACTCCGCTACTTGTCTCTACAGATCCTCGTCCATCGCTTCCAAGGTGATTAGGTGTCGAGACGGACCTTCCTCTGCCAGAACATGTCCACCACGACGACTACCACGGCCACCACGACCTCCAGCCATTGATGCCGAGGCCACAGGAAGAAGATGAGCTCTAATACCAACTGACGCCGGGCAGGGTAGTGATTAACCTGCGGGCGGTGGCAAATAGGGGGGATTGATAAAAGAGCAAGAAAAAGGGAGGACAAATAGAGAAGAATAGTCTCTGAAAGGAAAATAACTGAATAATCAATGAATAAAATTCAACCCACAGGCCGGGTTTAAATAGCTAAAAAACTAACCTAGATAACCTAGAAATTCTATCTTTTTATTCAAATTTGCCTGAATCAGCAAATTTTTGTCCAATAGAAAAACTTATCTAATTCTAAAATAACTAAACAAAACAGATAACTCCTAAAAATCTGAGTTCAAATCGGATTCATATCCTATCCTAAATTGGCATACGAAGTATTACCAAAAATGGAAAAAAAACACTTAAAAACGAGGAAACAACAGGGAAAACAGTGGAATTTGAGGATGAAGGAAGGGTCCATCAAGCAAAGTTGGATGGACTCTACGTGCATGTTGAGGCGAGCTTTCTGAATTGGGGTTGAGCGTGCGAATCCGATATCGGTAGCTAAAGTTATGGTCAAAATACCGAAACGTGTCCAAAGTGCTCCCCAATTCCGGACTTGGCTCGATCATCTTCCGCCTTTACGTCTGTTTGCCAAGTCATGGTATGCCAAAGCTCTCATGGTTCAATCAAATATTTTGGCATCATCTGACTCGGGCTCTCCTGCATCATCTAACCTCGACACTAGCTTAAGTAGATAAGGAGTTTTCTGCTTCTGAAGAGGATCTCGGAATTGATCCTTCTGCTTCTCTTAGTCTTAGATGCAAAGTTCTTTCTATCTCACTATTGGCTTCAATCAGGCCTTTAGTGGTTTTACGGGTCATGCATCAACACCTCACAATGAAATATACTGAGAAAGATAAGAATCCAAGAAATAAAATCAAACAAGAAGTAAAAAAACAAAGAAAGAAAATAAAAAGTATAAATGACTAAAGTAATAAACTTCTAACCTTCATAGTAATCCTAATTTACCCAGCAACCGTGCCAAAACCTTGATGAGCAGAATCCATAAGTATACAGATTGTATCAAGTAATAAAGTGGACTAAGAAACCGGGTATCGATGCTCTGGGAGAAGGAAGAACTAGTACCAACTAGTCATCAATTATCTAATCGATCCAAAGATGGGTGATTGTAATCTAAACCTAAATGAAAAGAAATTAACAACTCAAGCTATGAAATCAGGAATTAACCTTGATGACAATCAATCATGAAAAAGGAATACTTGGGTAATGAATCCCCTTGGTTTTGTATTTTATAAGATAAATGAAGATTTTTGTGTTGATACTTGGTAGAGCTTTCGCCAAGAGTTCCTAAGATGTTTTCACTCCCACTCTCGAGGCGAATTACTAACCTAGTGCCCTTACCGATAATGTTCTAGGGAACCTCTATCTTAGAAAGATTGTGGGAATAAGACGTATTAGAGACTCGCTCTCCATAGTACCCCAGCTCTCGGTATACTCACAATCTCCTCTATTGGAGTTGGTCTACACATAGGGAGGTGCTCGCTTCTTCCCCCATATGGACTACGATAATCTCTTCGGGCTCTCACAATGTAGAAGGATTAACACAACAATCAATACATCCAATAGACTCAATAAGCTAAACTAAGCATTCAACCATATAAAGATACATCACATTAATGCAAAATCCAAGGGTTCATCATACCCAACTATCTACAAAATTAGTTCCCCATTAATTGAGAACAACACTATCCTTTTTCTGGGCATCAATTCTCTATTTTTGTACTTCTATTGGTATTCCTTTTTGATTGGACAGTTACGTAACATACCGAATGATGCAGGAGAGCCCGAGTCAGACAATGCAGAGCTGTCTGATTGCACCATGAGAGCTTTGGCATACCACGACTTGGCAGACCGACGTAAAGGCGGAAGATGATCGAGCCAAGTCCGGAATTGGGGAGCACTTTGGACACGTTTCGGTATTTTGGCCATAACTTTGGCTACCGATATCGGATTCGCGCGCTCAACCCCAATTCGGAAAGCTCGTCTCAATGTGCATGTGGGATCCATTAGCTTTGCTAGATGGACCCTTCCTTCATCCTCAAATTCCACTATTTTCCTCATCGTTTCTTCATTTTTCGGTGTTTTTTTTTTCAATTTTTTAAAATACTTCGTATGCTAATTTAGGATAGGATATGAATCCGATTTGAACTCGGATTTTTAGGAGTTATCTAATTTATTTAGTTATTTTAGAATTAGATAAGTTTTTCTATTCAACAAAAATTTGCCGATTTGGGCAAATTTGGATAAGAAAGATTTTCTAGGTTATCTAGGTTAGTTCTTTTTAGCTATTTAAACCCGGTTTGTGGGTTGAATTTTATTCATTGATTATTGAGTTATATTTTCCCTTTGAAGTTTCAGAGACTTTCTTCTCTATTTATCTTCCCCTTTCTTGCTCTTTTGTCAATCCCCCTTGGTTACTACCGCCCGCAAGTTAATCACTACCTTGTCCGACGTTAGTTGGTATCAAAGATCATCTTCTTACTGTAGCCTCAGCATCAATGGCTGAAGGTCGTGGTGGCCGTGATAGTCATCGTGGTGGACATGTTCCAGCAGAGGAAGGTCCGTTTCGAGTCCCAATCGCCTTGGAAGCGATGAACGATGATCAACAGAGACAAGTAGCGGAGTTGACCCAATGGCTGACGGCGCGAGATTTGGGGGATCGTGAGGCATAAGATTTGGTGGATCGTGAGGTTTCAGACCACGGCTCCGAGTCTATCTTCGTCAACCCCTATTCCCGGCATGGCAATCTAAAGAGCACCATGCACGAGAGGAGCGTCACGGAGATCTAGGCTTTCAGGTGGAGTTGCCTTAATTTACTGGAACCCTACATGCTGAAGTCTTCATCGACTGGCTGAATGAGGTAGAGAGGATATTTTAGTGCAAGGAGGTCCCTGGTCGTCTGAGGGTGAAGCTAGTTGCCATCAAGATGAAGGGCCGAGCATCTGCATAGTGGGAGCAGCTGCAGTGTTCACGAGATCTACAAGGAAAACCAAAGATCACAGATTGGGACAAGATGAAGAAGAAGATGAAGGGGCACTTCCTCCCCTTCAGCTACACCCAAACAATGTTTCAACGCCTTCATACGTTGAGACAAGGCGCAAGATGGGTAGATGATTACACAGATGACTTCTACCAATTGATCGCGCGGAACGATTTATCCGAGACAGAAGAGTAACTGGGTTCTCGATATCTGGGAGGTCTGCGCAAACCACTGCAGGATGTTCTCAGTTTACACACACTGTGGACTATTTCTAAGGCATACCAGTGCGCCCTCACCGTTGAAAAGCAGTAAAATAGAAGACCACCAATCAGGAGCGTCGAGTAGCTGCGACCTCGGGCCCTCGCTTAATCCAGCAAGAGTAATTCTAACTCTGTCGTTTATTGTTATAGATGTGGTGAGCAGGGGCATAAATCACCCGAGTGTAGGAAACCTACTAGTCAGAAGGGCAAGAACCTGATGATTGAAAAGCCCGGTATGCGAGGCTAAGGAGGCTAAGGAACTAGTTTATGATGATTATGGGGATGATGATGAGGCTGGTGAAGTGCTGATTGGGGATGGCCATGAGACCCTCGTTGTTCACAAGAGTCTGTTGGCACCCAAGGATGAATCAAGGGATAACTGGCTGAGAAACAACATCTTCCACACCACCTGCACCATGGCCGATAAGGTTTGCAAGATGATCATCAACAACGGAAGTTGTGAGAACATGGTGTCTGAAGACTCTATCCACAAGTTGGAGTTGAAGATGGAGCGACATCCGAAGCCCTATAATCTATCATGGCTGAGTAAAGGCACCGAAGTAAAAGTAGATCGGCGATGTCTCGTGTCTTTCTCCATTGGGCAGAGGTACTTTGATAATGCATGGTGTGGCATCGTGTCAATGGATGCCTATCATCTACTACTCGGGCGACCATAGCAGTATGTTCGGAGCGCAGTTCACGATGAAAGGAAGAATACTTATTCCCTCAACATAAAAGGAAAAAGGATCATGTTGGCACCCCGCCAGGAAGAAAAGCCTCTTACCCTGGTAACTAATACTAACCTACTTTCTATGTCCAGATTTTTAAGCGGGATCGAGCAGGGCGATATAGTCTACGCACTATTACCTTGCATGCATAGTACCACAGACATGGATCCAGATCTGCCAATAGAAGTGCAGTAGTTGCTCCTGGATTTCGTGGACTTGATGCTAGAGGAACTTCCCCCGGGAATACCACCTATAAGGGACATCCAACAATAGATAGATCTTATCCCAGGATCGAGCTTGCCGAACCGACCGGCATACCACCTTAGTCCCAAGGAGGTCGAGGAATTACAGCGGCAAGTGGAGGAGTTATTAAGGAGCGGCTATATCTGAGAGAGTATGAGTCCTTGCGCAGTTCCAGCTCTGTTGGTGCCAAAGAAAGATAGCTCGTGGCGCATGTGTATAGACAGCCGAGCAATCAACAAAATCACCATCAAATACCGCTACCCTATCCCCCTCTCGGACGACATGTTAGATCAGCTATCCGGCTCAAAGGTCTTCTAAAAAATCGACCTGAAGAGCGGATACCACCAAATCAGAATACAGCCTGGAGATGAGTGGAAGACGGAGTTCAATACATAGCATAGACTGTACGAGTAGATTGTGATAGCTTTTGGGTTCTCCAACATCCCCAGCACATTCATGCGATTGAAGTGGTCTATTTCGATGACATCCTCATCTATAGTCTGAGTTGGTCCTCATACTTTGACCACCTTCGCGCTGTCTTTGAGTTGCTGAGAACAGAGCGCCTGTTCGTTAGCCGAAAGAAGTGTTCCTTCTTCACCACTTTTGTGACCTTCCTTGGCTTTGTTGTTTCTACTGATGGTGTTCATGCAAATCAATCAAAGATAGATGTGATCTTGGAGTGGCCTTGATCGAGGACCTGCATGATGTTCGAAGCTTCCATGGGCTGGACTCGTTCTACAGAAGATTCATCCGGAACTTTAGCATACTGATTGCCCGCATCAAAGAGTGTCTCAAGGGGCGTGATTTCATATGGACGGATGAGGCCGAAACTAGCTTCCATCTAGTCAAACATAAGATGACTGAAGCACCAATTCTAGCACTTCCCGACATCGACAAAGTGTTCGAGGTCAACTGTGATGTATATGGAATTGGCATTAGAGTTTTATGTCATAGTTTAGTTGCTGAAGCATTGGCGCCACTACCTCATACAGAAGAAGTTCATCCCGTTCACCAATCATGAGGACCTGAAGTACATCAATGGCCAACACAAACTGAGCAGGCGGCACGTTAAGTTGGTGGCGTACTTACAGGAGTTTACCTTTACCCTGAAGCATCAAGTAGGAAGCCTCAATCGTGTACAAGATGCTTTGAGCTGCCGTAGTTCTCTTCTCACCACAATGAGCGCCAAAGTTACAGGGTTTGAAGCCTTCACAGATATATATGTGGATGATCCTTCCTTCTGGTTGATCCTTCAGGAGGTAACCGATGGGTATCGTCACGACTTTATTTTGCATAACGGTTACCTGTTTTGTGGCCTACAGGTGTGCATCCCCAACTGTTCATTGCGACAGTAGATCATGAGCGAACTGCATAATGAGGGGCACTTTGGTCGTGATAAGACCTACGCCCTCGTAGCAGCAGACTTTTATTAGCCGAAGATGTCTAGCTACGTGGCTCACTTTGTAGAGCGCTGCTTTGTGTGTCAGCGGGCAAAAGGAGTTCTCATCAACGCAGGTGTGTACACGCCCTTGCAGTCCTCAAGCCCCTTTGCTTGACTTCGCATTATGGATTTTGTTCTGGTTTTCCTCGTACCCGGTAGGCCTTAGATTCTATCATGGTGGTGGTTGGCAGATTTTCCAACATGGCCCATTTGTAGCTTGTTGGAAGACTATGGATGCTACCAGCATTACATATCTTTACTTTCAAGAGGTTATCCGCTTGCATGGTGTTCCCCACTCCATCACATTTGATCGAGACACCAAGTTTGTCAGCCTCTTTTGGAGAAGCTTGTGGGGGAAATTGGGGACGCAGTTGAACTTTAGCAGTGCATACCACTCCCAGACAGATGGTCAGACTGAAGAGGAGAACCGGAGTTTGGGTAACCTACTGAGGAGTTTGGCTGGAACTAAACCGAAGCAGTGGGATCTGGCACTACCTCAAGTCGAGTTCGCCTACAATAGATAGAAGAATTGGACTACCGGCTTGAGCCCATTCAAGGTTGTCTATGGGCGGAACCCATCAGGAGTACTTGATCTAACCCCGTCCCACGAATTGGTCATGTTCACCCCAGAGCTGATGAGATGGCTGAGCATATTCGGGTTATTCATGAGCAGGTCAAGTTAGCTATTTAGGAGAGTAATATCAAGTACAAGGTGAATGCCGACAAACGACGGTGTCAGGTGTCGTAAAATGAGGGTGACTTAGTGTGGGGTGTACTCACTCGAGATCGCTTCCCTGTGGGTGAGTATAACAAGTTTAAGGAACGGAAGATCATACCCTGTGAAGTGCTGCAGAAGATCAATGACAATGCTTACCGGTTGCGCCTCCCCAGTCATTTGAAGACATCAGACATCTTCAATATGAAGCATCGGAGCCCTTGCTTTGTAGACTCGACTGATACAAACTCGAGGGCAAGTTCTTTCCAACCCGGGGAGGCTGATGCAGGAGAGCCCGAGTTAGACAATGCCGAGCTATCTGATTGCACCATGAGAACTTTGGCATACCACGATTTGGTGGACCGACGTAAAGGCGAAAGGTGATCGAGCCAAGTCCGGAATTGGGGAGCATTTTGGACACGTTTCGGTATTTTGGCCCTAACTTTGGCTACCGATATCAGATTCGTGAGCTCAACCCCAATTCGGAAAGCTCTTTGCAGCACGCATGACGTGGGGACGTTATATTTGAGATAAATTTAGTTATTTTATTCTATTTTTAGAAATATTTTATCCGCCGAATTAGGGTTTTCGGTCTTTTTTTATATGTTTGGTAATATTTCATATGCCAAATTAGGATAGGATTTGAATTTAATTTGATCTCATATTTTTAGAAGTTATTTGATTTGTTTAGAGTTTTAAATTTATATAAGTTTAGTTTTAAATAATAATTTGTCAATTTTAGCAAATTTAGATAAGATGACAGAGTTTCTAGGTTAGTATTTGAAAGCTATTTAACCCGGCTTGTGGGTTGATTTTTTATTATTGAGTTTTGAATAAAAATATTTTCCTGAATTTCAAAGAATTTTCTCTGGTTCTTTTGGTTCTTCGTTTGTTCTTCCTTGCAGTCCTTACATTCGGCTAGCCCGAGAGATAATCGCTACCCCGCCCGGCGTCAGTTGGTATGAAGCGCACGTGGGGTCCATCGCCCTTCCTTCATCCTCAAATTCCACTGTTTTCCCCGTTGTTTCTTCATTTTTCGGTGTTTTTTCCATTTTTGGTAATACTTCGTATGCCAATTTCGGATAGGATATGAATCTGATTTGAACTCCGATTTTTAGGAGTTATCTGATTTGTTTAGTTATTTTAGAATTAAATAAGTTTTTCTATTTAACCAACATTTGCCGATTTGGGCAAATTTGGATAAGAAGATAGATTTTCTAGGTTATCTAGGTTAGTTCTTTTTAGCTATTTAAACCCGGTATGTGGGTTGAATTTTATTCATTAATTATTGAGTTATATTTTCCCTTTGATATTTTAGAGACTTTCTTCTTTGTTTGTTTTCCCCTTTCTATCTCTTTTGTCAATCCCCACAGTTACGACCACACGGTTAATCACTACCACGCGTCGGCCACCGGCAAAAAGAGCTAAAGACCACACTTGCGAGAAGTGCACAGCATTAGCTCTTACTTAGCGGCCCGTGTTTATCAAGCACGGGCGTGCCCAAGACCGTGGAACTCGTTGTAAGCACGTCACCCACGACATGATTATAAAGAACACGGGCGTGCTCCAGATTAAGCATGATCGTGCTCAAGACAACACGGGCGTGTTCCATATTAACACGGTCGTGCTTCACATATTGAAAGTCTATTCATAGCCGCCGTGTAACCGAACAAATCAACTTTTGGCGGGCAGTTATGGTCGATTCTCGGTGCAACAGCTAGGGTTCCATAGAGAAGTTGAGGGCAAAGGAGAAAATCCAGGGAAGATTTCTATGCCTACTTTAATAATCTCCTCTTGTATCATAGTTATGGTAGTCCATAGCATGAGAGGCTAAACCGTTTGGAGTGCCTCAAACATATGAACTCTAGGATGAACTTGTTGATTGATTTATTAATATATTCGGTTTTGCTTTATTAATAATTCTTGTTAGTATCTTGATTGTCTGTGTTTGCAACTCTGCATGGTTTTACTTGCATAAGTCCGATCATCTATCTCCTAAGGGGATAGCATTAACATCTTAGTGTTTGTGTTGGGTGGTCGTGTGGTTAGCTTTGCATTAGACCGGAGTTGTTACCTTTCCAGATAAGGTTGTGTGGTTTTTCTGTGCATAAGCCTTGAATCATCTACCCTAGTGGGATAGAGCATCTAGCACCTTCATTGTTTGTGCGGCAAAACAGTTAGAATATTGCATTAGACCAAGAATTCATCTAGGTATGTTCTAGCCGAATATAGGTGTTATAGTATGCATGAGCATCATGAGAGATCGTGTGATGCATTGAGAAGTGTAATTGTTACATCATCTATGAGTTATTAATAATTAACCAAGCATTAGGGAATCAATCATTTGCAAGGGAATTCTCGGAGGATTGTGTTCTGATGTGTCATATCTCATCTCTTATTTACCCCAATCCTTCAACTGTTCACATTAGTTTTTTAATTAAGATATCCAATGATACCAATCATCACACATAGTTTTAGTTCAAGCTAGGTAATAAAGGATAACTGTTATTAGGATCTAATCTCTATGGATTCGACTACCCTACCTTTGGGTATTTTACTACTTGATAAACCTTGTATACTTGTGGGAGAGTGTGACGAATATTTATACATGCATCACCGGGGTTTGCAAAGCCACGAAAACTTATGCCATACAGGGGTTTATATGGGTCATATACCGGCCCGTATAGAACGTAGGTCGAACTGTACATCCGAATATCCGACCGTATGACACCCCGTATGGCTCCATACTATACGATCCCGGAAGACTAACTATAGAGACTGTCTGAATCTCCATGTTCATGCGGGCCATATGAAAGCCTGTATGCCATTGTGCCTTCTCCGGAATTGCTTCATTTCGGTCTCAATTTCCTTTTAGAAGCTTCCTTTCTCTTAGTGTATTGATATCATACCCTGTTCAACAAAATCAACACTTTTTTGAGTACCGACGGGCTATAATTTCACCAAAATAGCATGTAAAGCATACATGAATATGGTATAAATTTACGCTCAATTGAAAACTTATTAGTCATCCCACGCTAAGTCATCACCTGCACAGTCACTATCAACCATTCGCGCGCTCAGTTGCCACTTGTCACATTAGTTGCCACCTCAACAGTTTGCTTCACCACTCGAACTATGTGAAATGTGCATCCATTTTGTAACCCGAGCTGCAACAACTTGTTGCCATCCTATGTGAGCTTTATTCATGTTGCATTTTTAGTTGCATCAGCTTGTACAAACTTTCCAATGTCATATGATGCCTTGTCTTTATTATCATGTCATCATATCACCATGTCGTCATTTTGTCCATAAAAGTTTCGTTGATTTTGTATTCTCCAGTGTAACATCTGTTGTCCAATAATGCCAACACAAGTATTGTATGCAATAACAATCTCCCTCGTTGGCATTATTTGAGACAAACATCATTGAAATTGCTATGAAATTTTCTGCTCCCCCTTTGTGTCTGATGGTGCCAAAGTGAGCTGGTGCGGATGTTCCCCCTTTGTTGCAGATGTACGGGAAACTCAGTCTCCCCCTTGGTGTATGTTCCTCTACTTGTTGTATCTGTTGTTGCAACACCTCTGGTTGATAGGTTGCCTCGATATTTTTGCAAACGATGTGAAGACAAAAGAAGTAGGTTTGTTTACAGGCTCCCCCCTAAAGGGGTTCTATTTAGCAGAGGCCTAATCGCCTAATAGATATTAATATCGTGTAGAATCTAAGGGCTTGGTGAAGATGTCTGCTAGTTTTTTCTCAATTGCAACATGATCCATAACAATAGTTTCGTTCTCAACCAGGTCTCATATGAAGGGATGACGAAGATAGATGTGCTTAGTACAAGAGTGTTGGACCGGTTTTTTGGAGATGTCAATGACACTTTTGTTTTCATAGAATACTGTTATATGTCCTTGTTGCAACCCATAATCTTCATGCATCTATTTCATCCATAGTAACTGAGTACAGCAACTTCCTACAATGATGTATTCGGCATCAGCAGTAGAGAGAGATATTGAGCTCTGCTTTTTGCTATACCATGTGACTAGATTGTTGCCAAGGTAGAAGCATCCTCCATATGTGCTTTTTCGATCATCGATGTTACCTGCCCAGTCTGCATCACCGTAACCTACCAAATATGTATTCGAGTCTTTGGAATACCAAATTCTATAGTCTGTAGTTCCTCCTATATAGCAGATGATTCATTTGACTGCTGTTAAGTGGGATTCCTTTGGAATTGCTTGATATTGGGCACATAAACAGACACTGAAAAAGAGATCATGGCTTCTAGTAGTGAGGTATAACAGGCTTCGAATCATGCTCCTGTAGAGACTAGGTTCCACTTACCTCCCATGTTCTTCTTTTGTTAATTTTTCACCAACACTCAAGGGTGTTCTAACATGCCTTGCCTTTTCTAATTTAAAACTCTTCCCAAGGTTCCATGGATACTTTGAGAGATGAAGATCCCATCGATTGTCTTGTTGGATCTAAAATCCCAAAAAAGTCAATTCTCCTACCATACTCATCTCGAACTCCTATTGCATGAGAAGAACAAAAGTCGCCTACTTGCTTTTGTGAGGTTGATCCAAATACAATGTCATCCACATAAATTTGGGAAACCATGAGGTCATGTTGAGTTCTCTTGATGAACAAAGTTTTGTTAATTTCCTCTCTTTGATATCCCTTCTCAAGGAGGAACTTCGTGAGTCTTTCATACTAGGCACGGGGAGCTTGTTTTAACCCATAGAGAGCTTTCTTTAATTTAAACACATGATCAGAGAATTAGGGATCTTCAAAACCTTTGGGTTGCTCTACATATACCACCTCATTTAGAATTCCATTGAGAAATGAACTTTAAAATCCATTTGATATAGCTTGAATCCCATGTAGCATGCTATAGCTAATAACAGTCTAATGGCTTCTAATCGGGCAACTGGGCAAATGTTTCATCAAAGTCAATGCCTTCAACTTGGGTGTACCCTTGAGCAACTTGTCTTGCATTGTTTGTGACTATATTTCCCTTGTCATCAGTTTTGTTTTTGAAAATTCATTTTGTTCCAATGACATTTATACCCTCGGGTCTTGGGAATAACATCCAAACATTATTTGTAACAAACTTATTCACTTCTACTTGCATAGCAGAGACCCAATGCTCATCATTCAGAGTTTTTTTTTCACATTCTTTGATTCAATGAGAGAATTGTAGCACATATCTCCTTCTAGTTCCATGTAATCCACCCTAGGGATGGCAATACCCGAGCCAATCCGTTGTTTCCGACCTGATCCGCTCCGAATGGGGCAGAGAAATACAGGGCGGGGTGGGGTATGGTAAAGATCTCTTAAAATCCGCCCGGCCCCACCCCGCTAAAAAAATACAAAAATACCCTTATATATTAGATTATATAGTTTTAGGGTTTACAATGAAGCTTTGTTTAGAGTCTTTGGACTTTGACGGCTGCTTTCCCACTCTTCTCTCAAGCTTGTATATCAAAGTGCTTTTACATTGTCGTTAAGTTTATTTTATTCGAGTTTAATCGGTAAATTTCTCTTCATCTATGGTTCGAATGTGTATATTGGTGCCCCGCGCCTCGCCCAGCCCTCCCCGCGGCCCGCCACATTTTGGCGGGGCGGTGGTGGTAGAGGCCTGCCCCGCTTCCGCCCCGCCCCATTGCCATCCCTAATCCACCCTTTGAGTGTTGCGAGTACGCCTCCCTTCATTAACATCTCCTATTACATTCTATATTGGATGGTACTTTCATATTCTTGAGGATGTGGCACATGAATGACTTCGTCTTGGCTGTCTTCATCATGGCTTTCTTTCTTATCTGTATCTGATTTTGTCTCTTCTGTTGTATTCTGTGTTGTAACATTGGGTGCAACTTGCTGTCTGGAGGTATCTATGGCAATGTCAGGTGTTGCAAATGATGTTGCAACTTGTTGTTCTTATTCTTCGTCATTAGTTAGTCTATTATTCTGAATATCAATGTTGTTGTGTTCTTTTGCAGGACTAAGAGTCTCCTTATTGCCTGTCTGAATAATCATCCACAACAATGTTTATAGTTTCGATAACCGCTTGGGTCTTTTTAGTGATAAAGGGGTTGAGGGTATATAATAACAAACCCTTGTCGGGTCTTTTAATTAGTTGATGTCCATATTGACCCTCATATTTTAGCTAGTTAGTATGCTCCAAGATTGTATGAGACATCATCCTAAAAATCAAGAAATGAGTGCTATGGTAGGTCTTCTCGATTGAAGGCTAGGCTCCACTTCATAATGGACTCTATCGACAGTAGCTTTTGTCTTTTGGTTCATGTACTGTTTCATTCTTAAAAATAAATTTTTAAAAAATTAGGGATTTAAACATGAATATAGAAGTCAAAGGAACCTCAGTCATCTAAAAAACTTTTAAGGTTTTCTTAGGTAATTTCTCATAATGAAAAGTCTACATACTATCACGTTATTCAAAACTGAGCTATTGAATGTTACATCGTTGTTGACTTTTAAGACAACGTAAGTTCACATATGTCACAGGGGATGGATATATGGACTTGAACTATATTTCACAAGGTCTATAACTAGTGCATGCTCCTGTACGAATTCAGAGCAAACTGTGGAATGCTCCTCCATTTCATAGTTAGGCAATGGGGAGAGCTCCTTGTTGTTCGAAAGTTGGGCTCCAGAGAGGAGCATGGACCCCAAGAGAAGATGAATTGCTTATCAAATATATGCAGTGCCATGGAGAAGGCCAGTGGAAGTCTGTTTCCCAGAAAGCAGGTGATCATTACCTCATTAGTCATTACACACTCTTTATCTATATAGCTACTACCTAGCTCTTAATCTTTTTCTTTATATATATATATATAATGAACATTAAAATATTCTATCTTGATGAAATCTAGGGCTTCTTAGATGCCCTAAGAGTTGTAGGTTGAGATGGATGAACTATCTAAGGCCAGACATCAAGAGGGGTAACATAAGCCCAGAAGAGGAAGACCTCATCATCCGGCTCCAAGCATTGCTTGGCAACAGATGGTCATTGATCGCCGGGAGACTTCCTGGCCGGACCGATAATGAGATCAAGAACTACTGGAACAGTCATCTCAGTAAGAAGCTCAAGGGTCAAGAGTTTACAAAACAAAACGGCCTCCTTTCCGGAAGAAAGACTGACCAAACTAAGACAACCATAAAAAGAACAACGAGACAAATAAAAAAAACATTGACGTTGTAAAAGGCATGGAAGATCCGACAGGAACAAAGATCTATGTTCCAAAACCTACTAGGTTTATACGTTCTCATGAAGGAAGTAGGAACAGTGTTAACACTCAATGAAGCTGCATTAAAGTTAAAAGGGAGCAAAAGTAATAACAATAGCATGCAATATGTGAACACCCTAGGGGTTTTCCAGGATGATGACCTTCTTGACGATGACTTGGGCACTAATGATCTCGCCTCTTTTCATGATTTGCATGAGAAGAGCTTCCAGGAGTATTTGGAGGTATTACTGAACTCAGAATAAGATAATGTTACACCGATTTCTTCTGGAAATATCCTTGTGATCTCATTATATATATATGCAATACTAGTCAAGCTGAAGAGATGAAGCAAGTGGATATAAGCGGATGCATGATGTTTTGATCTCTTCAGGAATGGCAAATCTTCTAAATACTGATTCATAGCATTATGTATCTTGTGTATATGCATGCACTCTCTACAGGGATCACAGACAGTATCATCAGTTCATCAGGGAAAAGTCATGAGACATTTCCTATTTGATTTTGTTTTTTTATTCTCAGTCAACATTATTAATTATATTTGCTTCACTAAAACCCACTGGAACCTATTCATCTTATAATAATAATAATAATTTTTTTGGTTAAATAATAATAATAATAATTATTATTATTATTAGGTGGACAATATATAGTAACATGGGTTATCTTGCTCACCACCCAACCCCGTTCATACAAAAATGAATTTAACAATCACAGTAACCCACTTATACCAAGGGGTGCATTGTGGGGATCCATTGATCAAACAGCTACCCCGTTCATACAAAAATAAATTTAACAATCACACTAACCCACTTGTCCCAAGGATTGAAGTCCAAAGTTGGCATGCTTTACCTCCTCCAACAAGAATTTTCTGTCCAAGATATCAACCATCTGATATTCATCCAACTGTTATGATCTTGTTGTGCTTTTCTTTGTTTTCTATATGGAAAAAGTACATTTAATTAATTAAAGGATTTTTTTTCTTGCATACCACTATAAAAGTTTAAATTTTTCTAAATATCCCAGTAAAAGTGATATTTGCTTGCATACCTGTACAAATCAACTATTTTTGTGGTTATTTGACTCTTGATGGTATTAAATGAACGGATGGAATGAGGGCAAATTACTAAACTGTGTTTGCTTATATACCCTCTAAGTTTTTTTTTTTTCTTTTAAAGACATTAGTTATTTCATTTAACAAATTATCATTATGGGTATGCTAATATACCCCTTTAATTTTTTTTGCAACTAGTGACAATGAAGCGATTCAACAACGTTTTCAGACAATGCAATCTTGTCGAATGCAGTTACCTCCTCTTAGTCGCATGCCTCGCATGTCCGGCATCCGCATCGGCACTGGCGTTGGTTCTAGTTCAAGTGTGCATAAATAGTCGTTTTATGTTTTTTTTTCCGGGTGTATGTATTCAAATTATGGTTGTTTTAATCAAAAGTTATATTATAGCAGTTTTTTACATTTGAGACAATTGTTTTGTTGAATGAATTATTATTTTCTTTTTATATTTTGCCTTAGCCCCCTACTAGTGAATCCTGGTTCTACCACTGTTTATACCCTTATAAGTTCATATATAGCTCTATAAAAGTGCATACTAGTAATGTCACACATAAACGTGCATATTTATATATAGACTCCCATAACAATCAAATTTACATATATACTTATAAAAGTTGATATTCGAGTATGATCCTAATAAAAGTGTATATAGCATCTCTCTACGTCTCTCTATCTCTCGTGGTGGTGGTACCCATCAGAATGAGTATACACGTACAGTCCCCAGGAATTGGGACACATCATGGGGTGTAACATAGACTAATTACCCATACACTACCTGGGACTGTGTATATAGTCTCCAAGCCGAGGAAAGCCGACTAGAAGACCCTTGTGAACAAAATCGAAAGTCAAATTGACTCTTGGAAGGGGAGATTACTATCACTAGGGAAAAGAATCACCTTTCTAAAGTCAGTACTATCTACTATGCCCAACCACTGATTATCCGTATATTGGTTGCCCAATTGGGTAATCTACCAAATTGACAAAGATAGGAGAAAATTCCTCTGGAATGGACAAGACACAGGGTCCTGTTTGCACAAGGTAGTTAAGTGGAAAAGGATTTGTCGGCCCAAGGAATATGGAGTATGGGGAATCATCAATCTCTGAAGCTTCAACATGGCCATGCTAAGGAAACAGTGGTAGAGACTTCTGATAGGAGAAGCTGGGGTATGCTCTCATCTCATAAAACATTCTTACTATCGACTCCAGTAGCCTAATCCTTTCCAGAAGATACAAACTACGACATATCATTTCTGGAAGGGACTCTCCCATCACACAGGTGCATTGATGTATAACATAGCCGCGAAGCCAGGTAGGGGAAGTTCCACCTTCCTTATGGTACGACAATTGGATCGGCGATACCTCATCATATGTGCTATATCTCGCTCTCCACGGATTGGCACAAAAAGCAAGTAACACAATATTGGAAGCCATACAGGATCTGCTATAGAGTGAGCCACTGTTAGTAGAAGGCCCATTAATAGAGGCAGGTGTGACAGAGCTGCACTCGTTGACCAAGCAAGTACTTGAGGTACAGGGGATGGGACAGGCACACAAAGTTGGAAGCTCACAGCCATATGGTCATTTTTCGTCAAATCAATGTACGGTTTTACGATGGGTATGACATCCGACCTACACTTATAATGAGGATTAAACAACCATACCCCATCAAGATCAAGTTATTCAGGTGGCTTGCGCGCGTACCCCAACTTTTTCAGCCAGGTACCTTAGCGATCATACGATACATGATATATGTTGTGTTGGGTTGGGGGGGAGGGGTTACAATCTCACTACCCCAGCTGCTCGGGGAATCTCGCAAGGGTTGGAATCTTCTAGCTAAGGTCATTGTATGGAACGTGTGGTTGGAGCGAATAACATAGATTTTTTCATAACAAACAATGTATATCCATGCAAACTATTAGTTTAATGAAAAACACGTCGTAGGCGTGGTTTGAACCCTCAACCCCTATTTGTTTGAGGGAATGGGTTATCAACTTTCCTTGTGAAGGTTGGTAAAAACAATTATTTTTATATTGATAAATTTAACAATTATATTATTATTTTAATGAGAAAATGTATTCACCAAAATAATTTTATGTGGTTATATATAAAAATATGTATTTTTATAGAGGTACGTAAGCAAATAAGATTTTTATGGGGTATGTTAAAAATATGCACAAACATACAATTTCACAGGAGTATATACATGAATTTAATTTATCTATATATATTAATCATGATAAGGTGAATTATCGGTAGGAATACTTTGATTCATTTTGCGGTCGCCTCCCATTTGGCCATTTGGAGCATATTTGAAGGATTTCCAACCGTATGGATGGAAAGAACATCAAAAAATAAGCTAGTATGCCAATTTTTATACAATTTGAGAATTTGTAGGGTCTTGATCTTAACGGGTGAAAATTTATAGAAATCTTACCGGTCAAAAATTTGACCCGTTAAGATAAAGACCCTACAAGTTCCCAAATTGTATAAAAATTGACGTACTAGCTTATTTTTTGATGTTCTTTCCATTCATATGGTTGGATTTCCTCAAAACACTGTACAAGTGGGCTAAAAAAAGAGGACCGCACTTGCAAAGTTATATATATATATATATATATATATATATATATATATATATATATATATATATAATTAGCAACTTGCAAAAGGGTATACATTCAAATTTATCATAAAATTATGAATACAATAAAAAAAAATAAAATTAATGGGTTGGGAGATATTTTAGGGGGTGTTTATTTGGCACGATTTGAGTGGATTTGGAGTTACAAATGCAACACCTTTTTAAATCTTGTGTTTGTTTGATTGAATTTCAAAAGCCACTGTATTTCAAAATACCACTAATAGAAGATTTTGTTTTACCACCGATTTAGCTGTAAAACCAAATCCACGCAATTCAAATCCCTCATGTGCTTCACATGAGGGATTCACGTTCAGCTGAAGTCATGCGAGAGGGTGAGTGAAATGTAGTTAACCTAATATTTATTTTTTTTATTGTATTACTATGCAAGTAAATTGACTTCCTATTTGACTATTTGGAGAGTGTTTTAAAAATTATCTACTGTACGGATGGAAAGATCATCGAAAAATAAGTTAATATGTCGATTTTCATATAATTTGGTGAGGTGATGATCCTGAACCGTTAAGTGGGAGGATCATCATCTCACCAAATTGTATGAAATCGGCATACTAGCTTATTTTTTGATGATATCTCCATCCGTATAGTTGGAAATCCTTAAAACACTCTCCAAATGGCCAAATGGATATTATTCCCGTATATAATAATAATAATAATAATAATAATACTAATATAATTTTTTAAGAAGATAATCTTTATATATAAAATTTTATTATTATTATTATTATTATTATTATTATTATTATTATTATTATTATTATTATTATTATTATATATAGCGCTGATTCAGTCAGGTCGGGCGAGTATTGTTCATTTCTGATCGGCCTCCCATTCTGGCCCCTAAAGCATGTTTGAAAGATTTCCAACCGTACGGATGGGAAGATCATTGAAAATAAGCTAGCCTATCAATTTTCATACAATTTGGTGACCGTTTGGTCCTCCCACTTAATGGTTCTTATTTTAGGGAAATTTTAACGATTCAGAATTTTAACCATTAAGTGGGAGGATCAAACGGTCACCAAATTGTATGAAAATTTACATACTAGCTTATTTTTCGATGATCTTCCCATCCGTACGGTTGGAAATCTTTCAAACATGTTTCAGGGGCCAAAATGGGAGGTCTACCGGAAATAAATAGTGATCCCTTGCCTACCGATCAATCTTATATATATATATATATATGTATTAATTAAGAAAATTTTATGGGACTTTTATTATTAATAAAATCTACTAATAATCTGGTGTGGGGGTAACCTTATCATGAGTAATCATATACAAAGATTCCATAATTCAACACTTTAAATATATAAAACCAAACACATACTTTTCAATTCTAGGTTTACATATCTCTCTAACCAAATCAAGTACTGAATTTAACTCTCCTATATTTTTAAATAAAAAAATTTAGAACTACAATATAACTCAATACCCACCGGATTTGAAACTAACCAAACACAGCCAATGTCATAGTTAGTTGGAGCAATCAAAATGAACACGTTTGGAGTTCAGACACGAGACTGAATTTTCAAAGCTAGTTCGCTTTCACCTGGGTTAGAATTTCCCTTGCTCTCAATCTGAATGTGTAGATTCAAGTTAATTAGAGGTAATTAATACGATGAAAAGAATGTTAGTGTAGGGACAAATATGTATGTTGCTATTAAGAAGAAGGGACAACCAAATGAAATCTAATCTTTCTTTTCTGTATGCAATTTCAATTGCTTCCACACTCGGGACTTCTCACTTTTCAAAGCTAAATTTTTGATGCTGACAGAGGGTAGAAAATTGCAACAGAAAAAGGATTGTGGAGATGACAGATCAACTCATAATTCTCAATAATAATGAAGTACGAGTACAATGGTGATGCTTGCATTTGCAAAAGTTTGAATTTCAGAAAGAGATTGGTTGTAGGAGCAACCAACCTTAATTTTGACTTGCCTACTTTATTTTATAAAGAAAAGTTTAAGGTCCAAAGCACATGTTTTTAATGATTTATTTATATTTATAAAAAAATGATATATTTATATTTATATTTAAGGAGCTGCTATCAAGTTCAACGTTGACTAAGGCGTGCTGACTCAAGATGTCAAATCAGCGGACATAGGCCCGCTGTGCCGGCCGCATTATTCATGCCGTGCCGCAGCCCCGGCCCAGTACGGGGCATGGCACACATAGTGCTAGGCATATTGCCGTAATTGTAGGGCAGCAGCTGTGGCCACAAGCCAACTCTATTTTTATTCTTTAATTTTTTTTAAAAATAATAAAAATATATTAAAAATCATAAAAATAAGAAAAAAAAATCCAAAATAATTATAAAAATGAAAAAAATCACCCCGGATGGGCCAGATCTATCCCGATCTACCCCTCTTCTGCTTCAATTCGTCAGATTTACTTTTAAAAAAAACAAAAAAAAAGAAAACAAAAAGGTGATGGCTTCTGTGTTTTTGAGAGGGAGGGAAAGAGGGGTTGAGAGAGAGATGGGAGGAGAGAGTAAGAGAGAAAAGTAAGACTTAGAGAGGATGGATAGACTCACATGTGAGGACAAAGACTGAGAAAAAAATAAATTAAATACATAATATTTCTCAAGGTGGATTGGTGGAGCACTCTCTTAGGGTGTGGTCGTTTGCAAGTGCAGCCGGCTAACTCTAACACTACTGCTATCGGGCTCGGCTCAACAGCTCCGAGGCTCGGCCTGATAGTGTAGGTGTTCGAACGGACTGGCCGCACCAAAACACATCCCTATATATATATATATATATATATATATATGCGGATTTGATAAGATTTGGCCGGCGTTAATACTGTGCAAATAAAGTCGCTTCCTATTTTCGCTCTTGGAGCATGTTTGAAGGATTTCCAACCTTACGGATGGGAAGATCATCAAAAAATAAGCTAGTATGTCCCTTTTCATTTAATTCCGTGATCGTTTGGTCCTCCCACTTAACGGTTCTCATTTTATAGAAATTTGAACGGTTCAGAATTTCAACTATTAAGTGGGAGGACCAAACGGTCACTAAATTATATGAAAATGAACATGCTAGCGGGCTGGCCGCACTTGAGGTCGACCGCACCCGAACACCTACCTATATATATATACGGATCTGATAAGATCCGACCGGCGTTAATACTTTGCAAATGAGGTCGCATCCTATTTCCTTGGAGCATTTTTGAAGGATTTTCAACCTTACGGATGGGAAGATCATCAAAAAATAAGCTAGCATGCCCATTTTGATATAATTTCGTGATCGTTTGATCCTCCAACTTAACGGCTCTTATTTTATAGAAATTTTAACGGTTTAGAATTTTCACTATTAAGTTGGAGGACCAAACGGTTACCAAATTATATGAAAATGGACATGCTAGCTTATTTTTTCATAATCTTCCCATCGGTACGGTTGAAAATCCTTCAAACATGCTCCAAGGAATGAAATGGGAAGCAACTTCATTTTGCTTGTGATGTCATGCATTAAGCACTGATAACACTCATATATATATATATATATATATATATATATATATATACTAATTTAAATTTATTAAAGAAATTAAAATTATTTGTTGTATCTTCAAGATTGTTTAGAATAATTTTATATTTTTTTAACAAATCTCAATAGGAACATCTAATCTTCAATTTGAAGAAAAAGAAACATAAGACACCAAAAAATAGTTATAAAAAATAGTTAGGTTATTTATAAATTTAAGGTTTTCACAATTTTAATATGAGGACCAAATCTCTAATTTTAAGTGATAAAATTAGTTATAAAAAAAGGTTTCCTCCTCATAATAATAAAAAATATAATTCGGATTGATATATTAGAAAAATAAAAACATATGACAATCAAAATCAATGATAAAATGCATCTTTATTTCCCGATTTAATACCGAAAGCAGTTAGCTATTTATGGTTTTTCGGGGTGTCCAGGTACATGTGGGGTGTTCTTTCACCCATTTGGTATGTGCCCTTGAGTGACGTCCTCAAAGTCGTCTCCTCCCCTTGTCGCATCCATTAAATTCATTTGAGGGTCAATTCCGGACTCCTTTTGAGTATGGATTCCATCGGCCCAAGCTTCAGCTTTTTGGTGAAATTAGCTATATCGAACCAAGAAAGCAGTAGAAATTTTATACCTAGGATAATTTCATGACAAACGCGACGTTTGTTGCGGAAGTATAGTTGATTTCTTTTAAGCCAGGTACTCAAGGTTATGTCAATGGTTGCCAAGTTCCATCCCATGCTCGGATCTTTGTGGAGCCTTTTACCTAAGTTGTGGTGACCCCAGATATCCTTTATGGAATAGGGTTGTCCCCCAAGGTTGGCTGGCGAAGTGTTCCCATATTTGCATAGTTAGAGGGCATGTGGTAAAGAGATACTCAACTGTCTCTTCTGCTTCAATGCATTGATAGCACGTGGTGTGATTCCCATTCTATTCACGTTTGGTCAGGTTATCCAAAGTGAACAATTTGTTGTCCCACGCTAGCCAAGCAAACAATTTTTGTTTTTAGGGCATGGTGTCACCCCCCGACCCGAAAACCGGGACCTCGGGTGCGTCAACAGATCGGCCTTACTCAAGCAGAGACAAGCTCAACTCAAATACAAGGCTTAAATGTGATAAGCAGATAACAATCCATAAATAAACTCATGCTCAAAAGAACTTAGAGTCATAAGGGTCCATAGGCCCTATACAATGTTTGGTCCCTATACGGGTCATAAAGAAAATAAACAGCTTTCAAAATAAAAGAGAAAGGAGACTCCTGCACCTGGGACCTCCTATCAATATCTCCATGACTCCTCCCTCTAAACCCGGAAATGCAGTAAAGAGGAAAAGAAAACACATGAGCTTTCGAGATGGAAAGCCCGATAAGTACCCTGCAGTCACAATGTCATAAATAGGATATATGCCGACCAATCAAATCATAATGCCATCAAAATAGTCCCGGGAGTCTACCACAAGCAAGACAAAGGTACGACCCCTGATACAGAAACCCTCGGGCTCTGCAACGAGTTTTAAGAGAACTCAAAGTTTACTCCCGGCCAGTATGTCCAGCTTTTGGATGTAAATACGACCTAGATGGTCGTTTGACCCTCCGGTCATAGGTCGGTAGAACTACCTCTCCTACGTGTTAACACGGTCAGTGTACCATGCCCACTGACAGGTAAGACCTTCAGAGACTTGCTTCTCTGGTAAGGCTGTCAGGAAAGTTAGGGGGGTCCTGTCCCTGAACATTCCTAAATTGGAGCTTCCCTAGCTCCCTTTGAGTGCTGAAGCGGTAGAACTTGGCAAATAGGGACACCAACGTCCCAAAAACGAACACACACGCTCAACAGGATTCAAAAACAGATATGAACAGCATGTATGGCATCAGCAGGGCATGTAACAAGAATACATAGCAAGTCCAAGAAACCCCGTCACCGGGTGGAAACTAGGCAAGTGAACTTACCTCTGGAGAGACTAAATGTCTTCCTGGACTCCTTTGGAATGCCTTACGTCTTCCCGAGAGTATCTGGCATACATAGGTTCTATTAGAGTCAAGATTTTTATCGAGTCCCTAGTTACTTATGCATGTCTATTGTCTCTGTTGGGCCTAGGCTCGTTAACGGGCCCTAGGGACCATCTCTCGGGTTATTGACCCTTACCCTCCTGTTGCCATGTCTTTTAGTTATCCCTAGGTCCCTCTTGGTCAAACTTGGTCGACTCTACTTCATTGGTGAGTCTAAACCTTATTTGATCATCCCTAGACTTCAGGTTGAATTGGGCCCAAATACACGATCTAGCTTGACCTTAGCCCTATTTAACCAAGGAAGGGCATTTTAGTCATTTGGGAAATTTTATGGCCCTAATATACCACCCAAGTGACCTAAATTAGACTTTTCTTCTCTCCCCCTCTTTTTTTTTTTTTAACAAATCTTTAATTTATTTGTTATTCGAGCCCAGTCCATTGGGCTCCCTAATAATGGGCTTAATTCCCATTTTAATCTGTCCACGTATTATTTTAAATACCTTTGATTAATTAACTTGTCACTCATAGAATAATTTCATATAATTAGTTATTCTAATCTCGTGTCACACTACCAAAAATATTTAGTAATCATACTAATTTTTTTTTTTTTAAATCACACTATGTAACAAGTTAATTTTTGTCATGCTTCCATAACTAGAAACGAATTAATCAACTAAATTATTCTATTAATTTGTCACATTTCCTAAGTTCCTCAATTAATCAAATTAATTGTCACATTAGTAAGGTCCTATCAATTATTCTCAGCTATATGAAATAATTAGCCTAATATTTGTCACACCTACCATAGTTCTTAATATTCATTTTAACTAATTAAATTACTTCAGATTTAATTAATTAAAATAATTATATATTTTTTTTCTTTACACTTCTTCTACCGTACTGCCGGGGCTAGTCCTTAGGAGAATCTATCTTCAGCGTCGCGAGTGGGGTCGTAGCAGCCCGGTGACCCCTCTGTAGCGACTCATCTCGATCCAAGCATTCCGGTGCACCCTTTGGTTAGCAAATGAGCTTCCTCTTCAATCCTCCACGGTCTCCGGCCCGATTTCCTCCACTCCGGCGAAGTTCAATCCGCCCTACCCCCTCTTGATCACGAAAAATTAAGGGTGGGAAAAAGTTCCCTACCTACATCCCAGGAGCTTACGGTGTCGTAGTGGAGATTTCTCCTCTGGCGCGAAGATGGCTTCTCCGATCACCTCGCCGATGCTGCTCTCCCCTTCTTCTCCGTTTTCCTTCTCCTCCATACCTGACAGCAAGGCTGCTTATATAGAGTCCCGGGGGAGTTGAAAGGGTGTGGTACGGTCCGGTCTTCTCGCCGATGCGGTTGGAGACGGCAAGCGAGCGAGCGGCGGTCTGCGGCCGTTCTTGCGGCTAGTCTTGCACCGTTACTGAGGATGGGTGGCGGTGCCTCGAGATAGGCTCTCTCAGATGGACGGCGAGGATCGCCACAATCCCATCTAACGGCCCAGATCTCATCATCCTGTCTCGGGTCTGACACTCATTGGATCATCGGCTTTGATTGAATCAAGATCCAACGGCTAGATTACCCACTCGCCTGCATTATCGACACCCTTCCGGATGGGAGCATCTCACTTCGCCCGCGTGGCCTCACGGATGACTCAACGATGCTTGAGATCGACTTGACTAGATGGCCAGCGTGTTTGGCGCGCGCCCGCGTGTCTTCTGGATCACCAATGTTGCCCCTCGCGACCGCTTCCTCGCAGAGATTAGATGATCCAAGCCGTCCAACCAACAACTTATAGAAAAATTATCTTGCAGTCTCTCTGCTTGCTTTATTTCCATCTAAGTCCTTATGCTGTGAGAGGGGAAAACTTCTTTAAAGTCCTCAATCCTTTCAAAATTAAAATTAGGTCCCTACAGACCCCATAATAATTTAATTTCCTTTTAATTAAATCTTTTAATCCCACATCAACACTAATCGCGGGAAAGAACTTAATATTTTTATCAAGGAAATAACAAAACATGTATTTCCAAAAATTCATGGATTTTACAATCCTCCCCCCTTACAAAAATTTCGTCCTCGAAATTTCTATACCGCATACACTTTATACAAACAACTCCGGGTAACGCTGCCTCATATCCTCCTCGCGTTCCCAAGTAGCTTCTCGCTCAGTGTGGTTACTCCACTTCACCTTGATAAAGGGAATTGTCCTATTCCGCAGTTGCTTGTCCTCTCGGCCCAAGATAGCCACTGGGCGTTCCTCGTAGGACATATAATCTTGAACTTCTACCGGGAGTTGTGGAATCACTCTGGTAGGATCACGTATACACTTCTTCAACATTGAAATGTGGAAGACATCGTGAACCTGAGCGAGATCCTGAGGTTAGGCCAATCTATATGCCACCACTCCTATGCGCTCCAATATCTCAAAAGGTCCGATATATCGTGGAGCAAGTTTTCCACGTCGTCCAAACCTTACGACCCCTTTCATAGGAGATACTTTTAAGAATACCAGATCTCCCACCTGAAACTCATTATCAGATCTCTTTCGGTCTGCATAACTCTTTTGTCTACTCTGGGCAGCCTGGAGTCGCTCCCTGATCATTTTGACATGTTCCTCCGTTTGTTTTATAAAATCTGGTTGCTTAAGTGTCGCCTCAGCTACCAGCTTCCTTTCTCCCACATCTCCCCAACAAATGGGAGTTCGGCACTTCCTCCCATAGAGTGCCTCGTACGGAGCCATCTTGATGCTTGCCTGATAACTGTTGTTATAGGCAAACTCTATCAAACTTAGGCGTTCATCCCAAGACCCCGTAAAATCTATCGCACATGCCCTCAACATGTCTTCTAGCACCTGGATGGTCCTTTCAGATTGTCCATCAGTCTGTGGGTGAAAAGCTGTACTGAACGCTAATCCTGTGCCCAAAGCTGTGTGAAGGCTCTCCCAGAATCTAGAGACAAACCGAGTGTCTCGATCAGAGGTGATCGTCACCGGTACTCCATGTAATCTGACGATCTGATCTATATATAGCTGGGCCAACTTTTCCAAAGATGCCCCTGTTTTCAACGGTATAAAATGGGCCGACTTAGTCAGCCGATCTACTATAACCCAAATCGATTCATGGCCTCTTTGCGTACGTGGCAACACTGTCACAAAATCCATGTTAATGTGTTCCCACTTCCACTCCGGAATGGGTAAGGGTTGTAACATCCACCCGGCTTCGATGTTACGCCTTTACCAAGCGGCGGGTGATACGCCCGCCACGAACTTCACAACATCTAGCTTCATTCCCTTCCACCAGAAATGATCCCTCAACCCTCTATACATCTTGGTACCTCCAGGGTGAATAGTATAGCTCGAGTAATGAGCTTCTTCCAGAATCTCCCTTCTTATTTCAGGGACATTTGGCACACATATCCTTCCATCAAATCTTAGAGTACCATCCTCATAGACTCTGAATCGTGTTGGTTCTTCCTGGCCTATGTGTTCCTTGATCTCCTCCAGTTCAGGATCTTGTCCCTGAGCAACCCGTATTCTTTCCAACAACGAGGGTCGGATATGCAAGCTGGCCAATGAGACTTCCATTGCAGGCAAGACAACCTCTAGATCGAGCCTCCTCATGTCCTCCAATAGCGGCCTCTGAGTAGTTAATAGGGTGGCAATACCATACCCAGACTTCCTGCTCAGTGCATCGGCCACCACGTTCGCCTTGCCCGGGTGGTAATGAACACTGAGATCATAGTCTTTAATGAGTTCCAACCAACGCCGCTGTCTCATATTCAACTCATTTTGTGTGAATATGTATTTGAGGCTCATATGATCGGTGTAGATCTCGCAAGGTACACCGTAGAGGAAGTGTCGCCAGATCTTTAGGGCAAACACGATCGCTGCCAACTCAAGATCGTGCGTAGGGTAATTCTCTTCGAAAGGTTTTAATTGTCGTGATGCATAAGCAATCACGAGCCCATCTTGCATCAGCACACATCCTAGACCAGTCTTGCATGCGTCACTGTAGATAGTATACCCACGATTACTTTGTGGTAACGCCAGCATGGTCTTTGAAATCAACCTCGCTTTTTAGCTCACGGAAACTCTTTTCATAGGAATGGGTCCAAATAAATTTGGTACCCTTCACAGTCGACTTTGTTAATGGTGCGGCTATAACCGAGAAACCCTCAACGAATCTTCGGTAATAGCCGGCTAATCCAAGGAAACTCCGTATCTCCCGTACCGTTGTTGGTCTTTTCCATTCCACAACGACTTCAATTTTCTTGGGATCTACTGAAACTTCAGCTCCACTAACCACGTGGCCCAAGAAAGTAACCTTGTCCAACCAGAATTCACACCTGGAGAACTTCGCATAGAGCTGATGTTCCCTCAAGGTCTCTAACACTATTCTTAAGTGATCCTCGTGGGCCTGGTGGCTTCTTGAGTAAACAAGTATGTCATCGATGAATACCACCACAAACTGGTCCAAATATTGACGGAATACCCGGTTCATCATGTCCATAAAGACTGCTGGGGCATTGGTAAGCCCAAAGGGCATTACCAGAAACTCGTAGTGCCCGTACCTAGTACGAAAAGCACTCTTCGGGATATCCGTCTCTTTAATCCTTACTTGATGATATCCTGATCTCAAGTCAATTTTGAAAAATACCTGAGCTCCCTGTAGCTGATCCAGTAGGTCATCAATTCTTGGTAAGGGATATTTATTTTTTACAGTCACCTTGTTCAACTCCCGATAATCAATGCACAACCTTAGCGTCCGTCTTTCTTTTTAGCAGAAAGAGCAGGTGCTCCCAAGGTGACATCTTGGGTGCGATAAAACCTTTATCCATCAATTCCTCTAGTTGGGTCTTTAATTCCTTAAGCTCCGCTGGTGCCATCCGGTAAGGAGCCTTAGACACCGGAGCTGTTCCCGGAACCAAGTCAATGGAAAACTCCAATTCTCTCTCCGGGGGTAGTCCTGGTAACTCTTCTGGAAACACGTCAGAGTACTCCCTTACCACCGGTACGTCTGAGACCACGATCTCACTATCCTCCCTTACCTCAGTAACAGAAGCCAAATAGCCTATACATCCACCCCTAAGTAACTTCCGGACCTGGAGAGCTGAAATCTCCTGTACTAGGGAACAAGTTTGGCTGCCTTTAAAGGTAAACACTTCTTCTCCCAGCATTTTAAACACAACTCTCTTCCCACGACAGTCTACCACCGCGTAAACCGAAGAGAGCCAGTCCATCCCGAGGATTACATCGTAATCCTTCAGGTCCATTACATGCAAATCTGCAAGTAATCTTCGCCCCTCAATCACTACTGGGCATGCCCGTACCATCCTCCTTACCATCATGGCAGCTCCTATCGGGGTGTCTACATACAGGTCCTGGGGTAGATCTATTGTAGGCAACGTATGCTTTCGTGCAAATCGTGCAGAAACGAAAGAGTGTGTGGCTCCAGGATCGAATAAAGTGCAGGCATAGAAAGAACTAACTGAAATGGTACCTGCCACGACATCAGCTGATGCCTGTGCTTCCTCCGTCGTCAAATGGTATACCCGTCCATGGGTCATTGGCCTCTGCTGCTGGGGTTGATTTGAAGTAGAAGGCTGTCCTGAGGTCGCCTTCCCTTTCTTATCTCCACCTTGTGATCTTGGTGGTGGTCCAACAGATTGGCGGGAAGCTTGTTGAGATCCCTGGGTTCCCCTACCACACTCTGTCCTTGTTGACGCTGGGGACATTGGGCCTTTTGGTGATCCAAGGCCAAACAGAAATAACATCCTCCAGTTATCCTTGGGCACTGGGACCTCTTATGCGGCCCCTTGCATTCGTAGCACCTAATAGTCTGGGTCACACTGGCTGATGACCCTTTACCTCCAGATGAGGCTGTGGACCTGGTCGGCTTCCCATAAGGCCGATACTTGTAATCAGGCCTTCGCTTTCCAGAGCTCTTTCCTGATGATTGGCTCTGGCTATTTGCCCCTTTATCCTTTTTCTCTTTCTGGGACGACCCCTGAGCGTCCCCTTGACAAGAAGCCTCAGTGTATTTAGCTCTAGCCACGACTTCGGTGTAGGTCTTACACATGTGGCTGGTCACAATCTTTTTCAACGATGGCCGCAGTTCGGCCTCAAATTTCATTACCCGGCTCTCTTCAGTTGGAACCATATCCGGCAAGAAGCGAGCCAAGCGATCGAATTCAGTTTCATACTGCTCCACCGTGGAGCCTTCCTGAACAAGCTGGGAGAATTGCTGTCCGAGCTGTACTAGATGTCGCCTCGAGAAATACTTGGCGAAGAATGCAGTCCTGAATTCTTCCCAAGTCTGGAAGGCCTCACCCCTAGCCTGATTTCTCCAAAGTACCAGTCTTCTGCGGGTCCTTGGAGCATGTACACGGCGGTCCTGATCTTCTCCGCCTCGGTAGTCTGGAAAACCTCGAAGGTCTTCTCCATCTCCCTTATCCATTGTTCGGCTGCATGGGGATCTGCAGCCCCCTCGAAAGGTCGGGGAGAAGGTCTCTTGATCTCCCCAAGTAATCCTCTACTTGACGTGGGGGTGGTTGATGGGGGTGGTGCACGTTGTTGTCGGGTCTCCTGAATCAGTCCCAACATCTCTCTCATGAGTTCCATCATGCTCATGGGGGGTACCTCCCCCCTTGGATTTTGGCTCTCTGCCTGAGGCGCCTGAGCATTTGACTGAGCAGGCACCTCTTGCTCAACTTCCATCTTGTCCACAGGTGGGGGTACCTCCCCACCCTGCGGTTGGGGTACTTCTTCCACAGGAGGCTGTGGCATCTCAGTACGACGAGGTCGCCCTCGCCTACCCCTTCCTCTACCCCTACCTCCTCGACCTCCACGCAAGTGATCCATAGTTAAGCTGTATAAGGATTTTCAAGGTTACTTTGATTCCCAGCAAAACAAGTGATAATAAAAGCATAATTTTATTCATTTCAAGAGCAACAACTAGAGACAACATGCTAAAAACACAAGATACTAAAGGACATAATAAAAGTAGTTCATACAACACCAATGTTTGTAAGACTACAGTTATTCTAGCAACTAAAACTAGAACTCAGTCCAAGTGATGCTCGTCCGGAGACAGTGGAGTGTAGTCAGCGCAGGGTCGATGTCCTCCAGACCCCTGTGGTCCCCTGCTAGGTCCTGGCACACCAGATGGACAGTAGAAAGCTAGGTGCTCCCGACTGCCACAGCTGCGGCACCAGAGGGCAGGGTGCCTACACTCCGTCATACGGTGCCCGTATACTCCACATCGTCGGCACCAAGAGATCCTGAGAACGGTAGGAGATGGTCCAACAGCTCTCTCCCGAATCTGAACCCCCAATCCACGGCGGTAATCACGGGCTCTACACACGCGCCGCGGAGGGATACTCGGGCTCACTATCTCCTGCACTAATGGAACCCTCGGTCCTACGCCCACTGACCTCTGCATAGCCATATGTTCTCTAAGTCCATGGACCAACATGGTAACTGTGGTATGAAGCCTGTCAAAATTCCGGTTGGTGGCTTCGAGCGTCCTCCTCATCTGCGCGAGGACCTCAGCGGGCTCCGACGAATCAGCTCTGGGTGGTGGAGTGTTCTCCCGAACAGACTCCACCTCATCGTCAGACGAATCACGGTATGACGGTCCCGACATCCTGCAGGTAAAATTATGTGTCAATCTAACGTACCACTATCCATACTACCCCAGTCCCGCACTCAGTCTATGCGACCGGCTAAAGGCATCTAGGGTCTGCTATCTGCTCTATCAAGAGAACAACTTGTCTCTGATACCACTTTAATCTGTCACGCCCCGACCCGAAAACCGAGACCTTGGGTGCGTCAACAGACCGGCCGTACTCAAGCAGAGACAAGCTCAACTCAAATACAAGGCCTAAATGTGATAAGCAGATAACAATCCATAAATAAACTCATGCTCAAAAGAACTTAGAGTCACAAGGGTCCATAGGCCCTATACAATGTTTGGTCCCTATACGGGTCCTAAAGAAAATAAACAGCTTTCAAAATAAAAGAGAAAGGAGACTCCCAGACCTCGGACCTCCTATCAATATCTCCGCAGCTCCTCCCTCTAAACCCCGAAATCTGTAAAAGAGGAAAAGAAAACACATGAGCTTTCGAATGGAAAGCCCAGTAAGTACCCCTGCAGGTCACAATGTCATAAATAGGATATATGCCGACCAATCAAATCATAATGCCATCAAAATAGTCCCGGGAGTCTACCGCAAGCAAGACAAAGGTACCTAATTCCTCACACTGTAAAACCCTCGGGCTCTGCAACGAAGTTTTAAAGAGAACTCAAAGTTTACTCCCGGCCGTATGTGTCCAAATTTTGGATGTAAATACCGACCTAGATGGTCGTTTGACCCTCCGGCCATAGGTCGGTAGAACTACCTCTCCCTGCGTGTTACTGCGATTGATTAATGCCCATGCCATTGTGTGCAATTAAGACCTTCGTAGACTTACTTCTCTGTTAAAAGGTCGGGGAAAGTTAGGGGTCACGTCACGAACATTCCCTAAATTGGAGCTTCCCTAGCTCCACTGAGTCCGGGCAGTAGAACTTGGCAAATAGGGACACCAACGTCCCAAAAACGAACACACACGCTCAACAGGATTCAAAAACAGATATGAACAGCATGTATGGCATCAGCAGGGCATGTAACAAGAATACATAGCAAGTCCAAGAAACCCCGTCACCGGGTGGAAACTAGGCAAGTGAACTTACCTCTGGAGAGACTAAATGTCTTCCTGGACTCCTTTGGAATGCCTTACGTCTTCCCGAGAGTATCTGGCATACATAGGTTCTATTAGAGTCAAGATTTTTATCGAGTCCCTAGTTACTTATGCATGTCTATTGTCTCTGTTGGGCCTAGGCCTGTTAACGGGCCCTAGGGACCATCTCTCGGGTTATTGACCCTTACCCTCCTGTTGCCATGTCTTTTAGTTATCCCTAGGTCCCTCTTGGTCAAACTTGGTCGACTCTACTTCATTGGTCGAGTCTAAACCTTATTTGATCATCCCTAGACTTTCAGGTTGAATTGGGCCCAAATACACGATCTAGCTTGACCTTAGCCCTATTTAACCAAGGAAGGGCATTTTAGTCATTTGGGAAATTTTATGGCCCTAATATACCACCCAAGTGACCTAAATTAGACTTCTCTTCTCTCCCCCTCTTTTTTTTTTTTTTTTAACAAATCTTTAATTTATTTGTTATTCGAGCCCAATCCATTGGGCTCCCTAATAATGGGCTTAATTCCCATTTTAATCTGTCCTCGTATTATTTTAAATACCTTTGATTAATTAACTTGTCACTCATAGAATAATTTCATATAATTAGTTATTCTAATCTCGTGTCACACTACCAAAAATATTTAGTAATCATACTAATTTTTTTTTTTTAAATCACACTATGTAACAAGTTAATTTTTGTCATGCTTCCATAACTAGAAACGAATTAATCAACTAAATTATTCTATTAATTTATCACATTTCCTAAGTTCCTTAATTAATCAAATTAATTGTCACATTAGTTAGGTCCTATCAATTATTCTCAGCTATATGAAATAATTAGCCTAATATTTGTCACACCTACCATAGTTCTTAATATTCATTTAAACTAATTAAATTACTTCAGATTTAATTAATTAAAATAATTATTTTTTTTTCTTTACACTTCTTCTTCTACCGTGCCTCGCCGGGGCTGGTCACCGGAGAATCTATCTTCAGCGTCTTGAGAGTGCGTCGCCATTGACCCTACTTGTGACTCAAATCTCGATCCAAGCATTCCGGTGCACCCTTTGGTTAGCAAATGGGCTTCCTCTTCAATCCTCACGGCCTCCCCGATTTCCTCCACTCCGCGAGTTCAATCCGCCCTACCCCCTCTTGTCACGAAAAATTAAGGGTGGGAAAAGTTCCCTACCTGCCCCAGGAGCTTCGGCTGGTGTCGTGATTGGAGATTTCTCCTCTGGCCTTGAAGATGGCTTCTCCGATCACCTACGCCGCTCTCCCCTTCTTCTCCGTTTTCCTTCTCCTCCATACCGGTAAAGGTACGCTATATAGAGTCCGAGGGAGTTGAAAGGGTGTGGTGGTCTGCCGGGTCTTCGCCAAGAATGCTTGGTTGGAGGAGCGGCGAGCGAGCGGCGGTGCGGCCGCGTTCTTGCTAGTGCGCACCCGTTACAGCAGATGGGTGGCGGTGCCTCGAGATAGGCTCTCTCAGATGGACGGCGAGGATCGCCACAATCCCATCTAACGGCCCAGATCTCATCATCCTGTCTCGGGTCTGACACTCATTGGATCATCGGCTTTGATTGAATCAAGATCCAACGGCTAGATTACCCACTACTGCCTCGTATCTGACACCCTTCCAGATGGGAGCATCTCACTTCGCCACGTGGCCTCACGGATGACTCAATGATGCTTCGAGATCAGCTTGACTAGATGAGCGCGTGTTGGCGCGCCACGTGTCTTCCTGGATCACCAATGTTGCCCCCCTCGCGATCTGCTCTCGCAGAGATCAGATGATCCAAGCCGTCCAACCAACAACTTATAGAAAAATTATCTTGCAGTCTCTCTGCTTGCTTTATTTCCATCTAAGTCCTTATGCTGTGAGAGGGGAAAACTTCTTTAAAGTCCTCAATCCTTTCAAAATTAAAATTAGGTCCCTACAGACCCCATAATAATTTAATTTCCTTTTAATTAAATCTTGTAATCCCACATCAACACTAATCGCGGGAAATAACCTAATATTTTTCTCAAGGAAATAACAAAACATGTATTTCCAAAAATTCATGGATTTTACACATGGTAATTTCCATAAGCTATTTGGGAAGCCGCTGCGCATCCCTCCATCCACAATGAGTGTGTATAAGGATTTTTTTTTAGAAGGTAGCATTCGTCCCTAGGGTCCATCGTCGTTCATCTTCCCTGTTTGTGATAGGTGAGTCTATGGCGGCCAAGAGGCTTTCCAAGTCCCTTTGCTCTGCTCTCACAAGAGGTCCCTCATTTTAGGATCGAGTCCCCCTTTGTACCCGAGTCCCCTCACTTGAAGAGATATGGTATGATCTTTTAATCAAAGTCTTTGCCGGGGTAGTAAGATGGTTTTCCGAGTCTTGCCCATTCATCCATTTGTCATGCCATAAATTTACTGTATCCCCTTTCCAAGCATTAATTTTAATGCCCATTTCTACTATCTTCTATTGGGTGCTAATCCCTTTCCCGAAGAAGGAGGCACGATGAGGAACTTTTTTGTGGGGGTTAATGTATGCATTACGGAAGTAGTTTTGTTTGATGATCATGGTACATATCCCCGCTTGCCCCATTAGTAGTCTCCACCACCATTTTCCTATCATTGCCGTGTTGAAACATTTGAGGTCAGTGATACCCCATCCTCCATGTTCCTTGGGCCTACATAATCTATTCCAATTAACCAATACGTATTTTCTTGCTTGCATTTCTGGGCCTTGCCATAAGAAGTCTCTTCTAAGGCTATCAATACGTTTGATTACCCACTTTGGCATTTTGTATATCGACAGCTAATAGTTCGGTATCGCCAAGAGAACCGAGTTAATAAGAGTAATCCTGCCTCCAAGTGAGAGTAATTTGCCCTTGAAAGTACCAATTCGTGATTTTACCCGATCTATTAGCTGAAGCCAGTCTTCTTTTCTTGGTTTTGAACAAGATATTGGGATACCGAGATATTGATAAGGAGCTTTTCTACTATGCATTTCATCATGCTTGCCTTATTGTCGTATCGTTATCTGGCATGTTGATTGGTATGAGGGAGCTTTTATGGTAGTTGATGTGGAGGCCTGAGAGGCCCTCATAGAGATAGAATATAAGCTTTAGGCTTCTTAAGTGTTCCTCATTTCCATAACAAACTACTAGTAAGTCATCAGCATACTGTAATGAGGTGATTTGGTCTTCCGCTCTCGTTCCATATTACAAGCCGCTGTAGATGTTGGCGGTGACCGCTTTGTTCAGCATGGCACTCAAGACATCTGTTACTATAACAAAGAGTAATGGAGAAATTGGATCTCCCTGTGTTAGTCCCTTTTGATGACGAATGTAGCCCGCCGATTACCCATTTATGAGGAGACTTGATTTTGAGGAGTATAATATAGACTTAATCCATGCTACCACCACGGTCCAAATCCCTTTGCTGTTAGTACTTCCAGCAGGAACTCCCAGTCCACCATGTCAAAAGCCATTTCCTTAGTCGCGATAATTTTATCATGGATGCATCGCCCTTTTATAAAGGTTGTTTGTGTTTTATCAATCAGGGAGTTCATTATGGTTTGGAGCCTATTTGCCAGAACTTTCATGATAATCTTTAAAGAATAATTTATCAAGCTTATTGGACGGTAATACTTTATCTATTCCGGTGCTTCTTTCTTTGGTATGAGTGCAATGTTCGCCCAGTTGAGTCTTTCTAGCTCTGTGTTACCTTCATAGAAGTTATCAAATAGTTTAAGGATATCATCCTTTATGAATTCCCATCCTCCTTGAAAGAGAGTCACAAGAAATCCATCCGGGCTAGGAGCCTTATCTAGATTGAGTTCTTTGATCGCTCCATGAATTTCTTCCATTGTAAAATGATGTTCAAGGTGTTGTAGATCTAGCCGCTCCCTGTGGAAGAACAGGTGGTCCCAGTTCATGCGATATCGGGAGCTACGTTTCGTGCCATGGTGTTGCAAAAATATTTAGTAAAGGCGGTTGCAATGTCCTCTTCCTTAGTAATGATCTGTTGCTTATGATTGATGCTCCGAATCATGTTTTTGTTCCTTCGTTGATTAGCAACAGTGTGGAAGAATTTGGTGTTGTTATCCCCTTCTTGCAGCCAGGTTATCCAAGAACATTGTCTCCAATGTGACTCCCTCAAAATTATATAGAATCATCATACTCCCATTGTAATGTAATCCATTCCACACTTTCCTGTTGTTCCAACTCTCATTCCTCTTGAAGTTTGTCAAAGGATTCCAGTTTAGTGAGCATCTCCCTTTTTTTCTGTGTGGATTGTTGCTTTAGTTCCAAGCTCCACTACTTAAGCCTTCTCCTTATGAGTTGCAGCTTCTTGGCTAGGATGTAGGCCCCATTTTCATAAAATGAGCTTTCCTCCCACCACTCCTTAATCATCTGCCAGAACACATCTTTGCTACCCCATTGTCTGTTGAATCTGAACATACTCGTGTGGGGGTCCTTGTAAAATCCAAGATTTTATTGGAATAAATGGATTTTAAATTTCCTCTGAATAATTTGGTAATTAAAATGAATTCCCAAAACTTGGTTTATTTGGATAAAGAGGGTTTAATAAATTAAAACCCTAATTGGAGTTAATTGGGGGTGTTAGGGACTAATTCGTAATTTCAAGATGTCCAGGGACTTGGTAGAAATTAAGCTTCTCTCACAAGCAAGGGACCTCCATGGAATAGAACATGAGAGCAGGGGGTTATATGCTAAATGTTATGGGAAACCATGCAGAGAGACACTTATAAGGAATCGACGGCTGAGATTATAATATCATAAGATAGACGTAAGTACGATGCATGACTTATAATCTCTACCCTCCATCTGGTTTCAATAGATGAGATGATCTCCACCGTTAATCTTGGAGAGTGAGTAAGTCCGAGGTATAGAAAGTAATCTTGGCCCTTCGTCTTTTCGTTAGGGTGATATAATCCCAGCCGTTGATCTCCGACGGATGCATAACATCTAGGCATAGGAATGGATCCTGGCCTTCTGTCCATTCTCTTTGAGATGGAGCAATCTGGTACGTTCATCTGATGAGATTTGTTTTAAGTTTGAGGCATGAGATATGATCCCAACCTTCCATCCATTCTCAGCGATCATGAATGATCTGGACCATCCATCTAAGAGAAGCGAATAAGTTCGAGGCGGAGGATTAGCATCCAGTCGTCGATCAAGTTTAGTGGGGGTTCCGAGACATTGAGGAGAAACGATAAGCGTTGATCTTTTGGCGGTAACCACAACCGTTCGATGGAACGCATCGTGATCGCGAGGCCGTCACCACCACTCTACGCGAGCTTCTCTCCATCACACGTTAGCGGGCCATTGCGAGCCAGCGCTCCGCCTTGATCATAGGACTACGAAAAAGGCAAAGAGAAATTCGGGAACGGACGGATCTCGCTAATTGGCCTCATCAACGCTGTTGCCATCTTTAAAAAGATCTCAATCTCGAGCTATATAAGTAACATCCAAAGCTAGTGTTAGCACAAACGGCGATAAGCGTTTCTAATTGTCTCCGTGACGGACTGGGAGGGAAGAAGAGAGTGCGGGCTCTTTTTCAAAGGTGGCAGACAACCACTCTCGAAGGGAGGAGATGTTAGATCAGAGGGTCACGGGTGTTGGTGGAGGACCTTGATCATGACCGGGCCGTTCCAAGCTCGCTGGAGGGAGGTAAGCTCTTTCAGTGTGTCTCATGCTCTATTTCCCCGGTTGTTGATGCACGTTTATTCTGCATAGATGACACCAGTGCATCGGCATATACCGGCTAACTATCTGGGAACGAGGGGTAGAGGCAACCTGGGTGACAGACGACGCCATTGTTGGACTAAGCGTGGTGAGTTCATTGCCCATCTGTTTCTTTTATGTGGTCATGCATACGATAGTATTATTTAGGCTTTTAGGAGAAGGAATCTAGTCTCAATTACGGGAGCTCAGATGGAGACGATGAGGAATCGGGGAGAAACTAGTCACCTGTGAGGTGACAGACGGCTCTCATCCACGAGAATGACACCGATGGGCAATTGATCTCCACTTGCGAGTATCGTGGAAGGGAGACGACGCCAGCCGCTCGGACATTGCCGATGACAAGCTGCCAGCGGCCCACTCTTTCTCTTACGCTCGGCTCAAACGCGATCAAATGAGGAAGAAGACCAGATTGGTTTAATTCATTAGGTTTAATCAAGTGTGGTTTAAAATTGATTAAAACATTGATTGGGTTCAAGGTTAGTTGATGGTTAGGTCAGACTAGGAATGAGATAAATTAAATCAACATGACTTGATCTAATTGTCATGGTTGTGTTAGCCCAAAATCAAAAATTTTAAACTCCAAGTAAGCCTGGTCTGGGTCCATTTCAACACCAATATGGTTTGATCAAATCATAAACAAATAAAATAGAGTAGATCAAGTAAATAGTTGATGGTGTTGATCGAGTCCAGATTAAACATGTTGGGTTCAATCGAGATCAATGGCTGGGTTTGATTAAATTGATTTAAGATTAATCAATTAAATAGACTTGGGTCCTAGCCAGAAAGGTAAATTGGGTTCAGTCACATTTAAAGGATTGGGTTCACCATATTGTTGAATCAGGTTTGCTATAAAAAAAGGGCGAATTGGGGGGGGGGGGTTAAGAAAGGGGGAAATAGTTTGAGATGGAGCAATTTGGTATATTTATCTGATGAGATTTCTTTTACGTTCGAGGTACGAGATATGATCCAAGCCTTCCATCCATTCTCAGCGATCGTGAATGATCTAGACCATCTATCTAAGGGAAGTGAATAAGTTCGAGGCAGAGGATTAGCATCTATCCGTCGATCAAGTTTAGTGGGTGTTTTGAGATATTAAGGAGAAACGATAAGCGTTATTCTTTTGGCTGTAACCATAGCCGTTCGATGGGACGCATCGCGATCGCAAGGCCGCCACCACTACTCTACGCGAGCTTCTCTCCATCACCCGTGAGCGCGCTATTGCGAGCCAACGCTCCAACGTGATCACAGGACGACAAAAAAGGAAAAGAGAAATTTAGGAACGGACGGATCTCGATAATTGGCCTCATAAAGGCGGTTGCCATCTTTAAAAAGATCTCAATCTCGAGCTCTATAAGTAACATCCAAACCTAGCGTTACCAAAAACGGCGATGAACGTTTCTAATTGTCTCCGTGAGGGACTGGGAGGAAAGAAGAGAATGCGGGCTCTTTTTCAAAGGTGGCAGACAACCACTAGTGAAGGGAGGAGAGGTTAGATCAAAAGGTCACGGGTGTTGGTGGAGGATATTGATCATGACCGGGCCGTTCGAAGCTCGCCATAGGGAGGTAAGCTCTTACATTGCGTCTCATGCTCCATTTCCCTTATTGTTGATGCATGTTTATTCTCCATAGATGACACCAGTGCATCGGCATATACCTGCTAACTATCTGGGAACGAGGGATACAGGCAACCTGAGAGACAGACGACGCCGTTGCTGGACTGAGCGAGGTGCGTTCCTTCCCCATCTGTTTCTTTTATGTGGTCATGCATACGATAGTATTATTTAGGCTGTGAGGAGAAGCAATCCAGTCTCGATCACGGGAGCTCCGACGGAGACGATGAGGAACCGGGGAGAAACTAGTCACCCGTGAGGTGACAGACCGCTCTCATCCATGAGAGTGACGCCGAGGGGAAATTGATCTCGACCTGCGAGTATCGTAGAGGGGAGACGACGCCAGCCGCTCGGACGTCGCCGACGACCACTGTACGGGGCGCCACTCTTTTCTCTCAATTCGGGCTTAGGCGCGATCAGATGAGGAAGAAGACTAGATAGGTTTAATTGATTAGGTTTAATCTAGTGTGGTTTAAAATTGATTAAAACATTGATTGGGTTCAAGGTTAGTTGATGGTTAAGTCAGACCAGGAATGGGATAAATTAAATCAACATGACTTGATCTAATTGTCATAGTTGTGTTAGCCCAAAATCAAAAATTTAAAACTCCAAGTAAGTCTGCTCTGGGTCCATTTCAACACCAATTTGGTTTGATCAAATCAGAAACAAATAAAATAGACTAGATCAAGTAAATAGTTGATGGTGTTGATCGAGTACAAAGTAAACATGTTGGGTTCAATCTAGATCAATGGTTGGGTTTGATTAAATTGATCTAAGATTAATTAATTAAATAGACTTGGGTCCTAGTGAATTAGATTTAGTCCCATTTAAAGGATTGGGTTCACCATATTGTTGAATCAGGTTTGCTTAAAAAAAGAAGGGGGGTGGGATAGGGGAATGGAACTCATAACCACCTACTCTAGATAATGGGCCTTAATTGTAGGGTTTTGTAGAAAATCAAAAGCATGTATCATATACATGACACAGAGAAAAATTAAAATTTTCTAAACCCTAGCCCAAATGGATCTCCCTACGTTTATCAAAACACAAGCAAGTAAAGTTGAAGGCATGTACCATTTTGATATCTGTACCGAATTCCTTTCTCCGAGTCGGAGAAGATGTTGTGTCAACCACAACAATCCACAGACGGAGTGCCTCTAACGGTGATCCACCCGAAGATCCGCAAAAGCAACCTCAAAGGCGATGGGATGATCTTCCACGCAAGGTGCTAGCTTTGGTGGAAGTTCTTAAGAGGATTTAGGAGAGAAGAGAAAAGGCTCTTGATATCTATCAATTACTAAGAAGTTGTATATCTTTTATGGCCTAGAATATCATATATTTATAGGCCTCCCTAATCAGATTATGGTTTGTTTCGAATTGGGTCTTTGATTGAAACCCAAATCAAATTTGTTTTACAATCTAATCAAATTTGATTTATAATCATATTCAACTTCCAAGCAAATTTGGCTTATAATCAAATTCGACATATAATCAAATTGGTCTTATAATCAAATTCGATTTACAATCAAATTCGACTAATAATCAAATTTGACTTACAATCTTTCTCTTCCCTTTAATTCTCTGGTTTGAGGATCTATTCCTAAAAACCCGTTTGATACCTCATTGATATCTTCTATGCGTGTGACCCATTAGGTTCCCGGTTATGTTGCCCATTCATAATCAACTATTGATTACAAATAGACCATGAGTGGCATCTAGCAATACATCATGACCCCCAATTGACTGGAAAATGATGTGGTCTGACATGGAACCTTTTAGCAGCCAATGTTAGTGTGCAATTTGTCCTTTACCATCTTATACCAACTTGGTTCGGAGTATGGCCTATGTGTCAACTCCCACTAGACTAATTATGTCACACCTAGCCTATGCATTAGTTCCTCATCCTATGGGACCAATTACTTAAAACTTATGTCATCAAAGAACATTTTCATGACAAGTTACTCTGGCCAGAGATCATGATTTGACCATGGGTATACTCTCCTTCTATCAGAAGTGGTAAATCTTCTGTTGGCTACCTAAATACCTTCGAATACTTCAAAGCTGTACCAGTAAGTAACCCCTAAAGGGAAATGTAGGAATGGCGTCAAAGCACAAGATCCATATCCAAGATAAGTTGTGTACCTCAAGTCTAAGGATATTTGCACCATTGTTGCAATGAAATCTTCACTAGCATTTTAATAGGATAACCATGTGAAGACTCATAGTAGGTCATCTAATGAACTTGCTACCCTTAGCAAGCATCCATATATTCACTCAAAACATCTTCATGTTTACAGCTTGTGAGAAAAACTGCTTGATTGGATCAAGGAGCATAATATGTGCTAGTTTTGATGGATCAACGATGTCCCATCTCACTACAGGAAATAAGGTATTTCATGTCGTTCAATTAGTGTCGATTCTAATAAACCGCCACTAAAGTTTTCATTAGCGACTGTTTTTGGGGCGGTTTAAAAAACCGCCTATAATATATATCATTTTGCGGCAGTTATGAGTAAAACCGCCGCGAAATGATATATAGTAGCAGCGGGTATACGTATCACCGCCACTAAATGATATACATTAGCGGCGGTTTACTTATAACCGATGTGAAAGGACTCAATTTCTCTACCCGCATACCACTAAATGACGATTGTTTCTCAAGGTTTGTTTCTCATGGGGTGCTTTTTCTTTGGATTGGAGCTATTTTGATTAATTATAGCTGTTAATCTTTGTGTTTTTATACATATCTCTAGGTTTTGTTTTCAGTTTCATGCCAAGGAGATCATTTAGATCAAGATTTCATACTGATTGTTTTGAAAAGTTCTGGACTTGGAAATAGAACAAGCCATCTCTCCTACTTCTAATCAGAGATCTGTAAGTAATTGTTTTCCTTCTTATTTTTTTTTCTTTTGATTTCATGGGATTTTTTAATAAAGCATGAAGATTGTTGTGAAACCCGAAGATTTTAGGCTATTAATTTTTTTTCTAAAATCTGTGATTAATAAAAGAAAGTCCCAAGGTTGGATCGAATCGAGTTTAGTGGAATAGAAGTTCTGATTATTTAAACAATAAGATAATTAGAAAGGTCCCATATATTTGAGTTTTGAATTTTATGTGAAATGAGAGATGAAATTGGATAATGTCTTAATTAGGGTTAATAAGAGTCATCAAGGATATTTTGGTAATTTCAAGAAAAGATTGGGCTTAATGTAATTAAATCAACAAGGTCAAATTCATCATGTCACCCGATTTGGGTTAACCTCGTAGAGATTGATATGAGATAAAATAGATAACTATAAAATTAGATTTCTCAAATACGAATTATGATGGAATCAGAATTTAATATTTGAGTTGAATCATGATTATCTAGAAGAAATAATCTATAATAAGGAATTGTAAATCGATTAGAAGATAATATTTGAGTTGAATTAGAAATATCACTTAGAGATAATTATAATTCGTTTATAATTGATCCTTATCTGGAATTTAAAGGTCAACTCGAATTAGATGAAGGTCTATCCCGTAGAGATAAATCACAATTCAATCACGATTTATCTATTTCTCAATTTTAAAATTTAAGTAAGATTAGGAGTCTCTCATCTATATAAAGGGATATAGTGAGAGAATTGAGATACAATTCAGTAAAGGATTTGCTAAGGAATATCAGTGTAGAGTGTGAGTACATGCCAGGAGGGAGTCGATAGAGGTAAATATATTCACTCTCCCTCCCTTTAATTTATGCATAGATCATGAAGGGATAAAATTGAGGCAACTTGTAGATACAACCTAGGATTTTTAAAGATAACAGTTTCAGACCTGCAGTCTAGCTATTAGTTTGGAGAGATATTTGGATCCCTTATTGTTCTCCGATTTGGGTATATAATACACCGTTAGAAAATTTAGGAAAATATCTTTCTAAACAATCCTATATCATTAAAATCCGACTTACGGATTAGGAGATATGAGCAGTTCTTTCAGACTGCGCATAACACGCTACTGAAATTGTGCAGTTCCGAGCTGCCAGTTTCAAGTTTAGTTTTAGCTAGTTATATTATTCTGATCGGGACATATAATATACCATTGGAAAGATAAGGAAAATTTCTTTCCAATGAGCTTTAGATCAACTAGATCGAGTTTCTGAATCAAAAGTTATGAGCAATTTTTTAGGACTGCGCACTAACTTCAGGAATTTCACACCATGTTAAAAGGTTAGCCGGTCGAGTTTGGACAAGTGCTTAGGTTGAGTCAAATAGACAGGTTTAGGTCCTGATCAATTGAACTTGATTTGATTATTAATGGGTTTGAGTTAATTGACTAAGCTCGATTAATATAACGAAATGGTCTGATCAAGTGTCAATTTAAATCAATCCATGATTGGGTCCGAATTGGGTTGAGAGAGTTTGATCGAGTCAAGAGGATTTGAATTGATTTTAATACCATGTGTAATTAGGTCAAGTCAATTTGGTGATGGGTTGGGTCTGGATTGATTTTTAAAGTGAGCAGGGTTTAGTCAGATAACAAATCTGGTGTAGTCTAGTTGAGTAAAGTTGATCAAGTCTTGATCAATTGAATTGAATTGAAATTGATTATTAGTTAAATTTGGTCTGGTCCATATTAAGAGATTAAAACTAACTAGACAATGGGTCAAGCCTAAATTGATGGTGATTGAATCAATTAGACTAGTAGGTTGGTTTGATCAAGTAGATTCTGATTTGGGTTTGGGCTCGGGTTGGGCCTGGATTTGTTAAGCAAGTCAGCCAAGTTGGGTCATATAAGAGGAGTGAGTCTGGACTAGTTTGATGGGTCTTAATAGTGGGCCAGAATAGTGATAGAGAATAAAAAAAAAGAGAAGAGATGAAATTTGTAGCCATTGAAATTGGAACCCAAGACCCTATAGTAAAAGTGGAATCTCCTAACCAGTAGACTATAGTGTTATGTTTAGAAAAATGATGGGACTCTGTCTATATAAGCGTAGACATATGTTTAATCTAGGGACTGTTAGTGAGAGTTGCATGTGCATCTAGACATGAATAATTGTACTATTATTAAAATAGGTTTTGTTATCAGATTTCGGCATAGAGAGAGGAGACACGCCAAGTTGGATCCCAAGTAGATCATTGATAGAGGTAAGTGCCTTTGCCTAGTACCCGCCCAGTGATGGGTTTTCTTGACTTTGCTGATTCATGTTTCTTGTAAGCGACTCTTGCAGAGATGGGTTTCTTTGGCCTTCTTATTATTTGGTTTGGTATGTCCTTTGTTGGTATCATGATTGTGCTTGTTGTTATGATTTGGATTACATTTGTTGACTCAGGCATATATATATTGTTGATGTTTCCACATCTGTTGTTTGATTGTTTGAACAAGTTTGTTGTTGGATGCTCGCTGAGCATGCCACCGTGGACCGGGACATTACTGTGAGACTCGTGGTGCTTGTGTTTAGGTTGGGTTGGTATGTGTCCGAATTGGGTAGGGGTTGTAAGATCCATAATTTTAGGGATCCTTTTTTTGGGTTAATAAAAGGAAAATCCCCAAGGTCGGAATTGATTAAATTCGAAGGGAAAATTTCCGGAGTTGGATTTTTTTTCGGATTTTTGGAATTTAAGATCTCATATTTACTTTTAAGTAATTAGTGGATTAATAAATGGTTTTTAGTAGATATTTAATTGTTTTGTTCATTAAAGGAATTTCCTATAGTTTGATCTATTTGGACAAGAGGGATTAAGATGGTTAATCCCGCAATTAGGGTTAATAAGAGTCATCAAAAATATTTTGGTAATTTCAGAAAAGCCGAGGACTTAGATGAAATTGTATTCTCTTTGAAGTGAAAGATTTGCATGCAAGGATTTTATTTGAATTATTCTCAAAATTATTTTGTGTTAATTAATGGTATCCCTTGAAATTGAATTCATATGAGGGTTAAAATAAATTGGATATATATATATATATATATATATATATATATATATATGTTATGGATATATTTGGTAAGACAGATGTCATTGACCTAGGGACCACCTGTCACACACAGGACCGTGTTTTCTCAGCCACGTGGCATCTTTGGCCACGCGGCAATATCACCAAACAACCTTGCACAATTCCGTTGGCCTCGATGCGTGAGGAATAAATCCCGCCAATAAGTCCGGCCGGAATTATAATGACCCTCTTATACAAGACGTGAGGTGGAAGAAGAGAAGTAAATATCTAACGCCTCTACAGTAAGTAGGCCTTATCCACTTACTACAGTGGGCAGATATTTACTCTACTTGCCTACAGACTACCTACACGCTAGGCAGATATTTTCCTACCGCCTTAGAAGATATTCACCTAGCCCACCGCCTTACCCCACCACCTTGCGAGATATTTGCTTAAACCGCCTCTCACTTGCTATAAAAGGAGAGGAAGGACAAAAAGGAAAGGGACCGAAAAAAAAGAAACACTCACTACACATTACACAAAGCGTTGTTTAGGACTTCTTACCCTGATTTCTGACTTAATCATCGGAGTTAAATCCGGGCAGAAAGGCCCAATTCCGATCACTTCTCCTCCTCTTCATAGGTCTATCAGTGGATAATTCCGGACGAAATTGCTGAGTGCCCTCCGCATCTCCCTGTTCGCAAGCAGAAGTAAGCGTCCACACCAACTATAAATATTAACCGTTTGTCAGAGGCTGAGACCAGATCACGAGGCCACAGTAGCCAAATAGTGAGGTGGACCAGTTTTTGGCATCAACAGTTTGGCGCCGTCTGTGGGGACCCTTATGAAAAGCCAAATGACCACTACCAGAAGATCAAAACGAATCCAAGGACAAGGAGCACCTACTAGCCATGAAGAACCTATCAAACTTGGCGAAGCCCAAAGACATGAAGAAATCCGATCGGACAATCCACCCATTTTACCCCCATCAGAAAATCCGTCCGTCCAACCCCAAGGGTCCATTCCGGAGTTTTACCTTAACATGCGGCAACAACTGGAACAATTGGCTCAAGCTGTCCACACTTTGACCCATCATCCACCTCTTCCCACACAAGCCCCAACACCAAACGTATCAACGGTCTCGTTAGCTAATTCCGAAAGTAGAGGGAGGACAAGAACCCGCACCCATAAGGAGATAAGAGAAAGAACCGCCTTTTCCGCTAGCTCAGAACCCCCCTCCGTTAGACGTAGAGAGCCAGCTGCTACAAGAACCAAACGGACAAGAGCGGAACAAAATAGCCCATCCATACAAACTGTGGATAGAAGGACCCAGCGGCAGGACTTTTCCCAAGAAAACAAGAAATCCGAACGGCATATTCTCAATATGTGTTCGCCCTTTGTCAAGGAGATATTGGAAGAACGAGTTCCTGACAGCTTCAGGCCACCTATTATGACCGCATATGAAGGCAAAACCGATCCGTCCCGTCACCTGAAGTCTTTTCGATCAAAGATGCTCCTCACTGGAATTACCGACGCTCGTATGTGCCGAGCTTTTCCCGCCACCTTAGAGGGAAAAGCGCAAGACTGGTTTGTCGATATTCTATCTAGCACAATTACTTCCTTTCAGATTTTAGCAGATCGCTTTTTAGCCTACTTTGCTAATTACTCAAAGCAAAAGAAAACTCCGTCTACCCTTTTGCACGTTAAACAACAAAAGGGAGAAACACTCCAAGCCTATTTAAATCGTTATATAGACGAAACAACGAAAGAAAACTCCGTCTACCCTCACTTTGGATCCACCAAAGACAATTCCCGCCCTTATGAGCCATGCCCAAAAATACATCAATTCCGATGAAATTTATACGGGTTGGGAAGAAGAGACTCGACGTGGGCCTGTAGACACCCTAAAAGGAAAAACCTACCAAAGTGTCAACAGAAGGCCCCCGGATATACGGAAGGAAAGAAGATCATACAGGGACGACAAGGGCACAAACAAAAATGAAACCTCAACACGCCCTCAACGACATATGCTGCAGCCCCGAGAACCTACAAAGGAAGGAAAGATTGTTAAATATGATCATCATACCCCACTAAATCAAACCAGAAGCCATATCCTTATGCAAATCAAAGAGCAAAAGCTTCTGACATGGCCAGAGCCTGCGAGAAATACCGAACGGCAAAAAAATAGCAAGAGATATTGCCAGTTTCATCAATCTAAAGGACACGACACGGAAAAGTGTACCCACTTGATGAATGCGATAGAGGATGTCGTTCGAAGAGGACAGTTCGAGCAATATATCAATCTTGAGATTCAGGAGGAACCTAAAGCTTCACAAGAAGAAGAAAAGGGGAGATGGTGGGGTTTATTAGTGGTAGCCCCGGTTGTGGAGGGAAAGTTCCGCCTCTCAAAAAGTTATGCCCGAATGGTGGGAACGACGCAAGAGGCGTAAACACCACGAAGAAGGTCTCACCCGCGGCTCCCATCATTTTTATGATAACGATGTTAGTAAAGTTCGCCACCCCTATGATGGCCAGCGGTTATTGCCATCAAGGTCTCCGGTTCCAAATGAAGAGAGTTACGATAGGCGATTGGAAGTTCAGGTTGACATCCTCTTCGGAGTGCTTTCAAAGAATGAGGTATGACGCTTGGATGATTTACTTCACGTAAAATCATCCTTAGTAGGGTTCTCCTGAGGGGTGATATGACCGGAAGGGATGATCTCTCTACCGATTCTGATGAGGGAAACTCACCACGCATCATCAACCGTGACAACGAAATTCTTGGTTATGCAGCGTGCTTCCAAGTTATAAGCGTGATCCTTGGCGGGCCAACCCTCAACGCCTTGAAAGCCATCATCTCTACTTACCATCTTCTCCTCAAATTCCCAACTGAGAGTGGTAGTGGAGAGGTAAGAGGAGACCAACCCTTAGCTCGGCAATGTTACGTCTCGACCCTCAAAGGGAAAGTCCTAAATAAAAGGAAAACAAAGGTTTCAGAAGCCATGCTAGTCAGCAGAATAGCCAAACGGGAAGATGAAAGACTTCGACCTACACCAGTTGAAGAATTGTTAACACTTCCCCTAGACGCAACTTGCAGGCGGAATCGCACGGCAGTGCAGTTGGGGCAAACTTGGTCAATCGTGCAAAGAAGAAGACCTCATGAGGGTATTAAGGGCAAATTCTGATCTCTTCGCTTGGTCATCAGAGGATATGCCGGGCGTAAAACAGCGAGATCATAGAACACCACCTTAATGTAGATCACCATTTAGGCCTATGAAATGTAAAAGAAGAAATTCCGCTCGAGAAAGGCGCGTAAGGCAGCAGAGGAAGAAGTATCGAACCTCCTAAAGGCTAAGTTTATCCGGAGAGGTGTATTACCTGATTGGTTGGCCAATGTTGTTCTAGTAAAAAGCCGTCCAGGAAAATGGAGAATGTCGCGTTGATTTCGCTGACTTGAACAAGGCTTGTCCAAAAGATTCGTTTCCTTTGCCATCAATTGATGGTTTGGTTGACTCTACAACGGGGTATGAGATGCCGAAGTTTCTTAGACGCCTTTTCGTGCTACAACCAAATCCGAATGGCCAAAGGCTTTAAGAAAAAACATCCTTCATCACAAGCCTTTGGAACATATCTGCTATACCAGGTGATGCCGTTCGGCTCGAAAATGCCGGAGCCACCTTCCAAAGGCTCATAAATACAGTCTTCAAAGAGCAGATTGGTAGAAATGTTGAGGCGTATGTAGATGATATCTTGGTGAAGAGCCGAAAAGCCGTTGAACATCTATCAGACTTACAAGAGGCTTTTCAGTCACTCCGGAGTTACACTATGCGGTTAAACCCGAATAAATGTTCCTTCGGTGTTCGATCAGGGAAGTTCTTGGGATTTATCTTGACACAAAGAGGAATAGAGGCAAATCCGAGGAAAAGATCAAAGCTATTCTTGACATGGGATCGCCTAAAAGTCCTCAAAGAAATTCAACGGCTTAATGGGCGCCTTGCGGCACTTGGCGTATTCATCTCCAAAGCCGAGAGAAAAATCTCCAGCTCTTTCAAGCCCCGCTAAAAGCGCCAAAATGGATTGGGGCGGAGGAATGCGAAAAAGCCTTTCAAGGGCTTAAAAATTATCTCCGATCGCCTCAGCTATTGGCTAAGCCGCAAGTGGGAGAAGAACTCTACATCTATTTGGCCGTTGCCCCACGAGCGGTGAGCGCGGTTCTTTTGAGAGAAGATAACGGAGTTCAAAAGCCAGTCTACTACACAAGTAAGATCCTTAACGATGCGGAATCAAGATATCTGCCACTTGAAAAATTGGCCTTTGCTCTTATTACATCTGCGCGAAGATTGAGACCATATTTTCAAGCCCACAGGATCACAATATTGTCTGATCAGCCACTAAAGCAAGTTCTTCATAAACCAGAAAATTCCGGATGCCTAGCCAAGTGGGTTATAGAATTAGGCGAGTTTGATCTCACCTACAAACCCCGAACGGCAATCAAGGCCCAAGTACTGGCCGATTTCATCGCAGAATTAACTTTTCCTGTGAATGAGGGCGAACTCCCTTCACAGAATCCAGAGGAGTGCCTTAGCATCCCGTGGTCTTTATACGTTGATGGGTCGGCAACTGAAGAAAGGTCAGGAGCAGGTTTTGTCCTTTATTCTCCTTCTAAATGGAAAATGGCGACATTTCTCAAGTTCCAATTCTGAGCGACTAACAATGAGCCCGAATATGAAGCACTCCTTGCCGGATTACACCAGGCCCGGGGGCTCGGAATTCAGCGTCTGCATGTGTATTCCGATTATGACTAGTCGTGAGCCACACCCTAAGCAAATTTTGAAGTAAAAGAAAAGAACATGATCAAATACCAAGCCATAGTAGGGAAAATAGTACCATGCTTTTGCCTATTTCCAGTTGAGAAAATTTGCCCGGCGCCAAAACGAAGAAGCGGACGCCTTATCCAAAAAGGCCACAACGCCAAACGGAGATGCAAAATCCTCTTTTAACCTGCAGTACCTTCCCACAAAGACTATCGATAGACTGGAAGGAGAGGTACAAAGTGTGGCCGAAGAGCCAAGTTGGATGGATCCCATAAAAAGTTTCCTACAAGGTGGGCCTGCGCCACCCAACAAAGTGGAGGCCCGACAGATCGCTTACAAATCCGCTCAATACACCATCATCAATGAAAGCTTGTACAAAAGGTCCTACACACAACCTTTCTTGCGATGCTTACATCCTACAGAAGCTAGCTATATCCTTCAAGAAATTCATGAGGGCATCGGCGGTGGTCACATAGGAGGCAAAGCCTTGAGTTACAAAGTCTTACTTGGCAAAGGTTATTCTTGCCAGCGCTAACTCAAGATGCAATAGCGTTAGCTCGGAAATGTGATACACCGCCACCGCATTCTAAAATTCAGAGATGGCCACCGGCACCACTTACGCCAATTATCAGTCCACGACCGTTTGCTATTTGGGGGGTTGATCTTTTAGGGCCATTCCCTACTTCGATCCGGCAACTGAAGTTCCTAATAGTCGCTATCGACTACTTCACCAAATGGATAGAAGCTGAGCCCTTAGCCGAGATCACGGAGAAAGCTTGCCAGGGATTCTTATGGCGAAAGTTAATCTGCCGATTCGGAATTCCATTCGCCTTCATCTCCGATAATGGGCGCATAGCTTTGATAACCGGGCTTTCGTGAGTTTACATTGCGAACTCTAATTGAATCCGTGATTAACCGCGACACATCCCCAAGCCAGCGGCCAGTAGAAGTGACAAACCAGTATCTTACTCCGGACTCAAAACCCGGTATCCAAAAATGGAACCAATTGGGTGGAAGAAATTCCAGCGCCCTTTGGGCCCTACGGGACAACTACCGAGGAACTCCCACGTGGGAAAGTCCATTTTCTCTTACTTACGGGGCGAAGCCGTCATTCCCAAGCAGAAATAGGAATGCCTACTTTGCGAACGCAATGAAGTTCTCGTCGGAAGAAAATGAGAAAAATCTCCGCGGAACTAGACCTACTTGAAGAACGTAAGAGAAATGGCGAAATAAAGGCCGTTGTCTATAGCCAAAGAATCAAAAGGTTCTACGACCACGGGGGTAAAAGAGTCTTCTTCCAAATCGCGTCTGGTCCTAAGAGAAAATGAATTCCAAGGAAATAAAAGCGAGCGGGAAGCTAACTCCCTAAGCGGGAAGGCCCTTACGTCATGCAAAAGAATCGTCCGAAGTGACACCTATTATCTAGTAAATATGGGCCGGAAAAGCGCTCAAGCGTCCATTCCATCTTTGAACACTTACGGCAGCTACTATCAATGAGTTACGTCAGACTGTCTCTTAAATTTCATGGAGTAAAGTTCAAATCTTTTCCATTCTCTACTAAGATGCGGTGAAATTCGCATTCTACTAAAATGCGGTGAAATTCCCATTCCTAAAAGACGAGTCGGAATTATCTTACACAGATAAATGACAACTCTCAAAAGACAAAAATCCCGATCGAAGTATGAGGCAACAATCTCATTCACGAAGGCGAGTACCTCACTCAACAAAGTCCCATGACTGGACTAAGGACTGGATTCTGAGCTTACAAGCCAAAGGAAGAATAAAGAAGTTAGCGAATTTCTTACATGGTTTCAAAGACAGCCATCACTCGAGGAAATAAACCTTCACCAAAATAAAGGTTTGCATTTCATTCATATAAATAGAAATTACATTTCCAAGTGATTGAGAATTTACAAAAGCGTTCATAAAAGAAAACATCCTAAGAGCTAGGGCCCCGAGCGACCACACCTTACGAAGGAACTTGGGTAGAAGGCTCCAAGGTAGCGAGGGGACGGGGAGCCTCTGGAGTCTTGATAACTTGTTGCTCTTTCGACTCCGTGAACTTCTTCAAAACTCCAGGCCGACCCCATAGACAAAACTTCCGTAGGAATGTGATAGCCCACTTGTTGCATCCACGGAATATATACGAGTGGCCCCATCTTTAACTTTAAGCCCTAAAGCCGGGCAACCTCCTTCTCCTAATTTGTCCGGCTCGCTCTATTAAATCCTTAATTTCTTGCGAAGTCGGATTTAGGAGCCTTCAAGCGGGAAGCCAAATCTTCTTTCGGTATGTCCACGCTCCCCTTTATTTCCGCCAACTCGGCTTACGCGGCGGTAAGCTCGGCGACCTTCATCTTTAGGTCCCATCGGCTGACGCTCATCTCATCCTAAGTCGATTGAAGTTCCTTCTTCAAGCTATTGGATTCATTTTGTAACCCTTTGATAGCCTCCCTCGTGGTAAGAAGAGAACCTTTAGAAGCGATAATTGGGCCGCTAAATCGGCCTTCTCCTTTCCATAGCGGCCCATTTGCCGCAACGCTTCAGATTTATCTCGCTCAAGGGCTCCGATAGCATCAAGTCGTTTCTTTCTCCTTCTCTTCCAAGGCCGCCACCCTAGAGCTTAAGCTGGCGATATACGCCTATTCATTTCCCATCTTTGCCAAATCTTCTTGGCAAAGATTGCAGAACTTCGATCCGCCCGATTAATGCGATCCTCTGAGAATAACAAGACACTTTCGTAAAAAGCAGCGCCAAGTTTAGAAGTAAAGGAAATGTGAGAACAACCCTTACTAGCATGGCCGAAGCGAATAGTTGATAAGTGGCCTCTTCCCTCCTAGCCCTCCGGAGTTTCGTGGAGCTGCTTTCGGGCCTCATGGCCATCAAAAGCGTCCTTCACGGACCCGATGTCGCTAAAAGGAGTATCCTCGAGAAGATAACTCCTTTTTGCTTGAGTGGCAGATCCCTTTAAAACTGAATCCGCCACTTTTAGTTTGTCTAAAAGGGCCGCTTCTCCCATACTCAGCCTATAAAATAGAACCTAAGTTAAAAATTCTAAGTGAAACATACCCAGAGAAAAATATATATAGAAATTCTCACCTCTATGAGAAGGATGTCCTCCGGCTAGGCTAGAAGAAGGACCCTCGGAATTGGGGACAATCTTGAGGTGAACTTCTTCCGTCTGAACCTCCTCACAGGCACCCCCACTTTGTTCTTACGTAATTCGGGGACACGTCGTCCTCGAAATTCTTTCTCTTGGTCCTCCTCTCCCGTGAGGACCACTGCCCTTCTTGGAAGAATCCTTCTCCTTTCTCTTCCCTCTTCTTTCTTTCCTCCTTGGAGGTATCACCTCTTGGCCAAGTACCACTTCCTTCTTCTTCCTAGCCATGAGGCAAGTGCTGTGTGAACTTCATCCCTCGAAAGAGGCCAAAAGACCTCTTAACATAGCTTGGGTCCTCATCCTCCATCGGATTTCCTACAAAACAAGGGCCAAAATAAGTCAATTACCAGTAGTTAAAAAATCGACCCATCAAAGAAGATACACGAATAATGCCTACCGGTGGGACACTATTAAATGACATTTAACAAGGGTTTTCCTTTGTCAAGAACTCATCCATGTACACTTTGGATAGCCACATCATTGACTTAAGAAGAACCTCCTCTTCTCCCGTCATTTCCTCTGGCGATGTCCGTTCGGGGAACCTCCCACTTTGTTCGGACATCCCACTCGGACTTACTTTTGACAAAGAAGAATTTACTCTTCCATCGCTTAATGGAAGAAGGAACTTTTCCTAAAAATTTCCTCCCAGAACGAGCCGAAAAGTAATACCAATCGGCGTTAGACTCTAGGCATAGGCTAAAAAGCATACGGAACCAACGGACGGTCGGACTTATTCCGTAATGCTTGAAAACAATAACAAAGCCGTTCAAAAGTCTCCAAGAATTTGGAGCCAACTGTAAAGGACACAAATGATACTCTTCTAGTATTGCCTTAGCGAAATCAGAAAAAAGGAAGCCTAAGGCCACCCAATAGCGCATCTTGATAGATGGCTATCTCCCCTTCCCTAGGAGAACTTGCCCTCTCCCCAGAACAGGGAACCCTAACCTCAAACAGGGACAAATTTATCTCATACTTCGCTACCAGGCTATCTACTTCCTTTTGTCCAAGAAGACTTATGAATGTGTCCGACCCCCTACCCATTGCCCTAGAAGAGGATGAACCCATGAACCACAGGCAGGGGCGCCTCCAAGTTCACCGGAATCAGCCGGATCGCAATGAAACCGCAGGGTTGGACGGAGAAGGGACCGAGGGCTCATGAGAAGAACTAGAGGAGGAAGAAGTAGCGCTAGAAGTGGCGCTAGCCATTACCTTAGGAAAGAAAAAGATAACACAAACATAGAAAACTCGAAACAAGAGTTCGCCGGAGAAGAAGAAGAAATCTTAGGAAGAAGACACGATTCAACTTTCGAAATAAACCCTTTTCGCCCATGCGATTTCAAGATATATATGAAAACAGCGAATCCCTGGCCGTTAGATCTCAGTGTTACATTCCAATCAAAACCGTTGAACCAAGGCCCCCAAATCCTGACCGTTCAAATAGGCCATTATTACTCCTCCAAGAAATCCGTCCACGTCAGCATACCAAACGCCGCCTGACACATATTGGTAATCGCGCCCATCATGCTGTTGACAAAACGCACACCGCGCATGTCACGCCATATCCCCCCTTTTAATATGAAACAGTGCCAAAGACACGTGTCCCTCAAAGAAATAATGAGCACAATACCATAGGACCAACACCATAAAAAACAAAACACACATTCCAACATAGGATCGCCAGTGAAGGCCATAAAAATGCCAAAGAATTTACAAACAAAATGACAAACATCATTTATTCAGGTTACATGACGAACCCAAACAAAGCAAAAATAACAAAAACATGTTATCCGACGGACTAAAGTTAAATATTCGCGGATTCGTCTGAAGCCGCGCTCGAATGAGACTCGGAGGAGATGCACGGACTCCCACAACCGTCACTATCCTCGTTCCCACTAGGAGAACCTGGATCAGCACGGGGGCGAAGGTAGGGACCCACTTCTCTACGGCAGGAGTCGTCTCCAAACATCTCAAAATCGAAACGTACACCCCCTGCATAAGTGACAACTAAAAGGTCCCCCGCCTCCATGCTGTGATCAACATGAAAAGCCTCCCACCTGCATCGATACATATCTCACCTGGGTCCCCATTAACCAATAGAACGCCCGGCCACACACAGCCGTTCGGACTTACTAGGTGGATAAACCCAGTCCTTAATTCCGACAGATGTTCGTGAAAGGAGCTAGGAATTCGCAAGTGGCGAGAGCATTGGCTAAAAGTGAAGAATTTATAAAAAGACAAACGTTGAGCCATAATACAAAAGATTTCTGACTATGAACGTTACCCATACAAGCCCTTAAGTAGAAAAATAGGCGAAAATTTCGGAGAAAAATCTACTTGATACTTGGTATGAAGAGAACACAAGATGGCGTCGGTCACCTATTAGAAACACGTATACCATAGCCATAGACGAAGCCCACTCCTACATAGACGTGCCAACTAAGAAGAATACTTGTTCTCGAACCAAGCGAAACGTGCGATTAGCTCACCTCTCGCTCAAAATTTTCGAACAAGTACATTTTAGGGGGGACTAGTGTTACGGATATATTTGGTGTTACAGATATATTTGGTAAGACATATGTCATTGACCTAGGGACCACCTGTCACACACAAGACCGTGTTTTATCAGCCACGTGGCATCTTTGGCCACGCGGCAATATCACCAAACAACCTTGCACAATTCCGTTCGGCAGTAACGTGAGGAATAAATCCTGCCAATAAGTCCATCGGAATTATAACAGCCCTCTTATACAAGACGTGAGGTGGAAGAAGAGAAGTAAATATCTAACGCCTCTACAGTAAGTAGGCCTTATCCACTTACTACAGTGGGCAGATATTTACTCTACTTGCCTACAGACTACCTACACGCTAGAAGATATTCACCTAGCCCACCGCCTTACCCCACCACCTTGCGAGATATTTGCTTAAACCGCCTCTCACTTGCTATAAAAGGAGAGGAAGGACAAAAAGGAAAGGGACCGAAAAAAAAGAAACACTCACTGCACATTACACAAAGCGTTGCCTAGGACTTCTTACCCTGATTTCTGACTTAATCATCGGAGTTAAATCCGAGCAGAAAGGCCCAATTCCGATCACTTCTCCTCCTCTTCACAGGTCTATCAGTGGATAATTCCGGACGGAATTGCTGAGTGCCCTCCGCGTCTCCCCTGTTGGCGTAAGTAAGCGTCCACACCAACTATAAATATTAACCCGTTTGTCGAGGTCGAGACTGCATCCACGAGGCCACATGTAGAGCCAAAGAGTGAGGTGGACCAGTTTTTGGCATCAATAATATATATATATATATATATATATATATATATATATATATATATATATATATATATATATATATATATCTTGAAATTGAATTCATATGAGGGTTAAAATAAATTGGATATATATATATATATATATATATAGTGATGATGGGGACATGTGATTAGAAGGGTTGGTACTCATGATTTAGATAAGGTTTGATGGATGGGTAATTTGTAATTTAAATATATATATTCATGATGAAGATAGGCATATAATTCATTTAATGATGAGATAAATTGTTTGAATTCAAATGCAAGATAGAGGGGAACGGTTTGATGGGATGGGGATTGATATAACATATTTAAGGATAAAAATAGAAATTAATTATATATATAATGATCGTACAGGATGTTTGGCTAATGTTGCTTTAAATGGTAATATTGTATATATACAAATAAATGAATGCATGACCATTGGCTTTAATTTGGTGAATGGGAGCCACTATTATTGGGTTAAACAAGGCAGTAGATGAGAATATCTTATTAGAGCTTGATGACATCATTGCTTACATTTTCATGTGATTAATATTAAACCTTGGAAATTTAGTCAAGGGTATTAGCAATGTTATTCAAAAAGGGGGTCCTTACACGTGGGTGAAAATCCATGAGCCAGCAATGGGGTATTGGCCTCCTTGACAAACGTGTTCACACTTGCATGGTTATCCATGGAGCTAACTATGTTGGTGCATGGGTGCTGGAAACCAACAGATAAGGTAAGAGCGGATCGTGAATTTCGTTAGGATCTCTTGTCAACGACGTGGATCGTGGGAAGATCTTTCGCGAGTCCTTCAAAGGGCAACCGGCCTTCAGAACCCTAAAGTTTGCTCTCGTTCATCGCCGCCGCATTACCACAGAGAGATAGGGAGGAAGGGGAAGGAAAGACACCGCTCGGGAGCACCGGGGAACACCGCCGTCTCCAAACCTTGACTAGCTGTACCTGAGACGAGAACCAGGAGACAGGTTAGAAAACTCCTACTGTTTTAGATGGAGGCATGAGATGTGTAGTTCTGGACAGCATACTCAGAGTTTCTTTTGAAATATCCCATGTTCATAGATGCATGATAGTATTGGTAGTGAGTCATGGGAGAAGACAGTTGATTTCATGTAGATGCATACTTCCTTGCTTGGTTTAAAGAGATGTTGTTGTTCTTAGCATGCATGAATAAGGATTCAGGAGGTTTTAGAAATACTGTTTTATAAGATCATGATGATTGTTTGGATTTAATGCACATGAGTGTGTGTTCTTATTGTGATTTGTGAAGTTTTCTTAAGGTTGTTGGGTAGCTGTTTGAAGTTTTGATTGAGTTGTTGATGGGGTTTATAGTCGGGGTATGATCTTGGATGGGTTCTTGGTGTTGTGTTATAAAGGAGGACTGGGAATTCAAAGGGGAGAGTCTGTGACTGTCGATGAGTTTAAGTGTTTGATGGGGATTAGAAGCAAGTGAAGGCTGGAGGTTAGAGGTTTGATTGTGTTTGAGATCATAAAAGAAAGTGTAGTGAATTGAGTTGTAAATAGGTGCTAGAGCTCCTAAAATTTTATGTGTTGAGGATTTGTTGCTTGATTTAGTGTTCAGTGGGGGATTAGTTTAACTCTTGGTTCTAATGAGGTTTTACTGGTTGGTGAATTGTTTAAGAATTGGTCTGGGTGTGCAGTTGCAATGAGTGAGCATTGAAGAGGAGCTTTCATGATCAGATGTGTGCGTGTGTAGTTGATGGTCATGAATGTGAGATGGGTATTGATTTCATTTAATGTTGGATTTGTTAGAGTCCTGGCTGATCAATGAGGTTGATGATCGAGTGTTTCTCGAATGAAGGATTGCTCTTTGGGGTCTGATAGTTCAATGCTAGTGGTCCACTTTGGGTTTAAATGTTTGGATTGGGTTCAGTTGTATTAGAAGTAGTTGGGCCTTGGGCCAGTTGATGGACTATAACCAAAGAGATTAAATGATAAGGTTTGTGGGCTCAATTAGAATGGATTATCTTATTTAAGTGGTTTAAATAATTTAAAGAATTGAGTCTGGTTATTAATGGGCCGGGCCCATTTTGTGCACATGCATTGAAGATGATATTAATTTCTTTAAATACTAGTGAGTGTGTTGAGTTTGGGCCCATGTTTGGTAGATATGGACGAGGAGCGAGGAGCTTCGTCGGGACAGATACCGATCGTTCGGTTGGATTGCGATTTGAGGTAAGTGACTTCTGCCTAGTACCGTTATTTCTTGATTGATGACATGTTTGTACATGTAAGTGTCTTTGCCTAGCTCCCACCCAGAGATGGGTTTCTTTGACATTCTTATTACCTGGTTTGGTATATTCTTGATTGTTATCATGATTGTGCTTGTGGTTATGATTTGGATATCTGTTTTTGATTCTCGGTATACATGTTTTGTTTGATGCTTCCACATCGGTTGATTGGTTGTTGTATAAGCTTGCTTTTGGATGCTCACTGAGCATGCTACCATGGACCGGGACATTACTGTGAGACTCATGGTGCTTGTGTTTAGGTTGGGTTGGTATGTCTCGTGATCGAAAGTATGCATTCATCGGGGAGCATAGCCACACAATCCCAGGCACTTCTGACCATTGAGGCACACGCTGCAAGACTTGTGCTGACCGTGGAGGTATGATTGGTCGGGCTTAGGGGGCCCCGTTTGATTGACTCATTGTGTCGATTGATTGTCATGATTTGTCTATCTTGACTATTTGGACTGTGCTTATCGTGATTCCTCTGCAGGGTACTTACTGAGCTTTCCTTTCGAAAGCTCACTTCACTTTCTTTTTCTCTTCCAGGTTAAGAGGAACAGATGACTCAGGGTTTGGAGCTGCGCATGGGACTGGGATAGGTTGGAGAGGTCCGAGGACCTCAGGTTGTGTGAGAGTTTCACTTGTAGGACCCTTATAGGGCCTGGTTTTGTATAGAGCTTTGTAGGGTACCTGGAACCCTTCATGATTTTTTTTAATTCCGTTGTATAACTTTGATATTGTTCTTTATTATTAATGAACATTTGATTATTATTGTTATCTGCTTATCATTTTTAGGCCTTGTATTCGAGTGGGGCTCGTCTCCACTTGGATACGGCCGATCTGTCGACGTCCCCGAGGTCCCTAGATCCGGGTCGGGGCGTTACAGGGGTACCCGTGGAGCATAGCCATCTGTGGCACTTGACCACTGAGGCGCACGGCACTTGTGCTGACCGTGGAGGTATGATTGGATGAGTTTAGGGGGCCCCGTTGTTTTGCTTCTTGTGCTGATCTGGTTATTTTCTTGATATGATCCATGTCTTGACTGATTGTCCTGATTTGTCTATCTTGACCCTTTGGACGGTGCTCATCGTGATTTCTCTGCAAGGCACTTACTGAGCTTTCCTTTCGAAAGCTCACATCACTTTCTTTTTCTCTTCCAGGTTAAGAGGAACATATGATTCAGGATATGGAGTTGTGCGTGGGACTGGGATAGGTTGGAGAGGTCCGAGGACCTCAGTTGTGTGAGTGAGAGTTTCATCTTTAGGACCCTTATAGGGCCTGAGTTTGTATAGATTGCTGTATAGGGTATTTTGAACCTTGATTTTAGTTACCGCTGTGATAACCCTGATTATGTATATGATTTAATTGAGATATTTTATTGATGTATTGTTATCTGTTATTACATACTTAGGCCTTGTATTCGAGTGGGGCTCGTCTCCACTTGAGTACGGCCGGTCTGTGGACGTGCCCGAGGTCCCGGAATCCGGGTCGGGGCGTTACATTGTTGTGTGTTTGATTTGGTGGTTGCCCTAATTTTTAGGTTTTGTTGTTCGATTGGGTGGTTGCTTTAATCACTCTTTAATATGCAACCTTTACTTTCCCTCTCCTAACAGATGTTGGATTATTGTTCGCATTCCTGAAACATATGTATCATATTAATAAATAATTACATTTGTTTTTTTAAGCAACCCCATTTGAGGGTCCTCTCCATTTGATAACTTTAATACTAACTTGCCCCAAAACTTCTAGAAATAAAGTTAATAATTTGCATTGACATTTAACAATTATGTAGTAATTTTCAATTCAGCCTGAATCCGTCAAAAAGATTTTTGTACATAATAGAAATCAGAGACCAAATACCCAAAATTTTTATTTAAGTTTTGTACTCAGTAGATATTAACAAACATTAACTGAACAACACATTCTTAGCAATCAACTTAATTATTCAATTTAGGTGAATATATAATTCTGTCATATTAGAATACAGGTACAAGATCAGTCAGTTCGATACTACTAAATACTAATAATTATTACTTAATACACATGAAAATCTTTACAAGCAATAGAGAGTCTAGAGAAGAGATCAATTAACAATTGAAAGTTTCTCTTCACGCGGCTGCTTTGCTTTGCGTCAGTGACCCGATCAGATTAAATACATATACTGTATTAGTTACAAGCTACTAACAACTCTCATCAATATTAATTAACAACTCTCATCATAATATGAATCAAAGGATTCTATCTCATTGTAGTGTGATTTCATTGGTGAATGTTTCTACTTTGTTTGTTGTTCATGTTGATGTTTAATTTGGAGCTGCTATATATAAATGACTTTTCTCTATTAGTAGTTTTGGGTAGTCTGTTAGGTTTGGTTAGGAATATAGCAAACAATTAAATAAGATGCATAAGTAGATGAATGAATTAAAGTTTCATTTCTTTTCCTCCTTTTTTTGTAGAATAAAGAAAAAGTTGACACCAAGCAACTGCACCCTCAAGCAACTCTTTAAAGTGAATCTTTGTTGCTGACAAAAGTTGCCACGTTTGTTGCTGACAAAAGTTGCCACGTATCTCTTATTTTCCTAGTTTAGGTATTCAGTTTCGCTTATGTAAAGTATAGTATATTGGATTAATGGGTTTGCTAAACATGTTTGCTCTTTGATGAGGAATGCAAAAGAAAGAGTTTAATCATGTTCAATTTCTAAAATAGCATGTTGCACTGCAACAAATAATATTGTTATTAATTAGGATCTCTGAAGTTATATGGAGGCAAATAATATTTGTCGACATTTCGATCATTTGCTATTCTACTAGTGCCCATGACTTATATGGATTCTCATGTAATGGGGAATGTTTCCTAGTTTGTTTGTTTCTTTCTCTATCTGAAATATGACAAGAAATATTAGTTTAAAAATTTCAGGCCAGTATTATATTATAATTTTTCAAGATCAATGTGTGAATCCTTTGAACCTCTAAGTTTGTTTGTGCCTGCAACTTGATGAAATTTGTTTATTTGCTTCACTGATGCCAACATCTAGGTTTCCAAAAAAATAATCATCTTTGCATCTGTACAACTATTTTTTTAATATTACAACAGGTGCATTAGAATAATTCGACCTCTTCAATAAAACAGTTGGGTTCTATCTGTCCAAAGAAGTTTGAACATTTAATAATTGCATTATTTTTGTTTTATAGCTCAGAGAGATTATTTGCTATTCTACTAGTGCCTATGACTTATATGGATTCTTATGTAATGGGGAATGTTTTCCTAGTTTGTTTGTTTCTTTCTCTATCTAAAGTATGATTACAAATAATAATCATACTATTATCTCATTGTTCTAGAGACTTGAGATTTAGACATTTTCCATCAAATCTTTCAATTTCAACTTGTCATTCTTACAACTGCCATATTAGAATTCATGTTGCAAAAAGATTATCGTGTGTTTGATTTGGTGGTTGCCCTAATTTTTAGGTTTTGTTGTTTGATTGGGTTGTTGCTTTAATCACTCTTTAATATGAAATCTTTGTTGGGGTTAAAATATTTCATAACTATGGTGTTTATTTGCTTCATTGTGATTTATTTATAAGCATTGAAACTTTGAGAAATTTGGATACCTGCCCCTTATAACAATAGAATAATCATAGAATATGAAACAGGAAATGGATTCATCAAGTGCATATGGTCGATTGTTAAAATTTCATACCTCGATATCAAGGATTAGTTTATGGTATTCAATGGTTGTAGGGATCCCTGAAAGAAAAATCAACATTTAGTTGTGCAATAGAAATAAGCATTGTGAGCAAAAATGATGGGAACAAACAATAAAATCAACATCTTAAATTTGTTAGGATGCAGGCTATCTAGACAAGAAAATCAACAATGAGAAAATAGCAGTTATTATAATATAATCGGATAACCTGAATGCTACAGTCACGTTCCCCAAAATGAACCACATTTCCATATTTATCTGCAAGAAGTTGTAAACACAAATAGGAATGGATGAGGCCAAGTCAGACAGAAGACTACAGTCTCTCATTCCAAATCTCCCCCATCAGTTCGTTGCCACGTAAAGACAACACTATAGGTCATGTTAACCACAACAAATAGTTCAGCTTAGCCATAGTTTTGTTGGTGACTATCTTGTGGTAGTCGGTTTCTTTTCTAGCATGTAGAATAATATTCTTCAATCTATATGAAATTTATTCTCAACTCCAAATCCATTATTTTCAAATAACTGTATTTTATTCAAAGCTCAACATCCTACTCTTAGCAAGAAACATGGAAATAATGCATTGTGTACGAAATTTGTTGCATATATGGTAAGAATTTATAATTTTATAATTTTACCAGAAACTCGATATGCCTTGGATTCTGGATGTACTTCTCCAAATAGACACCATCATTTCCAAATGCAGCAGCTGCTTCAACTCTTCATTATCTTATCAGTCCTAAACTTGTGTTTCCACCATCTAGTACTTCTAATTTTTAATTCGTCAGCTATGTCATGTTATTTATATCAGTATTTTTATGATATAAAGTAGATTCTTATATATTATTTTTTCATTGATTAGACATTTTAAGCTGATAAAAAATTTAATAAGGGTGTTTATCATAGAAAATTATAAATATCTTTTTTAAGGCATGAAAGATGCACTTATTAACTTGTTACTTTATTAACTACAATAATTTTTTTTTTACAAGTTGTATTATTTCTTCTTGGATTTCTTAAATTATGTTGAATATTTTAGGCATGGATAAATCATGGATTACAATGCCAAGAAACTCACCTGCGTATGACCAAGGAGTTAGGAATTTCAATTAATTTGCTTTTCAACATGGTTCAGTTAATGATATGATACTATGTCCTTGTCTGAAATGTAGATTTAGAAAACATAAGACATGAGCTGAGGTGTACGATCATCTAATTTGCAAACAGTTTCGAAAAGGTTATACAATTTGGTACCTTCACGAAGAGCTCCATCGACAAGAAACGAATCATGTTTCAAGTAGTGTCCAGGTTGCCTCACAAACCAATGTTGCTGCTAATGATCCGATTAGGGATATGGTAAATGAAGCGTTTGGAATACACAAATATCATTTAGAAGAAGGCAACGAAGGGGTCAAACAAATCGATGAACCATTACCGAATGTGAACCAGACTAGGAATAGAACGGATGAGTTTTACGAGTTATCAAATGATGGTCAACAACCTCTTAATGAAGGGTGTGCAAATTATTCAAAACTATCTTTCATATTGAAATTGTATCACATCAAGTGTCTTTGTGGAATGAGCGACAAAGCAATGACGATGATTTTGGAACTGCTACATGATGCATTTCCGAATATAAAAATTCTAAGCATTTTTTTTATGATACAAAAAAAAAATCATCACAAAGCTAGGATTGAGCTATGACAAAATACATGCATGCCCGAATAATTACATGCTTTATTGGGGCAATAAAGAAGATTAAGAGAGAGAAATTTGTAGAGTTTGCAATGCTTCAAGATGGAAAGAAAAGAAGGGTGGTAGTAGTTGAGGCAGAAAAAAGATTCCTGCGAAAGTAGTCAGATATTTTCCGTTGGGGCCTCGATTACAGCGGTTGTATCAAAAACAACTAAGGATATGAGATGGCATAGCTTGGATACCAACAATGATGGGGTGCTGAGACATCTAAGAAATTCTGAAGCATAGAAAAAGTTTGATTCGGCAAACAGTTGGTTCGCAGTAGACCCCCGAAATGTTCGCCTTGCTTTTTTCCAATCTGAAGTTTTTTCCAATCTATTCTGAAATTAGCTACAGTGGAGAGGTATTTTCGTTCCCATGAACTTTAGATGGATTTAATCCTCATGGAAATATGAGTCAAAGTAATAGTATTTGACCGATTGTTCTCATTCCATACAAAATGCCATCGTGGGTGTGCATGAAACAAACATCTTTTATCATTTCAACAATTATTCCTGGTAAACATATGCCAGGAAATGGTATAGATGTCTACTTACAACCTCTAATAAGGGAGTTCAAAGAGTTGTGGTATGATGCCGTTGATACATATGATTCTTATGAGCATGAAATGTTCAAGATGCATGTTGCTTTGCTGTGGACAATTAGTGATTATCATGGTTTAGGAAATCTATCATGGTGGAATGTTTATACCGGGCGTGCCTGTATACATTGCAGCTACTCTTCAAAGCCTGCTCGTTTAAGACATAGTAAGAAATGGTGTTTCATGACTCATCGACGCTTTCTTGATGGTGGACATAAATTTAGAATGAATAAGATCAGATTTAATAAAGAGCAAGAGCTACGCGAACCTCCGAGATTACTATCAGGCATAGAGATTTTTCAAATAGGTTAAGGATGTTAATGTCACATTCAGTCAGTCTGTTGATAATCAAGTTAGGGGGGAAAGAAGGCACAATGTGAGTATTACTCTAGAAGGGCCACAACAATGGAAGAAAAAAAAAGTATATTCTTTGAGCTTCTCTATTGGGAGTATAATTCATTGAGTCACAATTTAGATGTGATGCATATAGAGAAGAATGTGTGTGATAATGTACTCTTCACATTCTTGAACGATAGTTCTCGATCGAAAGATCATCTTAATGCTTGTAAGGACCTACAAAATATGAATTGTAAACAAGATCTGTGGTCAAATGACAATGGAAAGTTTGCTCTAGCAGTGTACACAATGACTAAGCAAGGAAAGAAGTTATTTTTAAATACTTTGAAGAATATTTGTGTGCCCGATGGCTACGCAAGTAATCTTAAAATAGTTGGAACATTGAAAAGTCATGACAATCATATACTTCTACAGCAGTTTCTCCCACTTGCTATGCGTGCAGGGCTTGATGATAAAGTATCTGCAGTATTACTTGAGTTATGTTCTTTTTTCCGACAAATATGTGGAAAAGCGTTGAGTGTTACTGAATTGGATAAACTGCAGAACCAAATTGTTCTTACTTTATGCAACATGCAAATGCTTTTCCTGCCATCATTTTTCACATTAATGATACCTTTGATTGTTTACTTGGTCGATGAAGCCAAACTTGGGGGTCCAATGTATTATCGTTGGATGTTTCTAATAGAAAGGTAAAACACACTAATAATATTATTTGTAATACATAATATTAACTTGTATACATCATATAACTACTAAACATATGATGTTGTAGGTACTTGGGAGTGCTAAAATCATATGTGCGCAACAAAGCACAACCAGAGGGATCTATTGCAGAGCTTTATGTTGCACAAGAAGCTATTACATTTTGTTCACGGTATTTAGATAACATCGAGACAATATGGAATCGTCCCAGACGGTATTAATTTGTAATGCTTTCTGCGTATTCCCAACCCTCTTACAATCCATGTGAAGGCTTATTTGCCTCCCTTGGTTGCGCCCCCAGCCTTTTCAGCTTCAAGCTGTCTCATATGTGACAGGTATGTGGACTTGTCATCCCCTATTTGTTGTATATCGATCCCCACCTTGAGTGCTGTGGTGTTCATATTCCTGTCGGGTCAAGTAGCTAGAGTTAGTGGTACAGGAAAGGAGTTAGAGGGCATACCTTCTGTTTCATCAACATGTGCCTTCCTTTTGTGTTTGCTAGGTGTTGGCCCTTGTTTCTCTTTAGTTGTCTCATCTGGCTTGATTTTCCGTAGGTGACCTCGGGTTTTTCAAGGAGGGGGGGGCTTTCTTTTCTTTTTCTTCATTTGCTCCCGCAATAGGGATAGATGGGTCATTTGTATTCAAAGAACTGTCTTCCTTCTCGACCAAAAGAGGCCAAGCTTCCTTTGTGATTAGTTGTCCTTCTCCTCTAATTAATCTTGGGGACATTTTGGTAATGTCAGTGTGATTCAGTTAAATTAGGATTATCTTTCTCAATATTTCTCCCTCTATCGGTGTTTGAGACCCTTTGTAATTAAAATGGCTTTTTGGGCCTTTATTCATAATGGTAATGGGTACTACATCAGATACTGGGCCAGCTAAGTAAGCCGAATTTATATCTGAATGCATGGATGCATGAGTGGGCCTATCCTGGCCGGACGGGTCGGGCACCGCCCGTCTATCGTCAATCCCACAATCAGCACAAGTTGACCCACCTTGGCCACGCGTCTTGCTGGCATTGGGTGGTCCATTTCCCTTTGGTGCACTTCCTATGCACCTTGAGCGAGGCCCAGTTGAGACAGGTGTACCATCAAGAACTGCTGAAGCCCTCCTTACCAGGTCAACCCCAGCCTCATCCGTGTACCTTGCTACCGCCGCTATCACGCCGTCGTTGTCCTTGCCTTCACTCAGCAGCCTCTGAGTACGCATGTGCTCCCCTCTATTCACCGCTGGTTGGCAGCTATCTACGGCCGGTCCGAACGGGTCTCCGTGTTCCCCGATTCCGTCGGACGCCGGTCGTCTTTTCGGACGATGATGCCCCCCAACGGTCTTCCTCTCCATTTATCCCGAGCCTCCATTTCTTCTATCATGATGCCTTTACCCTTCTCTTCTTGCGTTGCATGCGGCTTCGGAGCTCCCTGGCCTTCTCCCCCGGCCGAGGATTGGGACTAAATTCGTTGCCCCTTGTATGTTTGCCGGATCTACCAGCGGTGGTTTGATCTTCTCAATACCTTTATCCTAGGGGAGCCTGGGTTGTCCCCTCTCCATTCTTACGTAGAGAGTGTACTTCTTGGTACCGGTGTTGACATTGATGATGGTAGGAAGCTTCTCACCACATCGGATTAGGAGCGCTACCCGAACGACGTTGGCGAAGGCCGTGCCCCATTCGTCAATGCGGATTAAGTCCCCTACTGGCTTCAACATGTTGGCCGCCACGCCTCTGTGCCACCAAAAAAGAGGCATTCCCTTGACTTCTACCCATCTACATTCTTCCTCCGCTTTCCCCGTCGAGTCGAAGTTTGGCGTGTATGGTTCAAAAGAGATGCTGATTTTGGGCAAGTGAATGACGCCCACCCTCTCCAACTCTCTGGCTTCCTCTGGCAAAGGACATTCAACAATGTATTGCCCGTTGGTGAACTTCTTGGAGCTCCATCCCTCACTCTGGCTATGGGTGTCTTGCAGGGCGACGCTGAGGATGCCACTTGTCACAATGCCTTCTCGGACCTTTGTGATGGTGAGAATGGTGTAAGTCTTCAGGGCTTCCTTGCCGCGCACTATCTCCTGTCTATTGGGATAGAGAGATGGTGCTGTGTGGGCTTTATTTTCCCGGCAAGCCCTGTTTTGTTTCTCCGGCTGTGTGGTTCTCTTCATGTCCGTGATGCACCTCTGTGACTGCAAGTCATTGGTCTTCTTCTTCTTGCTCAAGGCTGAGACCTTCCGGGACCAGTCTGAGAGCCACTGGAGTGCAGTCTTCCTGGATCCCTTGCATCTTGCCGCTCGATGGCCGATTCCACCATATCGTCTACAAGTGATAGCTCTTCTGCATTGGTTAGCCTTGTGTCCCGGTAGAGGCACTGGCCACACACTTGGATAGGCCTCTCTGCTGTCTGCACTATGGCCATTGATCGACGGTTTTGTTCCAGATTTGGTTCTGGTCGCCGTGAAATGTCCAAGCGCTGTTGGCGCTTGTAATGGACGTCTTTCTAGTTACGTTCATCCTCGCTCTCCTCTGTTGGGGTGTGTGGTGTCGTTAGCGCTGCATTGAAAAAGGTGGTTTCCTTCCTTCAACAACTTCAACATACGAGACTCCAGCTCTTCTGGGGCTATTTTGATTTATCTGTGGTTCCGGTGAAGGGGCGGTCTTCCGTCCATGTTCTTTAGGTTTGGGTAATCTTGGTGAAGCTTTTCGTTTCCAGACATGGCCTTGAGTCATCTCGTCGTTCGTCGTCGCGCTACACCTTGCTTAGCCATGGGCCGCTGTGTGTTGGAAAAATTGTTCGCTGCTTTGTTGATAAAAAGGATACTGAAGCTCTGATCATGAAAAAGCTTGGGAGTGGCTTCTCCCAAGCTCTCGTTGGAAATATTGGTAACTTGGATCAATTCAAATCTTTTATCTTAAACTAAATTTAAATACAAGGAATTTTTTTTTGAAAAAACAATATAAGTAATTTAGAACTAGGGTTTCTTTAAATTTAAAGCTTAACCAAATCAATTAATTCCTTATCCAAAAAATGTATTTTCTAGTTACATTTGGTTTTAATATAAGTATGAATAATAAATTCAATACAACTAATAATAATGATGTAAATAAATTCTAGCTAGGTGGTTAGCTTATTAGGCTCTCACATAAGAGATTTGGGTTCAAGCCCCCAACAACCTAATATTTTTAGTTATTAAGAAGTATTACTCTGAAAATAAAATTAGAGGTGTCAAACATGCCAGGTGCCTGCCCGGATTTTTTCTATTTTGATAAAAGACCTTAAAAATTTTCTAAAAAAACAGAAAAATCAGGAAAAAAATCCAAAAAAATCCTAAAGAAGTACGGAAAAAAAATAAACTATAGAAAACTTATAAAAGTTCTAAAAATTTTAAAAATTAATCAAATTAGCACATGGAAAATGTTCCAAAAGAAAAAACAAGTTACATTATTCTCAACTCATATGTTTTCATTTAACTAAATTACTAATTACTAATGAGAATCTTTTAATACAAAGAAAAATAAATTCTATGTAGTAAAGGAAAAAAATACATTTTTACCAAGTTACTCTTACCAAAACTAAAATAATAAAAATAAAAGAATTAAAGAAAACAACATAATATTTAAAATATTAAGCAAATTGCCATATGTGCAAAGTTCACACTAAATAAAGAAAAGGCAAAATAAGAAAGAAGCTCGGTGATATGGTATACTGATTGGATAGAAAAGAACAATTTGCTATATATATTAATCTCCAAATTAATTCATTAAATTTCATTTTACTATATTTAAAACTAGACAATTTTTAGAAACATAAAAAACATAAATAATCAGTAAATTTCTGATATTTGAATATTTATACTTGAAATGAATTGTATCAATGAAATGTTTGAATAAAAAAAATTTAATTTCTCTTTATTCCAAAAGTGTTTGATAGAACATAATTATTTAAGAATATTATCCTAAATAATAAAACAAACCTAAGATTATATTAGTAATTAATGGAAGTTTTAATTATTATGGTTGGTTTAATTTTAAATTTTAAATTATATTATATTTAACATGGGTTGATTTTATTAGTAATTAATGAGAGTTTTAATTATTGTCTTATCCGTTGGTTTAATTTTATAATTTTAAATTATACTATATTTAATTTTTAAATGGAAAATGGCATTGTAAATCCAATTAGCATGGGAAACATAACTATTAAGTAGCATGCGAAACAACATTTTTCACAAAAAAAAAAAGAAAGATTAGAGAGAGATGAATAGGCATCAAGAGATCCAATCGTTGGATCTCCTGATAGAAGATGAACTAAAGCATCTAAATTTCAAGGTTTTTTTTATATGTTAGATTATTAATTATTGAAAATGAAGTTATTTGTTGGTCTAATGATGTATTTCTATGACACTAATCCGCTAGTCAAAGTTGTTACGATGAAATCTATCCTCAAAAAGAGCTTGAAGTTCATGTGGTTTATTATTATTATTATTATTATTATTATTATTATTATGGAAAATATTGTTTAAATGTTTTTAGTTGGAAATATTGGTAACTTGGATTAATTCAAATCTTATATCTCAAACTAAATTTAAAAATGAAGAATTTAAAAATAGGTTTCTTTAAATTTAAACTTTAACCAAATCAATTAATTCCTTATCTAAAAAAATTCTTTTTTTAGTTACACATATCAATGATAGTCTAGTTTGTTAGTTAAATGGCTCTCACAAGAGAGACTGAGGTTTGAGTCCCTCAAAAATTTGTTTTTAATAGTTAAAAAAAATTTAAAAACTATAAAACCAGCTGTTGGATCTATCTAAGTCTCCGATACAATCGTCTTTGTCTTGCCCATTAGCTCGGCCGGGCCATGATGGCTCAAAGACTGTGCCGGTGCCGGAATGGCCACGGTGAATGGCCAGCATGCCGGGCTATGCTGTGTCTGTGTCTGTGGCAGTGTTTGATTGCTACTATTTTCCATGGAAAACATTTCCATGAGTGATTTTCCAGCCTTTTGAGCTGTTTCATTGCCAATATTTTCCTTGGAAAATATTTTTCCACAAATCCTGTCACGTGACCCTATTTTCCATCAAATTGGTGGAAAACTTTTCCTGCCTCCCCCCATAGGAAAAGTTTTCCAGGGAAAACAGAGGGGTTTTTTTGAAAAAAAACCAAATAAAAACTGACGGGTTCCTCTCTCTCTCACGCACTCGACACCCACCCATCGAACCCTAAAAACCATACAAACCTCAGCCGACCTCTATAGATTTTCCATGGAAAATAAGAGTAATCAAACTGCGAAATATGAATTTTTCATGAAAAATGTAGCTAAAAAATACTGTCAATCAAACAACCACTTTCTTATTTTCCACAGAAAACTTTTCCATGGCAAACTTTTCATGAAAAAGTTTTCTTTCCCATCTAATTTTCCATCTTGCAATCAAACATAGCTAAATAAAATAGTGAAGGTAGCAATCACTCAATCAACATTGATATCTCGGTAGTTGTGCAAACATAATCAATTAAACAATTAAAAAATCCTTTAATAGTGTTAACGCAATCAATACTAGAATGTTGCCTTGTGTGTGAAAATGAAATCAATCAATCAAAAAAGAGTTTTCATTTAATCGTGTGAACGGAATATCAATAACAAAATACTTCTTTAATGATGCAATCAAAATCAATTAAAAAATATCCAGTTAATTTTGGGGAGTAAAAAATAATAAATCTTTAATAGAAATATTTTTCTCATTAGTAAAACACCAAATTGGTGCGGGGAGTCTCAAATCGATTAAGCATTCAAATGTTTAAGCCAAACTGAATCCGACATTTACACCACGCGCGCACGTGAGAGAGCCTTCTCACCAACAAAGCCAATCGGTTATTAGAATAAAACCATATATAAAAAGAATGAAAGTTTCCTCCATAGCCAATGTGGGACTAAACACTTCAAAAACCTTTTGAATATTTTGAAACCAACTTTTAAAATAAGCCCACAATAAGGCCTAAAATGAGATGGGCTTCCAGCAATCCCCCTATTTTAAAAATTCAAAAAATAGTTAAAACATGAAACAAAAAAGAAAAACCGAAGCATGAGAATATAATGCAACAGAATTGGTGTCTTTTGGTCTATGAACCATTCCTTAGGATATATAAGAAGTGACTTACAGAAATTTGGTGAAATGAAATTTCTATGAACCAAAATTACTTATCGTAAATCAGTCGTCTCATAATCCACATTATGTCCTCGAAATCTGATCAACTCTGATAGGGGTGGAACAACTAGGTCATGCGCCAATACCTGAATTCATAAGTGCTCTAGAAAACTTGCTCAAGTTTCCATTGAAAGTGACCCTACTTTCACACTTATATAGGTAAATCAATCAGGTGTGAGTTGCAATTATACACACCATCCAAAAAATGGACTATGGAATTCATTAAGAGTTAATACTCATCCTTTTTCATTACAAATACACTACATACCATAGGAAGTGGATAAACAATAAGTAGTGTATCTCCAATCAGCCAATGACTTGTTTTTACCCATATGAACCTATTTCGTGGGTTTACCAATTACATAGGTTGGGTTACCATCATTGTTGATTTTTGTTATAGGCAACAGTCCTATTCCCCTCAATGTTTCACACACTAGCTTTCCACCGAGTGCTTTAGTCAGAGGGTCAACTAAATTCACTTTTGACCTTACAAAGTTAAGTGATATCACTCCATCATCAAGCAATTGTCTCACAATATTATGTTTAAGGCGTATCTGCCTACTCTTCCCATTATAGGGTTTATGCATAGCTCGACCTATGGCAGCCATACTATCACAATAAATAGGAATCGAAGGTACTGGTTAAACCCAAAGAGGAACATTTACAAGAAGGTTCTTATGCCACTCGCCTCGGTACTTGTTTTCTAAAGAGCAACGAATTCAGATTCCATAATTGACTTAGTTGTGCAGGTTTGATCATAATCCTTCCAAGATACTGCACCTCTGCTTAAAGTGAAAATAAATGCACTTGATGATTTTGTCTTGTTTGAATCTGAAATCCAGTTTGCATCATTGTATCCTTCAAGTACTGTAGGAAAACAAGAATACATCAGTCCAAAATTAGTAGTTCTTTTTAATATTTTAATACCCTAATCAAAGCAATCCAGTGATCTTTGTTTGGACTATGTGTATATCGACTTAATCTGCTAACAACATAAGCAATGGCAGTACGAATACAGCTCATTAAATATATTAAACTACCAATCACTTGTGCAAATTCATTTTGAGAGATACTAATTCCTTTATTCTTTTATAACTAAATAGCACTATCATATGGAGTTGAGACAATATTGAAACTAATATGATTAATTTTTTTTAAATATTCTCCATATAATTTTCTTGTGAAAACGTTATTCTGTTATTGGACCTTGGAATTTTAATTCCAAGAATGAAATGTACTTCACCCCTCTTTCATGTCAGATTTAGAGGATAAGAACTTCTTTGTCTAAACCACTATTTCTAAGAAAGTACCCATAATAAGCATGTCATCTACATTATTAACAAATTTACTATACACACATTTATCTGCTTCACTAATTGTATAGCAGTTAAAAACTAAAACATGCATGATCAAAATTTTCATGCCATTCTTTGGGAGCTTGTTTAAGACCATATAAAGATTTCACAAGTTTACATACCTTATGATCGTTACTTGAGATTACATACCCTTCTGGGTGATCTATGTATATTTCTTCTTCAAGATCTCCATTTAAAAAAGCTGTCTTAACATCCATTTGATGAACAACTAATTTGTTAATGGCTGCGAAAGCGATTAAAATACAAATAGAAGAAATTTTAGTAACATGAGAATAAGTGTCAAAATAATCTATATCTTTCTTTTTTTGAATATCCTTTAGCAAATAATCTAGTTTTATATTTATCAATAGACCCATCCGGTTTAAGCTTCTTTTTAAATATCCATTTACAACCTATAGTTTTTGAACCAGGAGGTAAGTCTACTAATTCCCAAGTTTGATTAGATAGAATTGATTCTAATTCACCATTAATGGCTTCTTTCCAAAAAATAGCATCATGAGAACAAACCGCTTGGGAATAACATAAGGGATCATCCTCTACAAGAAAAGTATAAAAATCATTCCGAAAACTATTTTCTTTCTTAGCTCTTTTACTTTTTCTTAATTCAACTTCAGAGTTATCAATGATTATAGAATCATCAGTAAGAATAGCATGAGGTGTAAGAGTAATTTCATCACCACTGGTTTATAAATGAAAACATGCTAAAAAAAGTCTACATTTTTAGATTCTACAATAGTATTAGGTTCCATAATGTCAATCTTAATAACCATGAATCTATATACAATACTATTCATAGCATAACCAATATATAAACAAACAATCAAAGGTTTTGGGTCCCATTTTTCTCTTTTAGGACCAGGCAATAGTACTTTACTAAACAACCCCAAACTTTAAGGTGCTTTAAACTAGGTGGATGTCCTTTCAAAAGTTCATAATGAGTTTTTCCAATCTTCTTAAAAGGTATTCTATTTTGTATATGGCAAGAAGATACAATAGCTTCCCCCCATAAATTATACGGAGCTCTTGAACTAATTTACATAGCATTCATCATATATCCTTAAGAGTTCTATTTTTCCTCTTAGCTAATCCATTAGAGGCAGGTGAGCAAGGAGGGGTTGTCTCTTGTATAATCCCATGGTTTTCACAAAAGTCTCTAAGAATACTATCTTCATACTCTCTACCTTTATCTGATCTAAGTCTTTTAAACTTTTTATTTAGTTGATTTCCAACTACAGTTTTGTACTTAATAAGCATTTCACATGCCTCATCTTTTCATCCAAGTAAGTACAAGATAGTGTATCTAGAAAAGTCATCACCTTTATATGATGTAATATTTTTTACCTCCTCTAGTCATGACATGCTTTAGATCACCTAAATCAAATTGTATAAGTCCTAATAATTATGATTCTCTTTCAACTGTCTTACAACTTTTCTTAGTTGAAATAGATTATACACAAATTTCACATTTATTAGTTAGGTTAGAATTTGTCATGTCATGGATTAGTCCAAGTTCTTTCATTTTTCTTAACATACGGAACGTTCACATGTCCTAATCTTGCATGCCATAAATCAACTAAGTTCACAATGTAAGTAGAATTAGATGATGCATTTTCATTTGTAATGTTGAGTACATTTAAAACAAATAAGCCTTGGCTACAATAGCCATTAACAAAAAAAGCTCCACCTTTAGTTATTACCAGTTTTTCGGATTCAAACGTGACCTTTATTCCAGCCTTGCAAAGTAACAAGATCGACACCAGGTTGACACAAAGGTTTGGGGCGTACAACATGTCACTGAAAGCTAAGGTCTTCCCTAAAGTAAGCTTAAGAAGCACCTTCCTTTTCCAAAGAACCAAAGAAGGAGATGAATCTCCCATGCAGATCCTCACCTTTATCCAAGGGGGTATAGTAGTAGATCGCGCTCCTATCTGCAGAGATGTGTCTCATGGCTCCAGAATCCATGATCCAGTCTTTTGTATCTGCCTCAATTAGTGCTTATGAGATTACAACAACGACCACTTCTTCATTGTCTCCTTCGGCCAAGTTGGCTTTGGGAGTTGACTCCTTCTTGAATCGGCATTGAGGCACTTGGTGTCCTGGCTTGCCATAGACATAACAAGTTCCTTTCTTTTTGAAGGTAGATGAAGAAGCTTTAGAGTTTTGGTTAGTCTTAAAATTATTAGACTTGAAACCAAATTTCTTACTTCCCTTGAAATTTCGTCTGTTACCTTTGATGTTTTTATGTTGATTAGTTTGGACTTTGTTTGGTCCACCCTCAATAAGATTTGCCTTGGATGAGAGTTCCTTGACTTTGTTTGCCTTATCCCTTTGGTGATTCTTCTCTTCAATACGGATGTGATCGATGACATCCTCAAGAGTCATATGCTTCCTCTTGTGCTTCAGGCTAATCTTATAGTCTTTCCAAGACTCAGGAAGATGTTCAATGAGGAAAACAACAATAAAGGCATCAGGTAAGATTATATCATTATTTTTTAGGTAATTCACCAAGACATGATAGTTATGAATTTGAGATGATACATATTTTTCTTCAGATATTTGGAAATCAAAAAATTACATATTGTATTCTTTTGATTTCCAGCATCTTCAACAATATACTTTTTATGTAGTAATTCCCAGATTTCTCCATCAGTTTTAAAGTTGCAATATATATCAAAAAGCTCATTGGAAAGAGTATTGAGAATTGTATGTCTGCAGATTTTGTTACCTTTTTCCCAGATAAATAGAGTTTCAGCTTATCTCTTAAAATCAGGTTCAAGCTTAGGCTCAATCAAAACATCCACCAGGTTGAACATGTCGAGGGTTGAGTACACCTTTTGCTGTCAACGCTTGAAACAGGTACCCTTGAACTGGTCTATCTGAAGGACGTCTGGAAGAGACATGACAGTGTTCATAGCAGCATCCATAATACTTTTTTAAGATTGTAGGAGTTGGAGGAGTTAAGGAGCGGCTATCAAGTTGAAGGTTGACTAAGGCATGTGGACGCACTGACCTTAAGAAGTATTTTGCCTCCTCGCAGTTTGTAACTTGGTGCAGCAGGGATCTCTTTGGCGTACTTCTCCCAGGATACAACAGTCACTAAGTCCTCCGTTTCGTGCACACGAACTGGAGAATATCGAGTTCTCAAGATTGATCCAAAAATAAAACAGCGAATGAAGAAAAAAAGATAGGAGAAGAAGGAAGAAGTAATAATTTTTCTATGTTTTCTCGAGAGGAAAGCAACTTTATTTATATGGCTTTATTTCAAATATCTAGAAAAGGCATCAATCAATCAATTAACATTGATATCTTGGTAATTGTGCGAATGGAATCAATTAAGCTATTGAAAAAATCCTTTAATAGTGTGAAAAGAATAAACAATAGAATAATGCATTAATTGTGGAAATGAAATCAATGGAAAAAAGTTTCAACTTAATCTTGTGAACGGAATATTAAAAACAAAATACCTCTTTAATAGTGTTAACCAAATTAATGGAAAAATATCCCGTTAATTGTGGAGAGTCATAAAGAATAAATCTTTATGGTGTGTTTGATTGCAAGATGGTAAATAGGTGGAAAAGATAATTTTTCCGTGGAAAACAGGAAAGTGGGTATTTGATTGTTATTATTTTCTTGCTAGAAAATCTTACATTTTCCAAGGAAAATTTTGATTTTGCAGTTTGATTGCTCTTATTTTCCATGGAAAATCTAACATTCTCAATGGAAAAAAGCATATATGTTGTTTGATTCCTCTTATTTTCCATGGAAAATCTAACCTTTTCTATGGAAATTTTTTTACTTTCTCCATGGAAAAAAACATATTTCAATAAAAAGCATTGAAATATAAATAAAAAAACAACACCATAACATCACCATCCACTATTCAATAAAAAGCATTCAAACATAAATAAAAAAGGAAAATACACATATTTCAAATTGACTTTTGAAACTACTCGATAAAAAGCATGTTCACATAATTCATCAATGAAGAAGGTTCACATATAAAAAGCATGAGTAACTAAGCATGTTCACATATAAAAGGCAAGTTCACATAATTCAAACTACACTTTTCTTCCAATGAAGCAAAACCACTGTAAAATCCAAGATTTTTGGTGAATAAAAAAATGTGTTTAACGGTTCTTTAAATTATTGGTTAATAAAAAAAATTTCCTAAATTAATTAAATGGTTTGATTAAATGGGGAAAAAGGGAAATTTAAAAGAATAAAACCCTAATTAGGGTAAAGTGGCGGGACTTAAGGACCTATCTGTAATTTCTAAAAGCTTTGAGGACCTAAGAGGAATTGTCCTCTCACACAGAGAAAGGACTTATCTGAAACCTAAAAAGGACTAGGGACTTCTGGTTAAATTTCCAGATGAAAACCCTTATAGAAATGGTTCAACGACCAAGATCAAACGATCTCAGTTCTGTGTAGATCGCGGAGCGTTATTAGGTCATCCGTGAGGCCACTTGGCACGTTGGTAGGCGTTCATCTGGGAGGGTGCTTGATGCGAGACACGAGCTCACGATCTGACAGTGCAATTTCAAGCGAATCTGGGCCATCGATTAGAGGAGAGTTTAATCACGAGATATTTAAGTTTAATTGAGGCCGTTGGATTAAATTGTGATTATCTCCACCGTCCATCGGCGAGACACGATCACGAGGCAGGCCACGCCCCTCTGCAACGGCCGCACCACTCCCGGAAACGGCTGCGAGGGCCGCCGGCAGTCTCGTTGCCTTCTCCAGCTGTTATGGGCGAGGGACCGTCGCCTTTTCGATTCCCTTGAGCTCTATAAGAGCAGTCCCTGTCTCCGAGCGAGGGGGAGGAGAACAACTGCGAGAACAGGGAGCTAGCCGGAGAAGGAGATCGGAGAAGAGGGAAAGCTGCTCCGGTAGACGACCGCCATTGCCGAGGCCACCACGAGATCAGAATTACAGGTACCTTCTTTTTCCCGAAGAAATACTAGAAGTTCACATGTAATTTGACACGATTTCAAGCTCGCCAGAGAAAGAGATGCAACCCCGAGTGGTTGGGCACCGAGGCGAGGCTGTGGGAGGTCGCCGGTGTGTGCAAATGGATGCCCCGGCGGTAAAAGTTCTCAGGCAGGAGATGGGGTTTTCTGGCGAACTTTTTTGGTGAAGCACGGCCGCGGGAGAGAAAGGGTAAAGAAGAAGATAATTAGGGGTTAATTAGACAATTAACTAATTAATTATCAGGATTAAACAGTTAAATAAGAATTGCTTAATTTATTATAATGTGACAAAATGCATAGCTTAATTAGTCAATATAAAGTATGGGTAAATTAATTCTTTTTATTGTTTAATTGGATTGATTAAAATTAATTGGGTTTAACCAAGTAAATTGCTAGGTTGTGTTGAACCTAGATGGCTAGCCAACATGGTTGGGTCCATGGACTGGATTGAATTAGGGAGTTTGGCTTGTTCAATTCAGTGGGATTGGGTTCATCAAATCAAACTGGTTGGGTTAGATCATTGGGTCAAGTCTAATCTATCTAGCATAGTCAATTTAATAGATTCGAGTAAATGGTCTGGTCTAACCAAGATTGGTGATTGATTTAATTTAATTGTTTAAACTGACTAATGGGTATTTAACTTCTAGGTATTTAAATAATTAATATCTAAGTATCTAGGTGATTAAATTAAATCATGTAATGGACTAAGTTTGATGGTTGGGCCCAATCAAGTCAAAAAATTAGCAGAACAAGGTTTTGGACCTAAGTTGTGAGATAATTGATTTAACCAATTAGAGAAATGCTAATTGGTGGGGTTCATGGTTTGGGTCTAATATTTGGATCATTGTGAGACCCAACTAAATTGGGCTAGGTAAATAAGTGGGCTCAACCAAGTTATAAAGAAGAATATAAGATTAAAGCTAGAGAAAAAAAAAAGATGGTCGTAGGTGGTGGGAGTTGAACTCAAGACCACCCAAACCAAACTATTGGGCCTTAACCCTTGGGGACATGGCTAGCCACGTGATAGTGGTTGGCCCCTCTAAGTTATATAGGCTTGGGCTAGTTCAAATCCAATTTGCTTGATAAACCCATAAGAGTGGGCCCAATTAACTGTAAGTAGTTAGACCCAAACTAATAGACTTCTACCACGACAAGGGTGTGTCAAAGTTGATCAGTTGACTCTAGTTTGACTAGGATGGGAAAGAGAGTCAACTTATAGTTCCAAGTCTGGAAAAGGAGAAATAATAACTTCGTGAAACATCGAGTGGGACACGTTTGTCTGGGCTATGGTCCACTGAGTGAGAGAAGGAAAGAGTAAGGCATGTGCATCTAAATAAGTAGGGTCTTATTACTATTGTAGACACTCATAGTAGACTCTATTGTCAGATACTACTGTGGAGACTTAGAGACACGTCAAGAAAAGACTAGGGAGGTTCCCAATTCTAGTTAAAGGTAAGTACACTTGCCTTATACCCACTCTTCAGAGTTTTCTTGGCTTTGCTGTTATCACTTTGATTATTGTTTTATTGTATCTATACATGCTTTTATTTTCGGTTTCTTTCCTGTTGAGCATGTTGATTGTTTCGGGATATTGGTATCTCTGATTTGTTATGGGTCTACTTCTCGGACTCAGTGGAGCGAGGGGGCTCCGTTAGGGAAACGTTCAGGAACGGGACACCCTGGCATTTCTGCTTGCAATGGCAGAGGGGCGATTCTCTGGTTGTCCTACCCGCCAATGGGGATGGTACGCTGGCCGTGTTGACACGTATGAGAGGTGGTACTACCGGCTCACGCATGTAAGGGTCGGCGACGGGAGGTAGTATTCTGAGGCTTAGGATACGGCCACGGGGGTGATCCTTGAACTTTCTTTGAAAACTCAACACAGAGCTTGAGGGCTTTTGTTGTTAGGGGTCAAATCGTTGATTTTACTTGTGGTAGACTCCTAGAGATACTATCCTAGGGATGTTGTTCCATTATATGATGTGTTATTATATTATGTCTTTGTGACCCTACAGGGGTACTTACTGAGCTTTCCATTCGAAAGCTTACGCACTTGCTCTTTCTTTTTCAGATCCCGAGGTATAGGGAGCTTGTGCGGAGGAAGCTGTCAGGGATCTAGGAGTTTCTGAGGTTTCAGGATCTCTTTTATGTTACTTTGTTGTGTGAGACACTTTCTATGTAGGACCCATGTAGGGGCCTGATTCTATGTAGGGCATATGGACCCCTTATGATTTTATTTTCATATGACTTGAGTTTGTTTTATATTGTTGACTGTTATCTGCGGAGTTACACTTAGGCCTTGTATTCGAGCAGAGCTAGACTCTACTCGAGTACGGCCGGTCTGTGCTCGTGCTCCGGGCCTGAAAATACGGGATGGGGCGTAACAACCATAATCCAAGACATGGATCACTTGTAGAGCTTGCGATTTACCCAACACAAATCTATATACACCAACTCATCAAGCTAATGCCAGAAAATCACCAAAAAAAAGAAAAAAAGATGAAAAAGAATATAATCGAAAGAACCTTGCATCGAACAGGCAGGTTGGCCTCATGATCGTTGCAATAAATGGCGCGATTGATGGGAGCCTGCGGCTGGACGCGGCCGAGTCGGACGGTGCGCGATTGTGGTTGAGAAAATATATTGGTTGTCTGGCATCAGTACTAGCGCGTGATTGCGAAGGTTCATTGGAACTCAATGGAGGTTCAGCAGGTGGGGAGTTAGGATTCCTGTCGCGTGAGAAAGAGAAACCCGTAAGAGAGGGAAAGTTTTGTTATTTTGTTTTCTTTTTATAGAAAAACCCCTATGTTTTCAATGGAAAAATTTTCTTCGGGTTAGGTAAGGAAAAGTTTTCACAGATTTCAAGGAAAATAGGTCACGTGATAGGGTTTTTGGAAATGTTTTCCACATAAAATTTTGACAATCAAACAACCCAAAAAGCTGAAAAATCATTGATGGAAATGTTTTCAAAGAAAAATAATGTCAATCAAACACAACAGGTTGTGTTTGGTTGGGGGTTATCCCCAAGTAGGGATAGGAATAAGTTTTAAAAATTTTGAATTTTTTTGGAGGGAGTTTTTAAACCAAAGGTATTAATGATAAAATAGTGATGTGTCCTTTGTGTATTGGTGGGTTATATTTTTAAATCTTAGTTAAAAGTTTTGGCGGGAAAAACTTTTTTATGGAGAATTGTGTTGGGGATAACCCTTGGGGTTATCCCCCAACCAAACATGGCCTAATAGAAAAAAAATTATCTCATTAGTAAAAAACAAAACCGGAGCGTGGAGTCTCAAACCGATTCTACATTCAAACGTTTAAGGCAAATCGAATATGTAATACCCATCTCTTTAACGAGACGAATGTCACACTAGCCAGGTCAGGAGGGTATCCTCTGCCTAAGGCTGTAAAATTTAAAACAAGATAACAGTGAAGTACTCAAATATGGTCATAAAAAACATAATCATAACCTGTTATACACAGGGAGTCTAAAACACGACCAATGTTATAATGGAGTACAACACATAATGGTCTTGGGCAACAATGACCCCAAATACAGCGGAAACAAATAATACATAGCCTAACAATACAACATAACTCAAAATATAGACTATGTATGCCAAAGCCACTAGACCTTGACCCTCGCTCGCATCACGAGCTACAATCCGGATCCCTATCTAGGTCCTCCAATAGAAAAATATAACCGAAGGGACTGAGATATACAAGCTCAGTGAATTCTAGACATCTTTGCGAGGTATTATACATACTCGTGCCATAATGAAATCTGTGCTGCCATAATAGCACATGTATATAAACAAATACGAAATATGAAAGCCTGTATATTATCTTAAATCGGGATAAGCATGCCAAGCTAATCAGAAAACCCGATTAAAGCAATATACAATCTCAAATCATTTCAAACATATCGTAATTATATTTATATACTTAGGCCTCATATCGTATATGCATACACCCTTAGTTGAAATGTTTCGGAAAGAACTCCAACTACCATCAGATGAACAGAGGCATATAGTACATGATCCTGATGACCGGGAACAGAGACATACAGTACATGAGCCGGGGGCCTCACAAGTAGAGGCATACATCTACACGTGTACGTCAAGCCTGCATCTCATATCTGATGCGGATACTCACAAGAGCCAGAAAGGGTTTTACATAAAAAATGATATTCACAAACTTTTTTTTTTTTAAGAAAGACAATTTAAAACAAGTCCCTTTCTTTACCCAATATTGTCTACTTTATTTCTTGGCTCTATCCTGAGCCCCGCTGGATCCTTCATACATGTCTAACTAAGGTGCAACCTACGATACATATGTAAATCAATCTTTACCAATTAAGGTTTAACTTTAAAATTACTCATGCTATTTCAATATATGGCAAATAATCAAGAATGAAATCACTATACGGATATAGAGATAAAAATCCATCAACATCCACAAACCGATATAAAACTCATACAAAACACGGGTAAACCGAATCACGATGAATACATGCATAAAACAATATGTAAAGAAATGTGCACTCACTTGTCATCCCTTGCTAACTTTAGGTTTAACATGCTCCGTCCGCCGCATCAGTGGGACCTTTTCCTTTTCCTAGAAATCATACTAGTAGTTAATGAACTTCTAGGTTCCAAATCATTATTTACTAATGACTCAGTAAATACTAAAGTAGTATTTCATATTTCTAATCCATAACTTAGGCATAAGATAACTATGACATGCTCATGTTATACTTTACTCAAGGAAATACTTAACACATCCTTTAATATGATATTTTCACATATTGTCTAGAATGCTTCTTAGTATCTTAAATCACCACTTAATCTCCCTAATATGAAAGCATGTAAGCAAGAGATTAATAAAGTATTAACTCAAATAATTTCCATGAAAATTGTGCAGCACATCCCTTATTTTTAGGACCCCAGAAATTTTACAAACATGCTCCATATTAACTTAAACATTTATACACGCATCTCTACACCAAAATCTTGGATTCATACAACTTGAACCCTTAACCGGTTTTCTCTAAATACATTCATAACCCTAAATCAAAATTAGGAACTCTCACCGTGATTGTTTCGGGGATTGAAGCAAGTTCTCCGGTGAAGAAGGGTTGCTCGTCGGAGTACTGTCCTCACCGTAGATCGGCTTAACTCGTAGCCTGGGTCCGTGGAAAGTGGAAAAAACCGCGCGTGAGGTCGGGATCTCGCCGGAACAAGGAAAGGCCGCCGGATCTCGTTAGAGACGAAGGAGGGGGCTTTGCTGGTATTCTATTCGCAGGAGGAGGGAGCTGGCCGCGGCTCAAGATGGCGCTGGTTCTGTACGGCGAGCAGAGGAGCTGGCTTGCAGAGTTGGGCTCAGGGCTAAGCCCTAGTCGCACTCGCACTCAAGCAGGGAGAGAGCGGATAGCGGAGGCTAGCCAGAGGAAGCTCGGGCAGCCTAGCGATTGACGCGGGTAAGGCATATCGGGCAGCGGTCAGGCACGACAAGAGACTCGCTGGCTTGCTCAAAGGGAAGGAGGAGATAGGTTGCGGCTAGGGTTCGGATGAGGTTTGGGAAAGAGAGAGAAGAATGAGAAATTAATAAAACTCTCTTTCTCGCTAATCTCTTTCACACTTTATAATCAAATAAATGATTTAAAAACATATCATCACACTATAGTGTCACGTGGGTCTTAGTTGGACTTAATCAATGTCCGTGACTTTAAATCCTTTCATTCGACTAGATCCACACAATGCGGATGTCCCCACACGAATGTGATGAATCCCTTGTCTCTTTGAATGTTTAAACAATTAACATTGTCACAAGTAAACTGTAGCATCACGGGTGTCTTCATCCCCCAACCAGATCCATTTTTCTTGGGACTCGAACCGTTGTCTAGTTCGTCCCACTCAGCGTGCCTCTTAATTAATCCCGGTTACTTAACACTTAATTAAATTTCACATTAATTAACCAGGCTTATACCATCCTTCCGCCTCAACACTATATCTAGTAAATCCTGCCTTGCCTAATAAGGCTTTCTCGTGGCCCAATAGTTGCGGAGTTGGATTTAAGCCCATAAGTTTTTCGATTTTCCTTTAATTGAGGTTTAAAAATGATTAAATTCATTTTTACTGACTAATGACCCCAATAATTACTTGTACATCATATGATCATTTATTTAGAAAATTCGGGGTGTTATAGAATCCGACATTTGCACCCCCATGTGAGCTCACGTGAGAGAGCCTTCTGACCAACAAGGCCGATGGGTTGTTAGAATAAAACCATATATAAAGAGAATAAAAGTTTCCTCCATAACAATTGTGAGACTAAAAATTTCAAAAACCTTTTGAATATTTTGAAACCAACTTTTAAAACAAGCCCACAATAAGACCCAAAATGAGTTGGGCTTCATACAGAGAGTACTTGTAAACAATGAGTCAAATAGAACAAATAACTTTATAGATTGTTGTTACTCCATAATTTCTTTTAAGCTATTGCTTATTTTATAGTTTCAATTGTTTTGTATCTTCATTACAATTTCCTTTTATTATTTCTTTGGGTTGGAGGCTATGAATAATAAAAGGAAAAATCACCACCTTAACATATATTGTAATCTTGACATAAACACATGGAAAAAAAATCACAAAATCCAAAAGTTATCAGAACAAAAACATACGAATCCACTATGATTCTTTCTTCTCAAATTTGGCAATCCACAGTTGCAACGACGAGTGGGAGATATGGCGTCTTCTCGAGAAAACAAGTCATCAAGCTGTAGATGAAGCACGCTTTGGTGAACAAGAAGAAAGTGTCATAGCCGATCTTGAGCACCCAGTGTTTGGAAAACAAACTTAATGTGTCAAAATATATAAAATGATAAATTGTGGTAGAAGATCGGATAACCTTCAACCATTGACCGAATAGTTGGATATGCTAAAGGCGGAACGCACGTGCTGTCAAGAGAAGTTGAGAGCTTCTAATGCCTTCTTGAATCTCAAAATGATGGTGTAGTTCTCTCAAAGATTCAATAGCATTAGGGACCCAACTTTTAACCTATTTATAAACTCTATCCATCATAGAGTTTTTTTAAATTCAAAATTTTTCAAATTGATTTCCGGTAATGAGGAAATCATGGACTAATTGTTGAACAATTTCAATTTTAGCCAAACTTAAATGGAAACCATCATTAATACAAATCAATATAACTAATAGAATATATTGGCCATACATACATGATTTTTTCCTTTAATATGTATATTCAAACGGGTAAATATTTTACATTTTCCCACTTGGCCAATATATACTATGATTTTGCGAGAGTAAGAAACAAATACATGAATCATAGCAGAGTTTCCTCTTAGAACGAGTAGTATCTTCCATGAATCACCTAGTACTTGCATCTTAACTATAGTTCACAAACTGAATGAATAAACCCGTGTTTATTCTAGGTCCAATCTTAATTGATATTTATCCAATAAACAATAAATACACGTAAAAATATGAATGAGAAAAATCACAACTGAAATAGAGTTTCATTGAAATAACATTGTCTCATGAAATTATACTAAAAGACCCAAGTCCCATACGGTCTACAAGATCCTTGAACCTGAATAGTGGCATGCCTTTTGTCAGAGGATGAACAATCATTAATTTAGTATTAATGTACTCAATGACCACTATTTTGTCTTTAACACGCTTCCTTATGGCTAAGTACTTAATGTTGATGTGCTTGCTTCACCTACCATTTAGCCAAAAAGACTGTTACTGAATTGTCAAAAAATATCCTCAATGGCCTAGATATACAGTCAACAATTCTAAGGCCAGAAATGAAACTCTTCAACCATATACCATGCAATGTAGCCTACATAGTGGACGTAGCTGTCAATGTCTGCTTCCCACTCCTCCATAGTACAGCTCCACCGGTAAACATAAAAATCTAGGCTTAAATACATTATTCATCCCTATACTATACCCCAATGTTCATTTTCATCCATGTACTTTAAAAATGTTCAATATGGTCCCTGTATTTTACATATTTTGTTCAATAAAATCCCTGAAGCTGACGTGGCAGTACATATGAAATACAACCTTTTTTTTTATTCTTCTTATTTACACGTGGAAGTATTTTGCTGACGTGGCATACGTATTTTTCCACATCAGCAAAATAATAATTTTTTTAAAATAAAATTTTTTTTAATAATTTATTCTAAAATTATTTTTAACAAAATTATTATTTTGCTAATGTGGCAGAATATGTATGCCACATCAGCAAAATACTGCCACGTGTAAATAAGAAAAATCAGAAAATTATGTTGTATTTCATCTGTGCTGCCACATCAGCATTAGGGATGATATTGAACAAAATATGCAAAGTACAGGGACCATATTGAACATTTTTAAAGTACAGCGACGAAAATGAACATTGAGGTATAGTATAAGGATGAATAGTATATTTAGGCCTAAAAATGTATCAAGATATTGATTTACGTGAGTCAACACAGCCGGCAAAGTCTGGATCTAAATAACAAATCAGCTCCAGGTTATCTGTTAGTTTGTATATAAGTATATAGTCCTTCTTCCCTTGAAGGTATCTAAAAACCTTCTTTGCATCTCTCCAGTGGTCCATGCCAGGATTACTCTAATATCTTCCCAACATGCTAACAACAAATGCTATGTCAGGTCTGGTGCAGACTTGAGCATATATTATGCTACCAACAACTGATGTATAAGGGTTGTTCTTCATTTGTTCCCTATCGAAGTCATTCCTGGGACATTGGTTCAAATTGAACTTATCCCCTTTTACAATGGGTGCAACACTTGGTGAACAATTTTTCATCCAAAATCTCTCGAAAACCTTATTGATATAGGTTTCTTGTGATAACCAAAAATTCCTCTATAACTATCTCTAAAGATCTTTATGCCAATGACATAAAATGTAACGCCCCTAATTTTTTAAGTGAATAAATCAGAAAATTTTGGATAATTAATGAGATTAATTAGAACAGGAAATTAATTATTTATTTTAAAGCCCAATTAAAGGGAAAATCGAGAGTTAATGAATTAAAATCCAGCCTCGCAACTAATGGGCCTAGGGAAAGCTTTATTGGGCAAGGCCGTTTACACTTGGAATAGTTGGAGGTGGACGGTAAAGATAACCTCGATTAATTAATTGGGAGATTATGTAAATGTTAAGTAATCAAGATTAATTTAGTAGGAGAATCGAACAAATGTTAGAGTCCCAATAAAGCAGATCGGGCGAGTCAGAAGCCGGTATTCGCGGATCTGGTCAAATGAGGGACAGACCCGTGAGGCTACAGTACGCCCGTGACGACTGATATCATTGACCCGGGATTCCCGGATCTGGGTCAGGACATTATTAGAAAGCTAATATTAATTAAAAGGGGCTATGGGACATAAAGTGGGGAAAGATAAATTAAAATAATGCAAGTGGTTGAAGATAAATTAAAGTATTGATTAAATAATGAAATAGGATATCATAAAATCATATCTTTAAACTCAGACTTAGGTCTGAGAGAGAAAGGAAAAGCATCGTCATCTCCTCCTTCCTCGCGTGCCCTTACCGCGCTTGACCGCCACCCAACCTCGCTCGAGCTCCGATCAGCGCGCTCCTGGCTCAGCCGCGACCCCAGCCGCCGAAGTCGCCACGCGGCCGGCTAGAATCGTAGCGTCCCTCCATCCCGTCACCTTCGAGCCAACGAACAGCGAGCTCGCTGCCTGGCCGGCCTTCCGGCACTGTCCCAAGCCCTTTCCGGTTCCCACTGTCCGCCCCGGCTTACCCCGACAGCCCTTTGCCTTTGTAGCCCAGCAGCGACGTCGACGTCGGACAGTCCTCATCAACCCATCTTCCTCCTCTTCTCGACTACGAGATCTAATTATGGGGTAAAACCCTACTTAACTCAAAGATTTCAATTTCATGGTTGAATTAAGGATAAATGGAGAAATTGATTAGATCTAGGGCTGTGAAGTGGTTCGGATTATGTAATTAGAATGTTGTATGAATTTGGGTTAACTTACAGGGATGGAGTCGAATGTAATGTAGGGATCTAAGTTATGAAATCCAAGTCTATTGGATTATAATGGTGATTGTTTGTATAAGTTTCGGGGCCCTCTAAATAGAGGAGGTGCTGCCCAATTTTTCTAGAAATTTCATGCTTAATTCTCTTGATTATGAAGCCCTACTTATTAATGAAGGAGCATGATAGATTCTCTAAGTATTTTAAGGACGAGAATGAGAAGTTCATGAATTGTAGTGAATGCCATATTACTTTCCATATGCATTTGAAGTATGAAAATGGGTGTTAACTTGAATCGTATTCGAAATGAATGGATGATCTTGAGCTTAAGTTAGAGTTAGAAAGAATAAGATTCTCGTATTTTTAAATCTCCGTATTTTAAAGAAGTAGAACTAAGTGATGTAAAATACTGATTTTGTATTTACTTAGTACTCTCGTTGATTCTAGGAAAGGGAAAGGGTCCAGCAGGAGCTGCCTCAAGGACCGAGCGATTCCTAGGAATTCGCCAGGACTTAAGCTGTGGGGACTTCACAGTAGATTTAGATTTAATTCATGTATTTATCAGGATTTCGGTTTTATCGTATTCTTAAGAGTTTTATTTAGGTTTGTGGATGCCGAATGGTTTATTTCTATACTTGCATAGTATTTTCATACTTGTATAATGGAGTTAACCTTACAGAGCATGAGATATGATTAAGGAAACCCTAAGGTGTAGATAAAGATTATTGTATGTATCATAAGCTGCACCATAGTTAGTTAATGTATGGGGGACCCAGCAGGGGCTCGGGATAGAGCCCGGGTATTTTAGTGGACGAGACCGTGCTAGGAAGAGGTTTTGTTTTCAATCGTTTTTCTTAAAACTAAAAACGTTTGTGAAAGTTATTTTTTCTTTAAAAAACCCCCTCCTGTCTCTTGCGAGGGCCGGTATAGGATACGAGATTGATACTTGAGGTACAAATATAGAGGCATAACGCCGGTCGTCAAGTACCTGATTTATTGTCACGCCCCGTCCCGGATTCCAGGCCCCGAGCACGTGAACAGACCGGCCGTACTCGAGTAGAGTCAAGCTCAGCTCGAGTACAAGGCCTAACTGTAAACAACCAGATAATAAACCATAATAAATTCATACTCAAGTCCAAAAGAACATAGAGTCATAAGGGTCCATAGGCCCTATACAAAGTCAGGTCCCTATACGGGTCCTACATAAAACAACTCTCATAAGAAAAGTCAAGGGAGACCCTCAGACCTCGGATCTCCTAAACAACCTCCCAGACAATCTCCTAAGCACCGGCCCCTAAACTTTGGGATTTGTAAAAGAGAGAAAGAACAAACGCATGAGCTTTCGAATAGAAAGCTCAGTAAGTACCCCCGCAGGGTCACAAAGTTATAAGATAACAACATGTCAATAAGGGGACCACGTCCCTAAGAAAGTTCATCTCTAGGAGTCTACCACAAAATAAAGACAACGGCATGACCCCTTAACAACAAAAACCCTCAGGCTCTGTGTTGAGTTTCAAAGATAACTCAAGGATCACTCCCGGTCAGCGTAACCAGCTATGCGCTGTAATACATGACCCCCTGGTGGTTCGACCCTCCAGTCGTAATTCGGTAGTACAACCTCTCATACGTGTCGACACGGCCAACGTATCATTCCCACTGACGGGTAGGACCACCAGAGTGTCGCCTCTTTAGCGCGGCAAGAAGAAATGCCAGGGTGTCCTGTCCCTGATCATTTCCCTATTGGAGCCCCCATGCTTCACTGAGTCCGGGCAGTAGACCACAACAAACAGGGATACCAACATCCTGAAACAAATATATATGCTCAACAGGAGTTTAAAACAGAAAAGGATAACATGTATGAAGTCAACATGATAATAACATCGCCAAGAAAACTCCAAAGAGTGAGCTCCAGGCAAGTGTACTTACATGAGTATCGAAGACAAATCAAAGACAACGGTACTAGGCAAAAGTACTTACCTCTTACTGGTAACCTTCCTAGTTTCCTCTAATAATGTCTCTAAGACTCCTAGAGAGTATCTGACGAAAGAGTTTCTATTATTACCAAACATTCTAGAAAACCCTACGTTACTAAATGCACATGGACCATTCCTGCTTTTGGTGGGCTTAGGCCCACTAAACAGGTCCTAGAGACCATTTACTTGGTTGCCGACCCATTATCCTCAATTCTGAGTCCTTAGTTGACTTTCAACCAACACTTGGTCAACCTTAGTCAACTTCGGTCAATTAGTCGACCTGACACTCATTTGTCGTGGAATGAACTATATTTGGTCATCTTTAATTATCTTATCTAAATTGGGCCCATAAACCAAGCCCAATAGGTTGCCCAACTTATTTGAATTAATCCCACGGACTAACTTAGGCACCTTAGATTAATTGAATTAATACTAAATCATTTGATTAATAATCTAATCAAAACTAAAGGATTGGATTTTTCAATCAAACAAAACTAAATTATTTAATTTTAATTATCCACTAATCAATTATTCAGTACCAAAGTAACTACTTTGATTAATTCTTTTAATCACATTCGAAGCAATTGATTTTTTTTATTAACCAATTACTAATTTAATTAATTTAGTTTATTTCGTTTTATAATTTTTTTTTATTAACTATAATTCCTTTCTCTTTCTCTTCTTCTTCTTCTTCAGCTGAACCCCGGCAATGCGCGGGGAGTCCACCAGCGGTTGCAGACGGCCGGAGCTCCACCTGCACACTAATCCGCCTGATCGCGAGCATCCTTGGCTCTCCACGACCGTGCTTTGGAAGGCTGCAGGCACCCCATCACCCTTCTTTGACCGTAGCGTTGCTGCCGGCCACCGCCATTGTTTCCGACAAGCTCGCCCTCTACCCATGCATGCACACTACTCTAAACGTTATAAGAGAGGGAGGAAGCTTAGCGGTAGACTGCGGACAACGAACAGAACCTCCAGAGAGCTTCTCGGCATCGCGCTCTGATTTCCGACGAGCTCCAACTGCAGCCTCCTTCCTTTATTAATCCCGGTCTCCTTCTCCGTCTGAAAAACGACGACGGAGCTCATGAGCTCGTCAGGCACTAGCAGTTGGTGCCCCACTCTCCTTTCAATCGCCGGCGACGGAGGTCCCCCTTCTTCGTTTCTTCGCTCAAACAATGATCATACTCGAACCCCAAGCTTCCACTTATATAGATCGATGTAGAAGAAACGACGTTGACGTTTGTAATGCAATGTCGCCTGCAACGACCTTCCTTCCCGCGTGTAACGGCTGGGAAGAATGACAGATCGCGCGAAGGCGGTTTCATACGGCTGAGGGAGGGGATGGTGGTGCCTTGGGATCGGTACTCCCGGATGGACGATGGTGATCACTTGGATCTCATCCAACGGTTGCAATCTTTTTCTGAGTCTCCGATCCAACACTCTATTGGATGAACGGCCCAGATCCAACTGTGACCGACGGCCCGATCAAACCACCGTGTCTCGAGCTGGAGACAATCCTTAAGATGAACGGTTCTTATACGCCCGCACCGTGGGGTTGCACCCACACGCATAATTCCCTCTGCCTCGTATCTACCACTTGATGAGATTGATTTATTTTTAATCCGACACGTGGTCCTACTGTGGCCCTTATAATGCTCCGAGATTTACTTCAATCTCAGATCTTCAAATCCTGACCGTTGAACGAATGGTATAGGGATTTTTGATCTGGAAAATTATCTAGAGGTCCTCAGACCTTTCTAGGTTTCTATTAGGTCCAACCTCAGTGAGTGAGGATGATTTCCACCAGGTCTTTAAAACTTTTGGAAATTATAACTAGGTCCCTAACGACCTCCTCTAACCCTAATTAGGGTTTTATTCTTTTAAATTTTCCTCTTTCCCCCATTTGATCAAATCATTTAATCACTTAGGGAATTTCTTTAATTTATAATTTATTTAAGGAAATTAAACACCTTTTTTATTTCAAAAATCCTTGGATTTTACAATCCTCCCCCCTTACAATAATTTCGTCCTCGAAATTACAACACCATTACAGGGGAGTAAATAACTCTGGGTAACGCTTCCTCATATCCTCTTCATGTTCCATGGTTGCCTCTCGATCACAGTGGTTGCTCCACCTCACTTTGACAAAGGGAATGATCCTATTCCTCAACTGCTTATCCTCCCGACACAAGATAGCTACTGGGCGTTCCTCATAGGACATATCCTCTTGGACTTCCACAGGAATCTAGGGAATTGCTCGATATGGTTCCCGAACACATTTCTTTAGCATCGAGATATGAAAGACATCATGAACCTGGGCAAGATCCTGAGGTAAGGCCAACCTGTAGGCCACTGCTCCTATGCGCTCCAAAATCTCATAAGGTCCGATATAACGCGGGGCAAGCTTCCCATGTCTTCCAAACCTCACTACCCCTTTCATAAGAGATACTCTCAGGAATACAAAATCCCCCACCTGAAACTCCTGATCAGACCTCTTACGATCTGCATAGCACTTTTGTCTGCTTTGAGCAGCCTTAAGTCTCTCTCTGATCATCTTGACATCCTCTTCTGTCTGCCTAACAAAGTATGGCTGCTCAAGCGTCTTCTCAGCTACCAGCTTCCTCTCACCCATATCTCCCCATCATATAGGTGTCCATCACTTCCTCCCATAAAGTGCCTCGTACGGGGCCATCCGGATGCTCGCCTGATAACTGTTATTGTAGGCAAACTTTACTAAACTCAGACGCTCATCCCAGGACCCCGTAAAGTCCAACGCACATGCTCCCAACATGTCCTCCAACACCTGAATGGTCCTTTCAAACTGACCGTCAGTCTGTGGGTAAAAGGCTGTACTGAACGCCAAACCTGTGCCCAAAGCTGTGTGCAGACTCTCCCAAAATCTCGAGAAAAACCTGGTGTCACGATCAGAAGTGATCGACACTGATACACCATGTAGTTTGACAATCTGATCAATATACAGCTGGGCCAATTTCTCTAAGGATGCACCCATCCTCAAAGGTATAAAATGTGCCGACTATGTCAAACGGTCCACTATAACACATATTGACTCATTACCCCTCTGAGTACGGGGCAACCCTGTTACGAAGTCCATATTGATATGTTCCCACGTCCACTCTGGAATAGGTAAGGGTTGCAAGGTTCCTGCTGGCCTCTGATGCTTTGCTTTCACCAACTGACAGGTGATGTACTGGGCTACATACTCTGCGACCTCTTGCTTCATACCCTTCCACCAGAAATGATCTTTCAATCCCCTGCACATCTTAGTGCCACGAGGATGAATGGTATAACTTGAATAATGGGCGTCCTAAAGAATCTCCCTCTTCAGCTAGGGGACGTTGAGAACACAAATTCGATCATCAAATCTAAGGGTACCATCCCCGTGTACCCTAAACCGTGTAGGCTCTCCCTGGCCGATCTGCCCTCTAATCTCATCCAGATCAGAATCCCACCTCTGTGAATCTCTAATCCTCTCTAACAACGAGGTCGGATATGTAAGCTAGCAAAAGTGGCATCCTTTTCTGGTAGGATAGCCTCTAACGCAGCCTCCTCATATCCTCTAACAGAGGTCTTTGAGTTGTCAACAATGCGGCAACTCCATAGCCAGACTTCCTACTCAGTGCATCAGCCACCACGTTAGCCTTGCCCGAGTGGTAATGGACACTCAAATAATAGTCTTTAATCAACTCCAACCATCGCCGCTATCTCATGTTCAACTCCTTCTGAGTAAAAATGTACTTGAGACTCTTTTGATTGGTGTATATCTCACATGGTACACCGTAGAAGAAATGTCGCCAAATCATTAGAGCAAACACAATGGCTGCCAACTCAAGATCGTGCGTAGGGTAGTTTTCCTCAAAAGGCTTCAGCTGACAGGAAGCATAAGCAATAACTTGCCCCGTCCTGCATCAAAACGCACCCCAAGCCAGTTTTGCACGCGTCACTGTAGACTGTATACCCGTGACAACTTTGAGGCAAAGCAAAAACTGGTACAAATATTAATCTTTGTTTCAACTCCAGGAAACTCTTTTCACAGGACTCGGTCAAAACGAATTTGGTACCCTTCCTAGTCAATCCTGTCGAAGGAGTTGCTATGGCCGAGAAACCCTCAACAAATCTCCGGTAATAGCAAGCTAACCCCAAGAAACTCCGTATCTCTCGTACCGTGGTTCGTCTTTTCCATTCAACAACCGCTTCAACCTTCTTGGGGTCTACTGAAACTCAAGCTACACTGATCAGGTGCCCCAGGAAAGCAACACTATCCAACCATAAATCACACTTGGAGAACTTGGCATAGAGCTGATGTTCCCTTAAAGTCTCTAACACAATTCTCAAGTGCTCCTCATGTGCTTGGCGGCTACCAGAGTAACCCAATATATCGTCGATGAAGACCACCACAAACTGGTCTAAGTACTGACGGAATACCAGGTTCATCATATCCATAAATACTGCCGAGGCGTTGGTAAGCCCAAACGGCATCACCAAGAACTCATAGTGCCTATATCTAGTAGGAAGGCACTCTTCGGGATGTCAGCTTCCTTAATCCTTACTCGATGGTACCCGGATCTCAAATCAATCTTAGAAAATACCCGAGCTCCCTGCAACTAATCCAATAGATCATCGATCCTAGGTAATGGGTACTTATTCTTTATGGTCACCTTGTTTAGCTCTCTATAGTCGATATACAATCTCATCGACCCATCTTTCTTTTGGGCAAATAGAACAGGTGCTCCCCAAGGTGACATACTAGGCCTTATAAAGCCTTTCTCCAACAACTCCTCTAATTGTATTTTCAACTCCTTTAGCTCAGCAGGTGCCATCCTATAAGGAGCCTTAGACACAGGAGCTGTTCCCGGAACCAAATCAATCGAGAATTCCAGTTCTCTTTCTGGGTGCAGTCGTGGTAAGTCCTCTGGAAATACATCCGGATACTCTCTCACTAGTGGGACATCTGAGACTACGGTCTCCCCATCCTGTTTCGTCTCAGAGATAGAGGCCAAATAGCCTATGCACCCTCCCTGGAGTAACCTCTGAGCCTGGAGAGCTGAGATCTCCTGTACTAGTGGACAAGTCTGGCTGCCATGAAAAGTAAACTCTTCATCTCCCGGCATCCCAAAGACTACTCTCTTCTCACGACAGTCCACCACTGTGTATACCGAAGAGAGCCAGTCCATTCTGAGGATCACATCGTAATCCTTCAGGTCTATCACATAAAGATCAGCGGGTAATTCCCGCCCCTCAATCACCACAAGACATGCCGGTACGATCCTACTCACTAATTTGCAGCTCCTACTGGAGTGTCTACACTAACTCATAAGGTAGATCTATAGCAGGCAAGGTATGTCTTCGTGAAAATCGTGCAGAGATGAAAGAGTGTGTGGCACCTGGATCAAATAAAGTGCAGGCATAAAAAGAACTAGCTCAAATGGTACCTGCGACAACTTAAGTAGATGCTTGGGCCTCCTCCATCATCTGATGGTAGACTCATCCATGAGTCATGGGCCTCTACTGCTGCTGGGGCTGGCTAAGTGTGGAAGTTTGTCCAGCTGTCGCTTTTCCCTTCTTATCACCCCCTTGTGGGCTCAGTGGTGGTCCAACAGATGGCCCCTTGTCCTTTTTCTCCTTTTGGGACGACCCCTAGGCTTCCCCTTGGCAAGAGGCAGTATAGGTTTTACACATGTGACTATTCACAATCTTTTTCAGTGATGGTCGTAGTCCGGACTCAAAGTTCATTACTCTACTTTCCTCGGTTCTAACCACATCAGGCAGAAAACGGGCTAGCCTATCAAATTCTGTCTCGTATTGCTCCACGGTCTGGCCGCCCTGAACGAGCTTAGAAAACTGTTGTCCCAGCTGCACCAGATGTCCCCTGGAAAAGTACTTGGCGAAGAATGCAACCCTGAACTCCTCCCAGGCTTGGAAGACCTCACCCTTTCTCAATCTAATCTGTCCTAAGTACAATTCCTCGGCCTTCCCTGGAGCATATAGACAGCTGTCCTCATCTTCTCTGCCTCAGTAGCCTGATAGACCTCAAAGGTCTTTTCCATTTCCTTTATCCATAACTCAGCCCCGTGTGGGTCAGAGGCTCCCTCGAAAGGTCGGGGAGAGGGCCTCCTGATCTCCCCTACCAATCCCCTACTAGCGGTGGGGGTGGCAAATGTAGGTGGAGGTGGTGCTCGCTTCTGCCTGGTCTATTTGACCAGCCCCATCATTTCACGTATAAGATCTAGCATGCTCATGGGGGGTACCTCCCCCCTAGGATTTGGGCCCTCGGCCTAAGGCACCTCAGCATTGGACTGAGCATGCACCTCCTGCTCCACCTCCATCTCATCTGCAGGTGGGGGTACCTTCCTACCCTGAGGTTGGGGTACCTCCTCCACAGGTGGCTGTGGCACCTCAACCCGGCGAGGTCGCCCTCGCCTACATATGCCTCTACCACGTCCACCATGCCCTCCACGTCCTTGGTTCATGTTTTAATTGTCAAAAGTTTAGCGGGGTTACTCCATACATAATCCATACAAGTAGTAATGATCAAACTTTTATTCCACTAAAAGCAAACTTCGGAAAAGAAAACGCAAACATAAGTATTTCATACGACACTCAGGGTTAGTAAGACTACAAGTTATTCAAGACATAATAAACTAGACTCAATCTAGGTGGTGTCTATCGGGAGACAGTGGGGTGTAGTCGACAAGGGGCAGATATCCTTCTGAAACCTGGGTCCCCTACTAGGTCCTGGTGCGCCACCTGGGCAGTGAAAGACGAGATGCTCGGTGCTGCCACAACTACGACACCAAAGAGGAGGGTGCCTGCACTCAGACATCCGATGCCCATATCTACCGCAACGTCGACACCTCATAATAGTGATCATGTTAGCGGTCGAGCCTCCAGCCCTAACTCCCAGCTGCACACCAAGTCTACTACGATAGTCTCGGGCTCGACATACCTGCCTAAGGGGAATGCTCGGGCTCAAAATCTCCTGCACCAATGGAACCCTCGGGCTCATGACTGCTGACCTCTGAACCACAGGGACTCTCATACTCTCGCTCATCTGCCGCTGGACGAGCATCTCAACTGTGGACTGTAGTCTATCAATCTTCTGATTGGTGGCTTCCACAGTCCTCCTCATCTCAGCAAAAATCTCGTTAGGATCCGAAGAGTCAACACGAGGTGGTGGGGTGTTCTCGCGAACCAACTCCACCTCCTCCTCAGAAGAATCCTGATAGTACCCGAGTCCCGACATCCTTCATGTAAAACCAGACATCAATCTAGCATACCACTAACTATGCTACCCTAGACCCAACCTCAGTCTATACAACTGACTAAGGCAACTAGAGTGTTTCTTATCTGCTCTAATCTAGAACATGTGCACTATGATACCACTTTAATCTGTCACGCCCCGTCCCGGATTCCAGGCACCGAGGACATGAACAAACCGGCCGTACTCAAGTAGAGTCAAGCTCAACTCAAATATAAGGCCTAAGTGTAAACAAGCAGATAACAAACCATAATAAATTTATACTCAAGTCCAAAAGAACATAGAGTCATAATGGTCCATAGGCTCTATACAAAGTCAGGTCCCTATACGGGTCCTACATAAAACAACTCTCAGAAGAAAAGTCAAGGGAGACCCTCAAACCTCGCATCTCCTAAACAACCTCCCAGACAATCTCCTCAGCACCAGCCACTAAACCTCGGGATTTGTAAAAGAGAGAAAGAACAAACGCATGAGCTTTCGAATGGAAAGCTCAGTAAGTACCCCCGCAGGGTCACAAAGTCATAAGATAACAACATGTCAATAAGGGGACCACGTCCCTAAGAAAGTGCATCTCTAGGAGTCTACCACAAAATAAAGACAACGGTACGACCCCTTAACAACAGAAACCCTCAGTCTCTGTGTTTAGTTTCAAAGATCAAGGATCACTCCCGGTCAGCGTAACCAGCTATGCGCTGTAATACACGACCCTCTGGTGGTTCGACCCTCCAGTCGTAATTCGGTAGTACCACCTCTCATACGTCTCGACACGGCCAGCGTATCATTCCTACTGACGGGTAGGACCACCAGAGTATCTCCTCTCTGGCGCGGCAAGAAGAAATGCCAGGGTGTCCTGTCCCTGATCATTTCCCTATCGGAGCCCCCACGCTCCACTGAGTCCGGGCAGTAGACCACAACAAATAGCGATACCAACATCCCGTAACAAATATACATGCTCAACAGGAGTTTAAAACAGAAAGGATAACATGTATGAAGTCAACATGATAATTACATTGCCAAGAAAACTCCAAAGAGTGAGTACAAGGCAAGTGTACTTACACGAGTATCAAAGACAAATCAAAGATAACGGTACTAGGCAGAAGTACTTAACTCTTACTGGTAACCTTCCGAGTTTCCTCTTGTAATGTCTCTAAGACTCCTCGAGAGTATCTGACAATAGAGTTTCTATTAGTACCAAACATTTTAGAAAACCTTACGGTACTAAATGCACATGTACCATTCCTGCTTTTGGTGGGCTTAGGCCCACTAAACAGGTCCTAGAGACCATTTACTTGGTTGCCGACCCATTATCCTCAACTCTGAGTCCTTAGTTGACTTTCAACCCACACTTGGTCAACCTTAGTCAACTTAGGTCAATTAGTCGACCTGATACTCATTTGTCATGGAATGAACCCTATTTGGTCATCTTTAATTATCTTATTTAATTTGGGCCCATAAACCAAGCCCAATAGGTTGCCCAACCTATTTGAATTAATCCCACGGACTAACTTAGGCACCTTAGATTAATTGACTTAGCTAATCGTCCTACCCACATTAACCTTTATATAGAAAACTAAGTTCCTATTTGATTAATAACTTAATCAAAACTCGGTAACTTAATTAATTAATTTGATTGACTCGAGTGGTCCAAACTTACTTGTTAACAGGCTAGCCCTAGCCAGTTAATTTTTATCAAATAATTAATACTAAATCATTTGATTAATAATCTAATCAAAACTAAAGTATTTGATTTTTTCAATCAATCAACACTAAATTATTTAATTTTAATTATCCACTAATCAATTATTCAGTACCAAAATAACTACTTTGATTAATTCTTTTAATCACATTCAAAGCAATTGAATTTTTTTTATTAACCAATTCCTAATTTAATTAATTTAGTTTATTTCGTTTTATTATTATTTTATTTTTTTTATTAACTATTATTTCTCTCTCTTTCTCCTCTTCTTCTTTTTCAGCTTAACCCCGGCGATGCGCGGGGAGTCCACCGGCAGCTGTAGATGGCCGGAGCTCCACCTGCACACTAATCCGCCTGATCGCGAGCGTCCTCGGCGCTCCACGACCGTGCTTTGGAAGGCTGCAGGCGCCCCGTCACCCTTCTTTCTACGCAGCGTTGCTGCAGGCCACCGCCACTGTTTCCGGCGAGCTCGCCCTCCACCCATGCATGCACACTACTCTAAACGTTATAACAGAGGGAGGAAGCTTAGCGGTAGACTGTAGACAATGAACAGAACCTCCAGAGAGCTTCTCAGCGTTGCGCACTTATTTCCGGCAAGCTCCAACTGCGGCCTCCTTCCTTTATTAATCCTGGTCTCCTTCTCCTTCTGAAAAACAACGACGGAGCTCACGAGCTCGTCAGGCACTAGCAGTTGGTGCCCCACTCTCCTTCCAATCGCCGACGATGAAGGTCCCCCTTCTTCGATTCTCCGCTCAAACAATGATCATACCCGAACCCAAGGCTGCCACTTATATATATCGATGTAGACGAAACGACGAGGATGTTTGCGAAGCAATGTCACCGGCAACGACTAGCCTTCCTGCGTGTAACGGCCGGGAAGAATGGCGGACCTCGCGGAGGCGGTTTCAAACGGCTGAGGGAGGGGATGGTGGTGCCTCGGGATCGGTACTCCCGGATGGACGATGGTGATCACTTGGATCTCATCCAATGGTTGCAACCTTTTACTGAGTCTCGGATCTGACACTCTATTGGATGAACGGCCCATATCCAACTATGACCGACGGCCTGATCAAACCACCATGTCTCGAGTTGGAGACAATCCTTAAGATGAACGTTTCTCATATGCCCGCACAGTGGGGTTGCACCCACACGCATAATTCCCTCAGCCTCGTATCTACCACTTGATGAGATGGATTTGGTTTTAATCCAACACATGGTCCCACTGTGGCCCTTATAATGCTCCGAGATTTACTTCAATCTCAGATCTTCAAATCGTGACCGTTGAACCAATGGTATAGGGATTTTTGATCTGGAAAATTATCCAGAGGTTGTCAGACCTTTCTAGGTTTCTATTTGGTCCAACCTCAGTGAGTGAGGATGATTTCCACTAGGTCATCAAAACTTTTGGAAATTATAACTAGGTCCCTAACGACCTCCTCTAACCCTAATTAGGGTTTTATTATTTTAAATTTTCCTCTTTCCCCCATTTGATCAAATCATTTAATCACTTAGGGAATTATTTTAATTTATAATTTATTTAAGGAAATTAAACACCTTTTTAATTTCAAAAATCCTTGGATTTTACATTTATGTAGTTCCGGTCATCAGGATCATGTAGAGGCATACCGCTGCTCTTGATGGGTGTTGGACTCCTTTCGGAGACATTTTAGCTTGTTGTGCATGCTTGCATGATATAAGGTCATCGCATATATATATGTTCACTATATGCTTGATATGATATGAGATTGCTTGTGTGTTTTCTCTGGATTTCTGATCATGCTAGCATTCTTATCAAGATTGAAGATAATTATGTTGACCTTCATGAGTTTTACTTGCATCGATTATGATCCCGTATTGTAGTACAGGGGATAGGTATGTGCAATACCTGTCGGACTAGTCCATACTCACTGAGCTCGTATAGCTCAGCCCCGTTTTTATACACTGTTTCTATTACAGGATCTTGACTTGGATTGGGATAGTAGCTCGTGTTTCGAGTAAGGATCGAGGTCTAGCTGGCTCTGGCGTACTTGTCCTTATGATTCTTGTTGTTGAGTTGTATTAAACTTTAATTATGTTTTCTTTCCGCTGTATTTGGGGCCCTAGTTGCCCATGACTCCGTGGGTTATACTTTATTTATGATTTGGGATTTAAATATATATGACTCCCATTGTGTAACCGGTTATGTTATCTCATATGGAATTTATTTGTGAGTACATCATTAATTCCATGTTTAAATTGTACAGCTTATGGGTTGGGTGCACTCCCGGCCCAGCTGGTGTGACATCTGTCTCATTAGCGAGATGGGTGTTACATAAGATGCTGTCACGCCCCGAACCCAGGTCCCGGGCCTCCGCGCACGCAACAGACGCCGCGTGCTTATAGGGTCGCCCCTAGAAGCACACAAGGCTAAGTAACACAAACAAATAATTAAATCAGAGTTTAAATTATAAATCAGCGAAAGAAATATATATATAAGGTTTTTACAAAACCCTAGCAGGTCCTGAATGGTACAACTCTCACTCAGAGAGAAATGGAGGTCCGCAAACCTCAGCTCAAAATATTCCCGAACTATCAAAATGATCGGAATAGAATTCCGATGCTTTTGGAGGACATTAAAATTAACAGTTTACTTTTTGTCGGTAGCTACAGTAACTCTTCAAATCATGAAGTTGAAACCTCAAATTGAAGCCCAAGATCTTTACTATTCCTTCCCAAACTTTCAATACATTATCTTCCCAATATACACTTTCATTTTGATTAAAAGTTGGGGTTCATTACCATCACCTCATAGCTCATTTAAAAGAACCAAGTCTAATGTCCTACAGTGCTACAGTAATTTCTGCATTTTTCTTTCACGTGGAGTTCAATTCTCTTCAATAAATTTATAATCCTTGACGTCACGCGACTGGATTTCTCACATATTTCAATAGTCATTTTCATAATGTTATGCACACATCTCTAATTACACCTGAACCATAATCATATTACCAGGTCCCTTGCTATTTAAGCTTGACCTGAACCTCCCGGAACATCCTTCCCTTTTTCCTAGTATCCAAAATGGTAATTTATAATGAATACTAGTTCCACGATTCATGAACTTTCTACTTAGTAATTTTTACTAACTATCCATAGACCCAATTCACATGTAGTTCATTTAGGGTCCTGTTACATTCATAACGAGGGACCCATTTATATTTTAGGTGTGGCTTAGCACTCTTCTTCAATTAATCAAAAGAACTTAAGTTCATTAATAAAATCTAGCAATTCCTTACTATGAAGAAGAGCTCATGTCAATTGGGCCCACAACCAAGGTTTAGGCCCAATTTCTCTTGTTTAATCACAACACCAAATGTTTACTCAAACCAAGGCCACCATGGCAATTACAAGTAGAGATTAGTGTGATAATTTATCATGTAACACTCCATGAAAACAACACTCGTGAAGTTTATGTAATATAGAATTAACAAGGGTCTCACATCCAAGCATCTCCTTAGACAAACTTAATTTACATGATTAACTTCAAATTTCTAGCTTGAAAATTGAGGCCCAACCAAGTGTTAAGCCATTATTGTAAACATTTTAACTAACATGAAGACGTATCATCTTAAACCTTAAGAATATATTCATGGCAGCCCGTGTATACAATGCCACTAAGGGATTTAACACCCATTCAATGTCCAACTACAAAAAAATGCAGAAATCTATTAATCCTGCGCAGCTGGAAAGAAATGGTCATATCTTTTAAACCATAAATCGGATTTCTCTCATTTAAGGCTCATTAGAAAGATGACCTCAAGACCTTTCCAATGACATGTATACACTCCAAACGGAGGTGTATAGAAAGCGCAGCTATCCCACGAATGTGACAGCCATCTGCAGGACTGTCCATAAATACATCTACTTGAGGCACTCAACAAACTGGTTCTTAGAGGCATTTCTTCAAGCACGTAGCATGCAACCTTAATTAACATTTAAACATTAGCAAGTCTGATTTTCTAATTAACCAACTTAGCATGCAACAGTCCAAACCTTGGCTTAAAACATACAAGTTTCTCATGGCATTTCTACAAGCATAAAATGAGCCTCAAATTATATTCAACACATACAACCACACCTCCATATAACTCCAATACCTAATTGCATGTTTACAAGTTATTAAAGGTTATAATCAAGCTTCTAAATACATGGAATCTCTTAAAGAGAATTCAACAAACACCTTGAGTGCAAGATCCATATTTCTAAACATATATAGTAGAGAAAATGTTCAGCCCTAGATACACCATTAAGAATCTTTTTCACATCTTCATCTTCATCCTTCAAAGCCCTAACTTAATCCATGGATATAGGGTTTCATTCATGCATATAATCAAACAATTAGAGATGCGTTTCCCCCAAATCCCAACTCACAAGATGAAGGAGAAAGGTTGGCGAGGCTGCAGGCCGGACAGAACAAGGGGGAGGAAGAGGGGCGGACCGCCGTGCGGAAGCGGCGCGAGACCGGGCTGGTCGGTGGTGTGGTGTACTTAGGCGGCTGGGGACGCGGCTGAGTCGGGGTCCGACCGGCGGTGGAGGCACGAGCGGAGCTCGCTGGCCGGTGGTTGGCCTTGAGGCTTCACGCCGGTGAGGCATCAGCGTGGTGAAAAGGCCGAGTCGTCGAGCTCGAGAGAGAGAAGGAGAAGGGAAGGGCACGACTCCTTTCCTATGAAATTTGATTTCGTCTTTTAAACCTAAGTCTTCATATGTATATTCATACATTTAATATTTATTTATTTTACTTTATAGTTTAGTTCATCAATTTAACTTATCCCCAAACCTTTAATTAATTTAATTATTCCTCAATCTTTATATCGGCCAGCTTTAAATCAACATTATCTTCCCCATGATTCATCGACCAAGATTCAAAGAGGATCTGGGTCAGTGATTCCAGTCATCACGGGCACACTGTAACCTCACGGGGTCCGTGTCTCGTTAGACCAGACCCGAGAATATCGATTAAAATATTTATCTATTTTTTTCAATAATTAACCTAGATTAATTAATACTTAATTAATCTGGATTAATTAGATCTTTAAAACTTTACCAAAATTACTTCGCTTACTATATTAAATTACTACTTAATAAATTCTGGAAATAAATAAATAAAAATTCTTATTTATTTCGGGGCGGGTTTTACAGATGCATCACCCATATACTTCATATCAAAATATTTAGAGAGGAATTGTTTCACTTCATACAACAAACAATTATCATTGGTTGCAAGTAAAATATCATCCACATATATAATTAAGAAACAAATTTTGCTCCTACTTACCTTCTGGTATATGCATTGATCCATAATGTTCTCAACAAATTCAAAAGAAGAGATTACATCATGGAACTTTAAGTACCACTAACGGAAAGCTTGTTTTAATCCATATATGGATTTCTTAAGTTTGCACACCAAATGTTCACGCTGACTAGAGGAGAATCCTTCAAGTTGTTTCATGTATACTTCTTCCTCTAGTTCCATATTGAGGAAAACTATTTTCACCTCCATTTGTTGCAACTCTAGATCAAAATGTGCAACTAAAGCTAAAATGATGCGAAGAGAATCTTTCTTAGATACAGGAGAAAAGGTCTCCTTGTAGTCGATTCCTTCCTTTTGAGTAAATCATTTAGCAAAGAGTCTAACTTTATATCTCTCAATATTGCCTAATGAGTCTTTCTTTGTTTTAAAGACCCATTTACACCCAATAGCCTTAGCCCCATTAGGCAACTCTACAAGATCTCAGACATCATTAGATGCCATATAATTCATCTCGCCCTTCATTGCATCAAACCAAAGTTCACATACTTTGCAGGTCATAGCCTGTGAAAACGTTGCAGGATTATTTTTGACTCCCAAGTCATTGTCCTATTCTTGTAGATACACGACATAATCATCTGGAATCTCTGATCTCCTTTCTCTTGTAGACCTTCTTAATGTTGGTTCAACATTTTCCTGTAGGTCATGTTGTCCAACTGGTTGTTTAACTATTTTCAGGCACTTTATGAATAACTTGATTTCTAGGATCATCAGCAATAAGTTGTGGATCTTCAGTGATTGGTTGTTCAACACCCGTTTGAACTTGAGGAGTGTTTTGAAAGACAACCAATCCTTCACTTGATGTGGATGGTTGATATATTTTAGGAACTATGTTATGAAATTGAACACTCCCACTGATTAAGTCAATCTCAAGAAACTCATTGTTCCTTGATTCCACTAACCTTGTACTATGAGATGGAGAGTAGAATATGTAACCCTTGGATTTTTCAACATATCCCCCCACAAATATCTACTAATAGTCCTTAGGTCCAGTTTCCTTTCTTGAGGATTATAAACTCTTACTTCCGACGGGTATCCCCAAACACGCATATGTCGCAAACTCTATTTCCAACCCTTAAATAACTCAAATGGTGTCTTTTGGACACCCTTGTTGGAACCCGGTTCAATATATACGCAGCCATTTTAAGAGCTTCAAGCCACAAGGATTTAGGCAGCTTAGAGCTTCTTAGTATACTGCGTACCATGTCTAATAAGGTCCGGTTTCTTCTCTCTACTACACCATTCTGGTTCGAAGAACCAGGCATAGTATATTGGGCAACAATCCCATGCTCTTGAAGAAACTTAGCAAATGGACCAGGTGCTTGTCCATCTTCATTGTATCTACTATAGTATTCTCCACCTCTATCTATTCTAATGATATTGATTTGCTTACCGCATTGCTTCTCTGCTTCAACCTTAAAAACCTTAAAGGCATCTTAAGCTTCATTCTTATTATCAAGCATCTAAAGGTAATCCAATGAACTTGCTACCCTTAGCAAGCATCCACATGTTCACTCAAAACATCTTCATGCTTATAGCTTGTGAGAACAATTGTTTGATCGGATCAAGGAGCATAACATGTGATAGTCTTGATGGATCAATGATGTCTTGTCTCATTGATCCTTCGACTAGGGATATTTAGATACATACATAATTACACATGATAGGAATCCCATATTATGATCTCTATCATAATTTCCTTCATGCTATGCCTTGTATCATGAACATCATTAATTAGATTTAAGATCTCATATCATATTCATAGTAGTGAATATCTAAATAATGAAGAAGCCTTTTATTAAATAAATAAGTTTGTACATAAAGTACCAAAGGTGATTGTCTTTAGAGCACTTCTCCAACACTATTACTGTTCCATCTGGAGATAGAGAGTAATTATATTGGCCATTCCTTCGCCCCCAAAGTCTTCCATTTTGTAGTTTACTAACCAGCTTCATTAACTTTGGGTCCCGTAGTTGAGCTTCCTTGATTTGGGTAATCAGCAGCGGTCGATGTTGGGAGCTTGCAAATAGCACCCCAACTCATCCACTGAAAGTTGCGCGCCTATGGATCTCAGATCGTGGAGTTGGGTAAGGCTGGTGGTCCCCAATCGCGCCATCATCTTCCGACTCAAAGCATCGGCCACCACGTTCGCATTCACAAGTTAGTACTCAAATGTGCAGCTGTAATCTTTCAATAACTCCATCCATCTTAGCTGGCGCATGTTGAGCTCCCTCTGGGTCATTAGGTACTTTAAGCTTTTGTGGTCGGTGAAGATTTTACAGGCTTCACCATAGAGATAATGTCGCCATATCTTCAATACAAAGATTACCTCAGCTAACTCCAAATAATGCACTTGATAGTTCACCTCATGGGTTTTGAGTTGTCTGGAAGCATAGGCAATAACTCTGCCCTGTTTCATCAAGACACACCCTAAACCCTGGTATGAAGCATCACTATATATATCAAAACCTACTCAAGGTACAGGTAAGGTTAGAATAGGAGCACACACGAATCAGTTCTTCAGCTCCTAGAAGCTTTGTTCGCAATCTTCGGTCTATTCGAACCTTGCGTTCTTCCTTAGTAGCTTCGTCATCGCTAGGACAATCACAGAAGGCCCACCACAAATCTCCTGTAGTAACCGACTAACCCCAGAAAACTCCTAATCTTTTTAACATTGGTAGGAGCTTGCCTGTTCACTACTGCTTCGATCTTCTGGGGGTCCACATATATTCCTGCCGCTGAGACGACATGCCCCTAAAAGTTGACTTGCTCAAACCAAAACTCACATTTACTGATTTGGCATACAGCTACTACTCCCGTATAGTTTGTAGAAGTATTCTCAAATGATTGATTTGCTCCTCCACGTTCCATGAGTTCACCAGAATGTCGTCAATGAAGACCACAACAAACCGGTCTAAGTAGGGTGCGAACACCCTGTTCATCATTCCCATGAACGCAGCTGGTCCATTTGTCAACCCGAACGGTATTACTAAAAACTCATAATGTCTATATCAAGTTCGGAACGCCGTCTTTAGCACATCCTCCTTCCGCACTCGCAGTTGATAATAGCCTGGCTTCAAATCAATCTTGGAGAACACACAGGCTCCCCGCAGTTGGTCGAACAGGTCATCAATGCGTGCTAGCGGGTACTGGATCCGGATAGTCATATCGTTTAGTTGTCTATAGTCGACACACAACTGCATGGAGCCGTCTTTCTTCTTTACGAATAGTACAGGCGTACCCCATGGGGAGACTCTAGGTCTAATAAAGCCCTTCTCCAGCAGCTCATTTATCTAGGTCTTCAATTCTTCTAACTCTGCTGGAGCCATCCTGTAGGGTGACTTGGAAATTGGAGTTATTCCTGAAACTAACCCGATCGAAAACTCCACGCCTCGTTGCGGTGGTAATCCGGGTAAGTCTTGAAACACATTTGGATACTCACACGCCACGACTATATCCTAAACCTCTGCCTCCAGGGCTTCCACTTCTGCCACATTTGCCAAATAAGCTTCCTCCGTCTCGGGTCATCTCCCGTAAAAAAGTATCTCTGCCTCTCTCGGACGCTGGAAACACACCATCTTCCAGTAGCAACCAACGTGGGTATGGTGGAAAGCTAACCAACATCCATAGGGTCGCATAAAAGTCTAGGATCCTCATCGGGATTAGATTAACTATCAACTCCTAATCACCTATCTTTACATCACATCCCTCATAGACTAACTTAACAATCATGGAACTACCTATGGGGGATGCTATACTCATTGGTTCTGCTAATCTAGTTGCATACACATTTTCAGGTACAAAAAAAAAAACAGCAATGTACGAATGTGTAGAACCAAGATCAATCAATAGCAGGCGTCGGTATTAAAAATTTTCACTGTACCTGCTATCACGTCAGGGGTGTTCACAGCTTGCTGTTGTGTCATCGCAAATGCCTGGGCCTGAAGTTGAGATGGGGCCCCACGGCCTCCTCCATGAGACTTTCCGTACATTGACCCTCCTCGACTGCCTCCAGCACCACCTACGACAGAAAATCCCTGCGTCTGATACGCAGTATGGTCTCCAACAGTAGCCTTTGGAGCAACTCCGCTCCTCTAGGCCAGTAGCGGGCACTCCTTCTTGAAATGCCCTGGTTGCTTGTAGTAGAAGAATACATTAGCAATCGCAGTCCCAGTAATGATATTTCTTTGCAAGCGAGACAACTGTGATTTCCCTTTCTAGTTCCTACTTGACGAGGAACCACCGCTGCTGCTGCTGTTACTCTTCTTATTGGGCCTCTCCCCCTCGGGAGCTTGGGGTACTTCTTTTGTTCAACCTTTTCAGTCTATATTTCTGCTTGTTAAGACCCCTCTCAACTCGGAGTGCAGCCTCAACCACTCCTCGGATTCTACAAAACCAAAAGCCTTGACCGGGATCTTGATCTCATCCCTAAGACCATCTTCAAACTTTCTGCATCAGTTATAAGGTAATGAACTTGGCCTGGTACTCGACCACAATTGAATTTCCTTGTTTTCATGGAGCAATATCCAGATTAAGAAAGGAAATAAAAAAAATGTTGTCGCTATAGTGATAGAGGTACAGCAACTCCATGAAAAATCTATGGAGGGAAAAGAAGAAAAGATGAAGGAGGACTGCTGATGTTTGAAGCTCATTGGTTAATGTATACTCTAAATGCAATCTCATGTTATCTCATATCGCGGGCTTGGTAGTGTAAAAAAGATGATCAGAATATTTGTTGAAGGGACATTCCTAAGCCAGGTATTGTCTTTGAATGTTTGTTATGTAAAATGCCTTCAAAGTGTTTGATGAAATACTTGAAGGAACTCCTAGCTTTGGGCCTAAAATTTTAAATGCAATGTATTGAGGTCCTTTAAATGGGAATTATGAGGGATGAGTTGTCTTGAAGGAATTTAAGAAAATATAATACTTTGCATGGAATTCAAAGTCTAAGAGAAGTCTATTTGATTCTTCTTTATGCTCAATGTCCTCGTCCAAAGACCAAACTGGAGGAAATTGTTATTCTGAATTTTCACCAAAGTGCAGCACCATATACACCTACTAGTGCTAAAAAAAAGGGAGATTAACAGATGTTCTAGTAACCAAACAATTTGAAACTATAGTCAATGTTGCTACTCTCAAGCATTCTGCTAGTCTTGAAATCATAAAGCCATTAGATCTATGCGTGGAAAATTGTGAAAATCCTGATGAACTTGATGGAGTCTTATTTAGTAGTGAGAATCAGAATGATGCCATGGTAGCAGTGCATGACATGATTACAGTAGCTGGTGATTCACAAAAAAATGTATTGCTCTTCCTATTGAAGATAATTTGTTGAAGGGGAAACTCCAGAGTAAAATGATCAATCAAGAGCAGAAGGATGATGTAATGGCATTAACCAGTCCTGTGCTGCCAAACAAAAATCCTTGACAATTCAAGAAAGAATTTGAAAGAGAACACTACTAATATATATTAAAATCACTCATGGAATGAAAAGAAAAAAAATCATTCAAGTGTGCCTTTTATTCCATGGATGAAGAGCATAAAAAAAATCAAGATAATACTTGTCTTGGAATTAAAACCATAAAAAAAAAAATCGTAAGCATGGTTTGAGAAGGCTCTGAGCAACTTGGAAGTGGAATACATATATGACAATAATAATAGTATTATTATTACTAAAAGGTACACTTCCGCTTTCTCAAGAAACACATCATTCATCACTTTTTTGACTTTTGAAGAAGAAGGAGGAAATATCAAAGCCAACAATAATGGCTTCCTCAAGCTTTTATTAGATTTTTTTTTTTAATCTCCTCAACCACAAGTTATACCAAAATGCAATACTCTACGCATACCATTAGAAGTGAACATCCCAATTCGATGAAGCATACCACCTGAAATAGTGTAAATTTCAAAAAAACGCACATGTTTTGAGACAGCGAGAACAGAATTCCGGGGTGGAGGTGAAACACTCACCTTGAGGCGGTCAATAAAATACAAATCCTGAAGAGATAAAAGTCTCAAAGCGGCACGAAACTCAAGGTAATGATAGAGTATTCACTTGAGACCACCTAGTAAAATGCAAATCTCAAAGCGATATACATTTCAAGGCTGGTGATGAAATATGAATCCCAAAGTGGCTCGCATCTTGATGCGTCGATGGAACACGCATCTTGGGGCAGCTGACAAAAATCCAAATCTTAAAGTAGCACATATTTTGATGTGACAATAAAATGCACATCTTGGTGCAACCGATAAAATTCAAATCACAAAGTGGTATAGGTTAAGAGGTGGTGATATGGCACTTATCTCTAGGTAGCCGATACAAACCTTGAGATGGCAATGAAGCATTCGTCTCGAAGCATTCGATAAAATTCAAATCCTAAAGCGATATGATTCTCGGGGCAACGATGAAACGCTTATCTCAAAATGGTCAATAGAAGTATACACTCTAAATTGGTGCATATCTCAGAGCGACACTTACTTTGAGACGCAAATAAATATGAATTTCAAACCGACACATATTCCGAGTCGGCGATGAAACATTAATCTCGGGACAGTCGATGAAACAAAAGGGTGGTGTAAATCTCAAGGCGGCAATATAGCGGCACAAATTCGAAGGGCGGCGATGGCCGATAAAACACCAATTTCAAAGTGGCGAAGCATATGTCCCAAGGCGGAAGGCAGTGTCATTGATATAAATATAATAAATAAATAAAATACATATTCATATGTATATGATGATATTTATATATGTAATAAATTATTATGTTCAGCAATAAATGGGTTATTTTTATTCATTGCCTCTCTACTTGTACTTTTGCCCTTAATCGGAGGTTCCCAAGACACTGTCTGAGGTAATTAATAATAGAGGCTTGCCTCTATTAGGAATGGAAGAACCCACAAACAAACAATATGACATTTGTGTTTCGATATATCGTTTGGTGTCTTCACGACGCCAGGCGTGTATTTTCAATCCCACAAATTCTGGCACGCCCGGTGGGGACACATATATTCCTCCTCCCATCTCTGAGGCAAAAGTACAAGTAGAGACACCATCTTTTACATCCTGTAAAAGAAAACTGACGTTGTTAATTTTCTTATGAAAGATTAAATGGCGTTCAAGAGTTCAATCACATCTGGGAGCCCAAAGCTTACCATCTTCTTGGGAGAGGGAGCTGAAGTTCAACTGCCCAATTGCACTTTCAACACCGGAGCCGCTGGAGCTGAACTGAGGTTCGGCACAATTTCTGAGTCAATGCAATTCGTGAAGAGACCTGCACCAATGGAAGAGGAACCGACAGTCCCACGCCTTCCATCTAAGGGGCGTCGTTCGAACGTGATCATCCCTGCGATCTGCGAAGACGTTTCTGCTAGAGAACCACAGAGGATATCTACTTTTAAGAGGCTATCCCATCCCAAAAGGGTAGTCTCTCTGGATAATGAAGATGATGAACCTGCCTTCATTGTTACCACAAAAGGGCGGGAGAGTGGGATCTTCCAATCGTCTGATGAGGATACCCCAAGGAGGAGTGTATTCTCAAGACTCACACCTAGGAAGACGAAGATTCCGAAGAAGAAGCTGGATTTTGTGTCATTCCAAGGACACAAGACTGATCAAATGGGTTCTTTCAACAACTCATTTGAACCACTTAAATTGGTAAAGAAGAACGCAACCACTAAGTGACCAAGGCGGTCCAAATTGAATGAAAACAAAAGTGGTAGACCTCCGAAGTCCTACCACAAGGAGTCCTTCAGCCGAAATCTCTACAAGACCTATGCAGCATCAAAGAAGCTGCGATCAGAAAAGATAACTCCGAGAGAATTCTACCAAAAGAAGAAGCAACTAATATCAAAAGCACCAAAGACTGTCTTGGATCGCATAGCTTCTGCAAAAACTCAAGCTACAACCTCCCGCTCGAAATTCAGTGGAGGAGGGAAATGACAGATGAAGAGACGTCGGATATGGACGTAGAAGTGCACACTGTCCGAATGGTTACTGAAGCCGGAGGGGATCCAGCACCCGAACCAGAACAACTAGGGGTGTTCACAAGATCTCGTAGAAGGGCGACGGACTCTCAAAGTGGGGTCGGAGATGAAGGTTCAAGCCAAATGCCACATGAGGGTCAGAGAACAGGGAGCCTTCCAATATTTCGCAAGCCAATGAATTACAAGGAAGCAGACCCCCCGAATGAAGAAGCGGAGGATGAATCTGACTTTGTTTACAATGGGGATGATTTTACAAGGAGGGTCCAGCAAATGGAGAGACTCCGGTAAATGGAAAATCGGGAAGCTGAATATCAATGACTCAATGAAAACATGACAATGTTGATAGAGTCAATGGTGAAGATGCAGGGACAAATGGCTGCCTTGATGGAAAGTCAAAAGGCACAAAGGCCTGGAAGTCCAAACCCACAACAGAGAGAAATCCCTAGGCTGGTGGAGCAAGGAGGAACCTTTCCACAACCGAGAGAAATTCCTAGGCCAGGAGAGTAAGAGGGAACTTCGTATGCACCTGTGAGAGAAATCCCTAGGCCAGGAGAACAAGGGGAGACCTCATATGCTCATATTCCAGAGCAAATACCGCAATGACCAGGAGGAGATACAAATGTGATGGTAGCTGCTGAATTAAAGCAAGTTAAAGGGAAGGAGATAAAGGTTGATGGGGATAAACCTTATCCTAGTTATCATGACTTGGTACCCTACCCCAAAGGGTACAATGTTCCTAAATTCAAGCAATTTAACGGGATTGGCAATCCTGATCAGCACTTGGCTCACTTCCTGACAGCTTGTGGAGATACAAGTGCAAAACCTTCGCTCCTCCTTAGACAATTTTCTGCAAGTTGATGGTGTGTTTTCCGCAAGTATACGGGTCGTGATCAAGTAATAAAGTGGACTATGGGAAGTCGGATGTCGAACCACAGGGAATAGAGATTGCTAAGTGTAAACCAAGCTTTAATAACCTAGTCTAAATGGTAATTTGGGGGGAGTTTTGGTTTTTAAAACTAAAGAGCTACAAAGGATTGCAAATAAGAACTGAAAATTGAGAGTTGATTGGGGTGAATCAATGGCAAGAGAGGATACTTGGGTATGTATCCCTTTTGACTTTCAATTCTAAAGATGAGCAAAGATGAGCAAAGATGAGCAAGAAAGGATACTTGGGTATGTATCCCTTGTGCCAATAGTCCCTAAATTATATCCAATCCCTCTTCCAAGGTGATTGGATAACTAGTCTCCTAGGACTTGATATGAAGCTCAAGGGATAATTCCTAAATTACACCCAACCCCTCTTCCAAGGTGGTTGGATGACTAGTCTCCTAGGACTTGATATGAGGCTCAAGGAAATTTATGTATATTGGAAGAATCATGGGGGTGAATTCGTATGAAAGAGTCGTTCGCCCTTCTAGTACCCGATTCCTCGGTATACTCATGAAACTCTCTAATGAAGCAAGTTCCTAATACAAGGAGGCGCTAGCTCTACCCTTGTATTGCACACAAGTAATTTCTAGTGATGAAATTACAATCAATACATAACATTCATTAGACATTCAAGAAGGTACCAACAAATCATCATAAACATTCAATGCTATTAATGCTCAATCCAAAAGTTCAACATACCCAAGTACCAATAGATTAGTTCCCCATGAAAGGGGAACTCAACCCAAAATGGAAAAGCTTACAAAACAATGAAAGGTTAATAGAGAACACCATTACCTCCAAGCTTGTAGCTCCAAGGGTTCTCTACTCTCAAGATTTGGGGGAGATGACCCCCCAAGCCCTAATCTCTCCTCTCGCCTCTTTCTCAAGCCAACCTCCCCTCTAAACTCTCATACTTAACTATTTATACCCATGAATTAGGGTTCCACTAAAAAAATTACAACATTGCCCTTGATTGGGCCTGTGAAGCTGCAAAAGTTACGATGAACGGCCTCGTGAACGGCCTGTTCATCACCCGCTCACCACAACCGCTCAACCGGCAGGTCAACCGGCCGTTCATCACCCCGTTCACCTCACAGCTTGCTTTGAACCTGCAGATGAACTGGCGGTTCATCAGCCGGTTCACCTCACAGCTTGCTCTGAACCGGTAGCTGAACGGCCATTCACAAGGCCGTTCACCCTCTCTTTGTGCCTGCCTTTGTGCCCAGGTGTGAACTGCCGTTCACAAGGCCGTTCACCCCCTGTTTACTTCAAAATATCTTTGTTTGTTCTTCATTCTGTTGATAAATGCTTCCTTTTCGTCCGGGTGGCCTATTTATGCCCTGTTTACAAAATATGAAGCATTTTAAGTACCGGCGGGCTACAAATCATTGCATTTGACATGAAAATAAGTATATATATGGTATGTAAATATGCTCATTTGAACGCTTATCACAAGTCTCACAGGAGTGGCATTTGAGTAGTATGCAAGCTTGCAACCCGAATCAATCCAAACATGGCAACAATTAAAAGATGCCTTTTGGGTACGGTTCGGGGCCGTAAGTGACAAAATCATAATTGCGGACCTCGCAGCCACTCGTCAGAATAAGGATGAGAAAGTGGTTGATTACATTATGAGATGGAGAAATCTGAGCATCAAATGTGAACAACCCCTTGACCAGCCACAGGCGATGGATTTACTGCTCGGGAACATTGATAGTTGGATGGTACCCTTTCTGAGCACATCCGGTATTACTACATTCCGGGATTTGATTTCACAAGCTAAGAAATTGGAACGGACAAGCCCGAAGGTATTCTCCAATTTTCAAGCTCCAAGAAATGACAGAGAAAAACCGAAAAGAACAGAAGGTGTCAAGTATAATGCTACAACCTTCAACATTGATAAAGGAAAATGTGTTACGGACTCTCACAAGCCAGAACAGGCCAAGCCACCCGCTTTAGCTGCTGCTGGTAACGAATCAAAGCCTCTTCCTTCTTTAAAAGAAACGATGAATAAGAAATATTCTTTCAGAAGAGATAAGGTATAGAAGATCTTCAAGGATGCTGTGAAAGAAGGCCTGCAACTCCCCGAATGCAAGAGACCAGAGGAACAGAACAAGAAAGACCATCCCAACTACTGCCCATATCATAGAGTGTTGGGACACACAATTGAAGACTGTTATGTTTTCAAAGACTGGGTCGAGTGACAGTATCAAGATGGCAAGATTACACTCTCGAAGAATGTCTTGTCCGAGCCATCATCCGAGCATACCCGCTATGTGACAACCCTAAACTCAGAGGGGTCATCCCAAAAGGAAGTCATAGTAGCGGGCAATAAAGTAATACTTCCATCAGCAACAAACGACAGGCCTCCTACTGTTCCAGAAGAGTTGTGGGAAGTATTTATAACCAAAAAGTCAATGAAAATGTTGAAGAGGTTGGCTGAGCTTCCAGGGATCGCTTGGAAACGTTCTCAAGAACCTCCTAAAAGACCCCTGACAAAACAGACAAAGAAGAAAAACAAGAAAAAGAAACAGAAGCCCGAACAATCAAAGCGCAAGAAGTCTATTATAGAAGAGTATAATGAGTCCCTCGATGAATATGAGCAGAAGGAAATGGTCTTTATCACTCTTAGAGATTACTTCCCCGAAGAGGTCGAAGAATTACTTGGGGAATTGGCAGAGGAAAATGATGAAGATGTGCATGTAGAAACCTGCAGGGTTATTTCTAGAGGAGAATACCCTCTGTATATCTCAGATGATTATGATGATGATAGCTTCTCCGAGCCAGAAGAGTCGTATGACCGTCACGGCCGGCCCTACATCAGCAAGAAGCAGAAGAAAAAGATGGCGTTCAGGGAGAGAGTGAAGAAGGTGAACGCCAAACTCTTGGAGCCACACCAACCAGAAGAGCCCAAGACACCATATTACACCCCGAAGACCCCAAAATATAAGGTCTTGAGGAAAGCTATGCCTGCTGAAGAAATTCCTGCCTTCATTCAGAGAGTAACAGAGGAGTCAGCAAATAGGTTACTACAGTTGCACATTGAAGATGATCAATGGGATGAGTCCAGGGTATACCCTCCAGAATCATCGGGCAAAAATTTTTCAGAGGTTATGGAGTCTTCGCCTCCAGCAAAAGGAGTCAATAATAAGGGGAAGTCGGTTCTCCAAAGCATCAAGATTAAGAAGAGTAAGAGGAAGGAGCTCTTTGATCAAGTCATAGAAATGGGATTGGAACTACCTAACCCTAAAAGGTCGCGCTTGATGCATCTTGACAGTCATCCAAACTACTATCCATATCACCGGCTTTTGGGGCATACCATAGAGGAATGCCAAAATTTTTAGAAGTGAGTGCAAAGACAAATTTCCATGGGAAATTTAATGCTGACAGACGACTACTTTGAAGAGAAAGGTGTTTGTCAAGCCATAACTTGCCAAGAAGATTCTGAGGAGGAATTAAATTTCCCAGATGAAGAAGATAATGAAGGTGATGAAATACCATACCATGTGCATCAAATGCAGATCCGAGCTGGGAAGGTACTTCAGCCAAGACAGGCATCTAGCTCCAATGATCAAAACAAAGGGAAGATAATTGAAGAAAGAGACATCTCACCAAAGAAACTTTCAAAGAAGCCAAATTATAACATTTTGGCACACTTGAAGAAAGTCCCGGCACTTCTCAGTATGTATGATGCACTGATGATGTCAACTGAAGTCAGGGAGTCTCTAATACATGCCCTACAAAACCCTGATGAGTATCAAGCCTACTTTGTCGAGGTCAACATGAAAGAGGCTCTGTACGCATTTCATACACCCTCAGTATCCTTTACTGATGAAGATCTATTGCTTGGGACTACAGAACACAACATACCATTATATGTGACTAGTTATTGTGATGGGATGAAGATCAACCGGGTTCTAATTGACCCAGGATCCTCGGTTAACTTAATGACCCTAAACACTCTCCGGGCATTGGCTCTCGAAATATGCCACTTATCTCAGGAGAAAATCATCATTCAAGGCTTTAACCAGCATAGCCAAAAGGCATTGGGGTCCATCACTCTGCCAATTAAATTTGGAAAGAAGACATCTGATGTGAAGTTTCATGTGATAGATGCAGATGCCTCATACAAAGCCCTCTTGGGAAGGCCGTGGATCCATGAAAACCAAATGGTCCCTTCAACACTCTATCAATGTGTGAAATATATGGTGAATGGGGAAGAATTCAAGATTGACGGAGAAATTCAACCCTTCGGTATCCATGAAGTCTATTATGAAGACGCGAGATATTACCTTAAGCTATCAAAAGGGGGCAAATTCCCAGGTCCAAAGGTAGAGTCTCTGGTGAAAATACCCAAGTCCATTCCTTTCTCCAAAGGGAAAGCTTCAACATTGCCTCACTTCGGTAGTAACACTGAGTCTTCAGCAGATGAAAGTGATGAAGACACACTCCAAAGCAAAGGACAAGCTAAAGGGTCTACCCAAGAAAGCACATTCCACATCACAAGGATTCCTGATGGGCTCTATAAATCCTTGGATGATCTGAATGTTAACATCGTTGAGCAGTTGAAGACATTCTATGTCCCTGCTCGGCATAGAAAGGAGAGAGGCATCCTCTTCTATGAAGCCAAAAGCAATGAAATTTCACATGATGATATCATAAATATTGAAGACTTAGAAGATGACGAAACTCAACTCATAAACTTCCCCAACCATTATCCCGACAAGCTCAAGACAGTAGTTGAGAGGTACGGGGGCAAGATCAAATGGTCGAGGAAGTCATATCAGAGCTTTCGTCAGCTGTGGAACCCCGCGCATGTGGATAAGAAAGGGATAGGCTACTCAGAACCTTCCAGGCACTCATGTTATATGACAACGTCTCAGGAGGAAGAAGAAGAAATTAAAATGAAAAGTGCGCTACTCGAACTAGAAGACGGGGGCAAGCGACGATTGATGAGCTAGTTGAAGTCAACTTGGGAAGCGATGAGGATCCGAGGCCAACCTTCCTAAGCACACAGCTATCAGAAGAAGAAAAAACATCATTCAAGGCCCTTTTGAAGGAGCATATAGACTGCTTCGCCTGGAATTATAAAGAAATGCCAGGGTTGGACAATGAGGTAGCCATTCACAGGTTAGCTATCGACCCCAGTGTAGCACCAGTCAAGCAAGCACCAAGAAAGATGAAGTTTGACCTTGAAGAAAGGGTGATAGAAGAAACAAAGAAGCTGATTGAAGCAAATTTCATCAGGGAGGAGAAATACCCTGAGTGGATAGCGAGCATAGTCCTTGTGAAAAAGAAAAATGGCCAAATAAGGATATGTGTGGACTTCAAAGACCTGAACAAAGCATGCCCAAAAGATGATTTTTCCCTACCAGTTATGGAGATCATGATCGACAACACCTCAGGGTACGAGATGTTCTCCTTTATGGACGGATACTCTGGATACAACCAAATCAAAATGCATCCAGATGATGAAAAACATACAGCCTTCCGGACACCCATGGGCATATACTGTTACAGAGTAATGCCATTTGGTCTAAAGAATGCGGGGGCAACATATCAAAGGGCCATGACCAGAATATTCGATGATCTGATTCACAAAGTTGTCGAATGCTATGTGGACGATCTTGTGGTCAAGACAAGTTCCAAAGATAAGCATCTTGATGATATGAGGATAGTCTTCACACGCCTAAGAGAATACAAGTTGAAAATGAACCCAATGAAATGTGCTTTCGGAGTTCTATCTGGGAAGTTTTTGGGCTTCATAGTAAGACACCGAGGAATAGAGATAGACCCCTCCAAGATAAAAGCAATCTTGGAAATGCCACCTCCTCAGACATTAAAGCAGCTCCGGTCTTTTCAAGGGCGTTTGGCGTATATCAGAAGATTCATCTCCAACCTGTCCGGAAGATGTAAACCCTTCTCCAGGCTGGTCAAGAAGAGCACGCCATTCAAATGGGATGATGAATGTCAGAAAGCCTTTGAAGACATCAAACACTATTTGTTGAATCCGCCAGTGTTGGCGGCCCCAATCCCTGGAAAGCCGTTGATCTTATATACTGCAGCATTGGAAAGGTCATTGGGAGCTATGCTGGCCCAGAACAATGAAGAGGGCAAAGAAAACGCATTGTATTACCTCAGCAGAATGCTGATAGGAACTGAGAGTAAATACACACCAATTGAAAAACATTGTCTAGCTTTAGTGTTCGTAGTCAAGAAGTTGAGATACTATTTGCTAGCACATAAAGTCATGCTCATATCAAAGGTTGATCTTCTCAAGTATCTTATGACGAGGCCATTGCTTACGGGAAGACTTGCAAAGTGGGCGTTGATTCTGATGGAATTTGACATAACATACACTCCACAAAAAGCTATTAAGGGGCAAGCGTTAGCAGACTTCCTAGCGGCACATCCTCTCCCTGATGACTCACCACTCAATTATGATCTCGCCGATGAAGAGACAGTAACAGTAGAAGAAGCAAGGTGGCGACTATACTTTGATGGAGCGTCATCTATAAAGCCGGCACTCATGTCCACAATTCCACAAATCAAAGCTGGGATCGGACTTGTGTTCGTCACACCCGAAGGGGGAATCCTCAGATATGCACTCTCCTTTATGGAGCCATGCACAAATAATGAGGCAGAATATGAAGCTCTTATAGCTGGTTTGGAACTGGCAATCAAGATGGGAATCCAACACATACACATATTTGGAGACTCACAACTCATTATAAAGCAAGTCGAAGGAGACTACAAGATATACAAACCCGAACTTCTTAAGTATCACAAGAAGGTCAAAGATCTGATGAAGAAAATCCCCCAAGTACAGTTGAGGAGGGCTTTAAGATCAGAAAATGGAGAAGCTGATTCTTTGGCAAGAGTAGCAAAGGAGTTGGCGAATCCGAACTATGAAGAAATTCATATAACCATAAGAAATAGAAGGCCCATAAGTACAATCCTTGATGATGTCGAAGAGGAAAGTACTGGGGGCAAAGCGGAAGTCTTCACCCTCGAAATGCCAGAGGAAGATTGGAGGCGACCGTTCATAGAATATTTGAAATATGGTAAACTCCCAGAGGACAAATCGGAAGGTCTTCAGATAAAACGAAGAGCCCTGAGATTCACCCTTATAAATGATATACTGTACCGCAGGTCGTATGATCAATTACTCCTGCGATGCCTTTCATATGAAGAAATTCAAGAAGTTATGCATGATGTACACTCCGGAATATGTGGTGCACACCAATCTGGGCCCAAGATGCGACTTAAGATCAAGCGCTTGGGATATTACTGGCCGACCATGGTTGGAGATTGCATTAATTATGCCAGAAGATGCCATCTATGTCAAATACATGGTGATTTCATTCACCAACATCCAAACCCTCTACACCCCCACAGTCTCTTCGTGGCCCTTTGAGATATGAGGAACAGATGTAGTTGGTCCCATTGAACCACCATCATCTTTGGGACACCGATTCATACTAGCTGCAACAGATTACTTCTCCAGATGGGCAGAAGCTATTCCAATGAGAGAAGTGAAGACTGAAAACATCATCAAGTTCTTCAGGGAGAATATCTTATACAGGTTTGGAACTCCAAGGAGAATCATCTCAGATAACGGCCCTGCATTCAGAAGCTTCAAAATTGGGAGATTTGCGCAGCACCATAAGATAGATTGGAGATATACCTCCATCTATAATGCTAGAGCGAATGGGTTGGCAGAAGCATTCAACAAAACACTCTCAAAGCTATTAAAGAAAGCAGTGTCCAAAAATAAAAAGGATTGGCATGAAAGACTCCCGGAGATGCTATGGGCTTATCGCACTACCTATAAGACTCCAACACAGTGTACGCCATACTCCTTAGTATTTGGAACTGAAGCGGTCTTACCCCTCGAAATCCGAATACCCTCATTAAGGATGGCGGTGCAAAATGAAATTTCAAATGATGATAATGTTCGATTTCGCTTGGATGAGTTGGACTCTCTGGACGAGAAAAGGATAGGAGTGCAACAGAATCTCGAAGTTTACAAGGCCAAAATGTCACAGGCCTACAACAAGTTAGCTCGGTTTCGGACCTTCACCAAGGGATAGATGGTTCTTGTCTTTAGAAGACCTATCATCACCAACAAAAAAGGCTGGGGGCAAGTTCAAAGCAAATTGGGAAGGGCCTTACGTCATAGAGGTCGTCTACGAAGGAGGCGCGTACCAGCTTATTGATGCCAACGGAGAAAGACCAATGCCGCCCATCAATGGCCGTTTTCTAAAGAAATACTACGGTTAACATAAAAAATGTTTGCCTATGACGGAACGTCTGGTCCCTTATAGGGGTAGACTAGTCATGTACAATTAAATGTACTTCCCGAGGCAAAATATTAATTTTATGTACTTTTGTATCAAATTCATTCAATGAAATAAAGAGGCATGTGTTTGTCTATGATGGAACGTCCGGCTCCTAGTTCGAGGCAGATCGGTCATGCACAATTAAATGTGCTTCTTGAGGCAAATACACTGACCCCTTATGTTTTTTTCAAAAAATAAATAAATTAAAAAAAAAGAAGTAAAAAAAATTAAAAAAAAGCAAAAAAAAAAAAGAAGAAAGAAAAACGAAAAAAAAAGAAAAGAAAAACAGAAAAGGAAAGGAAAAGAAAAAAAGAAAAAAAATGTTAATGCTTTGGTTTTCAAGTATGCAGATGTCCCACTCATCATACAATGTTAAAGGCTCAAGTACATGCATGATGGTGGTTCCAATCATTTGAATGCTCAAGTTCTTGACTAAATACTATTATGACAATGTACTTATTAGTGATAGTCTTGTGAGTATTGTTGATTGAAAAATGAATATGGGACTTTGATAGATGTCATTGAGTCAATGGATTTTATTCCCCATGGTTCTTGTTATTTGGAATTTATTCCTCTTACATTTGCTATATGAAGAAAATAATAATAGTCTCTTGATAGAAAGAACCTAATGAAAAAGTGGCAGAAATAAAGAAAATCAAATCATATTCATAAGTCCTATGTTTATAAAAAATATTTCGAAACCAACTAGCGAAGCAAAAAAAAAGCTAGGAAAAATAGATGAAAATAAATTAAAAAAAATGGAATGAGAAAGTCCTTCAATGCTCAATAAATTGCAAATTCTTCAAGCTATCTCTTTATCCAAAGCTTCTATTTCTTCATCCAAAGTTTTTACTCTGTTTGAAATTTCATGAGCAGTGGATTGAAGTTGATTTATCGCATCTGAAATGTCACGAGCTTCATTCTGAAGTTGATGGTGTTCTGAAATGAGTTCTTGACGCTTCTCTTTCTTATGTTGTCTTGATGGGGATTCAATGTTAACATCGACATTAACACCATCACCATCTGGCTCTTTCACAGGAGAGGGAGCATCCTTCACAATTTCTTTTGAAGAACCTTGCCTCGAAGGCGGAGAATCGTCATCTTTGTGGGTAACTAAGTTCAAAAAAAAAAAATCAAACAAAAAAAAATCAAAAAAATCAAAAAAATTCAAAAAAAATCAAAAAAAAATTTCAAAAAAAAAAATTCAAAAAAATTATTTAAAAAAAAAAAACCTTCAGTTTGTTTTAGTGAAGATGTAACTTCGACATCCGCACTAGCATTAGCGCCATCACTATCTGTGGAGGTGGGGGCATCTCTGATGATGTCCGCAGAATAAGTCCCCAAAGATGAAAAGCTATCATCATCTTTATCAGCTGGAATGCAATCCAAAGTGCGAAATTCAAAATTCAAAAATAATAATAATAATAATAATTAATTAAAAAAATAAAATTTAAAAAAAAAAAAAAGAGAAAATGATACCTTGTGGTGTTTTGAGAGGAGCTTTTTTAGTTCCAACAGCTCCTTCAGCCACAATATTGCAATCTTGCAGGATTATTTGACCTAGAGTCAAAAAGTTTTATTAAATCCGTTACATATGTTTAAACATTTGTGAGGGGATATTTCCTTACCGGTAGGAGAGTCATGAGATATTCCTAAGTTTGATGGGAGTGCATCATCGATCCTTGGGACTGTTTGAAAATTGAAAGTTACAAATATGAAAATAAAATAAAATAAATAAATAAATAAAACAAGGTAAAAAAAATTACCAATTGGAGAATTGGAAGCAGCCCTTACATCCGCCAACGGCGTATCATCAATTCGTATGCCTGTTGACCAAAAACTTTGAGTCAAATAAAATTCAGATTTTTAGTCAAATAAAAAATTCTGAATTTCAGACTTTGAGTCGAATAAGAATTTAGACTTTGAGTCAAATAAAATTCAGATTTTTAGTCAAATAAAAAAATTCTGAATTTCAGACTTTGAGTCGAATAAAAATTTAGACTTTGAGTCAAATAAAATTCAGATTTTGAGTTAAATAAAAATTCTGAATTTTACAATAAAAATTCAGACTTTAAGATAGAGATTCTGAATTTTTACAAATTAGGACTATAAAATATACTCAAAATTTCTGAATTTTCGGAATTAAAAAAAACTGAATTCTCAGAAAAGTCCACAAAAATTCTGAATTTTCAGAATATAAAAAGTCTAAATTTTTTTTAAAAAAAATCTGAATTTTCGGAAAAAAAAAAATCTGAATTTTCAGAAAATCCATAAAATTTCTAATTTTTTGAATATAAAAGAAATCTGAATTTTCAAAAAAAAAAAAACTCAGATTTTTGAATTTTTGGAATATAAAATTCTAAATTTTCAAAAAAAAAAACAAAAAAAAACACCCTCAGATTTTTGAATTTTCAGAATATAAAATTCTGAATTTTCAAAAAAAAATAAAAATAAAAATAAAAAAAAAATAAAAAATAAAAAAAATAAAAAAAATAAAAAAAAAAGAGGCATACCTTGAGCTCGTTGCCGCTTCGTTGGAACGGAAGAGTCTGCAGGAGAACCATTCCGTTTACGATTAATAAAAATACTTTCGTAAATGAATAGCGGTTTTCTTGAAGATTGACCTTGATCCTTATCTTTTGTAAGGGATCCTTTGTAACCAAAGTCCTCCCGAGTTAACTCCGCAACATCCTGATTAAATAAAGCTTGGACACTTTTGAACCATTTCTGTGCATAAAGAAGTATAAGTTACCCACTCCTATCATGATTAGGAATATAGAATGAACTCGAAGTCCTTTCCCGAGAAAAATGTAGCCAATATCCTGCGAGAACCCCAAGAGAAGGGCCTTCCTCGGAATATTAATGTACTTGGGAGAGTATTGGTCGTATCCAAACTGGCGCCCAAACCTATGAGGATTGTATGGCTCTGCATGAAATTCCCAGTATAACGTAGAGGGAGGACGCCGCAACGAAGGCATTTCACATACTCCATAGTGTATGAATCCAATTCCTCAGGCCCTGCAAAAAGCCTGGAATCTCGCACGGTTTCATCATTATGATATAAGTAAGGGAGAGGACGCCATGTAAAGTTCTCCTCTTTCCTAATGAATAGCCTCACTTCTGAAGAACGGCCGAATGGAGTCGGAGAAGCATTCATATAATGTAGCATTTCTGGTATCCTCGAAAGACCTGGGATAGTAGACGTGTCCTCATCAATTGGTCGCCGGAGATGTATTCTACGGAAATGACTACCGGCCCATGCATACAGAAAAGGTGAGGGAAAGACTGTGGTGGAGAATCCGGGACCTTTCTGATGTTTGACCATAGCATTTAGTCCTATGTATATACGCGCCAGAACTGCGGGGGCAAAGGCAATCTTCTTTCCAAGAGCAATATCGGACGCCATAAGGAAAACCCCGGGTCAAATTACATTACACCCGTTTGGCATAATAAAGTAGCATATCTAGAGGGCCACGAAGGGGGCCAAATCCGTAGCAGGAAAGAGTTTTGGAGGGCGATCAGATTTGGAGTGGTACCAGGAGTCAAACTCTGCTCTCCTCGGCTTTCTGAAAAATTCTATCCAATCTTCAAAGGATACATCTTTGTGGCGTGAAGATGACCTCTGCCTTGCCAACCATTGAAAAACGTCAAACAAGCTTTTAAGGAGAGAGAATTCAGAGGTACCTCTTTGGCGAAGTATGGCGTTGTTGGGGATCACTTCGTCATACATGTCACCGTTGATGGGAAGCCCTCCTAGTCTCTTGATGTCCCATAGTGAAATCCCGACTTCCCCGTATAGCAAGTGAAAAGTGTTGGTGTCTGGACACCACAACTCCACCAACGCCTTGTAAAAGTTGGAATCCAAATCATAATGCCCGACTGAAGAGATGATTCCTCCAATCAATTCTGCATAAGATAATTCCTTTGAATAATTCTTAATAATGAACTTGGCCCAATCTGCGTAACGCGAGGAGTTGATCGATTCGCTCCGGACAGGACTCCTACCTTTCCATCCCGGGTGGTGGTTAACAATCTTATGTCCAAGAGGTTGGAAGATTGTCAAATCCTTAATATCTCCTTCAGGCTTTAGAGATATGCTGCATGAATATTGCCATCTTCGCGACAACACTTCAAGGTTAGGCGGGCAGTAGCTACGAAGGTTGAGGATTGCCTCACCCAATCGGAGTGCTCCTCTCCTTCATATCTGATCGCAGGTTCTGATTCGGCAAAAAAGACGGGGTTGTGGCGGATGAAATCTTGGCCCGAAGGAAGCTCATGGAGGTCTTGACCAACGTCCCAAAAAGGCTCATTATGAGGATGTTTTGCCATAATAAGAGAGGAAATTTGGGTGTTCCTACTTCTCTCACTCAATTTCACTAAAGAGGATTTCGTGAGAGAAGTATGAAGGGGGCATTTGTTTATATAAAAAATAATAATCCAAATTTTAATAGAATTTGGAGTTTAATTTTAATAAATTTAAATATCCTAATCCCAATTGAATTAGGACTTTATAAATAAATAGGTTTATTCTACTTTTTTTGAAATAGTCCATGATAAGGCAGGACAAGAATATAAATCCTAGATTACCCGGGAACACATATCCCGAGGTAAATTCAAATTTTAAGATTGTCGGAAAATAAATTCCAGGCAGTCTAAAATTCTAAGATGGCCCGAGAATACATATCTCGAGGCGATCTTCCAGAAATATAAATCTCAAAATAGCCTGAACACATATCTCGAGGCATCCTCAAATCTCAAAATTTCCCATGGGAGCACAGATCTAGAAGCAATCTCCAAAGGTAACCCGAGAACATATCTCGAGGCGATCTAAAATAAATCCCAAATTGCCACTGAGAGTGCCAATCTCGAGGCAAGCCCAAATTCCCAGGTAGCTTGAAAATACACATCCCGGGGTAGTCCGGGTAATTAATTAAATAAATAAATAAAATAATAATGATAATAATAAAAAAAATAAAAAATAATAAAGAAATAAAATAAATAAATAAATAAATAAATAAATAAATAAAATAAAATAAAAATCAATTAATCAAATCATGATAACCTCAAATCTTAGGCCGGTGGTGGTTTAAAAAAAATATATATAACAATAATAATAATAAAATAAAATAAAAGAGATCAAATCAAGATAATCTCAAAATCTCAGGCTCAAGTGGGTGGCGGGTTTAAAGGATAAATCAAAACAAAAAAAATCAATAAAAAAAAACAAAAAAATCAAATCTAGATAAGAACGGGCGGATGGTTGTGATCGGGGGGAGAGAAAAAAAGATTTCTTTGGTAGAAATAAAAGGGGAAGGAGAGATCAGAGAAGGGGGCTTTTTGAGAGAAGAAGAGGAATTTTTCTGAGAGGAGACAAGGAGAAGAAAAGAAGAAAAAGAAATGTATTTTCTTGGATCTTCCTTCATGTAGCTCCAAAACACAAGTCCTTCGCCGTCAAGCCGCCACCGCCGAGGTCGCCATCGATGCCTCGTTGCCCCCCCCCTGCACAAAGAAGACCATGAACACCACCCCATGCGTGGAGGTGTTCATGGAGCCGCCAAGACACCGATGCCTTGCTACCTGAAGGAGAAGAGCATGAACACCACCCCATGCGTGGAGGTGTTCATGAAAACGTTGCTGAGCTGCCGCCGCTGTCAAAGAACAGCACCACCCCATGCGTGGTGGTGCTGATAATCATCCCCCATTGTTGCCAAAGAACAGCACCACCCCAAGCGTAGTGGTGCTGGTTCATCGCCCTTGCTGCTGTCGCCGTTGTATTGATGGGCTAGTGCCGCTGCTGCCAAAGAAGGTGCTGGTTATCATCTCCCGTTGCCACCGTTGGGTTGCTGTCGCACCGATATTGCTACCGTTGCTGCCTTCCCTGTTAATGGAGATCTGTTGCCAAGTAAAATAAAGAGGAAAAGGGATTGCTACCTCGCGCTGGTGACTCCGGTGGTAAAAAAAGGTAGTGTTCCAGTTAGATTATAGCTACCTTTCAGGAGTTCTATTGGTATGCCAGGATTCGGTTGTGTATTTTCAGTTATTTATTTGTGATATTATGGAGACTAGCTTGTTTTCTGAATGTTTTCATGGAGCAATATCCAGATTAAGAAAGGAAATAAAAAAATGTCGTCGCTATAGTGATAGAGGTACAGCAGCTCCATGAAAAATCTATGGAGAGAAAAGAAGAAAAGATGAAGGAGGATTGCCGATGTTTGAAGCTCATTGGTTAATGTATACTCTAAATGCAATCTCATGTTATCTCATATCGCGGGCTTGGTAGTGTAAAAAAGATGACTGTAAATATTTGTTGAAGGGACATTCCCAGTTGTGTGTTGAATGTTTGTTATGTAAAATGCCTTCAATGTGTTTGATGAAATACTTGAAGGAACTCCTAGCTTTGGGCCTAAAATTTTAAATGCAATGTATTGAGGTCCTTTAAATGGGAATTATGAGGGATGAGTTGTCTTGAAGGAATTTAAGAAAATATAATACTTTGCATGGAATTCAAAGTCTAAGAGAAGTCTATTTGATTCTTCTTTATGCTCAATGTCCTCGTCCAAAGACCAAACTGGAGGAAATTGTTATTCAGAATTTTCACCAAGGTGCAGCACCATATACACCTACTAGTGCTAAAAAAAAAGGGAGATTAACAGATGTTCTAGTAACCAAACAATTTGAAACTATAGTCAATGTTGCTATTCTCAAGCATTCTGCTAGTCTTGAAATCATAAAGCCATTAGATCTATGCGTGGAAAATTGTGAAAATCCTGATGAACTTGATGGAGTCTTATTTAGTAGTGAGAATCAGAATGATGCCATGGTAGCAGTGCATGACATTATTACAGTCGCTGGTGATTCACAAAAAAATGTATTGCTCTTCCTATTGAAGATAATTTGTTGAAGGGGAAACTCCAGAGTAAAATGATCAATCAAGAGCAGAAGGATGATGTAATGGCATTAACCAGTCCTGTGCTGCCAAACAAAAATCCTTCACAATTCAAGATAGAATTTGAAAGAGAACACTACTAATATATATTAAAATCACTCATGGAATGAAAAGAAAAAAAATCATTCAAGTGTGCCTTTTATTCCATGGATGAAGAGCATAAAAAAAATCAAGATAATACTTGTCTTGGAATTAAAACCATAAAAAAAAAATCATAAGCATGGTTTGAGAAGGCTCTGAGCAACTTGGAAGTGGAATACATATATGACAATAATAATAGTATTATTATTACTAAAAGGTACACTTCCGCTTTCTCAAGAAACACATCACTGATCACTTTTTTGACTTTTGAAGAAGCAGGAGGAAATATCAAAGCCAACAATAATGGCTTCCTCAAGCTTTTATTAGATTTTTTTTTTTTAATCTCCTCAACCACAAGTTATACCAAAATGCAATACTCTACGCAAACCATTAGAAGTGAACATCCCAATTCGATGAAGCATACCACCTGAAATAGTGTAAATTTCAAAAAAACGCACATGTTTTGAGACAGCGAGAACAGAATTTCGGGGTGGAGGTGAAACACTCACCTTGAGGAGGTCAATAAAATACAAATCCTGAAGAGATAAAAGTCTCAAAGCGGCACGAAACTCAAGGTAATGATAGAGTATTCATCTTGAGACCGCCTGGTAAAATGCAAATCTCAAAGCGATATACATTTCAAGGCAGGTGATGAAATATGAATCCCAAAGTGGCTCGCATCTTGATGCGTCGATGGAACACGCATCTTGGGGCAGCTGACAAAAATCCAAATCTTAAAGTAGCACATATTTCGATGTGACAATAAAATGCACATCTTGGTGCAACCGATAAAATTCAAATCACAAAGTGGTATAGGTTAAGAGGTGGTGATATGGCACTTATCTCTAGGTAGCCGATACAAACCTTGAGATGGCAATGAAGCATTCATCTCGAAGCATTCGATAAAATTCAAATCCTAAAGCGATATGATTCTCGGGGCAACGATGAAACGCTTATCTCAAAATGGTCAATAGAAGTATACACTCTAAAGTGGTGCATATCTCAGAGCGACACTTACTTTGAGATGCAAATAAATATGAATTTCAAACCGACACATATTCCGAGTCGGCGATGAAACATTAATCTCGGGACAGTCGATGAAACAAAAGGGTGGTGTAAATCTCAAGGCGGCAATATAGCGGCACAAATTCGAAGGGCGGCGATGGCCGATAAAACACCAATTTCAAAGTGGCGAAGCATGTGTCCCAAGGCGGAAGGCAGTGTCATTGATATAAATATAATAAATAAATAAAATACATATTCATATGTATATGATGATATTTATATATGTAATAAATTATTATGTTCAGCAATAAATGAGTTATTTTTATTCATTGCCTCTCTACTTGTACTTTTGCCCTTAATCGGAGGTTCCCAAGACACTGTCTGGGGTAATTAATAATAGAGGCTTGCCTCTATTAGGAATGGAAGAACCCACAAACAAACAATATGACATTTGTGTTTCGATATATCGTTTGGTGTCTTCACGACGCCAGGCATGTATTTTCGATCCCACAAGGTTCTCGATGCTACTGCATGGGCTTTACTCATCGGTTCACCGCTAGTGTAGGGAAACTGGCCGGAGCTAAGGCTTTGGATCTGGCTGACATCGGACAGCTACAGATCAGTGTGGATGGCGAAGGTCGTCAGCACCGTGAGGACGCGCGCAAGGGGACGTCGCAGCTAGGTGCAGGAGGCGACCGGAGCTAACGCACATGTGCGGGGGGCGTAAAGGGCGCGACGCTGCTGGGGTCCACCAAGCTTGTCAGGGCTCGGTCGCGCAACCGGGACGCCGGATCTCGGCTCCGTTGGGGGGAAAAACAGCTCGTCAGAAGGAAGCTCATTGGCCGCGCGCAGGCCCCAGTCGCGCGGAGGAAAAAGGGCAGCGCCTAAGGGGGTCCGACCTGAAGGTGTGCGGGTCAAGGGGCTTCGTAGCGTCGAGCACCTCACCAGAGCGGCGGGCACGATTCTAAGCAGCCGTCACGGGATCAGGGGACGGAGAAGGAGAAAGAAGAGTGAAAGAGGAGAATCATAAATTGAAATTGATTTTCAATCTTGGAAGCCCTAAGTTCTTTTTAAATTAACTAAGTCATTTAAAATAAAACTATATTTTATTTATTCTCTCCTCTAGATCATGAGTTTTAATAATTGGCTCCAACTCTCATGAGTTTGTGTTTCTTCCTCCCAACCGGATCCATGAAAACCGGCTTTCAGTCAATTCCTTCGTCACGGGCATACCGTGACATCACGGGGCTGTCTCAATCCCCGACCATACCCATTTTTCTCGGGATTCGAATATTTGTCTGTTTTTCTCGATAATTAATCTGATTTAATTAGTACTTAATTAAATCTGGATTAATCAGCCCCTCTATACTTTTTCCCAAATTTCACCGCTTACCATTTATTAAATTTCCATTCAATAAATTCTGGGAATAATAAATAAAATCCTTATTTATTTCGGGGCGGGTTTTACACTACAACCCCATCTAGTGTCACTTCCCCTTTGTTTTACTTCTACAAAGCCTAAAGCCTCTACTCTCAAGTGTTTTACTCCACAATTCTAGCATCTGATTAATTCCATCTCTAGTCTCATCAACTAGGACAAATCCTCTACGAATAACATACACCATGGAATGTCGTCTTGGATACAACTAGTTAACTCATCCATTGCTACAAGAATAAGTATAGACTCAAGGCCCATCCCTAGTGTAGACCCAAAGTGTTATAGGAAACTCCTCCAATTTCCTACACCTAATCTCACACTCGTGAATCGCCTCCTTCATACATATCCTTAATATAATATTTATATAATTAACATGAATACCTTTCTTCTCCAACACCCATCAAAGGACTTGTCTTGGTATCCTATCATATACTTTCTCTAGGTCAATGAAAACCATATGGATATCTTTCTTCCATCAAACTCCTTAACAAATGAATAGCTTTCGTTGTAGATCTATCAGGCATAAAACCAAATTGGTTCTCTGACACCTTCGTAATATCCTTTAGCCGATGCACTATTACCTTATCCCACAGTTTGATAGTGTGGCTCATTTACTTAGCCACGGTAGTTTGTGCAAATTTGAATATCCCCCTTATTTTTTATATATAGGGACCAGAATACTCTTTCTCCAATCGTTTGGTGGTATCTTTCCCCCTTTTAATATAAAGTTGAAAAGTTTGGTTAACCATAATACCCCCACTTCACTAAGACACTTCCAAACTTCAATTGGAATACCATCCGGACAATAAGTTTTCCAAACCTTCATCTTTTTTAGTGCCTCCTTGACCTCACTAGGCCTGATTCCACATGTATAGCAAAGGTTCCTCTCTACTATTACTACATAAAGATCTACAAAATTATTTTCATGACTTGCATTGAATAGGTGATCAAAACAGCTTATTCATCTCTCCTTAATTTATTATCTCCTGTCAAGACTTGTTGAGACTCATCCTTAATGCTCTTGACTTTGTTCAGGTCCTTCCCTTTCTTATCTCTTAGTAGTGATATTTTGTATATTTCATTTTCTCTGTCTCGTGGTCTCAACTTTTGATACAAATCGGCTAAAGATTAACCTTAGATATTTTTAGAAGGCTACCTTATCCGTAGTCGTGGGTAATATCTTGTACCAATATATTTTCTCTTTAATAGCCTTTTGTACCTCTTCATTCCACCACCATGATTCTTGTGGTTGATGTCCAAGTCCCTTAGAAACCCCTAGGACCTCACTCACTACCTTCTCAATACGATTTGTCATCTCCTTCCTTAAGATGTTTGCATCATCTTCTATATTTCCAACTTCATCGTCCCATATTTTATTCATAAATATTAATTGGTTATTCCCTTCTAGAGTTCACCATCTAATCCTATGTTGTCTAATCCGATTTTCTTGTTTCACTATACCTTTTTTCTTTACATCCAACACCACCAACCAATGCTAGGTAGTTACTGCTTCGTCAGGTATTACCTTGTAGTCTTTACATATAAACCTATCCCTTCTTCTTATAAGGAGTAAGTTTATCTGCCTATGGTTACCCCAACTCTTAAAGGTAATCAAATATGATTTCCTTTCTTAAAGCAAGTATCGGTCAATATCAAATCATGAGCCAAAGTGAAATCTAAAATAATTTTTCCTTCCTCATTTCCGTTGCCATACCCATAACCTCCTTGAACTTGCTCATAGCAATCACAAAGTCTACCCACATGCCCATTAAGATCTCCCCCGATAAAAAGTTCTTGCTCACTTGGAATCACTAAAATTACCTCATCCAAATTTTCTCAGGACTTAACCTTAACTTCTTCCCCTAAAACTACTTGAGGATCATACGCACTTGATATGTTAATTGTTTCTTTCCCTAACACTAGCCTCAAATGTATAATCCTATCTCCTACCCTTTTCACTTCAACAATTTTGTCCTTAAATTTTGTTTCCACAATAATTCCCACACCATTACTATGTTTATCCCCTCTATAGTACTATAATTTATAACCTGTGTTACCGATCATTCTAGCCTTGTTTTCCATCCACGTAGTCTTTTTGCAAACACACTATATCTATCCTCCTCCTTTTTACTGTCTACTAACTCCATAGACTTTCTTGTCAAAGACCCTATATTCCAACTTCCGATCCTAATCCTACTTTTATGGACTAACTTCTTTACTTGCACATGTCCATTAAGATGCGAGGACTTTAGCCTATTTGTCACAATATCTGGGCACCGTTTTGTGGGACTAACTTCTTTACCCACAACTGTCCATAATGTGGGAACCCTTCCCTATAATCATCATACCCAGGTGGTGATATGATAGAACCTCTCGCTCACTTAACACTACACCTTGATGCCGATGTAGCACGTGCCTAGGTGGGCACTTCCCATCATTATATTTGTAGAGAGAATTCATATTAGGTTTTTGATAAAGCTTTATGATTGATGTCAATTTACCGCAACCCTCCTCCTTTATCCGGGCTTGAGACTGGCTATACTCGCATACACTCATGATGCACGTACAAGGTATGCAACAACTACCCACAAGTGTATGGGGTCGATCAAGTAGTAAAATACCTAAAGGTAGGATTATCGAATTCACAGGGACTGGAATACTAGTACTAACTAATCTTTGTTACCTAGTTCAAAACTACAAAAATGGTTTTGTTAATTGTTTATTCTAAAGAAACTAACAAGAACAATTGGTAGGTTGTGAGCAATAAGAGATGAGCGTGGCACCTCATAACCCAATCCACCAAAGATTACTTTATTAATAAGTGAATTCTAAATACTAGTTTTCATTTAATAATTCTTGGGAGTTCGCTAATTGCGTCATCTAGAAACCACATCTGATCTTACGGTATGCAAATCAAACTCATTACATATGGATCTATGCTTAACAGAGACATGCAAGTGAAAACTCTAAGCACACCTGGCTTTGATAGAATCTAGCCAAATTTATCTACGAAAGGCCTCAGGGCAGTCTCCCCAGTAATACCGAACCAAATCCTCGAGAACAACTAAAGGTCGTGATGTTGAGTAATGGGAATGAGGTTGAATTGTTGGTGAGAACCCCCCACCCCCCCCTAAGAAAACATCTCAGATGGAAATTGGTGAAGGTTCTGGTGTTGAGAAATCTGCCTTAGAAGAAATTGCCATTGAAGAATGTATTGTTAGAAAATCTGCTACGAAAGATGACGAAGCGATGGAGAAAGAGAAGGAGGTGGAACAATCACCCCTCCATGAGTATCAGCCTAAAATCCCTTATCTTGAGCTATTAAAGAAAGACAAGGAGAGTGCTCAGTTCAAGAGATTCCTAGAAACGATAAAGCAGTTGCATGTCAGTTTACCCATGCTAGAAATTTTTTCACATATGCCCAAGTATGATAAATACATGAAGGACTTGCTCACCAATAAAAGGAAATTAGAAGAAATTGCAGCTGTGAATCTGAAGGAGCAATGTTCTGCAGTGGTCCAGTCTTGGTTATTGAAAAAGTTAAAGGATCCTGGCAGCATGGTACTTCCTTGCACACTCGGGGACGGGATTGAGGAGAGTACTCTAGCCGACTCGGGGGCCAGCATTAATGTCATGCCCTACAAGCTTTTTATGAATATTGGGCTAGGAGAGCCACAGGAAACCAGGATGACCCTACAACGGGCTGAGAGATCTATGAAACGGCCTATAGGAGTAGCACAGGATATATTGATCAAATGTGACAAATTCGTTTTCCCTGTGGACTTTGTACTCCTAGATATCGACGATGACGTAAAAGTGCCTATCATCCTCGGTAGGCCATTCCTAAGAACTACAAGAGCTCTCCAAGATTATGATACAGGAAAAATAACTCTGAGAGTTAGAGACAGTGAAGCCGTCTTTGCACTCCCATCAGCCATGCGCCAGACATTAATCCACGGTGACACATCCTATTGTTTAGACGATGTTGATCTAATCACTGCTAATTATGTGCAGGAGTTACTAGTCGTGGACCCTCTGGAGAAAATACTCGGCCCCCGGGTTGAAAAGATAGAAGAGGTAACCAGTAAGCAGCTTGTAGAAAAGAGAAAAAATATAGCTACTAGTACAGCCCACTTCTGGAAGAAAAAGGTCAGAGGGAGGCAAAAGCAGAAAGTTTTCGATCAAGGCAAGGTAGAGCACTATGCGAGTGCTCATCATGGTGAGTCCTCTGTCTATTCTAATTTGGGATTTTCATTATTTAGAAGTTGTTTCATGGGAGGACCTAGAGAAGGAATTCAAATTTTCAACGCACCATGAGCGTTGAACAAGTAATGTCAAGCTAATGACAATAAACAAGCGCTGCTTGGGAGGCAACCCAAGGTTTGAAAAAAAATAATACATAAATTTCTTAAAGTTTTCTTTACTGTCATGTAGTTAGGTACACGAGGCAACACATAGTGACATGCTTGGTCCTCCACCTCTAACCCCGTTGGTGTTGCTATCCTACCTAGATCAATTCTAATCCAGTTAAATCCCAAGTGTACACCATGAGTTGGAGCATCAACAGACTCCCTAAAAACTCGACCACTTTTTGAAAATGAGCTTAATTAGTAGTATAGACGGCCCCACCTCTATAGTAGACAGCCCCGTCTAACCACTCTGACGAAGCGTATATATAGACGGGCCTATCTATACTATAGACATTGCCGTTTGTAACGCCCAACAGGTATTTAAAAAGGCGCGGTCGCTCATAGACTGAACGGCTTGTACCTATTTTAAGTGACCCTTCGTCACGAGTCTTCATCTACTCCGATCCCATTCCTCCTTGGAACACCCGCAAGCATCCTTGCGGCCTGTAACTCATTGTTCACACCTTTCTGGCACAAGAACTCGACAAGTATACCTCCATCCTGTTCTAGAGGCCCATACCTTTGATTTTGTATTCCCTTTGATTTCGAGGGCATCGATGGAGTCTTAGGTGTAAACATCTACGGGGCATCTCAAATGTGATCTAGGATTAGTTAAATCCCATTTAGAAACATTGTTCCTCATCCTCCTTAGAACGCTCAGGGTTTAATTTGAGTGGGAGATAGGTTTTTCTTTGCCTTGGACTGTCCCACCTCACAGTTTTAGACGGCCCGGTTTTATTCTAGACATGCCTATCTGTGATTTCTGAAAGCCTGAGAGTGAGGCTGCCATCAATCGTTTTGATTTCTATTTATTTTGTTCTGTTCAATGAATTCTATTTTGCAGATGGCTCCGAGGCAACCTAAAGCCAAGCGCCAACATGTCGAACTGGGCTCGTACACTACACCTACATTCCTTCATACTCGATACAAGAAGCGTTACAACCGCTTGGTAAACAAGGAATTTTGCCGTACCGTGATCATCGACTGGGAAGTCCTGCAAGAGTTGGGTGTCGCCGAGGAAGTCTGCGAGCTTCTCTCCTTCGAAGGATAGGATCGGGCACTAGCTATCAATTTACCAGTCTATATCGAGCTGGCCCTTGAGGTATTGAGCTGCTTTGAGGTGGACACCTCACATTACACATAGGAGAAGCCGGACGCTATCACTTTCCAGTTCAAGGGCGAGCTCCATAGGTTGAGTTATACATACTTTTCGATCACCATGGGACTCTATGATCGCGAGTTCACCATAGAGCCAGGATACCAGGAGCTAGCAATCGAGCACTGATGGGATATGTTCCGCAAGTATACGGGTCGTGATCAAGTAATAAAGTGGACTGTGGGAAGTCGGATGTCGAACCATAGGGAATAGAGATTGATAAGTGTGAACCAAGCTTTACTAACCTAGTCCGAAGAGTAAACTGGGGGGCTTTGGTTTTCAAACGTAAAGACTAAAAAGGATTGCGAATAAGAACTGAAAATTGAGAGTTGATTGGGGTGAATCAATGGCAAGAGAGGATACTTGGGTATGTATCCCTTTTGGATTTCAATTCCAAAGATGAGCAAAGATGTTTATGAATCAAAGTTGGTATTTCTTGTGCCAATAGTCCCAAAATTATATCCAATCCCTCTTCCAAGGTGATTGGATAACTAGTCTCCTAAGACTTGATATGAAGCTCAAGGGGTCATTCCTAAATTACACCCAACCCCTCTTCCAAGGTGGTTGGATGACTAGTCTCCTAGGACTTGATATGAGGCTCAAGGAATTTTATATATATTGGAAGACTCATGGGGGTGAATTCGTATGAAAGAGTCAGTCAGCCCTTCTAGTACCCGATTCCTCGGTATACTCATGAAACTTTCTAATGAAGCAAGTTCCTAATACAAGGAGGCGCTAGCTCTACCCTTGTATTGCACACAAGTAATTTCTAGTGATGGAATTACAATCAATACATAACATTCATTAGACATTCAAGAAGGTACCAACAAATCATCATAAACATTCAATGCTATTAATGCTCAATCCAAAAGTTCAACATACCCAAGTACCAATAGATTAGTTCCCCATAAATGGGGAACTCAAACCAAAATAGGAAAGCTTACAAAACAATGAAAGATTAATGGAGAACACCATTACCTCCAATGCTTGCAACTCCAAGGGTTCTCTACTATCAAGATTTGGGGGAGATGACCCCCCAAGCCCTAATCTCTCCTCTAGCCTCTCTCCCACCCAAAACTCTCTAAACTCTCATACTTAACTATTTATACCCATGAATTAGGGCTCCACTAAAAATTACAACATTACCCTTGATTGGGCCCATGAATCAGAAAAGTTACGAATGAACGGCCTGCTCATCACCGCTCAAATTCGACACAAACCTATTCTGAACCGGGTAGTCAACGGCCGTTCATCACCCCGTTCGCCTCTCAGCTTGTTCTGAACCGGGTAGTGAACTGGCGGTTCATCAGCGGGTTCACCTCACAGCTTGCTCTGAACCGGCAGATGAACGGCCATTCACAAGGCCGTTCACACTCTTTTTGTGCCTGCCGTTGTGCCCAGGTGTGAACGGCCGTTCACCCCCTATTTACTTCAAAATATCTTCGTTTGTTCTTCATTTTGTTGATAAATGCTTCCTTTTCATCAGGGTGGCCTATTTATGCCCTGTTTACAAAATATGAAGCATTTTAAGTACCGGCAGGCTACAAATCATTGCATTTGACATGAAAATAAGTATATATATGGTATGTAAATATGCTCAATTGAACGCTTATCAAGCACCCTGACACCCCTTCCCCTGTTGACTTTTGGAGTCCATCACTATTGGCACAGCGGAAGAGACGAGGAATGCCTCTTATATCTCCAATCCTGTCCACCTATACATCCACTCAGCCATCAGCAGATCGATGACCAACAGGGATGATAGCACGAGGAAATACACACTCACCGACTTGTTCGTGATGTACAGAATTATCAGACAATACCCCTTCCATCTGGGGACCTTCTTCGCAGACTACATTGCTCGACAGGGCCAAGCCATACGCATCAAGACGATATTTGCTGGACCTTACGTTATTCGGCTCCTCACAGGCTTGGGTATACTCGGCGAGACACAGACTGGACCGAGCTCCTCACTATTCTGCCATTGGACCTCTGCACACTGATTCTTATGAATCTAGTTCGGCGAGCTGGAGGTCATTATCTCCTCGTGCAAATTGACCTCATCACAACATCAGACCTAGTAGCAGAGGCTGCTGGGACAAGTGCAGACAGAGCCCCCGCTGATACCCCGGCACTAGCCACTACCACAGCATCCCCGCCTGAGCTTCCACGATCCACTTTAGAGATTCTTCGGAAGGAGCGTAGGATCAATCAGCTACAGATCATGGAGGGGCAGACACGTCTCGAGGCTCGCATACGTTAGGAGTACCGCCATATTCTCTCTGGGCTCGAGACGCTATACTAGCATGTGGGGCAGATTCGTTTTCAGCTCCGCGCACGCACACCCTCGCCGAGACACTTTGCACCGAGCTCATCCTCATCAGGGATGTTTCTGGCACCTTATTCTGTAGGCTGTGCCCCGACACCCCCGCAGGATGATGTCCCACTAGAAGAGTAGTATATCTATTTGGGACTAGGACACGTCACTGTTATGTATCAGTGAGCAAGGGCTTATCCCGGCTCTCCTGATTTTTATTTTCTCCTATATTTTGTTTCTGTTTATTTCAAACTTTATGCTATTTTTTTTTTTTTAAGCTATAATGATTCCTCTGATGTTCACAGGTTGTGAGAATGTTGAAATATTAGCCCCATTCTTCCCAAAATTCAAGCGCGCACTTTGGAAATAAACTCTGCAAAATCGGGAAGTCTTAGTTTACTCCCCCCTTGTTTCGTATCTTTCTATCCATTTTATGAATTCCTATTTGCATTGAGGACAACGCAATTCTTGAAGTGTGGGGATGGGTAACTGTAGTCTTGAAATTCATTGAAAATCTTAAGTGTGGGATGGTTTATCTTGCATGCTAGTGTAAGCCAATGATGGCATGAATTAACTCTATTTTCAGTCCTACTACACTTTTAGTATATACCATATAGAAACACAATTTTTTCTAGATTCTCCTTTGAAATTTAATAGACAATTAGAGACAATCTATGTGACAACTACAATTGTTTGGAGACAATAGATAACCCATTACCATGTTTCTCTTGACCTATAGTGTTAAGTATTATTTTCAATAGCTCCAAGAGTTTTTGTGATTCTAGTTCAGGTTTCTAGCCCCAGTGAGTAAAGTTTAAGTAAATAAATGAGCACTATAGAAAGAGACTGTGGGAATAAAAACCGAGATAGTGCTCCTCTACTCTTGGTGATGATGTAAGCTCGGGTTCTTTGGCTCCTAATCAGAGTATTTTCCAAGCCAAAAAATCCCCTGTGAGCACAAGCACGTATATGTAGAGTTGTAATTTTTCGAGTAGTTGGGTGTTATGGTATTTGATCAGCATGTTCATCCTTCAGAAAGGGAAATCCACACTCTATGTTAATCTCCAGTGACCCGGAAAGTCGGATCCAGTAGAGATGCCTTATCGGGGTTAAAAAAATGAATAAATAAATATATAAATAAATAAAAATCAAATCAAATCGAATTATTTTCATAATGGGCTCGTTCTTTGGAACATAGAATCCCAAGGAACCTCTAGAGTTCATTGAAGTTATGCTTGCCTCTGTAGGACTTAGAAACATGGCATGTGGAGTGAATGAGCTGTATCTAGAGCTATACTGTACATGTCACAGGATTAACCTAAGTCCTAAATGAAATGGGAGAATACACATTTTATTGGTAAACTTTGAGTAGAGTTGGACTGATCTTGTGTAGTCTGAGGTTGAACACTTATCATTGCCTTGTTTGTTTTTCATTCTGTCTATTTGCTTGTGGACAAGCAAATGCTTAAGTGTAGGGATATTTGATAAGTGTTCAAATTTCCATACTTGATTATTATAATTGTGTGCATTTAGCATGGGATTTCGATGATTTGTAGGTCGCTGGTACTTCAAATGTTTTACTCTTATGAATCAGGACAGACCGGGACGATTCGATGAGGAAATTATGAAGTGAAGCAGGATTCAATATAAGAAGTCTGAATCACAGAGCTGGATGGAGTTGTCCAATCTCAGACCGCGTTGTCTAAAGCACAAAAATGCCGGACAACATCGTCTACATCTAGACAAGACCGTCTGTCCACAGTGAGAAGCTAGGGTTTAGAGCCAGCTTACCTAACGACCCCATGCAAAATGGATACAAGGTCAGTAATGGGGTCGTCCAATTCACGGACGGGTCTTCATCCAGATTGAATAGAAATTGGGAGATCTAGACGGAGCTGTCTACATATAGATAGGATCTTCTAGGAGTTGGGATGCAGGCCAAATAATTTAACCACCCCGCGCGAATTATGAACGAGGTCATTGGCGGGGCCGCTAGATTAATGTTGAGGCCGTTCATTTCAAAATGAGAATACCTAGAAAGCCCCCTCCCCTTCCTTACAGCTCCATCTACAACAGGCTCACAGAGCAGAAATGTGATCTACCTATTTCACATGCCTCGTAAGTTGTATTCCCACCCTGATGGCACTTGGAACTATAAGTACCCAGGATTAGGGTTATGAGAGCAGCTTTCAATTCCATCAACCAAATTCCTTGGAGGCTCTTACTAACATCCATTATCCTTAACCATCCACCGTAGGAGATCAGCCAGTCATGAAAGGACACAATAGAGTCAGAGGACGGGAGGAGCATAGCTGAGTATCAGGGGAGTGTATGCAATGGTCCTCATCAACAGCGTATCACTTTCCCATATCTTTACTATTATTCATTGTTGTAATTGCCATGTGTTCCTCATTTATGAGGAACTAACTCTTTAGATACTCGTGTTGGGATAAACTTTTGTTTTCTTATTAATGTATGATAGTATCTTTTATTTGCTAAATTAATTGTTGGATTGAGATCTATTGATTGTATTCCATTCATTGCATGCTTACGCTATGCATGTACCTTTTAGCATGTCAATATGTTCATATGAGGGAAGAAGCGAACGCCTCCTTGTATTAGAACTACCTCACTAGAGAGGACTGTGAATGCGTTAAGAACTAGGGCATTTAGTATTAGAATTTGTAGTCCCACAGTCCTTCAAAGATATAGGTTCCCTAGATCCCCATTCAGAGTCAGTAACCTAGCCGCAATAGCGGGGGTGAAAGCAATATAGGAATCCTTTGTCCAATCCATATTAATTAGCAATTAGAAGATATTGTCTGTATCTTTTGTGAGAACCCAAGAGGGATTCCTGCCCGAGTATCTCTTCTATTGACTGATCTTGCCTGATTGCATCTCACCCATCATTTCACGGTGATTTTTACAATTCTCTCTTAGTTTCAGAAAGTAAGAATAGCACATCTCTCCATTACTCTGTTAGGTTAAATAGTAGATAAAGGAGCGAGTACTAGTATTTCTACAATCCTTATAGTTCGACATCCGACTCATCAGTCCACTATAATTATTCATACGACCCATACTTGTGGAATTGCATATGAGCATTGGCTCACATCAGCGACTGTCTAGAAGAAGATGGCTAACTTGACACGGCCGCCTTCCCTTTGCGGTCTCCAGCTGGCTGACTCTGTCCTGATGCACCAGTCCGTGGTGGTGTACCAGAGGACCTCTGTGATCGGTATGGTGCTTCCTATGCCCCTTGGTCAGCCTCCTACCTAGGCGGGCTACAAGGGCACTACACTACATAGTGGTCTGAGCTGCCACATCGAGAGCACATGTCAGATATGATTTGGCAATCTGCCTTCTTATGTGACCCTCCTTTGTGGTAACATCTCAGTTGCCGTGACACACTAGCGAAAGATCCTCCACCTCCTGATGTAGCTGACGAACCAGAAGACTTGTTGTAGGGATGAGATCTGTACCCAAACCTCGATTACCTAGAACTCTTAACATACTAATTGTAGGGGCCACCCTGTCCCCTGTCATTCTTCTACTACTTCTTTGGTGGCCCATGGGTATATCCCTTGTCAGTGGTGTCTATGTACTACACCTGGGCCACTATATCTCCGTAGTTGGTACACATAAACACAACTACAATCTTCTTGAGAGACAATCGAAGGCCGGTCTTAAATCTTCGGGCCCTGGTCGCATCATTCAGCACCAAGGCTGGAACAAATTTGGCCAACCGATCGAACTCGGCTTCATATTCTTTGACTTGGATTTCTCCCACGTGTCGAATGGTACTCCTCCTTGGAGTCGTACCTCTCTGTAGTACCAATCCTCGGTGCTGCCCTGGAGAAGAAACGCAGTAGTCCTCACTCTATCGACCTCAATGGTTTAGAAGATATCGATTGTCTTATCCATCTCTCGTATCCATAACTCTGCCACCTAGGGTCTGTATCTTCCCCAAAAGGGGATGGGACTCTCCTCTTAACCTTCCTCACTAGGCCCCTGTCGCTGTCTAGCGCCTGAGGAGAAGGCGGTGGCTGTTGCTGACGCTGCCTTTGCTCACGAACTCGGTGCACCACCTCCCTCATAAGCTCTATTATAGAGATGGGGGGTGCTCCTCCCACGTGCTCAGGACCTACCTAAGTTGGTCCTTCATTATTATAGTAAGAAGGTACATCTAGCTCCCAATCCATGTATAACAGGGGTGGGGGTACCTCCCCCTTCGGGGTTGCTCCCTTCCACGGCCCTCTCTACGTCCTCCTCCGCGTGCCATACTAGTCTTCTAGCTATCAACAGAATTAAATTTCCAAGACAACACCCATGACATGATAGTGTAAGCTAAATATGGAAATACGAGAATACACTCATCCATGAATAGTTCAGTAATACAAAAACAACAATCCTGATATCAGAACTACTACAAGTAATATGGTTATCAAACAATCCTTGAGGTCCAAAGCTCCAAGTCTCTGGTCAGTATGGACGCGTTAGGATAGTGGCTCCCTTCCTGGAGATGGGGTCTGCCATGGCTTCATGTCCTCGCTTGCCCCAAGGACGTCCTCTGAACAATCTAGCGTCAGATAATATGGGCTCCCGTAATGTGTACAAAAGCATAGGCCATATCTACAACACGTGGCCTGATGTCCAAAGTCTCTATATCGGATAGACCTTTCATCAGCACAAGGGAAGATATAAACACCACCACAGTAAGGGCACCTACTCCTACCACTATCCCTGTCTCGCTTCTGTCCTACACTGTAGCCGTAGTAAGCCACGAGGCTCCAACAGTAGTCCTAGGCTCAAACCACTAATCATGGCCTCCTCAGGTCTTCCTCCTCTATCCGCTGCAAAATCCACTCTACCACTAACGTTAGACCTAGGAGGCGATGGTCAACTCCCTAGATGGACCTCTGAAGATCAGGCAGGTCCTCGACGGCCTGCCACAGATCTGGCATAGGACCTCTCGGCAAAGTGTTCCTCTAACCTCGGTAGGGGAGAAGGTCTCCTTGACCTTTTCCAGGGAGCAAGAACTCACCACCTCATTGTCCTCTTGGTTAGACATAGCCTACCAGCAAAAAACAATACCATCAGCCGATAATCTAAGTTGCCTAGCCTACCCTGTCCCACACTCAATCCATCCTATTTGATTAAGTCATTAGGGCAACTAGGGTGTCCTTTATCTAAACGCTCTTATACCAATTTAATCTGTCACGCCCCAACCTCGAATCCCGGGCCCCGGGCATACGACAAACCGGGTGTACCTGAGAATATATGGGTCCCACTCAGATACAAGGCCCCAGTATTCAAAAATTGCATGCCAGCTAAACAGTGGAAGTAATACTAATAATGTAAAAGATAACGTAAGTGTCTTGTAAAATTCCATAGTAGAATGAAATACAAAGGGCACATATACCCTATACAGTCCCTAATATATGTGGCCCTATAAGTGTCCCACAGAGTCTCACTCTCACCGACAAAAGGAGGTTGGCAAACCTCCCTAACAAAATCCCGCAACCTCGCGGCAATCCCCAAGTCTAACATCCGCTACTCCTCAGGGTCTAAAAAAGGTTTTTAACAAGTATTTGAGCTTTAGAAGAAAGCTCAGCAAGTACCCGCTATAGAGTCATGAAGTCATGCCTCATAAGAAACAGTAAAAATAATACATATCAATCTAAAGTCTCAATGGTAATGTAAAACCAGCTAATATTTTATCCAGATCAGAGTAACAGATAGCGCAGATATCAGATAAATCATAGCGTAATGGAAATCTCATTAATAAATAGTAGTGAAAAGAAGTACTTAGATGCAGAACAGACAAATAGTCAGAGTACACAGAACTATCAGGAAATCTAGAAATGCACAGATTATCTCCCTAGTGATAACGGTTAAGCCGTATCGTTGACCTATGTCGACCTAATCAGACCCAAGGGTTCGGTAACACTACTACAGTAAGACATGTACATACATCGTCACCGTATCATCCCATTAATAAGTACGGGACAGGCAGAGTACCAGGGTATCCTGGACTAGTACAAACAGGCACCAATGTATCCTCCCCACTGACCCTCAACAGTACAAGAAGAGTACCAAGGGTCACTCCCCCAGTGGCCATCGCCGGAACGGGAGAATCCTCAAAACCATGTAGAAACCAAAAATATGCTCAACATGTAAATACGATAACAGAGTAAACAGAACATGCAAAAATTCTGTGTCATGACCAGAAAGCAAAGATACATGAGTTCAACTATTTAAATACAAGAAATAGACCAAATAAAATAATTCATAAAGCATATAAGTATTTTCAAAAATTCCATGTTAATTTAGAAAATACTTATTGTACAGGTGATAGGCGTGAAATACTTACCAATAATTTCATAGGTGGGCAACCTCAATCGATACTCTCTCTTGTCGCGGCTCTGCGGCCTACGTCGGTATCTAATGATTTAAATCCATTTTGTATACTTACAAATGAACTTAATAGGTATGCATTCATAAGCATGTCGACTAATCCTACCAGGTGTTAATCGACTTACCCTCCTTAATCATGTCCATGCTGATATTCAAATTAATGCACACTCACTTTTGAAATTTGGACCCAACATATATATATATATATATAATTCTTCAAAGCAATTGGAACCTTAGAATCCCTCATACATTCTCTCTCCTTCTGTCCAGCCCATTATTCACTGTTCATCAACTAAGCCACTTTATGCCATAGAAGTCCTATTTATCCATCAACTTATTGAACTAGTCTTCTCATGCATTATCAATGTAACAACTTGTGAATGGCCTTGTAACACACACATTAATCTAGCCAATTCTCTCCAACTTCTTACCCCTAATTAATTGTCATATGACTACCTCTATTTGGTTATGGGGTTCAATGAGTTTAATTATTTAACATCATTATTTCCCCCTCAAGCTACATTAATAGTTTCTTACTTCTAATAGTTTTCATTTTAAACTTCTTAGTCAACTCTCCTGATTATCAGGTTATTATGGAGGTCTCAACTTTATCCTCTTCCCTTAATTAGTCTTCTTAAACCCATACTGTAGGTTCCTAGCTTCTTTAAGCTACCATAGTTTGTGAATATTCATGCATGATTAACCACAAATCCATAAGCTATATCTCACATTCATACATGTATGCATGTATGCATGCAGGCCAGCTTCCCTCTTAAGCAGGTTCTCAAATGAGATCAGAAATCTTACCGGAGGAGCAATGTTTTGCAGCATTCTGTGGTGGTGCTCTGATGGTTGGCATCGCTCCCAGGTCCGCGGCAGCTTGCCTAGTAATGCCTCTCTTCTGGTATGAACTCTCCAGGCCCTATAAGCGCGAGTGTCGCTTATCCCAAACTCCGACACCAGGTGGTACTGGCTATTGTTTATCAAGCGCCGGCAAGGTTCAAGCTCCTGTTAGTGTGTAGAGATCGATGGCGCTGTCACGATATGGTGTAGTTCTCATGTTCCTCTCTTCAAACCACGATCGGTTTTGGAACCCCAGCTTACTAACGGAGTTGTGAGTTACTGCCGGAGGCTTAGGCCCCCTTAAATATCGAAAGGATGGCTCGGGAAACTTGAGGGGTGGTTGGCGATGAGACTCACCAATGCCGCACCATCTCTTTCTTAGCACTATGGATTCGACGGAGCTCCGACATACATACGAGTGTGGCCCCCCTCTGACTCATGGATAGAGGCTGAGGAAAAGGATGGATGTGTGTTACCTCATATTTTGGTTTCGCCCAGATAGACAGCGAGTAAGTGGCCCTGCGTGGCGATAATAAATGGGTAGGTTTTAATCCTCTGCCTTGGATCCGGGTTGCTTCAAGATAAGAGGTAGAGAACAGTCCGCGTGGCGGGGTTAGAGGACCGCTGTTTAAGGGGAAACCATCTCCCTCCTTCTAGCAAGCAACTAATGTCGCGCACGTCGTGTTTCCCGGATCTAGAGATCGGTCTCGCGTAGAAACGACTGTCTTATGCGGTTTCTTTTATCCATGATAGCTACGCCGCTTCATCCTCACAGTTCGATTATTATCTTTATTATCATCCTCTAATCTCCACCGTTAACAATCCTATTAGTATGAATTATGGGATTTGATCCCATGCATGGTTAGGTTGAAATTTAATGCACTCCCTGGCTTTTTAAAATTTTCATACAAGTCATTTTCTTGTTCCACCTTATAAGAGGGTTTCTTTGTACTTTAGTCCAAGTTGTCTCCAGTTTTCTTATCATAACTCTAGATACTCATGCATGAAATGATGACCCTTTTGCAACAAAACCCAAGTATCCTTTGAGCTTACATGCAGGTCCACGTTATCCATACCCCCATGAACTATCACTTTTGCATCAAATCCCAACTATCTGATAGTTTCCACTTTCAACCTTCGACCACTATAATTCCTAAATGCCCTTTTTGTTTTTGCAACCCTTGATTGATGTTAATTCATCTTCAACCTATTTGTGCAATTTTAAATTACTCAAAATACAATTATCAACCGATTAAAGATTATTCAATCCATAAGCTTTGCAGCTTTTACAAAAGGAGAATGAAGAATGTGTCTAGTGTATTCATTTGTACAAGAGAGTCCTCTTTTATAATAGAAAAGGATGACTAAATATGCTAACTCACCAATTACACAAAATAATCACTAAATATGGTAACTAACCAATTAGAAGAAATAATGGTATTCATTATGGAAACTCATTTCTCTGTAGCTTCATCTTTTGTAAGAATATTCAATCTTGTCCTGCAAAGAAAGCAAACTAAGGTAAATGCATGAAAAAGACATTTCAATTTAATAAAATCTAAATATGAGACAAGAAAGGAAAAGCTTTACATGGTGGAAAAAATATATTAATTTTTTCCCCTTCCTCTAATCCCAAACATGCTTCCTCTACCGCTACTATTAACCATGCTTTTAAAGACCCGTCCCCACATGCTACAACGGCTGTACATCACCGTGATGAGCTTCTTACACCAGTCGCGATCAAGTAGTCTCAAGCTGCTATCATATCCTTAAACAATAATAGAAGTACAAAATTCAAAGTATATCCAATCATATGTACATGTATGTCAAACAAAGTATGTCTACAACATAGGTATATGAATCAATACATCAGAGTGCACAATCTAACATCATCAAAGGTAACAGGTAGATGATGATACCCAAACCATACAAAATGCTTAGAGCCTACTACATAGTCCCAACAAAAAATAAGATCTAGTACACACCTCACCTCAGGGTTCCTTGATTGGTTGTACCTGCGAAGTAGCTAATAAAGAAGAGCATTGAGCTTTTGCAAGTTAAGTGAGAGAAAACATCCCCTCATGGGTTATCATAAGAAAATAGTATAACTTCATAAGAAGATCATATAACCTAAATCAGGCCAGGTCTCATGCATAGAATCATAATGCAGATGACCGTCATAAAAATAATGAATCAAGATATCCATGCGGGTTATTGTTCATATTTCCAATCTAGTTAATATGCCAAACATATGGAAATCCTAGGGAAATTCAATATAATATCACCAGCATCACATTATAAGCATACACTTAATCATGTGGATCAATAAGCATCTATGCTTAGTATGCATCCGACCTCATCAACAAAGTCATACCTAATATCAACATATAAAGCTCATAACCACACGAAGCTCATATATGTCACGAATGTACAAATGCCCCCAAAGGGCAAGACACCCAGTACAGTATTCCCAAAGAGTATATGTAGGGGGTTTTGCAAAAATAACTTTTTTGGTTTTGTAACTCTCATCCCAAATGTGATTCCAAATATGGTCCTAATAACCTAATCATTTCATACTCTAAGCCTAGGCATAATTTAGCACATCTTGATGTTGTGCATACATGACATATTCCCCAATACCCACTTTGGTATTTATATTACATCATAGCTTGTATTTCATGTATGCAACTTCAAACATGTAGATCATCAAGTCAAACCATCCCTCCACACAAGGTAGTTTTGTTAACTCTTAAAGGAGAGCTATTTAGAGAGCTTAATATGCATGATTGAGCACCAAAATGGGCAAACAATGTTGTATTTATGATGAATTGGTTCAATTGCATGTATTTGTAATTTAAAGTGGCATGTACACTTGCTTTAGTGAATTTCTATATTGATTGGATAAATTTATGGACTAATGCAATTTTTTATTAGTATTGACAGATGATGACCAATCTAGGGATGACCATATGGCCAAAGGAAAGGGTGTTCTATGACGAAGAGCTAAATAACAAGGGAGGGAGGGTTGCGGACATCTGAAAAGAGCAACAGAGATTAAAAATTTATTGGAAGAGTTACAGGACTCCAATCCCAATCTCCGTTATTTAGATTAAAGATAAACAAGTCAGAAATATCCAAATAAATTTTAGGTCAATCCGAGGTGAAATGGTCATCCGATCCAATACTTGTGAAGACTGCATAAACCAGGAAATATTAGACGCATCACTCGATCCAAGAAGCATCGCAAATTGCGCAGAGGAGCTCTAAAATGGCTCAGAATTTGCAACGTGTCACTTAGCCCAAGGGACCCATCACAAACTACAGATATAAGAGAATTTGCTTACTTTCTAAGGCTTTTCCTTGGCTTTTTGGCTTAACACTAGGGGCGACGGCCAACAACTAGGGGGCGTCATCTCCATCATTTTTCCATCAATCTGGAGGGCCTTGAGTACATTTTGAGGAAAGGGAACACTAATAAGGACAAAGATCCACATCCTCTCACATTATTATTTGATTTTAGCTCTTATATCTTAAACATGGTTGTTTTGATGTATGAATGTTTTGATTCTTTGGTTATGAGCTCCATGTTAATTGGCTAGAACATTGTTCTAGGGTTATATGATGATGTGGATATATGAACATCTACAATATCTCTTGAGTATATGGTTTGTTAACTTGTCCTGGTGTGCTTGTCATATGGTTCATCATAATTGTTAGTTGCGGGCCATAACAAATCTTTGGTTGCATTAATTTTCATGTGTATCTAATTAGTCATCGATCCAAAAGGCGATGACATATCATAGGCTTAATAGCATGTGGACATTAGTGTAGACGGACCATGCATCGTAAGGTGGAAGGTTGGTGTGACAAACCGACATTTGCTATAACATAGACCTATACGTGGATCAACCTTAGACAAGGCATAGTCTAGGTCTATTAATGCTTTGCCTACAAGCCATAGGCATATTCCCTAGAAATAGCTAGGGAATCAACATCTACGCTTTGTGCATATGAAATCACCTAGCGTGTCACTCAATAGCCTTTGTCATCCAGCTTGACAAACCATCCCCAATCAAGAGAGAAAACCCTTATCATGTCCAGATGCCATACAACCCTAGATCCTTATCACTGAGTGCTTCCCATGTACTCTTCATTATTCCTTTACTTTTCTTTGTTTTCATGTAGTTTAGTTCACTTCTCCCACTAAATCGATTGTCGAAGGATCGGAGTACCTAAGTAGGCTCCTATTCAACTAGTTGTTCCCACTCCTTGTGGATTTTACCTAGTATTGATCAAAATTTATTTTCTAGTAACACATGCACTTACGTGAGATTTTGTGTGCACTCAATAGGTTTTGATCATCACATGTTCAATACAATCAATACATAAAACCCATAATGAAAAAATGTCATAATGCTCAAGTTTTAACCCTAAGTTTGGGTAATTATGGTATACATACTGAAAATACACATACAAAAATATTCACAAATTCATAATGAATAAAAAAGCACCAAAAAGGGAGAAAATTTGGGGATCATCCATTTCCTACTCACCACTGTGTCCTTGTTCACAAACAGCTCTACAACCTTCTTGTTGAGTCTCGGATGCTTTTCCCGCGTCGTAAATATGATTATTCATCATCTCTTAGAACTTCATGACATTTGGAAGAAAATTGATTATCAATATGGACTATTCAAATAAACTATAAAATGTCGGCTCCATTGGTGTTGTTTGTTCCTCAAATTGTAAATTCCTTTATCCTTGGGGTTATAATGCAATATCACCCATCTAGGTGACACAAAATCCATCATTTCTACTTTATGTGCTATAATACTTTTGCTACAGTAGTTTGCTATAGTCACACTACATAACCGACTTGCAGTATACTCGTTCGTCCGATCTCATGTCACCTGCTACAATGCTCGGTCTACAATGCACCTATAGTACTCCGTCTACTACAATACAGTCTGACCCCTTTAAGGCCAACTGCTAGAGTTCTTAGAATGCTACAGTTTAGTTTAACCTTTTTTAGGCCGGTTGCTAGAATTCTCGGCATTCTACAATACTGTCCGACCTCTTTTAGATCGGTTGCTACATGATTCGACCTGCTACAGTACAGTCCAACCTCTTTTAGGTCGGTTACTATAGTGCTCGTCCCGCCGCTACAATGCAGTCCGACCTCTTTTAAGTCGGTCGCTACATTGTTCATGATACAATACATATGTGGCAGTACTGTCGAAATTCTCACTCTCTACATCAGCTCTACTACTAAATCTTATGTTTATCAATACATTTCTGCTCTTATATTACTCTAATTCCCATACAATCATCAACATCTAACCATTCATTCCTCACATATCTTCTTCTAAACCGTAATTCAAAATCCCCCAATCAAGCAGAACACAAAATCAAAATCCCCAAATGAAAAGAGAAGATCTAACTTATAAACTTCTCAAGTACTTATCTTCTCCTTGTAGCCAAACTTGGAGACCTCCCCTTTCTCTTCACTTCCTCTCCAAATTGTAGCCGATGAAGAATATCTACCTTCTAAAGCCTTTTTTGCCTTTTCTCTCTTTCTTAACTTTACTCTATCCCTATCTCTCTCTCTCTCTCTCTCTCTCTCTCTCTTCATCTCTATTTATAATTACAAGTTTTGATCTATGGGCATTATGGTCTTTTCTCCATTCCATGGCTCATTAACATAACTCATCCACTCTAAGTCCTATGTTGATGCATTATACGGAGGGTTGAAATTGTATAAAATTCAGATCATTACACACTCTTCGTCTTGATGTTACACTTGATTCCATTGTAACATGAGGAGCTTGGTTATTGGAGCCTTGCATGCATAAACTAATCCTCTACCAAACTTTCCTTGTAAGATCTCTTGTTACAACCTCAACAACCACATCTTCCACATTGATATGTATATTTCCCTTGTTTCTCTGTTGTATCTACAAACCTTTTCTTCTTTGGTCTTTCTGGTGGTTTGTCTGTATGAAGCTGCAAAACGGGTGCATTGCCTTCCACATTTCTCCATAAGTTCTTCCCCGACATTAGAGAAATTTGAATAGCATAGGTTGACTTATACCTCTCAACAGTGTAAACATCATCAACATAATCATGCATTTCATACCTAATCCCAACTAAAGCAAGATTAGCATGAACACATGACACACATGTCAATCGCCACTTTTTACAATCATGGGTTCTAGTTTTAATGTCTACAACCCATCTACAATTAGGGTCACTTACTTCTAATACCTAATCACTCAATCTCCATATGTGATATGAACCATTTTGCCTGCTAATAGTCCTTACATAATTGTAAATCCTAGGAACCAGTTTAGTTTTCCACTTTGAAGCAATTCTTCTCCTCTTTTCTAGCGTTATAATTAGTTTTCGCCTAATGGTGTCTATCAAATCAACTGTTGGTTTTTTCCTTTCATTAGATATGAAGTTATTAAATTATTCTAAGAAGTTGTTAGTAATGTAGTGACACATTGCATTAGTTCCAAACTTGTGTCTACTTCAAACATAATTCTTAATCCCATTAAGATACTCCCATATCAGCTGATTGAGCTCCTAGATATTGTCTAATTCCTTGTCATAGTCAATCTACGAAAAGCTTTTAACTGTTGTCCAAACTAGCCTTTCAAAATCTTACCAAGGTAGGCCTTCTTGAAGTTTGATTGATTCCCCGTGTCCTTTTTACCAATCAGACATGATGTCCAAATTATGAACATTTCCTATGGATTAAGTAAACCACTTCTATAACTCAAAGTTCTTACCCTCTATGAAAACAAAAGCCCCTGGAAAAAGCCCACAATTACAATCTAAAGCTCTGGCTGCTAGTAGACAACCTCTATATTTACCTTTCAAGTGACAACCTTCAATCCCTAACGATGGCCTACATTCTTGAATAAAACCAAATCGATAAGCAGCAAGACAAACAAGTAACCTTTGAAAAGCTAAATTAGATTCTTGAGTATAATGAATGTTTGATTGTGGATTTCTACTAATATCTCATTGGCCAAAATGGTATTAAGCTAAAACACTTGGCTAAATCACCATACATCATCATAAATGTAATTTCTTTTCAGCTTCTTGCATCAACATAAGATAGCTCTAATGAATACTGCTCCTTCTTCCTGTTGCATATTTGTGGTTTTGATAATTTTGGGTCTATTACTAACCAATCCAAAACTTCAATTGCCACCTATCTCTTTGTGGCCATTTTGTTTTTAACCTTGTTTATCGCAACACTTGTATGCTCATTAACATTTGTTTTTATTTGAAAGGTAACATTATCTTTGCCACAAGTTGATGCTTGTAGCCTACACGGACAATGTGCAACTGCACATACTAGATGTCACCCTATTTTTTTCATTCTTCACGTATGTGACTTGGAAGTTGTTTATGGTGCAATGCTTCCTCAAGGCCATCCTAAATTAGTGAACATCCACAAACTTAGTTACCACACGCATATCTAAATATTCTAAGTTCAGTTTATATGATTTTCCTTCAAAACCACAAATTTCATCAACATCTTCACCGTCATTATCAAAAGAGTTCATTAAACTATGGTAGCTACTTTTTGATATGCAATCATCTAAATCATCTTCTACTTCAAAATCTTCTGGTACATCAATCTCTACAAACTCCCCATCAATGTTTGCCTCTTTGAAATCACTAAGATTTGTTCTACTTTGAATCATATGTTGCTTTGGTTCAAGACTTGTAAAGTTTGGAGGGAGATGATTGGTGAAGATGAACTTGTATTTGTTCTATTGGGGACTATAGGGATACGTCTTGTAGTTGCAGAGCCTTGTATTGCTTATCGTTATTATAATGAAGTTTTTGGACAAACTTGCATAGATGTTCTATTTGGTGGACCTATACTGATGTAGGAGGACTCGAGCAAAATGATGTGTTTTAGCTATTTAGTTATAACTTTGGTTACGAGTGTCGGAATCGCACATATGACCTCAATCCGGAAAGCTCTTTTTGGCATGCAAACCATAGTCACCAAGCCATACTTGATGGGTATCATTTAAAAATTCAAATTCCTCTGTTTTCCCGACTGATCACCTTTTAGATAATTTTTGCTATTTTTGGTAATAAATCATCTATCAAATTAGGAAGTAATTTGAACTTGATTTAGTCTAGGATTTTTGTTGATTATTCTTCTTGTTTTAAATTTCAAATTTGAATAATTTTATAGTTTTGCTATTTTTTGACAAAATTTACAAAATAGTAAGATTGAAGGGTTTCCTGCTATTTAGTCCGGCTTGTAGACTAGTTTTAGGATTAAACTTTATTTTTATGAAATTGATTTAAATTTGAGAGAGTTTTCTCTCTTGTATGGGTGCCTTCTTGCGTTCTTACTTGGTGATTCATAGGTTGTAGCTAGTCCGCAGAATTATCTCTATCCTGTCCGGCTTTAGTTGGTATCAAAGCCTTAACATCTTCCTAGGGTAAGATCTCATCAACTTCAATAGTTGGTGGTCATGGTCGCTGTCATCATCGGCAGGTTTCCAAGAAGGAAGTCCAACACCGTGATCGTAGCATTCAGAAGGTGAAGATTGAGGATTTGCAGAGGCAAGTCACAGAGTTATCCCAGCGCCTGGCAGCGCGCGATTTCTATCTTGATCGTCTTGGGCAAGTTCGAAATGAGGACGACCAACGCCATTATCATAGAATACAAGAGGTGATGAATAACGATTTACAGAGGCAAGTCACAGGGTTATCCTGGCGTCTGGCAGCGTGGGATTTTGATCGTGTTTGTCATAGACAGGTTTAGAATGAGGAAGTCCAGCACTGTGATCTTAGCGTTCAGGAGGAGTTTGGTGAACCCATGTATGATGCTGTGAGAATGAAATTCGTGAACCCGTGTATGACGTGTATGAAGAGGAGATTGACCAACCCGTGTATGGCAATTACGAGGAGGAGGTTGGCGAGCCTATGTATGACGATTATAAGACTAGCGATGTGTTGTATGGAGGTAGCCATGAGAATCTAGTTTCTCACCAGCTTGTTTCCCAAGAGCGATTCAGGGGACGATTGGTTGAGAACCAATATTTTTCACACAACTTGCAGAATTACAAATAAAGTTTACAAAATGATCATTAATAGCGACAGTTGTGCAAATGTGGTGTCCAAGGATGACTATCAAAAGTCTAGTGACAAGTTTGGGCCTCATATAATTGGAGATGCTCCAAAGATCAATAAATATTAAACCGCTAGATAAAAGTCCTTGTGATAAAGCTGAAGATTCCCATTTGTAGAAATAAACAACGGCAGTTATAGAAATGAAGCTTCTTGTGTGTGGATTACCTTGCAGATCAGACACTTACTACTTGGCCTCTCAAGAAGATGAACTCAGTGCTCTCTTGAATATTGAAGCTCCAGGTAATAATCTTAAGAATCGTGTGAGTGCTACACTGCCACCCCTTCAAGCTGCATGAGTTTCCCATGGTGTTATGATTATATGGTGTGATATCAAACCTTGCAATTCATCTCATATCTCGCTTTTAGTGTCAGGAAGTGCACATACATGATTTGATAATCAATTTTTGGAATGTCACATCAAGAATGAACTTAATGAGAAGACTCAGCTAGTTCATGTTGTACCAAGTGGTAAATAAAGCAAGCCACCCATTTTAGATCCATCAAATTATGCTTCTATGGTTGCTAGTGCATTTGTTTTTTAAGTTACATTGAAAATTCCATCTTGGGGATCTCAGGTTTTAAAGCAGCTTTGCACCTGATTTCTCATACAGAAGTTTGGCGGTGGTTGGAATTGTAAGTATTCATGTTACTATTGTTGCTACTTTTGGTAAGACCGATGCACTGGAAGAGCACTTTCGGGGTATCCCTGAGCAAGTAAAACTAGCCATTCATGAGAACAATGCCAAGTATAAGACTCAAGCTAATAGTCATTATTGTCACGTATTTTTTAAAGTTGGTGATTTTGTTTAGGTTTGTATTAACTCATGATCATTTCTTGTTGGCGAGTATAAAATGCTCAAGGAGTGGAAGATTAGATCCTTTGAGTCCTTGTTTCATGGATTCTAAAGACTCTATTGTAAACTCGAGAACGAGTTCTTTTAAACCCGAGGTGACTGATGTAGGAGGATTGGATGCACATGATGTGTTTCACGTTGTATGGTCATAACTTTGACTACGGGTGTCAGATTTGTGCATATGACCCCAATCCGGAAAGATCTTTTCAGTGGGCACACCATGGTCAACAAGCTACGCTCAATGGATATCGTTTTCAAATTCAAATTCCGTTGTTTTTCCTCCGGATCACCTTTTAGATATTTTTCAGTATTTTTGGTAATAAATCGTCTATCAAATTATGAAGTAATTTGAACTTGATTTAGTATAGGATTTTGGTTGATTATTTGGATTGTTTTAAATTTAAAATTTGGATAGTTTTGTACTTTTGCTATTTTTTGGAAAAATTTACAAAATAGTAGTATTCGAGAGTTTCCAGCTATTTAGTCCAGCTTGTGGACTAGTTTTAAGATTAGACTTTATTTTATGAAATTGATTAAAATTTGAGAGAGGTTTCTCTCTTGTATGGGTGTCTTCTTGCGTTCTTCCTTGGCAATCGATAGGTTGCAGCTAGCCCGCAGAATAATTGCTATTCTTTCTAGCGTTATATATCTTTAATTGACACAAAAACATAGCATACATGGTTCTCTCTATTGGCCTCAACAATTGTATAAATGTCGAAGTCATCATCTATACTAGCATAAAGGGTTGGACAAGTATTGCAAACTGTGTAATTCAGAGATATCACATGCCCTTGGCTTGTTGTTGCCGATCTATAAGCGTCTTCACTTAGCTTGATGAAGTTATAGTTATCAATAGAGATATATTGAGACTTGTTTAGCTCCTCCACTATTCTTAAATGCTTTCCAGTAACCTCCATAGTAAAATATGATCTTATATGGCTCTTCTATGATCCACATACAAATCTACACAATATCAACTATGAAAAGATTAGTAACAATTAATTGTGGATTGAATCCGGAAAAAACCTTGCTCAATGCAAGAAACTTAAAGACAATACATAATATTTGGATTAGTTTCTCAAAAATTACTTGTTATTAATCTTCCAAGGTCTAATCAACAAACTTAAAAGCAACTTATAATTAAAATGGTGAACAATGGAAGGCTTATATTTTACTTTCTATCTTGACTTTTCTATGAAAAAACATCTCAGAGACACTTTCCTTTTTTAGATAAATGAGACTCATTCTTGCAATGTTTTTTTCTCTCAAAATAGAAGCTATTCAACCTCCCAACCACTTGAGTCCTACCTCCATTACTCTCTACAAAGACTTTATCTTCCTTTGATTAGTCCAAGCATTGCATTCTACTACTTCTTCTGGTAATACTTCTCTCAATGTTTTGTTTGCTAATTGTGAAATCTTATAAATATAATCACTTGGCTACCTGACTAAAATCACTTAACTAAAATTAGTTGCTTAGATATTACTTGGCTACATGACTAAATCACTTAGATACTTGACAATTTAAGGCGAATCATATAATTTCAACAATGTTGAAAAACATAATGCCTTAAGCTCAAAGTTGTAAAGGTAGGAACAATAATTTTTTTCATCGTAAAAGTTATAAAGTTAGAAAATATAAGAAGGAAATCCAAGGGTCTCCTGGAAATTTCATACCTTTCCAAAAGCCCCAATTTGAACCGTTGGGCTTGGGATTCTATACTCAAAATGGCGCTATAAGAAAAGGTGTGAGCTTGAAGGCAGATGGAGCTCTGAGAAAAGTTGTGAGCTGGAAGGTGGATGGAGTTGAATGGAGCTCTGAGAAAAGTTTCAACGTGATGTGAGGACAAAGGTTTAGAAAATAAGAAATGTTAGAAAATTTATTTGAAAATTATATTATATAGATATAAAAAGATAAATTTGTCACTTTATATATATTATAACATCAGGTTTTACGCAGCTCACCCATCCAACAGAAATAAAGAGCACTTTATTTCTGTTTTTTTTTTTGTATTACTTCTACTAATGCATGACTTGATTAGTTAAATTATCTGTTTATTTAAGCTATAACTTCATAAAGTTGTTTTTCATTTATGAGATAATGAGAAATAAATAAGTTAGAGTTCAACGAAGCTTAATTATACAAGTGGCTTAATTAGCTAGGCCAGATTTGTGTTTATAGTACAAACTTGTTCAAGTGATTTGTTATGAGCTTTATTATCTTTTGTAGAAGCTATATATATTCTCTGATGAAATAATAGACAACATTGCGAGTAAGGTTTTTGTATGTTGGGACAATTTAACTCCAAATGAGTGAAAGATTCAAATAAATTGTTACATGATTTAATCTTTAAATTGTAATATTTTTCGAAGAAGGTTTGATGTCTTGCATACCTATTGTGTAGATCCAAATATCACAGTCTGAACATTGAAATTGGAAGGCGGAAATTGCAAAGAAAGATGAGATATTAAAAACTACAATATAATGTATATATCAATTAGAAAAAGTAAAAGAAAAGCATGAATATTCACTACCAAACACTCAATTCTATTCAAATCTTCTGCACTTTCCTTCCCTCTAATAGTTAGTCAGACTTCAAAATTTTTTTTTTTTTTTTCCAAAACAAAATGTTTTTTTGTCAAGTTCCTACCATCATCTTGCTCCAACTCTCAAGTTTTTCCATAAATCTAAATATAAAAAACAGACCCTCCCTTCCTTGTGACTTGGATGAAAAGAAAAACGCACATCATGCATATATTGTAAAGTTCTTAAGGTAAATGAATAATCAAATAAAACTTTTTTTTTTTTTTTGTTTTACATAAAGTAGACAATCAAAGAATACCTCATCAAAGCTAGGAAAAAGAAAAACCTAAACGTACGTCGCCATATAATGTGGCACAGATGTCAAGTCAAAGTGAATTTTTTCAAGAAAGAAACTCTGAGCAGGGGATGTATTAGTTCACTCAGTTGTATGACATTGCTGACACTAATTATAGTCAACCAATTTTAATTCAAGATAGGTGGCTGGATAAATGGCAATTTTTATTTATAAGATAGATAATAATAATAAAATATTAACTAAATACAAGAGATTCAAACAAACAAAAGCAATCACATGATATAACTAAAATGGAAAATAAAAAGAGGCCATAAAGAGAAATTCTAGTCAGAATATATTAGAAAAGAGACATCTTCTTGCTTACACATGCACTGCACAACAAGTCTCTACTGCATGTTTTGGAAAATAACAATATTAATGGTAATATTGATTAGTGCCTTCTCTGAAAAGTCATTTGCAATTTAAATTATAGTTATTGTGTTGAACGGTTGATTCATTCACTTGAATGAAACGAGAAGGACATTTTCATGCATCATCCAAGAAAATCATCCTGCTTTAACAACAAAACCATGCATGCAAGCAGAACCATAAATATATATTGAAAGAAATTAAGATGGCCTTTAATTAGTGATATTAAGGAATATGGGTAGGGCACATGCTTTGAAGGAGCATGATCTTAGAAAGAGATTTCTCAACCTTTGGGAATAAACATTAATATATATATATATAGAATTAAAGAGAGAGAATGCATGCATGGCCTCCTGAATTCTTAGTCAATGAGGAAAAGTAAGCAGCGTGCTAATTGAGCTTGTAGGTATATGGTAAGGTTTTCCGTGCATGATTCATGCAAGGATGCATGACATCAAAACACATAACTCTTCCGATGAGTTAGTCCATCTTACTAGTCTAATAATTGAGCACTAGAAAAATATTTGTTTGCTTCTCTATAAATTTCAAGGTCTTACCTGTCTTTTTTTTTTTTTTTTTAACGAAGGCGACAAACACCTCCCAGCTGTCAGAGGTGGACAACGTGTGGATTGTACGTACCCTCATCTTGCGGTCACAGGGTGTTGAACTCGGGATCTATCCCAACTAACAGTACCCTATACAAGGGACCCAATACTAATATGTCAATCTCTTTTTTCTGCTAGTAATCATATGGTTTTCATCAAGTCATACCTTCTTTAAACATTGGTAGGTCATACCTGTCTTTGACAGTGTTGCTAAGGATTTACAGTTTGGCTCGGTCCCGGGACTTGTTAATCTTTGTAATTATTTGAGATAGATATATAGCCAGAGCCAATAAATTAGGTTTTATGAATCACTATATTATTAATCTTTAAATGAAGGGTTTTTCTTTTTAGTTGAACCCAAAAGTAGGTTAATTAGGTGTCTTAACTAAGGTCTTTCGCCACGTGTTACGCTAATTAACAAAGATAATATTTTTTAGGTTGTCGTAAACTTTAAAACCTAGCTATGTGGCGTGTGATATGGCATATATGTGCATGAATTACCAAATCAATAATTGCAAAGTCAAAATAAAATTCAAATGTTACGTGATGTAGTACTGTAAATAACATCTACAAACCACATCCAACATCACATAGATATTTCATAGTCCATGTCAGCCCAAAATATAGGGAAAAAAATGCTCTTTTAGTCCAAACAAATTTTCATCTGATTTGTTATTTTTTAATCCCTCTTTTCGAATTGAAGGCATTCACCCTCCGTCCCTAGTCTTGTTATCCTTAATTTTGTTGGATTTTTTTTCTAAAGAATCCAAGTCTGCCTTGTCGTTGTTAATGGTGATGCTAGTTGAATTCTCCGATCTTATTCATTTTGCTCCATCTTCTTGATCTTTTCCACCATTATTAATTTTTCCTATGCACATGCCTAACTCACTCATGTGCCTCTCAGCATCTACAGAGGTCATTGTTGTGTAGGACAGGTGTGGACCTCATTTTATGGAGCTCCCGAAGATTTTTATGATTTTTTTTTTCTCTATTCTCTTATATTTGTGGAGCCTACACTTATTACTTTGCTTATATATTAGTTACTGATCCTGCAAGTTACTAGAATAGACCTTCTTTGCTATTGTAAAATATAAGAAAGAAGGTCACATTTCACAGTTCAACATGTTATCTACAAATACAATGGAGCCCGTGTTAGAGAAAATATGTGAACATTGAAGGCTAGAAGCTTCTCATGTAAGATTGACGTTTGTAATCCCAAACAATTTGTCCCATTGATATAGATGGGGATTTCTTACGAATGTACAAATATACCATATGTTTAAGAAGAACGTGGTGAACATGATTTTTGAGGCCAGGGGAGAAACAACAAAAATTCTCTCAGCCTTGTTGCTGATGTAAATTATCTCTATTTTTTACTTTTGAAAAGTTTTGTATTTCGAAAGTCTATAATTTAGCTGTGGAAATGTATGTTATGTATATTTACTTACCATTAATTATAATAGTGCTTATTATTATGCGTTTCCGCATAGTTTTTAAAGTTACTGTTAACCTTCTAGCATTTTTTTTTTCTAACTTTTTATTTCCGTCCCATGCATAAGGAACTATGAAGCACCGATACGGACACGGGACACGGATACGACACGACACGGACACGCCGACACGACATTTCTAGAAAAATTAGGACACGGACACATTGAATATAAATACATATAAAAATATATATGTATAATATTTTGATGAAATATAGTTATTAGATTCCATTTCATCATATCAAATAATCCACAAATTCAACACACAAAAATCAAAAGAAGATAAAACAAAAATTATATCCATGAATCAAAAGCATAAAATGAAATGAAAGTCCACTACAAGCATAAAATGAAAGTTCACCATCATATAGCCACTAAGTCACATATCAATATATACCAAAGTTTTAACAAAATGTAATAAAATTAAAGTCCTCTCTATCCATCATTAGAACCAATTTTCATTGCCTCATCATCTTCATCATCACCAGTAGCATTGGTTTTTGAAATATTTTTTAATTATAATTTTAAATTTTACATTGGTTTGATTTTCGAATTTAATTTTGACAGTTATGTTTATATTTTTTTAAAAAAAAACTAAAATCCATAAATTTATCTATTTTAAAATTTTGATTTTATAAAAATAAAATAAATGAAATAAAAAGGATATTATTTTTATATTTTTATATTTTTATATTTTTAAATAAAAATAAAATCAGAATTCTTAAATCATAATTTATTATTATAACAATGATACTTGGCCGTTGGATCATATGATCAAACGGTGGACATTAACCCTAGATCCTCCCCGCGTGATGAATCGGCTTCCTCGCATAATGAATTGGCGCCTCCTCCCCCTCATCTTCCTTAGATCTTCTCTTCCCTCATGGCCCGCCAGCCTCGCCTCCACCTCTGCTCCTGCTACCATCTCGTTCTCCCTCGACGACTACTATCGACCCAATCTATGATGCCCTCTCTCTCACCGGAGACAATGAGAAGTGTCGTCGCCGCCTTGGCCACGAGGAGGCCTGGCTCGAGCAGGAGGTGATCCGGATTGTCCACTCCGGCGACGATGATCAGCTTCTCAAGCCCGTGTCCTCGCATGTCGCGGACGTGTCGGTGATGATTTTTTTTTTTTGAAAAAAAAGGGATACGATTTTCAACGTATCGGATACATATCCTTGCGTGTCGAGCACGTGTCCGTGTCGCAGACGTATCGGACACGGGTACGTAAGGCAAGTTGGCGTGTCGGTGCTTCAGAAATCAATTGTTGCATAAAGTTTCTTTCAACCCAAACCCATGATACCATCACAACCATGCGATTCCTTTTGAATAATCTAAGATGGTGACCAAGGAAGTCGCCCAATGATATCAAAATGTTGAACACTTCTAAGAAGCCTTATGCAACTTTGGGATCAAACACAATTTTAACTTCCACTTATTGAAAAATGGTAACAAATTGTTACTATTGTATGTGTTGTAGATGATTGTGAGTGGCGTGTCCATGGATCAAAAAATGGAAATCATTCCACATTTAGGATCAAAACTATACAAAAGCGGAGAAGGTATCAATATGGCATCCAATCCAATAATTCAAAAACACAAGGATTGACCCTTTATATAGGTTTTGTGGGCATATATATAATTAAACGTATTAAGTGAACCTGGAGTTAATTTACTTATATAAATAGGCTTGGATGGATAAAGAGGTTGTGCAGAGGAATTCTTCACTAATGTGATGTTGCAAGTTGGGATCCACTGATATGGTATACATGCAAGGTGGATAAAACCAATTTAAATAGCATCGTCATATCAGTTGGGATCCAATGATATGGTATACGGGAATTTTGTATCTAGATGGAACTCACGATGATATTTTGTTAGGTGCAATGGATAAAGGCTGAAGTGAAGGTTGTTCTCTGTTGGGTTCAAACAATAGTCCCATATTGCCTAATAGGAGAAGAGTGAAGGGGTATAAATATAGAGGGACACATTACATGAAAAGTGCTTTTGGGTTAAAGAAACAACCGCGTCGTGTTAGTCTAAGCAGAATGATATTGTTCTTAATGTGGAATGTGTACTAATATTCCTAACATTCTCCACCACCACTATCATCGCCAAGCCCCACTCCAAGAGGAGAATAATGAGAGTGATATGAGGCTTCAATCTCAAATGGGGTTGTACTAACTACGGGATCTTTTTCATTTAAAAAAATAAGGGTAATTCCAATGTTAAATAGAAGTTTGGATTGAAAGCAACTATAGGAACTTCAAGGGATCGAAGAGTTCTAAAATAAAGAAAGAATTTAAAAAAAAAAAGTAATTAAAATGAACCGAGAGATTATTTGGTCAGTTTGTAAAATTTATAGGAATATAGTGCCAATTTTTCAAATATAAAAGGAATTCACATCGTTCTTCATTATTACTTGATTTGGACTTAGGTGGCAAGGTGAGCATAATTTCCAAAAGAGGTAAGAAAGTTATCTCCTCTTGAATTAAGCAACTTGACCATCTTTTGGTTGCGTTTCCAACTTTATTAATTTGTCATCTTGTATCGAGTTAAATACACGAAATAAATGCACTCCATGGAAACAAACACTTGTCCATTTTAGTGGGAGTTTATATTCTATTTCTAAATAACAGTCTATTTTGACTGCCAAATTGAACGCCGTGGAAGTCATTCGTTCAAGGTATTAATTTATAGCCACCCTTTTCCATCCCTGAATTATATCTATAAAGAGTGTTTTTTTTTTTTTTGGGACATAAGAGCCAAGTGGTCAGCGACCACCGGCTAAGGTGTTACCCACGGGCGTGCACACGTCGCGGGATCGAATCCTGACAACCACGAGGAATTGCCCATCCGTAGACTGGGTTTCCAACCTAGGCCGCAGGCATTCGCCTCACGAAATGGCCCTCAGCGCATCCTCGAACCCGGGTGGGTGTCGAGGAGCGCGACCGTTTTGACGCTAGGCTATGAAGCCTTTGTCATATCTATAAAGAGTGTTGCACAGGCACTTGCATCACTACTGCTCGCCATGGGAAGAGCACCTTGTTGTGCAAAGGTTGGCCTTCGTAGAGGGCCATGGACTGCAAGAGAAGATGCATTGCTTACTAAATATATACAGTGCCATGGCGAAGGCCAGTGGAAGTCTATCCCTAACAAAGCAGGTAAGTGATCATGCATATATATATATATATATATATATATATATATATATATATCTCAATATTAATTAATTGTGCTCATCACTTAATAATTTGCGGTATGTATACACCAGCTAGCTAGCGAGAGTGGTTTATAATCCTTAATTAATTTATCTTCTTGCATGTTTGTGAAACTCAGGGCTTCTTAGATGTCCTAAGAGTTGCAGATTGAGATGGATGAACTATCTAAGGCCGGACATCAAGAGAGGGAACATCATAGCAGAAGAGGAAGACCTTATCGTCAGGCTTCAAGCATTGCTTGGCAATAGATGGTCACTGATAGCCGGAAGACTTCCTGGCCGGACCGATAACGAGATCAAGAACTACTGGAACAGTCATCTCAGCAAGAAGCTCAAGGAAAAAGGGTTTACAACCAAACAGGGCATGGCGAAAGTTGGTCGCTGCTCCTCGCAGAGAAGGAATAACAACAGTAACAACAACAATAATGGAAATATTGATAATAGCACTGATCATGGCAACAGTGAAAAGAGAAAGGATGACTTAAAAGCAAGTGAGGTCTATATTCCAAAGCCTAGTAGGTTTTCAGGTATCATAAGGATCCCTCCTGAAGGAAGTAGGAAGAATGATAACGTGAATGAAACTACATTAATCTCCGAATTAGAAGAGGATAGAAGTAACAACTCTGGTATGCTGTATCTGAACATTCCAGGGTTTGTGCAGGATTGTGGCTTTCTTTTTGATCAGTTTGCCATCAATGAGCTCTCCCCTATTCTTGATTTGCATGAGAGGCTATATTCGGAGTACTTGCACGCCTTGAACACAGAGGACGATCTAGTTCCGATGAACTCTTTTGCAGACTCTTTATTTGCATAATTAATACTGGCTGACAAATTAATTAGTTATATATCTTGTGCCCAATTGCTAAAGTTTGTATTTATGTAGTAGAACTCAAGAGGAGTTCAAGATTTCAAAAGTAAGTATTCCTGTTTTATTGTTTTCTTCTTATTTATTATATATATCTAGAGTCATTGTAAATTATACTTCATTGTTAATCATATCAAGAGCCAGACTTTGGAAAATGAAGACACCATGCATGCAAGGAGCATATATCATACACACACACACACATGCATGAAATGGGGGCCCGCGCGTGAGTATCAAATGAGTCTTACATCTGGAGCGACAAATTAAACATATATATATATCACAAGCTAGACTTTGAAAATTTCCATCAATTGACAGTATTTTCTATACCAACTTTTTTAAAAAAAAAGGGTTAGCCCATTCTTTATGACAAAAGAGAGATTGTGGGCTTGAACCACAACTATTACTTGTCTACCTCTATAAAAATAATAGTGTTTTTCCTTGTCTTGAGATATTAAAAGAGAACTTTTCTCAAAAAAGATAAGTGTTTATTTTCATTGTTTTGATGAGATATTAAAAGATAATTTTCGGCAGATAAGCCAAATAACACTTTTTATCATTTGCTTTCATACCAAAAATTTCAAAAATTCTTCAGTTATAGCATTTCATGGTCCACAAGTAAACCCTATTATTTAAAGTTCTGTCTTTGTTATAATACACCGACTCTGACTTCGGCTCTCAATGTGCTGATTGAGTTGAACTTACAGAAGTAATAGATATACTTAACCATAGTGTATATGCTGTATGTAATGTAATGTAAAGGAGTTTTCTTGCTATCCATTTAATTAGGCCATTGTATTTGTCTTTTCGAACATCATATGCCTAAACAATCAATATTAATTTTAAGATTTCAAATTGTAGTAATTTTGTGGCAAACATTCAATCCTTAGCTTTAATGGTACAGATTTCATAGTATTGTATAAACGATCATTTGGCCTTGAAAAGGGAATTTATTTGAGTAGCCTTAACAGCACATGTTGATTACATAATTTTTTTGAAAATAAATGTTCACCATCAAGCATTCAAGAATTAATGTTTTATGATTTAATAAATTCACAACTCTGTGTTTGGTTGCATCAAAATAGCGGAAGTTATTGCTCCTAAAAACTACTACTTTGTTTATTTAAATAGGTGCCCATTTGAAATATGAGTTTGTGTATTTAATTGTTACAATTTGAGCAATCACATGTTGGAGTTAAGGATGAACTGCTATTTGGTAGGCTGAGGCGTGCGAGCACACTGACCTTAAGAAGTATTTCGCCTCCTCACAGTGTATTATTCGGTACAGAAAGGACTCGATGCCATAGTTCTTCTAGGATAGAACAATCACAAAGTCCTCTGTACCATGCACACAAACCAAATAACTGCGAGTGCTCAAGATTGCTCCAAAGAAAAACAACGAAGAGATAAGACGAAAACAGGAGGAGGAGGAAAAAGGTAAGGTGATTGTTAATTGTGGAATCTCAATCAAATGAGAAATAGTAAAATATGATTGAAAGATTTATTTTTGAGCAAAACCGAATCTTAACATTTGTACCCCCAATTTTCACAGATAAGAAAAATTGGTTTTTAGAATGAAAACACATATAAGGGGAGTGTAAGTTTTCTCTCAAAGCAATGTGGGATTAAACAATTCAAAAGGTTTTTTGAATATTTTGAACCCAAGTTGAGGATAAGCCCACAATAAAGCCCAAAGGTTAGATGGGCTTCCAACAATATAGTGAAAATCAAGAAAGAAAGAAAATTGGAGCATGAGAATATAATGTATCAAAATTGGTGTCTTTTAAGATATGAAACAATCCTTAGGATATATAATAAGTGACGTACAAGAATTTGGTAAGATAAAAATTTCTATAAACAAAAATTCCTTACCATAAATCAGTTGTCTTATAATTCACAATATCTTCTCGAAATCAGAACAACTCTAATCGTAGTGGCACCACTAGGCCATACGCCCAGTACCTAGAATTCATAAGTGTTTTAGAAAACTTGCCCAAGTTTCCATAGAAAGTGACCCCCACTTTCACACTTATATAGGTGAATCCACAAGTTTGAATTACAATTGTACACACCATCCAACAAATAATGGACAATGGATTTCATTAAGAGTTAATATTCATCCTTATTAATTGCAATTATACTATATACCATAGGAAAGGGACAAACATTAAAATAGTGTATCTCCAATCAACCAATGACTTGTTTTTACACATATGAACCTATTTCTTAGGTTACCATCATTGTTGATTTTTGTTATAGGCCACAGTCTCATTCCTCTCAATATTTCACACACTAGTTTTCTACCTAGTGCTTTAGTTAAAGGATCAACTAAATTCACTTCTGATCTTACAAAATTTAGAGATATCACTTCATCACCAAGCAATTGTCTCACAATATTGTGTCTTAGTCGTATATGCCTACTCTTCCCATTGTAGGATTTACTCATAGTTCGCCTTATAGCAGCCATGCTATCACAATGAATAGAAACTTAAGGTACCGGTTTAACCTACAAAGGAACATCTACGCGCGAAAAAATCCTAAGCAATGCTGTGACAATGAATTTGCTAAAGAGGAGCCATAAATAACACAATTATAAAGAGGGTCATTAAAAATTGCAACAATATGCCAACTGTGGTGGTTAGAATGATAGAAAAATTGCATCAATATGTTGATGAAAGGAAACACAAGAACAATTAATACATCGATCAACCAGTAAACAACTATAGCTAATAGCGTGAAGTATATATATGATTGACATTCATTGATTTTCTTTCTCTCCAAATTATAATTAAATAATTAAATGAAACCTAGAAGGAACGAACATATTGTCTTTTAAGAATTCATTAAAAATAAGCTAATACATAATAAACCATCATGATTCATGGCATTTTTTTAGTCATTCCTCCTGTTTTGGGTGGCTTAATCATCAACTAGATTGCATCAGTTTAAAAGCGTTGAGCAAAAACACAGAAAAAAGAAAACTAGAATCATCTACCTGATCAACAGGATCTGTCAATTCGGAGAATGCTTTACCAATTTCATGGCCACAAATGGAAAGCTCGAATCTCTTAGTTAGGAATGCACACATATTGATAAAGTAGTCAACTTAAGAAATAAGTATTTTCTCTCAATTTAAAATTCACCTAAGAAGTAACAAATAATTAGACAAAAACCAAACATTCTCAAGATCTTTAAAAAAGCATTTAATCAAAAGTCACGAAAACCATTTAAGAGTAGAAGCAACAAATAGACACGAAGTAGATCCTCATTTATGAAAAATTTTAAGAAGCATCACCTTCTATGTGGTTTTGCAAGAGGAGATATGTCAATTGGATAATCAAGAACAAATGTGGGTTGAACTAATGTTGGCTCAACAACAATCTCAAAAACCTCAGCCAACAATATATAATTCACACAATTAAGAATGGTTCCATATTTCCAATAAGTTATTGAATTTGGAATCACTTTCCTTTAGTACCTTAGGCTTTATTTAATAACAAAAAGTCAAAAAGAAATGAACAATATTAAATAGAACAACAAATATTAAATAGAGAGAAATAGAGGTGTTGTCAAAGTAAGAGAGTAAGTTGGAAATAAGAAAACCTGGAAGGGTTTCGAAAGAAAAAATCAACGGACTTACTAAATAATTTATTCCTACATGGGATATATCAAGTTAAAATAAATCTTACAATTTCCAACTCTAGTTCTTGTAAATGAGATCCTCACATTGAAGAAATCAAATTTATTTTGACCAAACAAAAATAATATGCTCTCCCAACAAATAATATTTACTAAGAAAAGGAATTGATTAAAAGGTCAAGTCATGTTTAATGGCTTTGTGAATTGATAAGTGCATAATTATGCATATATTTGTATCATATTTGAATACACTTATACTGTTTTTGTGCATTGATTTCTCTATTTATGTGCTCTTTTGGGTATGTTTGTGTGATTGAACAGGTAACTAGGTACCCAGAGTGAAAGGAATAGTAAATGGGAGAATCCATGGTGAAAAAAGCTAGAAAGGCGTCTCGCAAAGAAGTGCACGACCATTCTTACAAGTTACATGGTGTGCTGATGAGCACGGGCGTACATCTGCCTGTGCATCTCTCTGGAGTTCGAAACCGCATGAATTCTTGACGTGGGAGGACTATACGGGCGTGCTTGAGATCAACACACCCGTGCTTCATAGATGTGAAACCTATATAGCCGCGTATCTTACATTAATAGGGGGACTTTTTGAGCGGATCTGTAATGGGCGTTCTTCACAACAACGGCTAGGGTTTCAGGAGAAGAATAAAGGTAAAGGACACATCAACAAAGGAATTTCTCTATCCTTTTATTTATGTCTTCTTGTATCTCTATTATGACTTTCCATAGTATGAGAGGCTAAACCTTTTGTGGTGCTTGATAAGACAAATGAACCCTAGGATGAACTTGTTATCATATGTGTACCAAAGTAATATAATAATATGGCAATTCAAACACTTATCAATAAAAAAACTGGTGGAAGGAAAATAATAGCCGGCACTGGAACCATCAAACTAGCAAAGAAGCTCACGAATACCCGAAGGAAACTGAAAATGTGGAGCAGAGAAATAGAGGGAAGCCAAACAAGGAGAAAGAAGGAGCTCCTTAACCTCATCAAAGCAACAAATAGAAATCTGGAAACAAGGATCCTGAACACACAGGAAGAGGAAGTCTTACAGGTCCAGATAAGGGAGTATGAAAATATAATCAAAAGCGAGGAAAGCCTTTGGAGATAGAAATCCCGGATAACCTAGTTGAGGGAAGGAGATAGAAACAACAAATTTTTCCAAGCCATCACAATCGAAAGAGGAATAATTAATTGTATCAACCAACTACGAGCACAGGGACGAACAATAACTAAAATGGAAGATATCTCAAAGGAAATCTCGGACAACGTCAATCTCCTATTTGGTACTCTAAGAGAGCATAGGGTCAAGGCAAACTAGGGGATCCTTTTTACACAAAGAGCAAGGATGGATCTATCACATCTTGAAGTCCATTTCATGGAAGAGGAAATCTACAGGGCCATCAGAGAACTCAACTCAGAAAACGCACCAGAGACAAGTACCTCAAGAGCACGTCAAAATGGATCCATCAGTGGAGAAAATATCCCAAAATTTTCATAATTTTGTGGAAATGGTTGGTCCAAGATTAAAGTCCCTGGTTGAAGTTGCTGTTCGTGAAGAGTCCTGTGATGAAGCTCGTGAGAAGGTCATTGAAGCTCGTGAAAAGGCCAATGAAGAGAGGAAAACTATACTGGTTGATAAAATTTTTGAGATTGAAGGTATTTCAGATGATGAGGAATTGTTCATCTTAAGGGCTTTGAGCAAAGATAATGTTGAGCTGAAATTTTTTTTGAAGTTGCCTAACAACAAGAGGCTGCGTTTCTGTCATATGCTTTTGAGACGGTTTTCATTTAGCCCGCCTAATATGTGATGATATTAGTTTATGCCATTTCAGCGATGAACTTTGTTGTCTGTTGACGTCTTTTGTTGATGATTGAATTATGTTGTTGAAGTCTTTAGAAGTCTTTAGATGTTTGTCTTCCAGTGTATGAACATGATTGTGTAGTACTTAAAGTTTGTTTTGATTGAATTTATTTGACTGTTGTTGAATTTCAGTGTGCAGGAATTTAGTTAACGGATGAATTGCAGATGGATCTCTTGCCCCAGCTCAACATTCTTTTCTCTGAGATCTCATGGCTGACTAAAGGAGTATAAAACCAAAACTTGTACAAGATCTAGAATTGCATTATAATTGTCATGGATTTCAAGCTTCTTTTTATATATGACTTAGGCTAAACAACATGAAAGTGACTATCATCCATATCTCCACAAATGAAACAAATAACATCTCACCAAGTAGGATAGCTTTTTCTTCATCTCACCCAAGATAATTTTATCAAGGAAGCATTGGCACAAATACCAACATGCGGAGTTGATGGCAACAAGTATAAGTTGTTATTCCATATTTTGATAAAAGATAGAGACCTCATTCTCTATGAGATCCTTCGTATTATTGGAAAGTTCCACAATTGCAGTGCGTTCTCTATAAACTTGTAAATTATGTTTGATGGATTTGAGAATGCCCATTTCTGCTATAGAATTTCAGTAGATTTGCAGAATTTCAATAGAAGTTTAGTATATATGGTCATCTTTTTTTTATCAAATAGTTTTACTAAATATTTATTCATAATAATTAATAATTAAATTACTAAAATAATTTTAAAAAATAATTATTTAAATATTTATTCAAAATAATTAATTTATTATAATACTTAAATATTTAAAAAATAGTTATCATTAAACAAATCTATTATCTTCTCATATAATATTAATTATTTATATAAAAGATACAAGAGTTATTTCATTAGATATTTCTTGTTTTATTTTTCTGATTCCCAATAAATTATGATTCCAACCAACCAAACACCACATTAATACCAAAGCGCCCTTAAACTAAACACCACATTAGTGAGCATTGTAAACATTTGGGGAGTATAGAGCCCAGAGCCAAGAACCGCACCGGAGAAATGGCCTCATGGAAGCCACTCCTCCAGGCTGCCATGGATTCGCACGCCCATCTCAAGCACTCTTCCTTCATCCAACTCGTACCATCCACTCTCTTCTTCTCTTTATCCCCTTCCTTTTGATCTGACGATCTTCTCATGGTCTCCAGGCGACGCTGGGAACCAGTGGAAGGCCTGCCAACCGCACCGTCGTCTTCAGGTGTCCGACTCTCTCTCTCTCTCCCCCTCTCCCCCCACCCCCCCTCTCTCTCTCTCTCTCTCTCTCTCATGCTGTTCTTATATGATTACTCTTTTTTTTTCAGGGGATTTCCGGATGCTAGTGATCGAATCCAGATTCATACGGATTCTCGGAGCTGCAAGGTTTACCTCTTTCTTCTCTCTATGGCAGTTCATAGATAGGGAAACATAGAGAGCTTAACCTGGTTGTTGTTTTTGTTCTTATTTTGGATTTGAGCAGATTGAAGAAATCAAGCATTGTCCTTTTGGAGAGGTAAATATAATCCATCTCTGAGGTATATCACATTGTATGCTTCTTTTTAAAGATTTGCATTTTAAGTTGGTTTCTTGTAGATATGTGACTTATTAGTGCGCTGTGCTGAGTATTAAATTCTTTGTTAGTTCTAGGGTTACGTTTAGATTGCGTGAGTGCCAATTTGTGAAGCTAGAATTTTTTTGGCTGTATATTGGAATTGTAACACTTCATTTGGGAATTGTGTAGAAATTTTGACCTAAAGCATCTGTCTATCGACACCTAGTGATGCTACTTGAATTGGATTTAAATAAAAGATCGTTTTTCCACAATTCCTAAGAGACAAAAAACTTAGGTTTCAGCTTGAGTTAAAAGGATTACCTTAATTATATATATAGTCTTTTCTTCTTCTTTTTTTCGAAATTTAACTATATGATCCATTGTGGATGCCACCCTGCCCACATGTTTAAATATTAGGATGTCAGGAGTCGACATCCTACCTTAGCATATTGAAGTGTTTGTTTATGTTTGTGTAGATATGTTGGTACTTCACTGAGTCTTGGGAGCAGTTCCGGATAAATGGAAGGATTGAGATCATTGATAATTCTAATTCAGATGCAGTGAAGATTCAGGTAAGCTTGCTTGTTCTCAAGATTGATGAAGGATTGACATCATTGATGATATCTTAAGACTTGCACTATCATCCATTACTTATAGCTTCAGTTCGAGTGAAATCATTAATCAAGTATGCAAAATTTAAATTTGTAGCAACGAGAGAAAGCTTGGCACTCAATTTCTCACAAGTCTAAACTCCAGTATTTGGTGCCTCCCCCTCGACTTCCATATACAGAAGAACCAAGCAAAGATTATCAACTTGATCCATCAGCCGGCCCGGTTGATGCATTCTCTGTTCTTATTCTAGACCCAGACCAGGTTTGTATCTCCTTTCTTTGCATTTATAATATTCAACATTCCTTGGGAGTTTGAAATTACTATCAAATTTTATGGACATCTAAGTATATCCACATGATCCTTTCCCATTTGCAGAATTTCTATTGTATAGTTATCAGCTTTAATTGGATCAGGGAAACAGATTTAATTATACAAGAAAATATAATTGTGATGTTTGAAATAAATTTAAATGAATTTTATTTTTATTTTTATTTTTATTTTTATTTTTTTGTCATTTCTCAGGTTGATTACGTTAATTTGAAAAGCAACGTAAGGTGGATATTCACATCCAGAATGGGGGACAGTGGTAAAATTTGGATGCACGAGAAAGTGAACCCCTAGAAACTTTGATAGCCATGCTATCCTTTGTTTTCTATATGGCTATGCTTTTTGCGTACTGGTGTAAGCATGTCTGTTTTTAGTTCTCATGTTATTGCTATGGATACTATCTTATAGTGCAGATGTTCCCTAGTTCTCATATTGTATCAGGCATGTGGAGCTATCCGCAAACTCAGATTTCTGTTTTCTAAGTGTTCTTGTGCTCAGGTTCTTGTACGTTCATTTGATCAATGTAGACATGTTCTTCATGTTCTAATCTACTTAAAACTATGAGATGCTTCACTAGGTTACGTAGAAAGATGTTGCAGATTGATCGTTGGCAGTCTAATTCCCAGAAATAAGTTCAATTCCACCGAAAGGTGGCTGAAGCTCTGTGTCAGTCTTGTAGCAGCTTTTTCACTTATATGGGCTTTACAAACAACCTGTTCTTTTTTCCCCTTTGGTGAACTTTGTAAACTAACCAGATGTAATCTTTTTGTATTTTTTATACTTCTATTTTGATTATCATGTTAATGAAATCTTGGTTCTTTACACTGTTTGCCTTGCCTTTCCTTTTCTTTTCTTTTTCCTGGATTGATAGCAAGATTTCAGGTAACTTTTTGTGAACTTGTTTTGTACCAAGTTTCATGTTCTTGCATCCAAGGAATGCTCTCATTATCCATGGTGGTTCCTTTTTTTGGGTATGTATCTTCAAATAGTGGGAGTTAACCCAAGTTACATGTTTGTTTTTTTTGTTTTTTTTTTTGTTTGTTTTTTTTTTTTGACAAAGGCGACAAACGCTCCTCCCCATGAGGTAAGTCCTAGTCAGGGGCGGGCAGTCCGTCTTCCTGCACGCACGCCCTCACCTCGTGGTCACGAGGGTTTTATCCTGGGTTCATCCCAATCATCTATGCCTTATACAAAGGACTCGATATCAATAGGCCAAGAGACCGTTGGTCCTTTCAACTCTAATCTCTAAATCTTAACCCAGAGTATCCTCCGCACCAACCTTCGTACCTAGGGGGTTATCTTCTCTTCTTCACACCCGTGCTCATCGTCTCCCAACATAATTTCGGTGAAATTTATTTCTTGCAGCTTGCAGTATCATTTGCTTGATGTAGGTTGTTTTTTTTCCACAATAACTACATTATTTCTTCAAGCATGGCTTTCTACAAGAACTTTTCATCTCAAAAGTTTCTTTAATTCTCCCCTTTTTCCATGTTCATCATCTTCCGAGAGCTATTGAAATTGATTCATTCTTTTTTTAAGAAAAGATATTATCTTGGTAATTCTTTTATTCCTTAGAATTGATTTCTCCTTTTCAACATTCCTAACTCTATTCATGCAACCCAATTTTTCAACTCAAACTTTGTGAACAAAACTAAAAATGGTGCTCTGTTGGTGGGTTTTTCATGGTTAAGGTTGTATCTCCATTACTTCGGCAAAAATGATTACTGCTAATGAAAATGAAATTACTATTTTGTTGTGATTAGAAGTTAATCTCTCATCATGGTTTGGCTTACTTTACAATGTCCTTATGTATAATTAACGCCTTCAGTCTAGTTGATGCATACGAATTAAAACAATAAAAACACATATATTGGAGTTGTTACTACTTTTTATTTTACTCGACATTAATCAACCAAAAAGTATTTTGTTAACAAACTTAAATAAATTTCTAGGAATAAAAATGACAAATGAGGCCTTTATTAGGAAAAAAAATAATTAGATTTGGTAAATTCATCTCTATTTACAAAACCAAATGTCATTCTTATTTGCCTAACAAAAGTTTGCAATAACTCCTAAATGCAATCAAGACGCTTGATATCCACAAAGAAACAAGAATACTCTCAAGGGAGGAGATAGAAGAGGAAATAACATATAACGGAGAGTACGAGCGGATTATCTCGGAGAAAAAAGCATATTGGAGACAACGGTCCTAGGTCAATTGGCTATAACACGGGGATAAGAATATGAAGTTCTTCCACTTGGTTGTCAATCAAAGACGGAATATTAACTCGATAAAGCAAATCCAATATGATGGTGCACTTATTACTGATCCAAAACAAATATCAGACAATCTCCAGACACTTCTCCAACCTCTTAGGTAGAGAATGGGAGACGAAGTACAAAACCTCAACGGATCGACTATTCCTACGAAAAAGGAGGGTGGAGCTTGATCACTTAGATGGGCCCTTTGAAGAGGGAGAAATCGGAAGAGTAATAAGTGAGCTTGGAGCAGATAAGGCACCAGGGCTAGATGGCTTCCCAATCACCTTCTATCAGCAAGGATGAAACATTATCAAGGAGGACATGCTCAAACTTTTCGACGACTTCTTCCAAGGGACGACTGACATGGAGCGCGTAAATTGGGCGTATATCCTGTTTATCCTAAGAATGATGATTACAGGCCGATCAGCCTGATCAATTGCTCGGTTAAAATCATCTCCAAAGTCCTCGCAAACAGGCTAAAATGGATATTGGGAGCACTCGTGGAGGAATCCCAAATGACTTTCATACAGGAGCGGATGATACATGATAACATCATTGCGGCGGAGGAGTTGATACACAAGATGCGAATAGGCGACACAAATGGGACCCTGATATGAATTGATTTGGAGAAAACATTTGACTCGGTAGATTGGGACTACCTCCTCGACATTCTTCGGGCCAGAGGATTTGGGCCCAAATGGCTGAGCTGGATCAAATGTCTACTCATGTCATCAAAAGCGCGATTCCTACTAAATGGCTCACCGACTGGATACATCAGAAGCAAGAGGGGACTGAGGCAGGGGGACCCGCTATCCCAACAATTATTTGTTTTGGCTATGGATGTCCTTCCTCTGATGCTCTCAAATGCAACTAAATCCAACATATATCATGGAATTCTTACTGGGGATAATCGGGAAGACACGATCACGAAGCTGCAATATGCCGATAACATTTTGATTTTCTGCACGGGCGGACTGGCTGATGCTCACATCATGAAATTAATTTTTTACCTGTTTAAGGACTTCTTGGGACTGAGGATTATCTACACTAAGAGCGTCATCATCCCGATCAAATCGATGGACTATAACATTGAGAAGTTTGCGCATGTGCTTAACTGTGCAATAGCCAACTCCCTATAAAATTTCTGGGGGTGCCGCTATCAAGAGGTCATCCCAAGAAGGAGGACTGGAGCACACTAATTGAGAAAATCAAAGGGAGGTTGGCATCGTGGTAGGGGAAATTATTATCGCTAGGGGGAGACTGATAATGCTAATTAAACTCAGTGATATCAACAATTCCAATTCATTGGATAACAACATTTCATCTCCCGAAGTGGGTTATCAAGAAGATCGATGGGATCAGACGAAATTTCCTATGGAAAGGTGTAGACAAGGAGACACACAGTTACCACTTAGTCAATTGGGTAAGAACCTACAAGCCCAAAGATAACGAGGGATGGGGGATCTTAAATCTCTGAACATTCAATGGAGCCCTGCTGGGGAAGTGGTGGTAGAGGATCCTCACCGGACGTGCGGGTATATGTCAGAAGATCTTTCACGATGTATACTCAAGGAGAGGCCACATTAACCTACACAAGCCGGCTTCGGCGCATGTATCCACTTTCTGGAAAAGTCTTTATCGGGAAGGCCCCCCAAGTTCTGGCTAACATACGTGTAGTACCAGGCTCTGGTAGTGACACCAATTTCTGGAGAGACAATTGGTGGAAAGGGCAGTCACTAATGAACTCCTACCCCAGAATGCAAGAGTTAGCTATATCAATTCATCTGCCATCCAGGGTGCGAGGACTAGAATCCAAAGAGGGCTCCCGCTCATCAAACTGGGCCCCCTAATGGCTAGGGAAGTGGAGGGCCTTGAAATAAAAAGCTGGTTACTCGCAGAACCCGCCGCTAACTCAGATGCACCTGACACTTGGGATTGGGGACTCACGAATAACATGGCATTCACAATCAAATCACTCTATCGATTCAGAACCGATGGGGGCATAAGAAGCGAACTTAAGTGGGGGTTCTGGAAACAACCATATCCTCTTAAGGAAAAACTATTTGCATGGCTAGCAAGGGAAAATAGGATCCTCACGCTCGATAACCTGCACAAGAGAAAGTGGAGAGGGTACCGCACTAGATGCTTTACGTGTGAGTCTGGGGACGAATCGGTACATCATATCCTTATCTCTTGTCCATATGTAAGACACATTTGGAATCATTTCGGGACACTCTTTGGATCCCGAACGAGGGAGGTGGATCTTCGGGTGCTATGGGGCACCAGGGATACCTCATCGGGTGTGGACAATGCCCTATGAGGAGGTTGGGGCATCGTTGTAATGACAATCACCTGGAGTCTCTTGGGGGTGGTGTGTGTGTGTGTGTGTGTGTGTGTGTGTGTGGGGGAATACATGATGTTTTTAGGATAAACCACGTGTTTTCTTACGAATTATTCGTGATATCTCTTTCCTTGTCATCTCTTGGTTGGATGCAGCTCCACTAGTGAAAAGAACAAAGCTGGAGGCAGCGACTAACCTGGTGAAGCGGAGCCTAGAATTCACAGCTGGTACACCAGGGAGGACGGACTAAGATGGAGATTCCTACTCGGAGGACCCAGCTTAAGCGTAAGATGGGAAGAGGCCCGAGTATTGCTGCCAGTTGGGAGGGGAAAAAACTATGTATTTTATTTCCGATCTTACCTAGCAATGTAAACCTAGTATCATATCTAAATAAAATGTGGTTTATCCACTTTTTCAAAAAAAAAAAAGTTTACAATAAAAATATATATATTTTTTGATAAAATGGATAAACCACATTTATTTATTGATTGAAATTAAGTAAAATGATCTGGAAGGATATTTATATAATAACCGGCCTTAGGTCAACCGAGTTCAATTACAGAGTAGTGTAGGGCTCGACTGACGCTACCTTGGGTGTTAGTGGTTCAGTTGTCCTTCTAACTCTTGCTCTTGTGGTGTCTAGTCCTCAAAAAGAGTATTAAGGTCTGGTGGTGGTTGTTGTTTCCCATCCATCATGGATTCTAGGCTCTTTTTAACCAGGGCCTACATTATCAGCAAGTTTGGCTTTTTTGTAGCATGAGCTGCATTGAACCAAGAGAGTATTAGAAAGTCTATGGTTTGGATCAGTTTTATGTAAACACGTTGTTTATTATGAAAACATCTCATGTTAAGTTTGAGCCCAATACTCCAGGATCCTACCATTACTGCCAGGTTTCCTCTAGTTCGAGTGCCTTCTGCCATTTGTTTGGCTATTGAGCTACTTCCCCATAGATTTTGTATCTGAGTGGGGGATCGGCTTGTTGTGAAGAGGTCACTGAAATGATTCCAAATTTGTCTCGAGTAGGGGCGTTGCAGTAGTAGGAGTCATCTTGTCACGGCATCTGGATCACAAAGATAGCATCTCGTGTACTCTCACTTCCAATTTCTTTTGTTAAGTTTTCTAGCATGAGTATCTTGTCATCCCAAGTGAGCCAGGCAAAGAGTTTGACCTTAGTGGGGTACGGACCCATCTCTGTACTGAGACAGATGTCACACCAGCTCGGCCGGGAGTGCACTCAACCCATAAGTTGTGTAATTTAAACCTGATAATAATCATAATAATCAAACTACTATTCATAAGAAATAAACAAATTTTTTAATCTTATACAGAATTTACAAATTTGCGGAAGAATTCTAGAAGTCTAAACATCAAGTGCAAACAAGCACTATCCTTATTTGCTATGTTAGAGCCATCTACTGGAATACTCACTCTCACTCACCTGCACAAGTAGTTCATTTGAGTGAAAATCACTAATATAAGAAAATAAATAAATAATGAAAGATATACGAATCCCAGAAATAATGCTAATCATATGCATTATCTTCTCATTAGATTAATATGCCAAGCATTTCAAAAAACCCAAATAAAGCACATATGCAATATCAATCACCAGAAGGCATATCATAATCATTTACACATGCGAAGGCCTCGTACCATGTAAGCTAGAACCCCTAGTTCAAATGTCTCCAGAAGGACTCCAACACCCATCAAGGAACAACGATATATATCTACATGATCCTGATAACTGGAAATAACGGTATATATCTACATGAGTCCGATACTTGACGATGAGCGATATAAATCTGCATGTGTACGTCAAGTATCAATCTTGTATCCGATACGGGCTCTCACAAGAGACAAGAAAGGGGCTTTTATAAAAACATGACTTTCACAATCATTTTTGGTTTTAAGAAAAACGATTTAAAACAAGGCCCCTTCCTTAACCCGGTGTAGTCTACTTAAATATCTGGGCTCTATCCTGAGCCCTACTAGATCCCCCATACATTACCAACTAAGGTGCAGTCTATGATACACGAAATAATCATTTTCTACCCCTTAGGGTTTCACTTTACCCTTTCTCATGCTCTTTAAAATTTAATCAATTAAACAAGCATGAAATCCCTATGCAAATGTAGCGATAAAATCTATCGGCATCCACCAACCAAGATAAAACTCATATAAACAAATCCGACGATAAAAACCCGACATATAACATCCAAGTATAGTGTAATCACTCACTTGAGGTCCATCGCGATTTCCACTTGATTGGATCCCCTCGCGGGATCCTCTACTCGTCTCTTCCTATACAAGTATAAGAAAATATTAATCTACTTGTATTTATTTAAAGGTTGTCGTCCTCTTCTAAATTTTTAATGTAACTAAATTTTTTAACTTCTCTATCAAGGTTTTCATATACAAAAATCCTTGAACAAATAGTAACCTTATATTTGTCTATAATATTCATGTCATTGTAAACGCTTATTACACATCCTTGATATCTTGATGGTGTATTTATACATGGTAACTATATTGATGTGGCCTGAAATGGAACGTTTACATTCATGCATTCATTAATCTATCTAATGGCATGTTTTAAATAATTATATATATATCACATCTTAAAAGTAATATCATTACAAGGCATGCCCAAATACAAAATGCAGAAATTCTGCCTGTCACGTGCAATTGCAAAGAAATGGTCATAACTTCGAAACCGTAAATCCGATTTCTCTCATTTAGGGCTCAATAGAAAGATGCTTTCAAGCCCTTTCTAATGGAATATTATACAACTCAAACAGAGTAGTATACAGGCCATAGCTGTCCCATAAAGGAGACAGAAATTTGTAGAGTACGCAAGTCCTCAAACCGAGAAATCTGAGAATTACACTAGTTATGCCTTGGATCGACCGTTCTATCCATAACTTCAAATCTGGGCATTGGATTTCTACAATTTAGGATTGTTAGAAAGATAATTTCAAGATATTTTCGATGACGTATTACATACTCCGAACGGAGGTATATAGAGAGCGCAGCTATCCCTCGAAGTGGACAGCAGACTGCAGGTTTGTTTATATATATACCTTTGAGGCATTAACACAACAATGAATAGATATAAACATAGATAGCTCCCAGACTTAGCATAATCATGCCGATTGCCTCTAGCATACAATCTACGTACTCATGAAGGGTTTCTACGCATGAACACTACCATTCAAAGCTCTAAAGGCTCATCGATTTCATTCAAGCATTCTATCAAACATTTGGTATGCAACTTCATGCATTTCAAAGATCTACACTACGACAGCCATATAAATCCTTGAATTTACATCCACATATTCTAGAGATAAAGACACACATGCTCAATGAAATTATAGCCTTAAAACATAAGTTTTCAAACAACCAAGTTCTTAGAGGCATTTCAATTAGCATCTTATGGGCCTCATTGATAAACCACTTGGTCTATAATCGAATGGTTCTCTGAAATTTCTGATTTACGACCCTCCATATAATATTGAATTCATGCTCTCTAACATCTAAGGATTTCACATACATACAATCATATACAAATCAACATTCATCCTCAATTAAATCCATTGGTTATCATCATAACCCATTCACCATGTCTTCAAAGTATTAACCTAGAATTCATCCCAATCCTAACAACCTAAGTATTGGAAAGAAATCGGTGACCCGGTGAAGGCGGTGGGCTGCACTGAAGGCTGACTCAGAGGTATCGGCGGAGATCATAGCCAGGGAAGGCGGATCGGCCACGTAGATCGGGGTGGTTGCACTTGTGACGGTGGCCTTTGCCTTGAGAGTCTCCGAGCGGCGAGGTCTTGTGGTGGAGGGTCTTAGGGGTCGGCCGTGACAGTGAGTGGAAACCTTTGCACTCGAGAGAAGGTGTGGATGAGGGCTTGACTCACTCTCTTTTAATTGAGATTTGATTTCCTCTTTACTTAGGTCTATGAAGCTTGATATATATATATATATATATATATATATATATACTATAATAGTTTCTTCATTTAATTAACCTTTTCCTCCTACTAAATTTTTAATAGAAAGAATCAACCCATTAATGGCCACACCTAGTTCCTTTGTTACTCTATTAAAATAAGAGCTTCTATTAATTGATATATATATATATATATATATATATATATATATATATATATATATATATATATATATATTACTCCTTTAACTTATAACATCCATTTAAAATAAATTACTATATTACTATAGTATTTTGTCACATGTCTAAGTTTGTTCAATCTCATCACTCTCTTATTCTTCGGTTGGGCACAAGCCAGAATTATTGGCCAATTCCCATTCCATTTTATTTCCTTTACTTTTTTAAACTCTTGTTTATGAACTAACTTTTCAGAAAGGTAAATAGTAATTACTAGAAATACCAGGGTGTTACACACGGGATCTTCCAGAAAGCGTCCAATAGAGGGATTCTCATTCCTCTTTCGACCTTGAAGTGATATAGAGATTGGACGTTGAATTGTCCATTTGGAGAGAGCCTCTAGATGTAGGGATCTGGTCTCTGAGTGGCATTTTATTGTAGCTGCTGAAATATGTTCTCCAGTCATTCCTCTATTTGTGCTGGGAGCGGACCAATCTTGATTAGGGAGAACCCTTCCTCCAATGCATTTCTTGTTATTGCTATCGTGATGTCCTCATAGTATACCATCAATTGTAATTCTTGGAGTATGTTCTGTGGCGCTTGACCTCCTAGCTAGTTTTCTTGCCGCCAATTAGTTGAATATCCATTTCTGAGTGTTAGTTTCATGTTGGCCACCATAATCTATTTAGTTTAAGGACCCCTTTCCAAAAATTTGAAGTGTGTCTCGGAGGGCTAGCAAATAACCCTACGGTGCCATCGCGAAAGAAGTTACACTAGATGATTTTCTTGCAAATGCCCACATTACCTGTTAGAAGTCTCCACCACCATTTGCCAATTAGTGCTTCGTTGAAACATTTGAGATTGAGAATTCCCCATCCCCTTGCTCCTTAGGTCAGCTGGCCGGTCCTAGTTTGAGCCCTCTCCAAATATATATTTCCTCTCATGAATAATAATTATACAACATCAACAGTCTTCATAATTAATTATATATCTCCTCTAATAAATCCCTTGGAGAAGTAATGCAAGTGATTGATATCAAATGTTTGATTGGTTGATTGTACATTAATGGTAGGATTGAGAGGCATTCATAAATTAAATATGTGCACACGTCACTCTAAGATTTTGTTTGAAATTTAAGTGGGCAAAAGCCAATATCCAACAACTTTTGATGTATGTTTGTAGTTCAACATCATCTAGGAAGTATACCTTTTTACACCTTGTATATGGTGGGAGCCCTCACCATATAAATTAAGTTGTGGGTGGTGGGTTGCCATACAAAACAAACAAATACGTGCATTGTGGCAGGCCTATTTTTCTTTTCTAGATCATTCCCAATAGCTATATTTTTTTCTTTTGGGTACTATGGCTTATAAATCCCTTGCCATAAACCTTAATATTGATACTCAAATCGGTCACGGCCTAGCGAACCGCTTTTCCGTTAAGAGTTCAACTAAGAGAGAAGGAATGTGGAGGTAGATGAAGCAAGGGATGTGAGCTTCCCACGAATGGTGGCTGCTTGATGGCAAAGAGGCAAAGAGGCAAAGAGGTGGTCCTCTCGGTTGGCTACACTTATCCTACAAAACAACGAAGTCCAGGGGCTCCTCCCCCAGATCCTCCAACGCTCATGTTAGTTGGGTCGTGGTTGTCTAAGAGCAGAAGATTGGAGATGAGAAGGAGGGAGCTATCCCTCATTATACCTGAGAGGTCGTCCCCTTCTCTGGTGTCCTTGGATGCCTTTTCTGGTCTAGTGGCAAGGCTTTTGTTGGGATACACACCGGCCTATCCTTCCAAGCAGGTGGTACTGTACAATCACGCGTACTTGTGCAATGGATGTCTCTGCTTCATGATGGAGACATCTTCCTGTAAGTCTATCATGGTTGATTCTTCACGCACTTCCCCGAAGGGATTAGGAAGATCTCAGTAGTCCTAGATCTCACTGTTACCTGGCTGATGCCATGTGTAAAGTCGGATTTTATCCCTTAACACTTGCCCCCCAGCTCCTCAGGCCGGTGGTGTCATGCCCCACCCGGATTTGAGGCCTCGAGCGCGTGTACAAATCGGCCGTACCCGAGTAGAGTTAAACTTTGCTCGAATACAAGGCCTAAGCGTAACTTAGCAGATAACAACAAAAGCATAAACATATACAATTCAAAAGGAAACAAAACCATAGGGGTCCATAAGCCCTATACATAGTCAGGCCCTACAAGATCTTACATAGTAAGTATCTCACACAACAATGAAACATAAGAGAGATCCTCAGACCTCAGCAACTCCTAGATCCCTGACAACCTCCTTTGCACACGCCCCTATACCTCGGGATGTGAAAAAGAAAGAAAGAGCAAGTGCGTGAGCTTTCGAATGGAAAGCCCAGTAAGTACCCTTGCAGAGTCACAAAGACATGATGATACGTCAAATAATGGGACAACATCTCTATGAAAATATCTCTAGTAGTCTACCACAAGTGTAAACAACGGTACGACCCCTAACAACAGAAGCCCTCAAGCTCTGTGTTGAGTTTCAAAGAAAGCTCAAGGATCACCCCCGGTTAGCGTATCCAGCTAAGCACTGTAAACATGACCCTCTTGTCGCTCGACCCTCCGGTCGTAAGCTGGTAGTACCACCTCTCGTACGTGTCGACACGGCCAGCGTGCCATTCCCACTGACGGGCAGGACAACCAGAGTATTGCTCCTCTAGCGTGGCAAACAGAAACGCCAGGGTGTCCCATCCTTGAACGTTTCCCTAACGGAGCCCCCACACTCCCCTGAGTCCGGGCAGTAGACCCGTAGCAAATCAGGGATACCAACATCCGGAAACAATCAAACATGCTCAACAGGAATGAAATAAAAAAAAAAGAAATAGCATGTATGAATAAAACAATAATCAACATGATAACAGCAAAGCCAAGAAAACTCCAAAGAGTTGGTACAAGGCAAATGTAGTTACCTTTAACAAGAACTGGGAACCTCACTAGTTTCCTCCCGACATGTCTCTAAGTCTTTAAGACAATATCTTGTAGTGAGGTTACTATTAGTGTCAACATTAGTAATAAGACCCTACTTATTAAGATGCACATTTCTAACTCTTTCTTTCTCTCTCCCAGGGGACATAGCTCAGATAAACGGGTCCCATATGACATTTCGTGGAGTTATTACTTCTCCCTTCCCAAACTTAGATCCATAGGTTGACTTTCCTTTTCATCTCGGTCAAACTAGAGTCAACCGACCAACTTTGACACACCCTTGTCGTGTTAAAAGTCTATTAGATCGAGTCTGATTACTTACAGCTATTGGGCACATTCTTATGGGTTATCAAGCCCATTGGAATTGGAGTGCCCAGCTCTATTTATATTAAAAGGCCTTTCACTATCCTAGCGGTCTCTCATGGCTTAGTGGTTAAGGCTTTGTAGTAAGGGTTAAGGGGTTGTGGGTTTATATTCCACCCTTTGTACCCGTTTTCCTTTTTTACTTTATTGTTATTATTTTCTTCCTACTTTTATAAGCTGGTTAACCAACCTTGTTTCAATTAGACTAGCTAGGCCCAACCAGTTGGACTAATTGACCAGACCCAACCAACCATAACTTAGCTGGTTAACCTAATCTTGTTCACCTCGAGCCAATTTCTTGATCCCAATTGGATCCAACCTGTAAAACCCGCCCCAGAATGAATAAAGATTTATTTTTTTCCCAAATTATTATGTGGCAATTTAATATGATGAGCAGTGAGATTTTGGAAATAATCACAGGTTTGAATAATCCAGATTAATTAAGGTTAGTTATGTATTGATTAATCAGATTAATTATAGATTAATTAATTCGGATTAATTATCGAGAAAAGAAAATAAACAAATATTCAAATCCCGGGAAAAGTGGATCTGGTCGGGGATTGAGACGGCCCCGTGATGCTATAGTATGCTTGTGACGAAGGATTTGACCGAAAGCCGATATTCTCGGATCTGGTCCGAAGAGAGACAACCCCGTGATATTATAGTGCACCCGTGCCACTAGGACCATTGACCCGAGATTCACGGATCTGGGTCGGGCCTGAGGATGAGAGAATCATGACTGCGGACCCCGGCAAGAAACAATTCACTTACCCGTGAATGAACAGTAGACATGTGACAACTTTTGGAGCATTAAAATAGAAAGAATTGGGGATGAGTTATAATAATAATTGAGTTATTAATTAAATAAAAATAAAATTTTAATACCTATAAAGAATGAGAAAGAAAGAGAGAGAGAAATCTCTCTCCCTCACATTCGGTCGAAGAAGTTGGTCGATTTAAATCGCTCTCAAGGTCGAGTCGCACCCGCCACCTCATGAGCGCCCCACATCGTCCGGCAGCCAGGCCGCCCTCACGCCGCCTTCCCACGGGCTTACATCGCGCCGGCTCCTTGGCGGTCCGGCGATCGGCTCGTCCAGTAGCGGTGGCCCGCAGCGTGGCTCGAACCTCGGCCCACCGTTCGTCGGCGTTCACCACGCCGTGCTGCTCCATCGCCGTCGGACCACGCCCCAGCCGTGGCTCAGCTGCGCCACCGAACTGGACCGCCGGCTGCGCGCCCCGGCACCGCCCAACCTCGGCCACCTCGGTATCCTCTCAGCTCCGCCTGGCCGGACCACCACTCGCGCGCCTCCTTTCTGGCCTGCAGCCCTACACCTACAAACAGGGCTTTAAATCAAGTAAATCCCTAAATGTTCTAGTTGGGGAAAGCCCTAATATAACTTATGAATTTAAGATTTGAAGATGAATGATGATGCATATGTATAGGGCTGTGAGATGCTAGATTTTGTCATGTACATCATGATGTTGATTAAGTTTATCATGTGAATGGTTGTATTAATTTCGGGCTCCTATTAATAGGGGAGGTGCCGCCGAATTTTCATGGAAATCCCTAAGTAGAAATACCAACTTATGTTCATGTTAACATGCTTAATGGTAACTGTTTCCATGATTAACATGCCTAATGATTTCATGTATTGGATTAGTTAATCTTGGACATCTAAGCATGCTTCGGGGCATCCTAAGAATTTTAAAGGCATTATATGCTTGTTAAGTAAGGAAGTATATTTTGAGTGAGTTTAATGACTTCCAAGTATGATTAGATTAGAGTGACTATCACTTGATGATTTAACCTCAGAAGATAAATAATTATAAATTCCTGAATAACCGTATTTCATATTAAATACGATATATTAGAATGTAAAGGATTAAGGTTTGTCACTCTATTTACTAGATCCCGAGCCAGACGCGTGAGACGCGACGAGGATCAGTGAGTTGCTTATAGTCAGGTAGGCTCTCGCACGGGAGGTTTGTGAGTATTCCTTCCTCCTACCCTACTTTGATTTTGTACTCTTATTTCCTCGAGAGGTTCCCAATACATATTCAAGATGGGTTTCCTCATATGTATCGGTTTTATATCTCGAGGAGATTGTTGCTTTCATGTTTTTCGTACGCGTATTTGAGTAGAGTTTATTCCTTGGATACGTATTGGCTTCCGATCTCGATGAGGTCATTGATCTTTATATATTCAAGATGTTGCTGCCTTGGATATATATGTATACCTGTTGTTAGGTATTTGTACTAGAATCTCTTACTTTCAAGCATGATACATCGGACGGATGCCCCGGTAGAGGGCGTATAATATCTGGCCACGAGCACTTGGTGCTCCATCGGACGGATGCCCCGGCAGAGGGCGTATAATATCTGGCCACCTGGCTCAGTCAGAGAGCGGCATTTTCTGACCATGTGCACATGTTAGCTATAACATTATCCGGCTTAGGCAGAAGACGATACTGATTTGTTTAATTAATCAATTAATTAATTAATTAATTCCCCCTCTCTCTTCTCTCACACTGAGCTTCACCGGAAAAGATCGCCGGAATTAGGGTATTCTCGCCGGCGCTTGCAACCGGCTGTTCCCCGCCTGCGCCGAGCTCCTCTCTGCCCGGGGAACCTTCTGAGTAGCATGGCCATCTCCAAGGGGGGCCACCGTTTCTCAATTAGCTCACCGGAAATTTCAAAACTCCCGGCCGAACCTCCCTCTACGGCGAGTTCGAAACTATGACTAAATGCGCTAATTCCTCAATTAAATCAGGGGAAAATGATTTACCTGTTGGCGCGCGCGTCCGACGCTTCCAGGGTGGTGCTCCGGTGGCGAGGACGTCCAGGGAGCTTGTCCTTCTTCTTCTCCTGTCTTTGCCGCCGAAGACAACCTTCTCCCGTTCACCTGTGCCCTTGAACCGCTCGGGGAGTGGGGATTATATAGGCTGGAGGAGGGGAAGAGGTTTGGCGGCATCAACGGCAGGCTTCACCGCCCGATGGTCGGTTTCCCCTCGCGTAACGGCAGAAAAAGACGGCCGGGCGTATGGTGGCGTTCTTGGTGGAGCGGAGTGGTAACCGTCGTTGCCTTGCGATGAGTTCTCACTCATCTAACGGCGGAGATCACTCACTCAGAGAACAACGGTGGATACCTTGCTATAATGCCTCAGATCCACCACTACTTAGATGAGTGATCATGATCTATTGATGATGAACGGTCGAATGAGGCGCCTGTGCCTCAAACTTGAACTTGATCATCGGATGAGCGGTCCAGATCACCCCGTATCCCTCTTTCTATGTCTCGGATACAACACATGACCTGATAGATTGTTTCTGGGCTTGCCACGTGGCTTCATGGATGCCTTTATAACTCCTCGTGATCAGCACAGATCTGAGATGTTTTAATCTCAGCCGTTGAGCCACTTCTGAAGGGTTTTCTTTTGTTCTTTTGCACAAAAACCCCTTAAACTTTTTAGGTTACATATCAGTCCTTCTCCTATGAGAGGGAACATTTTCCTTTCAGCCCTTGACTTTTTTAAAAATTACCAAAAGGTCCCCAATGAACCCAATTAACCCTATTTATTGTTTTTAATCAATTTAATTTCAATTTTTACACTTAATTATATCTTTTAAACATTGGGGGAATACTCCTTAATTACTAAATTAATAAAAGAACACTTAAAAGAATTTTTTTTTCCAAAAATCTTGGATTTCATAGGTGGACTCTCCGTCGAGTACGGCTTGGGGAGCTTTGGTTCCCGGTCAATATCTGGACAACAGCGTGGGTCCCCCTTTCGCGGGGTAGCGGTTGTGCCTCTTATACCTTCCTTAGTCCTACTTTTTGGGGCTCCTGCTATTCCCTCCTTTCCTCCCTAATATCGTCAGTAAAAGGAGTTCTCTTAGAATGTTGCACTGGTGACTGGGTCCGGGCTCGGTTCTCCAACCCAGATATCACCCTTTTTAGTTAAGGGTGGTTGGAGGTATGATGAGGCCCTTTTCTCCAGGAAGGGTTCCCTATGCCCAGGGAGTCCGAGGTCCACTCGTCGATCATCGAACGGGTGCTTCGTGGTGGCTAGTTGTGACCCGTCGGATAGGGTTATGATGACGGGATGCTTTGTTTACTTCTTGTTCCACCCTCTCAATCACTTGGAGATTGTTTCTTCCTTCTCTGATCTGAATCCTTTATTTGTTCACAAGGCTTCCGCATGATGGGCAAGAGCTCTACTCTGCCGCCAGAGATTATCTCGGTGGCCTACTGCTTCCTTAGCAAGGTTAGAGGCCTCGGCTTTTTCTGTCAGGAGAGGTATTTCGATGCTCCCCTCCTTTTCGGTATTGGCTCCCTTCTGCCTCTGAGAGGGCCAACCTTCCCCCTCCAGGGGCACTTGCTATGTACCTTGAGTGCTTTGGGGAAAGACTCTATTTTCCCTTATACCCTTTCTTTCGTGAGGTACTTAACTTCCATAAAGTGTGGCTTTCCCAGCGCCATCCTTATGGCTGGAGGGTTCTTTGTTGGTTGTGATTGTCCTTCATCGTCATCTTCTTTCTCCATCTGTCCGCTTATTTTGCCTCCTTTTTTATTTGAGGAGGGTCTCGGCCCTTGGGGAATGGTTTTGCTTTGCTCCCTGGGAGGAATCTAGCTTGGACTTCATGTTCCTAAACTTTGAATTGGCGGTCCCGCCGTGTTCACCACATGCAGAGGTGATTGGGACATCCCCACCTTGTGGATTGTTCCTTTATCGGGATGGAGTTATGACGCCATGACGTCCGAGGATGAGGAATGATAGATCTCTTTGCTCTAGGGGATGGGGTTGTAGGACCTATCTTGTCCGATCTCGGAGTCCGTTCTCTGGGTGGTTGGACTTTCGTCCACAGGTAACTTACTTTCTTTCCACCATTTGAATGAAGGGGGCACCTCCTCCTTTCTTGAGTGTTCCCTTTATGTACTTGTCTATTCTTGATAGAGGTCCCTTCGGGGCAGGACCACCTTTTAAGGAAGGTGCAGAAGGCGTAGACCCCGCCTCTCTAATGCAAAGTTCTTCCCCATGGGAAGAGGACAAGCCCTCCGCAGAGAAGAAGTTGAGGTGAGGGAGAACAGTCTCCCTCCTCGTTCCCTTGTCCAAGAGTGGGCCGCTCCGTCACGGAGGAGAAGGATGTGAAGCTGGCTTCTGCGGCGGTCGTGGCGCCGTTGGTAATCATGGCTCCTCCGAAACTGGCAATGCGCTTTAATAGAATAGTAGTTAGGCGAGCCTGCCCAGCGGTTCCCCATTCATCTGAGGAGAAGGCAGTGATGTTTGCAAACAACTTGTCCTTACGCGAGCGGGCGTCAGCGGAAGAAGCGATCGCGACACTCTTTGATAGTCTTCTCCGGGCTTTTACTAACATAGATCAAGCCGCTGTTGCTCGCCTTGGGCCTGAGGGTATGGCTTCCCATTTTGAGTTAATGGGAATTGAGATAAGTTTGGCTTCAGGATGTTAGGCTTTCGTTTGTTGTGTTGCTAACAAGTTTGTCTATATCGTTAACATGGCATCCTTGTTAGATTATCTAGAGGCGAGCCATCATAGAGGGGAGGGGGCCTGTGCCAGCTTATTGTGTACAACCCGAGCCCTGGGAAGAGGTGGGACATGACTAGCAGATCGTAGAGTTGGAGGCTCAAAACGCCAAGTTGTCTTCAGTTATCTGCAAGGCCTCATCAACAGTTACAAGGAAATACGTTCGTAGATGCAAAAATAGCATTTGGTCGAATTGGCCGCCATGTGAGCAGTACAAATCTCTTGTAGGTACTGTGACTTGGGCCTACAAAGTTTAGTATGAGTGGATTAAGTGAGATGCTGAGACCCAACTAAAAGAGCGGGAAAAAAAATTGAGAGTCGAACACGATTCCCATCTGCAACGGCTTGAACAAGTACACAAGAGGCTTGTCGTGATGTTAGAAGAGAAGCATCAGACAGTCCTTTGGAAGGCCAAGGACAAGGTGGTGATGGAATACCAACGTTCGCGGGAGTTCGTTCGCCCAAAGAAGGCCATCTCTAATAAGGTTGTTTCGTACTTCCAAAGTTCCCGTGAGTTTTGCGATCTTTTCAGTCACTGAGGATCCAAAGCCATTGCCAGGTTTATTAGTTCTTTGTCCTTTCGGTCCCTCTTGGATGAGGAGGCTTTGCCATGCACGTCAAGGAGCTTTTTCACAGCAGCCACCCAAAATGGATGTAGCCTCACTAAGCTTTGGGGAGGCCCTGGGGCTCCTCCCCGACGTAAGGCGATGATATTTGGCCGAGAGTGTTAGCCTTGGGGGAGTATTCTCAAAGGCTAGTGCGGATCTTGCCAAAAGTGAGCTTCCTTAGGCCTGCCTCACATTTGTGGGATCTTCACGACTCTGAGTGGTGTTTGGCCAGGTGTACTTTTGCATTTTTTTTTTGTAATAAAAAGTAGGGTTTTTCTCCTTTTACTTGGCTGGAGGATCCCATGTAATTGCATCTCGCTTGGTGAGAGGTTGCATAAGTATGAGGCCGCTGGGTCTGCATCCAGATTTGCCTCTTTGGTTGTTCTAGCTATAGGTGTCTGGTCTCGAGGGCTTTTGTCCTAGCGGTTGGGGTTGGCCCCTCCTTGAGGATGACACGGCTTTTGAGCTCATGGGCCACTTTGGTTTACTTGCATGCCATCCGAGATCGTAGCGATGCTCATTTTACCCCGGTGAGTGAGGGGGCTTTAGTCAGGACCGTTAGTTGAGAGAAGTGAGGTTGACGTGGCAGCGATTCTCGATGGCGTTCCTTCGCTAACCGTTCCGGATCATGACTCCTGACATAATCATCCTTAGGATGTTACCCTCAAGGGGTTCAACCTGTTCGGCCTCGACCCTACTCTTTCTTTTATCATAAAGGTGAGGGTTGCCGTGCTTTCGTAGCCTTATTCTCCTCTTCTTCAGTGGCACCCCGATCATTCTCTCTTTTGGTTAACATCGACCTTCCAGTGTAGAGATGGCGGAAAAGAGGCATTTCGGAGTGTAAGGGCCTAACATAATCTTCTTTGCGTTGGCTACTCTCGTTCCCTTGCTCTGTGTCTCTTGTGCTGCCCCCGGCCCTAGGGGCCTCTGTCCCCTTGTTTTAGTGAAGTGCGGTCAATAGAAGGTAGAGAGGACCCCCTTTGCGATCCCCATTTACTATCAAAGAGGTGCTCCACATGGCCCGGGGCCCCGTACTAGGAAGACTGAGGCACTTGAGTGAGGAGGACCTCGCCTCTAGGCTAAGTTTTATTGGGGTTGTAGCATGCTCACTGATAGAGCCTAATGTTATGCTTATGCTTCAAGTGCATGGGTCATACAAAAAATAGAGTGAACTTTGAAGAGTCGGATATTGATCCCATAGAGAAAGAGAAATACTAGTACTAACTAGTTATCTATTATCTAGTCTAAACAAGTTTGGTGGTGGTATGAACTAATCTAAATGATAAGACTAAGAAGTAGGGTGGAATTGGGTGGGCCTTGGTGAAGTCCATGGCGCAATCAATCAAGAGAGAGGTATCCGGGCAATGAATCCCCCTTGGGTTATCAATAAAGATAGATAAAGAATGTTAGGGTTAATAATTACACTAGATTAGACCAAGGATCCCTAAATTACTTTCACACCCTCTCTCGAGGCGAGCTACTAAACTCAGTAGCCTCACTATGCGATGTTTTGGAGAACCTATGACTTGGAAGGACTATGGGAAAGAATACTAGAGATTCCAGCTCCTATATACCCGATCTCTCGGCGCATACACAACCCTCTCTATTGGGGCATGCCCCACACGGAGAAGCATTCGCATCTTCCCCCGGTGCATCGGATTGGGTAATCCGGGCTGTCGCAACGTAGATTACCAAATTCCATGAATGATACCCAATAGATCACAATGATAGAAAGAAACTAAAATACCATTAAAATTCAATATCAAAGTTAAACATTCAATACCATAAACATGCCCGAATACTACAAAATTAGTTCCCCATTAAAGGGAACATAAATCTAATACAAAACAATAAAGGAGAGGAATAAACACAAAGAAATATGCCACTCCCTCTAATATTGTGGCGGATGATAGGACTGTTGATATGACCCCCTCCAAACCTCTCCGTGGGAGAAGAGGATGATGGTGATCGGTACACTCACCTCCAAGATATGCTCTCTGAATGATGCTCAATGATGGTGGATGATGGTGGTGGATGATAGTAGATGATAGCCTCCTCCAAACCTTAGGTTCCAAGGATCTCCAAGTCGGCCCAAAAGTATGGCCAAAGGCCTAGAGATACCTTCCAAAACCCTAAATCTCGATATTTATAAGCCCTAATGATTCTAAAGAGAGTTGGAGTCATCTAGGCAAAGTCAATAATGTAAACTTGTGTTCAAGCTCGAGACAGATGGGTCCGCCTGGTCTATATATAGACGGTTCCGCATGTGGTGCCAGGCAGTTCCGTTTGCAAGAGCTCTTGAACTTTTCTTGAATACAAATGGTCCCACATGTCTACCAGACCGAATCGTCTAGTAGACCAAAATCTGATGACCTTGAGTTTCACGGGACCTCAGGTGGTCATCTCCTCTTCCGTTTGGTTTTCTGGCGATTTGAGGACACAAGTTCAGATTTTTTTTCTCTTATCAGGCGGTTCCATGGGATATTCAGGCTGGGCCACCTTGTAGTGCGATTTGGCTTGGTTTTCCTCGAACTTGCTCGAAATTGCTTCCTATTTTGCAAATGCCCTCAAATTGTCTCCGGTATGTCCTAATGAGCAAAATAAACATGAATTAAGTAACGTAAAGCTGTAATGCATTAATTTCTCATGCTAAATGTGTACAAATATGATATGAAAATATAGTAAAGTGAACACTTATCACTTACCGCTATTTTACCCCCCTCACCCCTTTTTTACTCACTTCTTGATTTTTGCCTTGTTATCAGGTGCGGGCTACCATTCTTAGCGGGGATATAGTGGCCCAAGTTTTGGAGATATTGGAGCCAGATGGCCTCGGGACGCATCCAGAACAGTTAGAGGTCGTCCTGAGAAAGGTTGAGGCAGAGCTTTCGGAGACCCGGGCTGTCCTAGCTAGGAAAGAAGGCGTTATCTAGCATCTGGAGAAGGTGTGTCAGTTAGCGTTAGCGGATTATAAGGAGTCCGAGCAATACCAGCTCCATATCTTGGATGTGGTGATCCGGTAATTTTCAGCGTCTTGATCCTCCCCTAAAGCCGCGAAGGCCTTGAGATAGTGGCAGTCCATTGGAGGGCCGAGGAAGGTGTTTGGATATGCCTAGAGGTCATTCGAGAGTACTGCGACATGGACCCCTTCTCCCTGGACCTGGAGGCCGCTCTGCACTTGTTAGCGCCTTCGTTGCCCTAGTTTTTTACTTTTTTTCATATCATTTGCATGTATAAGCATTAACGGGAGCTTTTTTCGATTGAATAAATGACGGCTACTTTTTTTTAGTTTTGGGTGTGAGGACTTGCTTGTATTATTAAGTGTGCCCCCCCCCCTCTTTTTCCCTTGCTCTCACCTTGTCCCCGTGTGGTTGTGTACCCGCTACTCCTACAGGATTCTCCACTTTTGGTAGTGAAGGGCACGATTCTAGAGAGGGAGTCATTGGAGGCTTTGTTTTTGAGAAAAGGGCTAGCTTACGGCACTCAAGGCCTCGACCCTGAGGGAAACTGGTATGAGACGCTTGAGACTCTGGGCCCTAAAAAAACCATTGGAGACCCCGGTCTTGAGGAGGACCTGTGGATGACACTTAGGGTGTCCAACCCTGAAAAGGAACCGTTGGAGGCCCCGGTACTGAGGAGGACCGATACATGACTCTTAGATTGTCGGGCCCTGAAAAGGAACTATTGGAGGCCCCCAGCTTTGAGGAGGATCGGTGGATGATACTTAGGGTGTTCGGCCCTGAAAAGGGACCGTTGGAGGCCCCTGACCCTGAGGAGGTTAGGGTGTCCAGTCCTAAAAAGGAACCGTTGGAGTTTTAGTGAGCATACGGTGCTCGGCCCGAGAAGGGACTTTGGAGCTTTAGCGAGCAAATGGTGCTCGGCCTTAAGGATGGACTTAGGAATTCTAGTGAGGATGTGATGCCCGACCTTGAGAAGGGACTTTAGCGCTTTAGAGAACATGCGATGCTCAGCCTTGAGGAGGGACTTAGTAATTCCAGCAAGCATGCAATGTCGGGCCCTGAGAAGGGACTTTAGTGCTTTAGCGAACATACGGTACTTGGCCCAGAGAAGGGACTTAGGAATTCCAAATTGTATTCGATACCTAGCTTTGAGAAAGGACTATAGCGAGCATGTGGTGCTCGACCCTGAGAAGTGACTTAGGAATTCCAACGAGCATGCGATGCCCGGCCCTGAGAAGGGACTTTAGCGGGAGTGCACTCATTCAACCGTTACTAAATGATAAGACAGCTTGTAAACAAAAAGCATCGCCCTTTTTTCTTTTACTTGAAGGTTAGTCGGCTACAAGCGATGCTCTATTAGGGAAGCTTAAGATTGGGGAGGGCTATTCCTCAGAGTTGACGCGACAATTCCCCGGGTTGTATTCTGGCGGATCGAACCTTAGATTTATTCTTTACCTAGATCTTTGCCCGAGGTTGTTGTCAGAGCCCTTCGAGGAGTTCTTGCCGTTGGTGGGTCATTGTTCTTGGCTTTGAGTGAGGCCACGTAATATTGTTGGGCCACTTGTTGACTTCCTTGTAACTCTCTGCATCCATGCTTAGTGGGGAACTTCATGAGAAGGTGGTATGTGGAGACCACGGCTTGCAGGGTTATGTGGGATGGGCTACAAAGGATCATGTTGTAGCTCAAGGGACACTTTACTACAAGAAATTTTACAACGACCTCCAATTGTAAGGTGCGGGTGCCCACCTTCAACCGAAGACTGATTGATCCTTCCAGACGGATAGATCCTCCATTGAAAATTATCAGTGGTGACTTGGCCGACTATATCAGTTCTGGGCCTAATCCTAGCTTCACAAACATGTCCCAGAAGAGGACATCAGACGAGCTCCCACTATCCACTAAGACACTATGGACCTTGCAGTTCGCGATGTTGACTATAGGATGGTGGAGCCCCTTAGGTCCTGCTCGGAGAAGGTGATGGAGACCTCGGTTCTTACCTTCTTTTCTAGGGTGTTAGGCCAGGTTCCCATCCGGGTATAGCTCTTACGGGTGGAGTTACTCTCTCCTCCTCTTGCAAGGACCCCGATTATGGTATTAAGGACACATGCAGCTTCCCTCTAAAGACGGGGGCGAGATCTCAACTTTCTCCTGCCTTATGTACTGTGGGAGGCGGCCCTGGTGGAACAACTTCTCTATCTCATCCTTCAAGTGGATGCAATCTTTTGTATTGTGTCCATGGTCCCTGTGGAAGCATCAGAACTTTTGGCTGTCTCTTTGCTTACCCTAGGTCTTCATCTTGGGCGGCCACTTCAGCTCCTTAGAGTCCTTGATGCTCAACAGGATTTGGGCCCGGCTACTATTGAGAGGTATGTAGTAACGACTCTGGCCTCACTCAGGCTTTCGCGTATTGCCCTTGGCCTAGGGTTTCTAGTTCTTGGTTGGTGATAAGCGTTCAAATGAACATATTTACACATCACCTTTACATGTATTTCTATGTCAATTGCAATGAATTATAGCCCGCAAGTACTTAAAATGTTTCATATATTATAAACAGGGCGCATATAAGCAACCCCGAGTGAAAGGAAGCAGTTATCGACAAAATGAAGACCAAACGAAGACATTTTGAAGTGAACAGGGGCTGAACCGGGGGATGAGCAACGTCCACAACCCGAGCGCGAAGGCGGCAAGTGAAGGAGGTGAACGGCCTAGTAAACACCCGTTGACATTCCCGTTGAAGCGGCACGTGTTGCGAGCGGAACGTCGGTCGCCCGTTCAAGTGGCCAGATTCGAGCAGCACGTACTGCGAGCGGTGCGATCAACGGCCGTTCGAGGGCGTTCATCGTTACTCTTTCCCACCACGGGCCTATCCGGGGCAAATCTGTAAATCCGAAGGAAAAACCCTAATGTTAGGGTATAAATAGGGAATGTTTATTGTGGAGAAGGGAGGTTGGCTTGGGAGAGAAGCTAGAAGAGAGATTAGGGTTTGGGGGTCATCTCCCCCAATCTTGAGGATAGATTATTCATTGGAGTTGCGACCATTGGAGGTAATGGTGTTCTCCATTACTCTTCCTTTTGTTTGTAATCTTTTCCTTATGGATTTGAGTTCCCCATTTATGGGGAACTAATCTATAGGTGCTTAGGTATGTTGAACTTTTGGATTGAGCATTAATAGCATTGAATGTTTATGATGATTTGTTGGTATTTTCTTGAATGTCTAATGAATTTTATGTATTGATTGTAATCTCATTACTAGAAATTACTTGTGTAATGTGCAATACAAGGGCTAGAGCTAAGCGCCTCCTTATATTAGGAACTTGCTTCATTAGAGAGTTTCATGAGTACACCTAGGAATCGGGTCTTTGGAAGGCTGACTTGACTCTTTCATACGAATTCACCCCCATGTTCCTCCCAATATATAAATTCCCTTGAGTTGATATCAAGTCCTAGGAGACTAGTTATCCAATTACCTTGGAAGAGGGGTTGGATATAATTTAGGGATTATTGGCACAAGAAGTATCAACTTTGATTCATAAACATCTTTGCTCACCTTCAGAATTGAAATCCAAAAGGGATGCATACCCAAGTATCCTCTCTTGCTATTGATTAATCTTAACCAATTCTCAATTTCTTTTTTTTTTTTTTTTGTTTCTTAATTGCAATCTTTCTGATTTCTCAGTTTCATAACTCCAAAAACCCCCCAATTTGCGTACTAGACTAGGTTAGTAAATCTTGGTTTTAATTTAATATTTTCTATTCCCTGTGGTTCGATATCTGACTCCCCATAGTCCACTCTATTACTTGACTATGACTCGTATACTTGCGATTTCACCCACCAGTTGGCCCCTACAGCTAATACACAAGGGGTTGGTCTTTCCTTGGCTTGTCTAACTGTGCAGACACCGAAATCTGGGGCACATCTTCTTCAGCTCTCATATATTTATGGGCCTATTAGAGGAGTTCAACCATACTAGCTGCCGGACGTTTGCGCAGGGAGAATACGAATGGTGATATCCTCGGTCCCCTTGAAGGTCACAACCTCTAGTCTCATGTAGGCCATCTGGAATTCTAGGACAACAAGGTTGAACTTCTACAGGTAATCGCGAAGGCTTTCCCCTTCTTGCTGAGCCAAGTCCATCAGCGATGTGTCACTATGCTATGGTCTCATGCTAGTAGCGAAGTAGTTTGTGAAGATATCCGATAGCTCACCAAAGGAGCAAACAAACCTAAAGGGTAGGTTATCAAACCACATCTGAACGGTACCCTTTAGTGTTCTTATTAAGGGCCGACACATGAGCTCATCACGAACTCTGTGTAGCTTCATTCTGGACCGAAAGGAGGATAGGTGCTCTACAGTATCAAAGGTACCGTCATATGATTCCATGGTGGGAAAATGGTAGGGGCTTGTGGAATTCCATGATGGTAAGGGTAAAAAGGAGAGACCTATTTCAGCTTCCGTTTAATGGGTGAGAGGCTCTCTTACAAGCTTCTGGGAGGCCCCTCGACTCGGTGTCGGAACTGGGATGATTCTGTATCGCTAAGGACCGGAACGTTCTCTTCTTTTTCCCTTTGTAGTGGTTTCCATACCTAGTGGTCGGTTGCTGACTTCTTTCCCATAGCAGTTGAGTTAGGAGGGTGGCGTTCGCGCTACTTCGGAGTGGGATGGGCTCGGTCGCCCTCAAGGAGTTCCTTGGTGAGAAGCGCGACCTGCGCCTCAAGTTGCTGAATTCGGGTATCCCCCGCAGCCATTTCGGGGACCTCGTGGGCTCCGGAGGAGCAGGAATAGGTTCAGCGACCGCGGGGCTCCCCTCGTCTCGTTTGTCGGGGGTGTCCATGTTGGAGCCTTCTTTTACCTCACCATTAGTGTGTTTTTCTTGGGCTTCTTGTTCGCTTCCCCGCGGACGACGCCAAACTATTGATGTTCGAATCGGTCACTGATAAGTGGTCATTTGAGCATAATTTTACATCATATTTCTATATGCTTAATATGTAATTTTGAAGACTTTTTTCCCACCAAAACTTAAAATGTATTCATTCTGATAAAGAGGGCATAATACCAGGACCCCGAAAAAAAGAAAGCATTTTGAGAGAAACCGGGACCTCAAAGCACCTCGAAGGGCCCATACTAGCATTTATACGGCCCGTATGATAGGTTATATGGAGGTGGCTGACCCATATATGGGCTGCTATAAGCCCGTATACGGGCCCGTATGTCGTAAATCTCAGCGAATCTGCAGTTTTAGAAGAGGGCAAATTGGTAAATCTCACCCCTAAAACCCTAGAGGTATAAAAGCCGACTAATGAGGGTTTCGGGGGAGAGGAAACAGCTGACGAGAAAGTCTAATCTTGGGGAAAGCTTGGAGATTGTCATCTTGAAGCTATTGGAGCAAGAAGAAGGGGAATCATTGGAAGAGGATCAAGGAAGCCATCAACGGTGCATTTATTAGTGTTATTCATAATGATTTCCTTATTTGCTTTCAGCTTTGTTTTGTATTGTTGCCCCCTTTCATGGAGGGCTAATATTGTAGATGCTTGGATGATTGATGAACCCTTGGACATGTTTTAATTAATGTTATCTCTCTATCTTCGATTGTTTGGTTGAATCGCATTGAGTCTATTGGATGTTTTAATGTAAGTTAATCCCTCTACGTTGTGAGAGCCCGGAGGGATTTTCATAGTCCATATGGGGGAAGAAGCGAATATCTCCCCGTGTGTAGACCATCTCAAATAGAGGAGATTATGAGTATACCAGGAACCCGGATACTAAGGAGAGCTAGTCCTTTAGATGTATTATTTCCATTATCCCTCCAAGAATTACGTTCCCTAGAACATCATCGGTAAGGGCACTAGGATTAGTAACTCGCCTCGAGAGAGGGAGCGAAAGCACTATAGGAACCCTTGGCCAAGGATCAACCAAATGTCAAGATAGAGAGTAGCATTCATCTTTTAGAGTTCCAAGGGGGATTCAATTGTCCGAGCATCCCCTTTTTATGATTGTTTGACCTTAAGAGAAACTCGATTCCTTTGTTTGTGTTTTCAATTGATTAGTTTAGAATTAGCATAATTAACCACCTTTGGATAGACTAGATAGTAGATGAATAGTGGGTACTAGTACTTCCATCTCCCTGAGGATCGATAACCCGACTTTCAAGTCCACTCTATCACTTGTTACGACCCGTACACTTGCGTTTGCATCGCATCAAGTTTTTTTGGCACCGTTGCTGGGGAGAATTGGATTACTAGGAAAGCTAGGAATTTACTACTTTATTCATTTTTATTTCCATTTCTTTACTTTGTTTCTTTTTTTCTTTTTTTTTTTTCATTTCATTGAAATTTTGGATACTAATCTTCACTTTCTGGATATCCTGCGAGGTATAAATTGTATGACCCTCAGGAACTGTAAAGGATTGCTTGAAGTTGATAGTGAGATTGAGAGAACCTTGCATCGGAGATTGAGAGAGATTGAAGGAGCACTTCCGGGATCCTCTTCGGTGTCGGAAAATTTCACTCCTACCGAAGTCATTGGTGAAGCAAGGGAAGTATCAATTATGGCCAAGAGAAGGCAAACATTGGCCGAATATGAGAGGTCTCATTACCTTTGGAGGGAGTTCAGTGTTCATTCTCCCAATGTCAACATGAACAATTTTGAGATCAAGCCAAGCATAATGAGCATGATTCAGAACACAGCTCAATTTGATGGGAGACCCGATGAAGATCCTCATGCACATCTAGCAAAGTTTATCCAGTTGCAACATGTTTAAGATTAATGGGGCTTGGATGATGCAATTGATTGAGACTTTTTCCATTTTAGTTTGCGGGAAGGTGCATATAGATGGCTTACTTCATTACCCGCTGGTTCCATCCGTACCTAGGCCAAGATGATAGACAAATTCTTAGGCCGCTACTTCCTCCAAGCAAGGCCGCATAGTTAAGGTTGGACATCTCTGCCTTTAACTAAGGCCTAGCCGAAACATTTTTTGAAGCCTATAATAGATACAAAGATTTGCTCTGACGTTGTCACAACATGGTCTAGACCCCTGTGCCAAGGTGAGAACATTCTACAATGAGTTGGACAACTCGACTAGACAATTGTTGGATTCCACCACCGTCGGGTCATTGGGGTACGAATACCCGAAGGATGCCGAACAAATTTTTGAAGACATGGCTAGTAACGAAGCCCATTGGTCTACAAGAGATAAGCAAGTTAAAAAGGTTGGGTCCGTGGATGAAGCCGTTATTTCTAATCCAATTCTTAGTGAAAAGTTGGATATGTTGACAAGGAAAATTGAGCAATTGACAACCGGTAATAGCTCAAGGTCATTCTGATGATGTATTGTAATACTTGTGGGTGAGGGCATGGAGCATCAAATTGTCCCATAGCAAGCACTGAAATGATTCCCATGGAGCAAGTTCAATACATGGGCAATGCTCCAAAGGCAACCGTATGGTCAAATCGACCATATGCTCCTAAATGGACCCATCAGACTTTGTCTTATGGAAATCCACAAAGCGGGACAATACCCTCCCGGCTTTCAACACCCCAAAGCCTCAAGAAGGATTTTAACGTGGAGGAGATGATCGTGAAGTATATGCAAAACAATGACACTACAATTCAAAATCTACAAGCCACAGTCCACAACATGGAGTATCAAATTGCGCAAATGGCAAAATCTCTAGCCAAGAGACCCCAAGGTAGTTTGACGGGCAACACAGAGGAGAACCCTCGGGGAGAGCAATGTAAGGCCATCACTTTGAGCAGTGGAAAGGAGGTGGAATTCCCGGTTCCAAAGCCTAAAGTAAACACTCCCATAGAGATCGAGGATTCCGAACCTATTGTTAACTCTGAAGAAGTGAAGAAGGGAAAGGAGAAGCCCTTGGAGACATCACCCGTACCTCCATACCAACCTCAAGTCCCTTACCCGACAAGGTTGAATAAAGACAAAGAGGATGCCCAATTGATGAGGTTCATGGGTATGTTGAAGAAACTACACATCAATATACCATTTGTAGAGGTTCTAGCCCAAATCTTTGAAATATACAAAATTCATGAAGGATCTCCTTTCCAACAAGAAGAAATTGGAAGATGTGGGTGCGATAACACTTAATGCCCAATGCTCGGTCATTATCCAACAAGCTATGCCGAAGAAGTTGAAGGATTCGGGTAGCTTTGTGGTCTCGTGCATCCTTGGAGAAGGGGTCACAAAGAAGGCATTGGCGGATTCTGGGGCAAGTATCAATATGATGCCCTATAAATTGTACAAAAAGCTCGACCTCGAAGAGCCTAAACCTATGGGGATGATACTACAGTTGGCCGACCGATATGTGAGAAGGCCGAAAGGAATAGCTGAAGATGTACTTGTTCAGATCAACCAATTTGTTTTCCCTGCCGATTTTATGCTTTTAGATGTTGATGATGAGGTTGACATGCCTATCATTCTTGGGCGACCTTTCCTCGCCACCGCTCAAGCCCTGGAAGATCATGCACAAGGTAAGCTTGCTTTGAGGGTAGGAGATCAAGAGATCCTATTTCAATTGCCGACGTAATGCGGCACTCATTGGCCCAAGACGACACCTCATATTGCATTGACGAGGTGGATGAAATCACTTCCGAGTGTATAGAAGACTTACTAATTAATGGTGGATCCACTATACCCCTATTTGGGGGAATAAGAGGGACACTCAGAGGAAGTGTATTCCTTTCCATCAAGGTTAGAAACAGTGAAGATAAAGAAAAAGAAGCAAAAATCCTTTCCATCTACAATATGCAGGAAGAAGGTGCAAGAGAAGGGGGTAAGCATAAAACCATCGGCTTAGAGCACTTCCAAGGGAAGCCCAGGTATGGAGAATAACAATAGATCAATTTATGCCAACTTAGGAATATTTTTATTCGGACAATGCTTTAAAGGAAGAGCCAATAAACGCTTCAAGGTATTTGAACCCCCGTGAGGTAAGGTAGAGGTATGTCAAGCTAGTGACGTTAAACAAACGCTTGTTGGGAGGCAACCCAAGTCCTAAAAATTTTCTTTAGTTACAATTTCTTTAGATTAGTTAGATTGTATTGTGTTTGGAATAAATGAATGAGTTGTTTCATGTCTGTTTTCATAGTACATTATACTATCCTGTTGGTTATCGATCCATTCATTGTCCTAGATTCATAATTGTCATTAGGTAGCGAGGAGGATTCGAATGGTGTCCTGCAATGGCTGCAAAAGCCAAACCAAGGTCTATACGGGGTTTCATATGGCCTATCATACGGCCGTACGGACCCTCTAGTAGGGTATACAGGCTATTATACGGCCCGTATATAGGGCCATATGACCCGTCCAGTGCCTATACAAGTTGATATACGGCCCGTATACAGCAGAGTTTGGGGCGTTATAAAGACGATTTCCCCATTTCTTTTTCAAACCCTAGCCGACCCCACTCCATTCCACGTCGATTCGAGTCCTCTGTTCATCAATGCGGCCTACACTCTCGGTTTGGGTGCTCATTCGCTCTAGGTATGATCTCTAATGCTTTGATTTGTCGATTTGATCTATCATCACCTTGCTTAGAACCCTAGAGATTGAATGAATTTATTTTGAATGGATTTGAGAAGATAAAATGCCTTTTTGTGTCAATTTTCTATGTGAATGTGTTGATCTAAGGCATGTTTAGAGTTTAGGAAAATAAATAGGGGTGAATGGCATGTAAATAGGGTTGTATCGTCGTTGGGGGTCGATGCACGCGCTAACTAACGGCATTATCTGAGCTATATAGCATCCCATATGGTCCTCAAGTGTACCTATCACGGGCTGAAATATAGCCCGTATGGAAACCCAATATATGGCTCCCGAGGGTAGGGTTATACGGGCGTATACTACTGCGATATGGATGCGAATAAGGCCTATCAAGGGTAGTAGTGCACAAATTTTTGTTTGATTAATCTCTTCAATACTCCCATTAGCACTAACACCCCTTTTGATTGTTTTGTAGACATGCAGGGAAAGTACTTGTCCAAGAGGTGATGGACGGGGAAGGCTCCTCCACCACACCGCAATTTGAAGAGGAGCGCTTCTTCCACCGCTATCAAAGGCTAGCCGCCAAACCCTTTGGGCGAACACGTATATCGATTAGGGAGTGGCCACCGAGCTTGGGATCGCGGATCGAGTGCAGAGCATGTTCGCGGTTGGTGGATGGGACAAGGTGTTCTCCATCAACCACGAGACCTTCCGCGAGGCGACTCTAGAGGTCCTGAGCACGTTTGAGGCCGACCGGACTGCCATCCAGGAGCGCTCCCTCACAACGATCTCATTTTAGCTCTTTAGGGAAAAAAAGACCATGAGCCACATCCGTTTCTTGATGCTCATGGGGTTTTATGATAGGGGCGCCTTCTACACTCGCCTCCTCACTTCCTTCCCCGAGGACATCATCACACCCACACGCTACTGGCTCCAGCTTGGGGGACGCCATGGGAACCAGAGTGCTTCCTACATGAGTGATCCGGTCCACCGCTTCATCCATGCCCTAGTTAGCCGCTCCATCGTGGGGCGAGATGACAACACCAGGAAGGTCACCATCAGCGACCTTTTCATTCTCTACAGCATTTTCGAGCGCGTACCTATCAATATAGAGTATGTACTCGCCGACTACTTGGTGCGGAGACCCACACACGGCTGAAGATCATTACTACGAGGCCCTACATTACCTGCCTCATCATTGGTATGGGCCTCGAGGAGAAGACAGAGGGCATGGAGAGACTGCAGCTTATGACTAGCTTGGGGATGAGCACTTTGTGCCAGATGGGGCTTGTCATGCACTCCGAAAGCTGCTACATCTTGAGGTGACCCGGGCGCCAGCGGTTCCCGAGGATGGCAGGAGTGGAGCTCATAGGACTTAAACATCCCATCTCTGCGGTGAGGCTCCCATCTTCAGCGGTGGCGAGGGCCTATTGGCCCGGTGGAGTAGATCTCGGACATTCACACTACCCAGGATATGATTCTCACAGAGCAGCGCCGCTTGGGCGACCAATTCACAGAGCTGTCCCTCTTCATCCGGGGCATCGGCATTCGGCTTCTCTTTCCAAAGACATAAGGACCCCAGGCGGCGCACCCGAGGCACCCGGCCGGATGACCCGGAAGCTTGAGGACCTAGATATTTCTTTTCATTGTGTTGATGACACTTTATTTTCTTATGCACTTTTTCTTTCTTGTTTGTTGAACTTATAACTTTATTTTCTACAACGTGTATGGCTAGCAAGGGCATCGCCCTACTACACTTATCCTTCTGTTTATTTTCTATAGATTCCATTATTTTCCCATTCTTTTCCATGGAGTTATGATGATCTTTCCCTTGATTTGTAGAGGCGGAACTTGTATCAACATTCCATGATAGTCGCCAAGCACCAACTTTATGGAAATCGATTGGCACACCAAATTAACAGGGGAAGTTTTAGTTCACCTTTCTCCATGCATATTTAATTTTGGAATTATTGCGTACATTGAGGACAATGTACAATTTTAAGCGTGGAGATGGGTAGCTACCTATCCTTTATCTTTGTACATCCATAGAAAAACTTTAAGTGTAGAGATAGGTATCTATTAATGAAATTCATTGCAAACTTTTAAATTTTTCATGACTAGCATGCCTCGACAAAGGCCTTAACGAAGCATGTTGGCACACTCTTTTTCTAGGGCACCATCCACATACATAATTTTGTTAAACTCTCCTATGAAACGCCATGGGCATTTAAAGAACATCTCTGTGACACTTATGATCTTTAGAGATAATAGATAACCTATTGCCATGTTCTTTGTATTTTAATAGCTAACACATTTTTCAATGGCTCCAAGAGATCTCGTGGCACTAACTCAATTCATTAACCCCTCATAATATGACCTAGTGGACAAGTAGGGAGAGAATAAAATAGTTATACATAATAGTCGCGAAGGAATAAAGACAATGTTCCGCTGCTTAGTTTGATGAAGTAGTTTGGGGTTCTAGCTCCGTATAAGAGTGTCCCTCAATTCAAAAAATCATTACTTAGCATGAACACAACTATGTAGAGTTGTAACCACCTTGGTAGCTAAGTGCCTCGGTGCCTGATCAGCATGAGCACTCTGTAAAGAGGAGGAACTACACTCTACATTGGTCTTTAATACAAAAAAGTCGGATCTATTAGGTATGCCCTACCAAAAAAAAAATAATAAATAAAAATAATAAAAAAATAATATATATGTATATGGGATGTGATACATGATAGGGCGGTAGGACATGGCCGCCCATTGTATCACATCCCTATCATGTTATATATATATATATATATATATATATATATATATATATATATATATATATATATATATATATATTTTTAAATTTTATTTTATCTATATATATCCTATAGAATTTATCTATAAATTTTTTATAATATATATATATAGATAGTTATTATATTATCTTATCATCATTATATATATATATATATATATATATATATATATATATATATATATATATGTAATAACTATCTATATATATTAAAATTATAAAAAATTTATAGATAAATTCTACAGGATATATATAGTTAAAATAAAATTTAAAATATATATAAATATAGATATAACATGATAGGGATGTGATACATTAGGAGGATGTCCGGCATATTGTATCACATCTATATATATATATATATATATATATATATATATATATATATGGGTTAAAGCCATTTTGGTCCACGAAAGCAGGGGCCAATGTTCATTTCCATCCCAAAATTTAAAATTTGTTGCATTCACGGTCCACATCGGCATATCGCCACTTATCACTCCACATTGACAAAATAGCGATATAAACATAATAATAAATAGATTATATGCATTTCATTGATATTCCACATGGCCGCCACGTCAATGATAAGGGACCAAAAATGCCAAAATCTCACGAATATATAGGGGACTACAAAATGTGAAATATCTCTTGATACATAGAGGACCATATTGAACAAATTTTGAATTTTGGGATGGAAATGAACATTGGTCCCGTTTTCAAGGACCAAAAATGGCTTTACCCCTATATATATATATATATATATATATATATATAGTTTGTGTCTTCCTATTTGTCCGCCACTTATCTAATCTAAGGGGATCTCACTGATCATAGGGCCTAAAGAACCCTCTAGAGTCCATTGAGGATGTATTTATCTTGCAAAGTTTTATTTAGAAGATGGCATGTGGAGTACATAAGATTTGTCTAGAACTATAATGACATCTTGCATGAGATCTATTTAAGCCCTGGCGTGGAAATGGGAGAACAAAGCACATTGGTGGTGAGCTTGATAAGAGTTGAGCCATGCATTTCATGGCTAAGAGGATGAACGCTTATATTTTCTTTTGTTGATTGCTTTTCTTTGCTTGGGGACAAGCAAACCTTTAAGTGTGGAGATGTTTGATAAGTGTTCATTTGAGCATAATTTTACATCATATTCTTGTATGCTTGGCATGTAATTTTGAAGACTTTTCACCTACCGATACTTAAAATGTATTTATTCTGATAAACATGGCAGAGTACAAGGACCCCGGAAGAAAGAAAGCATTTCGAGAGAAACCGGGACCTCAGAGCACCCCGAAGGGCCCATACGGGCATTTATACGACCCATATGATAGGTTGTATGGAGGTGGTTGGCCCGTATACGGGCTGATATACAGCCCGTATGATAGGTTGTATGGAGGTGGCTGGCCCGTATACGGGCTAATATACGCCCGTATACGGGCCCGTACGTTGTAAATCTCAGCGAATCTGCAATTTTAGAAGGGGGCAAATTGGTAAATCTCACCACTAAAATCCTAGAGGTATAAAAGCCGACTAATGAGGGTTTAGGGGAAGAGAAAGCTGTTGGGGAGAAAGTCTAATCTTGGGGAAAGCTTGGAGATTGTTATCTTGAAGCTATTGGAGCAAGAAGAATGGGAATCATTGGAAAAGGATCAAGGAAGCCATCAACGGTGCATTCATTAATGTCATTCATTATGATTTCTTTGTTTGCTTTCATCTCGGTTTTGTATTGTTGCCCCTCTTTCATTAAGGGCTAATCACGTAGATACTTGGATGATTGATGAACCCTTGGACATGTTTTAATTAATGTTATCTCTCTATCATTGATTGTTTGGTCGAATCTCATTGAGTCTATTGGATGTTTTAATGTAAGTTAATCCCTCTACGTTGGGAAAGCCCGGAGGGATTTTCATAGTCCATATGGGGGAAGAAGCGAATGTCTCCCCGTGTGTAGACCATCTCAAATAGAGGGGATTGTGAGTATACCAGAACCCGGATACTAAGGAGAGCGAGTCCTTTAGATGTATTATTCCCATAATCCCTCCAAGAATTAGGTTCCCTAGAACATCATCGGTAAGGGCACTAGGATTAGTAACTCGCCTTGAGAGAGGAAGCTGAAAGCACTATAGGAACCCTTCGCCAAGGATCAGCAAATGTCAAGATAGAGTACCATTCATCTATTAGAAGTCCAAGGGGATTCAATTGTCCGAGCATCCCCTTTATGATTGTTTTGACCTTAAGAGCAACTTCGATTCCATTGTTTGTGTTTTCAATTGATTGGATTTATAATTAGCATAATCAACCACCTTTGGGTAGACTAGATAGTAGATGAATAGTGGGTACTAGGTACTTTCCATCTCCACGAGGATTGATAATCCGACTTTCAAGTCTACTCTATTTCTTGTTATGGCATTACACTTGTGGTTGCATCGCATCAGTCACGGCTGAGAGGACCTCTTTTTCATTAAGATATCAAATGAGAGAGAAGGAATGTGGACGTAGATGAAGCAAAGGATGTGAGCTTTCCACGAATGGAGGCTCCCTGATGGTAAAGAGGCATAGAGGTGGTCCTGCGGGTTGGCTTCACTTATCCTGTAAAATAAAAAAGTCCAGGTGCTCCTTCCCCTAAACTCTCTAACGCTCAAGTTAGGTTGGTCGAGGTTGTGTAAGATCAAGAGATTGGAGATGAGGAGGAGGGAGCTATCCCTCGTTATAACTGAGAGGCCCCGCTCTCCCCCAGTGTCCAAGGGTACCTTGTCTGGTCTAGTGGCTAGGCTTTTGTTGGGAGGTCCGCCGACCTGCCTTGCCAGGCGGCTTGTGCTATACAGTTGCGCGTACTTCTATAGGGGATGTCTCGGCCTCGTAATGCGGACATCTTCATGTCAGTCTATCATGACTGAATCTCCATGCGTTTCCCAGAGGGGAATCGGAAGATCTCAGTGGTCCCGGATCTCACCATCACCCGGGTGATGCCACGTGTAAAGCCAAATTTTATCCCTTAACACTTAATATCTATATAAAAAAAATTCTTCTTCCAACCATCATCCGACTCTCTACATCTTCATCTCTATCTTTAACCCGGTTCTTGTGTGACATTTGATCTCTCTCCTGCATGATATGAGCTAGAGGAGGATTACCATCAATCGAGGGTTAACTATATCCTACTAGGCCAAAATTAAATTAGAGGAACCTTTCCGCGAAGCGGAGAAATGGAAGCTTTTAGGGTGTAGTATTTGAGCACATCTTTCTTAGGCTTGAAGATTCTAACTTGTGAAATTATTTGAATGATGATTTTTTTTTTTAACTTTTAGAATGATATAAGGGAGTTTATGTCTATTGCAATAGCATTTTTTCTTGAAAGTGGTATACTACCAAAGAGTTAGAGATCAAACACATATATGTCAAACCCATAAAATGATAACCCTTTGTGTGCTAACGATTACAAGCCCATTTTTGTTATATAATGTCAACTATAAAATTATAACTAAGATTAATTGCTTGAGGTTAGGATTGTCTTGCCAAAAATAATAGGTAGAGAACATAATGTCTTTATTCTTGAAAGTTGCATCTTTGATAATATAGTAGCTGCCTTGAGGGAATTAGCACACACACTAGAGAGAAATACCTATGGCCACCTTATGATTATTGATTTGGTATTTCTCTCCCATAAGTGCATGGGGTCGATTAAGTGATATATAAGTACCACAAGGGTAGGGTGAGTGAATCCATAGGGACCCGGCTCTACTAGTTCAAAATTAAGCCTTCTATTAACTTGCCTAAAAATATGGGTGTTGATCTAATCCTAACTAAGAAATATAAAAAGAACTAAAGTGAATGGATTAGCAAATCTAGGGTAATTCAATTGAGGAGGTTATGACACCATGGACCTCTATCCCCCTAGGAATCCCTCACTCGACTAATTTCCTAATATTAGCTATCTAATTGATATATTCTTGGACCGTGATGAAAGTGAGAGTTAATGGAGATGTCTCCCTAGAAAACATGGTAAGTCTTAATCTGCAATAGTATATAAAGCTTGTAGACAAGGGAAGCAGGAAGAGCAATAGATAGGATGGAAGGAAATGTGAAATTGGAGGTTATTCCTAAGATTAACTAAAGAGGAAAAACTCCTTAATCCTAATGTTCTATGGTAGATATGGAGGGCTTCGTCTAATCACATAATTGACCATAGGGGAATTGTATTGAGACATAGAATGGCAAGAACTACAAGCATAGTGATGGCGTTGGAGTGCATTCATAGTGAGTAGAGTATATATTGAGCAAATATGGGAGAAGAAGGAAATATGGTGGAATATGAAAAATCACAACCACATGTTGTTCATGGATGGCTCATGGAAGCGAGGGGAACCAAGCGAGGTGATTGGCTTTGTTGTAATGACTAAGACAAGGTTGTTTTGATCTTACGGAGGCTAAACCATTCATATTAGAGTAAGCTTTTTGAAAGGGAGAAGGAAGCGAAGGAGGGTTCAAATTGATAATCCAAAAAGAGGGAAGGCGACCCACATTCTCATTAATAACCACTACATTTTAGAAGCACTACAAAGGACTTAGTCTAAGTTCAAGTAGAAGTGATATGATGATAATGAGCAGATATGCGGAGATGATTAAAAAGCTAAAAGCGGTAAGTTTGGAGAATCTGAGATAATACAACACTTTGACAAATAGATTAGCTCTGAGAAGCAAGAAGGAAGGGTATGGAAGTATTGTACAAAGAGGAAAAACAATGTCCTAAGTATATTGAGTGATTAATGTCATATTTAGATATGAGGAAGTTTTACGAGATATTTAACTAATTTAGCTTGTTGTACCAAAAAATAGAAAAATTGCATCACCAAAAGTACAACCCTTACATCAATGAATTTTATAATATAGATTTAATCCTTATTTTTATTCCATGAATTTAATTTAATCCTTAGTGTTTTAGTCATTGATGTACCATTTCTAAAATCTAAAAAGCATACTAAATCCTATACATAACCCACAGCCTTTTTAATTTAAAACCCTATAATAGCTATCAATTGATTTAGAATTTGATAAAATTTGCAATTTTATTCACCACTGATTTATATTGATTTCATGTTAATTAGTATTATCAACAACAATAAATTAGCACTATGAATCACTATACTATTATGTAGTCTTGTTAATATCTTTTATTTTGCATTGAATTCTTTATTTATTTTTCTACTAATTTCTTCTAATACACAACAAGTCTACGAAATTAAATGCTTAATTTACTTCACCTAACTGAAATTCTTATTTAGATTTCTTTAATTATAACTTTTAAATTCATTTTGTCATCTTTAATATTTAATTGTAGTTTTGAGTTGTAACTTATCTACTTATTTGATTACTTGACAGCTAGTTTACAAACCTACTTGTTTCTCTCCTACAAATCACACCATGTTTTCCGGAACCACCTTATCTTGCAAACTCAAAATATTTGATTGGAAGATCTTGTTTAAGAGATTGCAAGCTCAAGAAAAATTTTACCAAACAACCTAGGATCTAGACCTACTCTTAGGAACAAGCACGATTTTTTGACTCAAATGACTTTGGCCCTAATGGGCTTTTCTAACTCTCCATCTCAACCTCTAATTAGTCTCATACCTCAATTAAACCCAATAGGATTCCTAAAGAAATAAACTATTACAGTAAGTACCATTTACTTATATGCCTTTCCAATGGAGTTATGTAAGCATTACTAGGAAATTGCCAATGAAATTTGGGATTCGTAAGTGTTAGCGCTCTAAGATAACATATATTTAGAGAGGATGTGCTTAATGTTTAGGGTTGAATATGTGAGTTTATAGTGAGAATTGTGCATCTTTAGTAATAATTCTTATAAATCATAAACCTTGTGGTAGCTACTCGAGTTATGTGAATTTTGCATGATTTTGTTAGTTATAGGCACTAACTCGAGTGATTTATGTTTAATGCAGGAAAGATCACTTCATGGCCTTCATGATGAACTACAGAAGTGACAAAAAACCAAGGAGCGAAAAACTAAACAAGCCACGACTGAGCACGGCTTCACTAGGAGGTCAATATAGTGAAAGGCACATCCTTCCTAAGAGAAGGAGACGTCACAACTTTGTTGCAGAGAGGGCTGAGCTTGAGTAACGCATCCTTCCTCACAAAGGATGCATCTTGACTTTATTTCCGAAACAACAGAGATTTAGTGATGGGACCTTCCTTTGAGGGGCGCGCATTACTAACACGCATATAACCGGGTGATGTGTCATTTTGGAGCAGCGTCATTTGGTGTGACTATAAAAAGGGTCCTAGGGTTTCTAATTTTCTCGTCTTGGTTTCTAAGAAGTGCTGCGACAACCAAAAAGTGACAACTCAAGGGCATTCGGTGGGCTTCACTAAAGGGGATAGCAGATGATCGGAGGGCTAGAGCACTTAGTTAAGAGGGAAGATTTCCTAAGGACAAAGATACGCATCATCATTGATTATCATTTGTTTCTCTTTGTCTTCTATTATTGTTGAACAAGAATTTTTATTTATATAGATGCTTTGAACTTAATGGTATGAGCATCATGATTTTTGTCTAGAGCTTTGTTCTTGGGTTATGTGATGAGTTGGGCATGAAAACCTAGATTATCTTTTCTGCTTGTGGCATAGTCCTTTTCAACCATTAGTTGGAAAACAATGACCAAAATCTAGTTGCTCTAACCTTTGTATGAATCTAATTAATCATCAATGCAAAAGGCGATGACATATCTTAGGCTTAATGTCAAATGATTGTTAGTGTAGGCCAGGACTATGCATACATGAGTGGAAGGTGGGTTAATGAAGGCGGAAGCATCTGCCGAGGCATATGAATATGTAGTGGGTTATCCATGGTGGAGGACACTACCTAGGTCACATGTAATGTCTCACTTCATTCCATAGGGATATGTGGTGGAGACCATAAGCATATTCCATACGAATGAGGAATCAGCATCTACGCTCCAAGCGTATGAAGTCCCTAGTGTGTCACTAAATAACCCTTGTCAACTAACTCAGCAAACCATCACTAATCACAAGAGAAAATCCTTATCATACATGGTCATCACGCAACCCTAGATTATTATCACTGTTGGTCTTTCCCATTCTTACTCTTTTTGTTATTCACTTGAACTTGTGAGGAATTAAGTCTACCAACCTTTGATTTGATTCTTTAAAGTAGTAGAGTGTCTTAGTAGGTTTTAGTCTAATTAGTCTTACACTCCCTATGGATTCCATAGGGTTCTTACCGATTATTTTATTATTTTGATGACCGTGCGTAGGTGAGTATGTATACCAGCTCAACAAAGTTTTAGGCGTCGTTATGGGGAAGTGGTTAGGTCTAGTTGACTCTAGCCTAAAGGGATTGTACTTGATTATTTTGTTTTGATTTTGTTTTGTGAGCTATCTCACATGTGAATACATTGTTCTTGTCTTGCTTTCTTTCTTTGCTTGGTTATTTGCCTTGATTTAAGAATATCTAATTTTGCTTTATTTTTTTTAAATAGTAGAGACATTCTTTCTTTCATTCGTCTCTTGCGGACTTGTGCTTTTGCATGAGTGATAGTGACCTTGAGCCTTTCTATAGAGATCGAATGAGAGTTATCGAAGGCTTAGGAAAGAGAAAAGAAGGAAGGCGACATTCCTAGCTCCTCCTCGAACAACATGGATGGTTTTGAAGATAACGCCCCATGTATGGTAATACAATTCCCTCCTCTCGGGGATTGGATTCATGTATTAGCTTAGGAAGGTCAATGACTTTATTTGAAATTAACAGCCCTCAATCACTTTAGATCCTACAAAATCTGAACAATTTTGTGGCCTTCAGATAAGAAGATCTTAATAGGCATATTAGAAGCTTTCAAGAGATTAGTAGACCTTTATTATGATAAACAATATTCCAAAGGATTTAGTGTGTCTTAGGCTTTTCACTTTCTCTTTAAGGGACAAAACGAAAAACTAGTTTTACTCTTAACCTCTCTCCAACTCCATTGCAACTTTGGAGAATCTTATGAAAAATTTCTAACCATGATTTTCCCATGCATCTAGGACCACACACTTTAGAAGTCTCATTTATGGCATTTACTCCGACAAGAGTGCGAGGCCCCTTGAGTGAAGCGTGGGAGCACTTCAAGGAGATGCAATGTAAGTGCCCTTATCGTAGCATCGCTCGCTATATATTAATGTCCACATTTTATAACTTGAGGGTTGTGCTGGCTTCATTCGAGCCATGCTTGACCTGCAACCTTCTGAGTTGAGCATTTAACTTCAAATCCATTGATGAGGGTGACAAATTAATAATAGCATGGCATCAAACAACTTATCACTCACACAATACGTGGAAATTGGGTTACCGTAATGGAATTGGAGTAGGCTGGAGGTGTAGGACTCAGGCTCACTCTAAGACCTTCAAACCAATGTCTCTGAGACTTTGGTGAAAAAGAAGGTTGAGCAAAAATGACATGTTTTGTGAATACAGTAATGCCTTCAAAGTCTGGACAAATTGTTGGAAGTGTCACCTTAACATACTCCCAACTTGGCTCAGAGAGGAAGTTAATGCCAAATCCGAGAATGCTAATCGAGGTTCCAATAACAATCCCCCTATGAGATGAAACTCCCAATTCTTGCCGCCCTTAATAACTTTGAACTCCTATAGCCAAGGTCCTTCCACAGGAGGATACTGAGCAACGGGGACCCACATCTAGTAGGCTCCTAGAGCATAGACCCTAATTTGGAGGAAACATTGCAGGGAACTACAGCCTCTATAAAGAATTTAGAAAACACAATTGGGCAAATGGGGCAGAAATTTAGAAATTGGTGTCTTAGGGTCCCTCTCAGTGGCCTTTGAAATCCAATCTTATAGCAAGGATGGCCACGAGTATTTAGAAAGCCCTTTAAGCTGCATAGTGGTAGGAATCTAAGAGGAACCATACCAAGAGAAAGCCAGTAGAACCCTAGTCACAGCTGTGAACATCCTAGCTCTAAAAGGGGCTTACAAGAGATAGTTAGACCTACCCATTAACTTACCACCTTCTTTGTACCCACTTAAGACTTGGGATCAAATGCTAGATATGCAATTTGAAGGAGCTTCCCAAAGGTGTTTAAAAAGAATTGCACATCAATATTAAACAGCCATGAGGCCCTTGAACATATAGATTAATTATGCCAAATTCACTTGAAGGACTTTCTTCTTTCCAAGCGAGGTAAAATAGGTGAGTATGAAGCTTGGTCGTACTATACCTAAGGGAGTGTAGTGCCCATCATGGGAAGGTGGCTTCACTCCCAAATTGAAGACCCATGGAGCTTCACTTTTCCTTGTATTATTAGACAAGGAATTTTATAGGAAGAGCTCTATGCTTGACTTAGGCATGAGTGTAAATTTAAATCTGCATTTGTCAATATATACTGAGAAGTTAGGAAGCTCAGAAATCCAGTAACCAACCAACATCACTCTAGGATCAATTTGCACACCCAAAGGGTGTGGTATAGAGATGTCTTGGTTATAGTAGATAGCGTCATCTATCAGAATGATTTCATTATCCTTGACTTTGAGGAGGATAAAGAGAAGTGTTAATCATTTTTAGGCGATCCCTTACGGCTCTTGATAAGGATACCATTATTGAGATGGAGCAGGGCAACTCATCTTGAAACATAGGGAGATGAATATAGGTCACGGTCCTTACCCACCATTTACTCCCCATGATTAGGCTACTTCCTCTCTCCCTACTATGGATATCTGGTTGTTATGACTATTGAGGTCTTGGATCTTGTCAACAACCTTGTCTTAATAACATTTGTAATAGTACTCCTACGGAGAACGTATTCAAGACAACGATTATGCCACAGGTGTGAGTATGGCGGCATTATGAACCAAGGTAAGCCTAAGGATCCTTTGGATTGTGTGGAATCCCAATGGAATAGGACTAGTTCAGCCACTTCTAGCAAATTTGGAAGTGAAGTGGCAGGCAGATGACCACTACCCTCATACATTTCACAAAGGTGGGGGTTTCTAGAGTCTAGCTAGGGAATTTAATCTAAGCTTCTTGGGAGCAACCTAAATCAATAAAGTTTGAACTTGAGTGTTTTTATCATAGCGTAGGAGCTCATGCATTTTAGGGCTTGGTTTGCATTGCACCTCCTTAGGGTTTTAGGTTTTAGGATTAGTTTGTTTTTGATCTATGTAGGATAGTTTGTTTGGCACTTTTTACTTTCCTAGTGTAGAAACAAGGATTGTCATGTAGAGGATTATTTGGTCTTGATATATGTGTTTTGTGGGTGCTCATCTTTATATAGGAAGCGTAAATTCTTATAGAGTGACATTGAGGGGCTTAATGATCTAATCCGAGCAATTAGATTCATGTCTATAGTGTACAATGAGTATAAAAAGGATTTGCGATGTGACCTTCCTAAGGAAAGGATGCATCACGACTAGGGAATTGGGCTGACTTTGTAATTCAAAGACAAGACCTCCCAAGGGAGCGGCCAGCGTCATACGCTTTTACGGCCGATTGTAGGATGTATTTCAAGGATCACGACCTCACACCTCGGGAGGCAGGCGCTAATGAGTGTTGCTCATCCTTGAAATTATCTGGTCTCTCAACTAGTAAAGAAGTACCACCGAGGTGTAGGGTAGTCAAATCCATAGAGAGCGATAGAGCTGAGTACTAATTTATCTTCTATTATCTAGCCTAAAATAGTTTTTATGTAGGTTTTGTGATCCTAACTAATTAATCTAAAAGAACTACAAGACTAAGAGTGAGCAATTGGCAAATCTAGGAGGGTTTATGGAGTCGAGAGAGGACATGGCTAGCGGATCTCTATCCCCCTTAAGAATATTTTGTGGACTAGTTTCATATATACGAGGGCTATCTAGTTGATGTATTCCACGGACCATGGAGAACCCTAAATTTGTTTTGACCCGATCTCTCGTACAATCAAACCCTAGTCTTTGTACAAGCGAGTTTGCCAGCATACGACTAGATTATTATTATTATTAGTGTGTTGTGGTTCCCACTATTAGGTTTTACCTAATCCCAGAAGAGTGTTGTGTGATCACACGATCACCCGATCTTTATCATCATGCTTGGGTAGACCTAGATTATCTATGCCTAGATCAAGCTTGACCAAGATTTCACTTCGTAAGCTTCAAGAAGCTATAGATATGTTTTCCACCCCAGATTTGCTCTCGCATTACATTTCCCGTGCTTAAATTGCATGCTTTCAAATTAAGCATCTCAAGCCCACTTGTGAAAGAACTACGGGCATGTTACTATCTATTCTAGCGTATATTGTCAAATCACGAGAGAGTTTGTGGCTTGGAGCGACCTTGCAGAGATGCCCGTGTATCTCTCTTCAATTTTTAGAGTGGCGTAATCTTCACCTTGTTTTCATATAGACACCTATGTGATATTGACTCCTAAAGGCTAAACATTGATAGTTAGGCACTTGGAAAACACCTTCTGATAGCATCCAAATGAGAGTAGAAGTTACACCACTAATGTGTACCTAGATTCTAAAATAGAAACTAAGCTAAACTAAAATCACTAACGAAAGACTAACTAGAAAGCTATACCGAGCTTAGGGTTGCCTCCCAAAGAAGGGAGCTTGTTTTCACACGTCACTAGCTTAACATACATGTAGTTCTCAAGCTGACTTGAATAAGTTGAACATCTCGGTTTATGCATTAGGGATATACTGCCCCACTACTGCATAGTTAGATACAAAATAAATTCACACCATATTTGGATTGGCTCTCGAGTGAGCACGATAGTGATGTTGTCTTTTCCTTATTTTAAACTTCTTCGTACATTGCTTATTCCTTTTTCTCATGGAGGGAACTTAGTTATGCTTGTGAGGGAGGCTTTTCACTTGTTTTATGTGTCCACTCCAAGGATGGTGGTTCATTCTCGAAGAGACTTTCTAATTCATCCCCCACTAGTTCATCTTGCACAAAATGAAACACAATGCGTCAATGCGGTCAATAAAATAACAAGATCATTAAACTCACAATCGGGAATCGAGATTATACACTTGACTTTTTTAAAGTTTAAAAGTGACTTCATCCTCCCCGACCCTCAATTAAGTCATCCGCCGGCATCCTTGATGTCAAATAATGCTTTTTGTAGTTGTATCGAAATGGTCTCCCCAAGGATGCGGGGCATCTCCACTTGATCATCCCAATCAAAGAGATAATGAAGTCCACCCGGGAAAATGAATTATCCACCTTTACCAATACATCTTCAACAATGCTTTGAGAGTGGCCGAATTGATCTATTGACCATCTTAGAGTATCACCTTGGTTGGCTTGGTGCATCTCAAGCCCTAGCACTTGGAGTATCTTGTATCGAATTAGGTTAACAATGCTGGCTCAATATTAAGCAGAAAGGTTTCTTATCCACCATTCCTCTAATAAGCGTGAGGGAATTATACATAATTCCCACACAGGCCACTTTTCCCTTTTTGGAAGCTTGTTGGAGAATAACTAAGCATTCCTCTCTTAACGCGTTCCCTTAGATACTACTTCCGGCTTCCTCTTTATTTTGTGGCTGACTTTCCTTCCAAACTTTAGCATATTATGTGGCATCTGTAAAAAGTGCTTTCACAAAGCTGGGACATTAATATGCAATGCCATAAGCTTACCTCCATGTGAACTTCCCTATTTGCTCATCTGTGGTGCTTAGATCCTTTCGGCCTTGGCACATTGTTAGGAGTAACTTTGGTTGGTACTTTCGAGGGTTCTGCGTTGGTGCTTCCCTTCTCTTTGTAAGTAAGTTGAATTCTCGACACATCCAACTCACTTTTTAGCCGATTTTTCGATCTCTCATCCTCCTTGGCGGTATATCCACTTGAACTTTGGTTTGAGGTGAGGAACAACTCAATCCCACTTCTAAGAGGTGATGGCTTCGCGAGATTCTCTTTGGTTGACTTACTGTGTTGCTTTGGAGAGAATCTCACAGGTCTTTAGAAGTCGAGGAGATTTGGCCGATTTAGCTTTAACTTGATGCTCAAGATTACATAGTGACACCTATTGTCTCACTTATATGAGTTACTCATAGCGTGTGAAGGCGTTACGTTATTGGGCGGATGTATTGCTCCGACCATTGCTCTCAAAAAATTGATACCTTTTACACCTTGTCTTAAATGTTTGAAGCACGGTGGTTAATTTGTTGGCCTCGGTTGCCCTTGATTACGTCCGTGGTGCTCCATGAAAATTTAGGGTGATTCCTCTACCTGAGGAGGTTTTATGTGGTGTTGTATGGGTTGTTCAAAA